>CAMTDV010000012.1:30616128-31254319 GCA_947069175.1 Scalesia atractyloides
CTCGCGCTTGAAGCGACTCCTAGCGATTTAAAGGATTTCTTGGTTGCACCAACCATTGAATTTTGGGAATACATAGTTTGAATTACGATGAAGGATAAACTAGTGTATGAATTTTGGTGAAGAATGTGGTAAAAAAAATTACATACTTTGTGGTATATATTAATAAAGTTTGAATTTGAAAAAAGAAATACTGTTTAATCTAAAGCCTCCAACCGTCCAAAATCTCATTTGTTACATCGGTAACCATCGCCCGAAGTTATTATCCAATTAGGTCACCCGACCGACCAACGACGGTGTACCCAATAAAATACCTTTAGGCGATGACGGGTATAAATAGACCCTGCCCCCTAAAGCAAATGCACATCTAACCATGTGAAAAATCCAAGACGTGTTTGTGAAAACGCCCTATCTCAATTGAATGGACCAATAGAATTGTTTGCTTTTGTTTTCTTTTTCTAAAAAATAATAAAAATTCGGTAGTCAGTGTAGATGCATTATACCACTAGATCCCTTTTTAACTTCACATTCCATAAATGTCCCATGTGTACATGCCCAAGATAAGAGCATTATGATAATGCCCCATTACACATGTTCTAATAAGAAGTGATATTGGCTAGTTAAACCACCTAGCAATATGCCAATTGCCAAGGAATGAGAGAACATCATGAAAATTAGTCTGTTTTGATATAGTTTACGACACTAAGCATGTCACACCGAATTATCATGCCACAACAACCGAAATACGTGAACCAATTTTGGGTATCATCTTATATATATAATAAATAAAGGTATTTGGGCTGATGTTGCACTCAATTAGAGCTTCTCATTCTTTGTTTTGACTCCAAAACCATGGGTCCTTTTTTGATAAGTGATGCCCGATTTTGCATAACCCGGCCTACAATACGGTGCTGGATCCTTTTTTTATATATAACTTTGTATAAACTCATAAATCGCATGTTTAACAAGTAAAAACTCATAATACGATTAGTGTATGTTTGAAATTTAGGTTTTTGAAACTTATTTGACCATTTTACCATTAGTTATCTAGTTAGTGTTTAAATTCTGGGTCTTTAAAAATGATTGTAGCTTGAAATATTAAAACAAATGATTGAAAACGTTAAATGTTGCGAGAACCATGAGAACGAATGAGAAAACCAATCAAAACAATTTTTTTAATACAATCACATTTTAATTAAAATACAACATCAAAAAAAGAAATTACAACATAAAATAATTCATTTTTCCTCTCAAATTCACTCTTATTAGACTTTTTACACATGTGTAAATATAACAAATTTATACACGTGTAAATGGCAAACTTACACATGTGTAAACTTTCTTTATTTCCGAATTCACGTAAATTTAAATGTGTAAATTAAATTTCTAGAATTGTATTCGAATAATAATGACAAGTGTAAAAAGAAATTTTTAATTTCACTTGTTTTTGACCAAAATTTAAACCCTCCACTATATATATATTTACACATATATATATATATAATGTGGGAACTGGCTTTAACAAGAGAACTTAAGAACTAGTGTAACGCAAACAAAATTACGGTAACTTTGTATAAGTGTTCCAATTAGGTCACTAGAATTTCAAAAGTATTTTAATTAGGTCAATCTCCATTCATTTTTCATTAAAATTAAGGGTTTATTCATCCATTTCAGAGGTAACCCTAACTATAGTGATATGGATTTTTGTTTCTTTTCCCCATTTACTTAATGCTAACGTCTGAGGGATGACGTGGATTTTAACTTCTTTTTTTATTTTTTATGTAATTAAAGTGTTTTTATTTTTAATAAATAAAATTTCATATATTAAAATAATCCGACCCTAGCATCTCATCTTATGCTCAATTTTTTTTAATAGATTACAATAAACCCCCACCCCTACCAAACCACCACTCAAAAACCTAACCCCACCCCCTTCAATTTCAAACATTTCTATATTATTCATATGTTTTAATTTTTTTTTTAAATTGCACCATAAGATCACAAATTTTCTTATCTTTCATTCGAGTATATTCGAGCATATTTTTTCAACAGAAACAAAAGATTTAATGTACCGTTCTTTTTTCAATGCTACTTTGATAGTTTTGCGCATATACAATACTAATTATCCTTAGGGTTTAGGTTTTAGGTTTAGTTTCTCTTTAGGGTAAGGTTTTTAGGGGGTGGGGTCGAGGGTTTAGGTTTCGGGTTTAGTTTTTAGGTTTTTAGGGGTGAGGGTGGGGGGTCGGCTGGTTTAGGTTAAACCGATAAGTTTTTCGCATGATTTTGTGAACATCTTCAAATCTTGGTTAAACCTCGTTTGCCTCATAGCCTTGTGTTGATCTCGAACAACACTGTAGTTTCTTCCCTTTGTTTTGTTCTTAGTTCCACCAACTTGTTATTCTTCTCTTCCTTCATTTATATGTATACACCAAGTTGATCAGCCAACGACTTTTGCTTGATGACTCGATGTGTTTGTTTCATTTTTGATTTAGTCTTGTTGATGCGTTGTCTTCTTGGAGGTCCGGTCTATGACTTAGGCATCGTCGAGTGTAGATGAATGGTAATTATCGGGATTCTGATGACTTTCTTCTCATGTCGGAATGACCATCGGACACTTCTCCCATCAACATGAGTTTGCCCTATTTGTCGTGCATTCATATAATCTCTCATGTATCAACGTGAGTAAAACCACCAAGATGTTTGAGTTCGTAATAACCAACTGGCTTTTTCTTCACTTGAAGATCCTTAGATCAACTAGTTCATATACAACCCTATATAAAATAACACCTTGCTTTAGTCAAAGCTATTTCTTGGTCATTTATCCATGGTTGACTCTTTGCACATCTAGTGAATCTTCTTTCATTTACTTGAATCGGCTCATCTATATCCTCATCTTTTTCTTCGTCTTATTGAACTTGCATTTCTACAATATCGTTATCTGAATTATATTCTTCTTTAATTTGTGGAAATTGCGTTTCTAACACATTATCGTCCTCATGAAGACCTTAAAAAATCGGGAGCATTCGTTCCACATTGTCACATGGGGCCGCAAATTCGGGTTCCTCATTGCAAACGGTCTGCATGCTTTTTGATCTTCTAAGTGTATTTGTATTGACCTTGTGCAACTAGAGTAGGGCGCTGAGGTAGATTAGGAGCTTGTGGTTGTGTAAAGAATTGTGGCAGGTAGGTGATTATTGCACCAACCTTTGAATTTTGGAAATACATAGTGTGAATTTCGATAGTGTATGAATTTTGGTGAAGAATGTGGTAAAAAAATTACATACTTTGTGGTATATATTAATAGAGTTGGAATTTTGAAAAAAGAAATAATTTTTTATTTAATGTCTCGAACCGTCCAAAATCTCATTTGTTACATTTGTAACCATCGCCCGAAGTTATTATCCAATTAGGTCACCCGACCTACCGACGACGGTGTACCCAATAAATTCCCCGTTTTAATCACGTTTTTGGGGTGTATCATGTGTCTTTGTTTATATACATATTACAACTAAACCATTGTGCATACATCATATCATGACATATGTATTTAGTTTATTGCTGTTAAGTAGTTATTATTGGATGCAAATTATTATTCCAATACATGCAATTTCATAGGCCGCCGCTCCCCAATTATGAGGTTGAGCCCGTTCCCCATTTTATTATGCGGTTGAACCTGGCGTGCCCGCAACGATCGGCTCCGTTTGATTGAGCCTTGATCGCACAGTTCAATTTACATTTCCAGTTCATGCAATACGATCGGCTCCGTTTGATTGAGCCTTGATCGCACAGTTCAATTTACATTTCCAGCTCATGCAATACGATCGGCTCCGTTTGATTGAGCCTTGATCGCACAGTTCATTTATGTTAGTTATCGTATGATATTGGTATGTTCATGGATGCTATCAAGTGTTATTGTATGTTATAATTGTAACTGCTATTTGCCAATGCTGATTACTTACATTTGCTCTCTTATGATTATGCACAATATTTTATTGATAAACTAACCATAAAATCATTATCCAATGTTTATCTAATGAGGTTCACTCGCCAACTTATGTTGACCCAAAAACTACCATTTTACACATGATACAGGTGAACCAGCAGCAGCTAGGAACACATAGGACCTGGACTAGAAGAATAAATCGATTTAGTTTTTGGATTGTTACCTTATGATTATTTCCTTTGTATTGAATGAACATGTTTGGATGTTTGAAAATGTAACTTTGACTTCATTAATTATGAAACATAATAGTAAATGTCATATGCTTTGGTGATAACCCAATTATGCCCCGACTCTTATTTCCGCTGCGGGTCGGGGTGTGACACTGCAGACCTCCAATTACATTTCCGCACAATTTTCAGTCCACCAGAGAAGCTATTTGAACTCGCCGGAAAGTTTCTGCAAGTCGCCGGAAAACCGTATTCTCCATCAAAACGGCAAGTCTTTCAATACCGTCGTGGTCTATCAATTGTTAAGCTATATTCTAACTCAGACCTTTCAATTGAAATCAAATTCAGACGCTGTTATCGGATAATTTCAGTTCGCCGGAAAACTTCTGGAAATCCTTGTTTTCAGCTGTGAAACGGTATGGA
This sequence comes from Scalesia atractyloides, assembly GCA_947069175.1. Lineage (NCBI taxonomy): Eukaryota > Viridiplantae > Streptophyta > Magnoliopsida > Asterales > Asteraceae > Scalesia > Scalesia atractyloides. Next base: position 30,620,719 of record CAMTDV010000012.1, read on the forward strand.
CATTTAAACACCCTGTTAACGCTTGTTTAGCACTTCAATTCCACGATTAGCTAATCAAAACGAATAATTTGCTTGCTCAGTTGAAGTTCATAAAAACAGAGCCGACGACTCGCCGGAATTCTGAAATAAATCGTTCACCGGTATGTTTATTACTAAATATCGTCTCTGCCATTTCATATTATTCTGTTCAATGTTTGTCAATCGAATTAAACAAGATATAATGGTGTAATCGCAGTCTGTAATTTGTAATGAAGAAGACGATGATAGTTTGATTATAAGTTTAATTAAATCTGGATATTATCTCGGGTTAGACACACAGTGCAGCGGTGGACTGTGTGCATATACATATCACACGCCGCGAGTTCGATCCCTGATACACACACCTTCTCCGTAATAAAAACGTTTTATTTTTCTAACTGAACCGGGTTAACTTACGTTAGTTGTTAAGTATAATAAAAATTTATATATTAACCAAGTTAGACACACAGTCCAGCGGTGGACTGTGTGTAACGTTAAAGCACAGGTCCCGGGTTCAAGACCTGTTAGTGGCACCGGTTCGATGATTTAAAATGTTTTTGAAAATAAAAGAATTTTGGATAAACTGAGTTAATATATAAGTATAATTAAAAACAGAATTATTTCGGGTTAGACACGTAGCTCAGTTGGTAGAGCTGCGTGCACACGTACGGAGGTCTCGGGTTCGAGCCTCACCCAGCGCATTGCAATTACACAATAAACCGGTCAAACAGTCAAAGTCAAAAAGTCAACGGTCAACCCAAAAAGTCAACATATTTTTATATTTTTAATTATTTAATTTAATTTAAAAATCAATTAAAAATACTTAAAAATAATGTTTTTAAAGATAGGAAATAGCCTTAAACTCGCAAAAATATATCTAAAAATTCTATTAAAATCCTTAATAAAATCCACTCATTTACTATATTTTCCGTTATCATTTAGGTTAGTTAATTCTCGTTGTTCAGCTCTTCCAACTCGTGCGCATCTCACCATCTCCAATCAAACGCACCCAATGTGAGTGAATCTTTACAAATTCCCCGTTTTAATCACGTTTTTGGGGTGTATCATGTGTCTTGCTATTTATTATATTTAAATCATTGTGCATACATCATATCATGAACAAATGTGTATTCAGCTTGTCTCAACTGTTTGTGTGGTTATTGTTAGATTTAATTTATTATTTTCAGTACATGCAATTTCATAGGCCGCCGCTCCCCATTACATTATGAGCGTTGAGCATGTTCCCCATTACATTATTAGCGTGAACCTGGCGTGCCAACATACGATCGGCTCCGTTTGCTTGAGCCTTGATCGCACAGACATTTATCATTTTCAGTACATGCAATACGATCGGCTCCGTTTGATTGAGCCTTGATCGCACAGTTTCATTCATGTTATTTATTGTATGATGTTGGTATGTTATTATATGTTAATGTATGTTATTGTATGTTATGGTATGTTATAGATTGTGATTGTTATTGCTACTGTTCGATTATTTACATTTGCTCACTTATGATTATTGCACAATTTTTCATTGATAAACTAACAAGAAAATCAATTATAAATGTTTATCTAACAAGGTTCACTCGCCAACTTATGTTGACCCAAAAACCTCCATTTTTACATATGATACAGGTGAACCAGCTGCAGCAAGAAACACATAGGATTGGCCTAGAAGAATAATATGATTTAGAGCTTGGAATTGTTTAGTTGGTTATTTTCCTTTGTATTTGTATGAACATGTTTGGATTATTGGGAATGTAATTTTGACTTTAATAAATATGAAACATATTAGTAAATATCATGAGCTTTGGTGATAACCCAATTATACCCCGACTCTTATTCCGTTGCGGGTCGGGGTGTGACACCTTCTTCATCGCCACCTTTGAAACCAACCTTCGCCAAATACCCCCCACAGCAATAGGTCGAATTCCTTTATCAGACTTCAATAAGGGGGTGAGGGGGGCCGAGGCAACAAACTCAGCAAGCACCTTAGGGCAGGATCCCCCAAGCCATAAGTTAACAACTTCAGTCATGCTCATAAGCAAACCTGAGGAAGTCACCGAGCCCTCGCCACCAATAGCATCTAGCAGGTGTTGGGCCCGTATCCCGTCTCTGCCACATGACGTCCCTTTAGGAAAGGATCGAATACATTTGAGTACACTCTCCCCATCAACAACAAGAGTGGGTTGGGCCAAAGGGTTGGAAGGCAAGGACGGGGGCGGCACCACTGGGTGTTTATCAATAAGAGCTTTCAATGTCGAATCACCTAGAGGGGCAACTCCACTAGAGCATAGGACCTTAACCGCAGCTGTGAAATGTCCATCCCTGACTTTCCGAAGACATTGCTTAATATTAGGGTTCCTTTCTTTGTCTTCCTCTCTCCTGCATTCTCCCCTTGAAGCCCCCGTCTCCCCCACGCTATCCAATAGGGAAGAGACCAAATCATTAAACCCAAACCCATCTTTCCAAATTGTAAGCGCGTGTAAGATGTTACTGCACTGTAGAGATTTCCTGTTCCCTGACCTTCGCTCTTGTCTGGAGATGGTCAAACCACCCGCATGGTGCAACGCGGTAGTAAAAACAGTTGGACCCAATTGTCAACCGATCCTGGCGACGCTACCACTTTGCGCCAAGCACCTGTTAGAACCTGAGCAAACAACAGCCGGCAACTGGGGGGAATGCTTTTAACAGTCTGAATAGGGAGGGAGAAAACACGCTCGAGTAGGTTAACATCACCCCCGAGCCCTGCTGGGTGACGTGGGTTTGTGTCAACCACCACTTGACATGGTTTCCGGATCCCAACAATGAAATCTTCAACATCCCCCGAGATCATAGCAAACGACACGACCTCATTATCATGCTTGCATCCCCTACTGAGTGCATGCATCACCATGCACTTTCCACATAACCATTTATCCCCTTCCCTAAGAACTTCCGCAACATCCAAAAAAAGGTCCAAGTCCTTGGAGATAGCCTCCTTCAAAGATAGCTTTCGGTTTTCTGTCTTGAGGTGTGTGCTTTGCATGTGTTCAAGTAGGCGGAAAAAACCCACAGACCCCGGTTTGCCATCTTTACATTCGTGGAAAATTTTGAAAGGGCAGGTCCTTAAACCACTAGTAGAGCCCTGCATAGGGCCCACTGACTTAACGTTCCGACCCCATTTCGTAGGAGCCATGCGCGTATGTTAATTGCCACCGAAGAAAAAACACACTAACATTACACCAAACTCGAGATGAGTTGTTGGGGGTAGAAAACCAGTAAAATTCTATACAAGAAGAATGAGGGCAGCAACCGCGGGTTGCCCACCCTCTAAATGGTACCCCACATAACTCCTTACCCCATGGCGGATAGTTAAAGATTATCACAATCGAATCTGAATTACAAGATCAAATCGCCTTAACCAATTCCCACTTCACAAGAGTGCTAAAGAAACAAGTTTTTTAAAACTTTCACTTCATTGAGACATTTGATCAAACACCTGGTGGGTCGACTTTTCTTTCACAAAAGAACACTCGTACTGTTGAGGAAAACATCATCCATCTGGCTATTGATGAGCAATTTGCTGCCTTGTGTGGATAAACAACAAACTATATCGAAGGATGACGTTGAAAAGATAGAGCTACCTGATGAGGATGAGCAGAAGTGATTCCGATTGGAAGGATGCTGTCCAGATTGAAACTTGGAGACTGTTAGTGACCACGATGGTTTCGTCACAGAAGATAAGGAGGAGTAGGGAATTGTTGCTGGATTTGAAGAAGAAGCTGATGCAATTTCACCGACATATGAGTGATAAACTATTATGATAATTTATGGGTTTTTAAGAATCTTAGATTATTTAAATAACTTTAATTATTTTTAATACATATTTTGGTTTAAAAGTATAATATTTTATATCTAGTAAATAAAAAATCAAAAGCAAATATTTTTAATACATATCAAACTTAATCTAACGTAAGAGTAGGGTGTTAGATGTGTCAAATTTCAAGTTATTTAAGTCACCGGATTCAACTTCGATTGGAATTTGGGTTTATTCGATTCAAATAAAAAAATAAGTCTAAAAGGACAGACTTTATATCTAGTATACAAAAATCAAAAATAGAATTCTATCTATACTAATAAAGTAAGCCACATAATCCATACAACAATTCTCTCTTTTTTGACATGTGGTAATTCAAAAACTCATTTTTATCTCCTTTTGTACACGTGGCATGAAGATAGTCTAGACTCCGTCAATTTCTATTCGTGGCCGATTTACCCATTTTCAATTCATTTGGATCTTATTCGTATCCTATTTGTGAACCCTAGTTTCTTTTTAACGCACTCCGTCTTCGAAATCAATAGCAAACTGATTGATCAATTGTATATTTTTCTGGTACGCCGCAAATAATCATCAGTGTTTATTCGTGAAGGTATTCTTCCCTGGAAAATATGGAAATAATTCTCTTTGGTATTGTTAAGACTTGTGAATTACCTTTTTAAAACACTAATATGAATGATAAATTGGCAAAGTACTTCATGGGACTCTCGGCACATTGTAAGATGGTAACAAGGTCGTGCTAAATACTTTTCTGACGTTCCCCTTTCACATCCTCTAAAACGTAGATAACATGGTCACATGTTTATTTCACTTCACCATGATAAGAACATGTGTAGTAAAAAGGTGAAATGGGTGTCAAGTTACCTCATAACGCCCATGATGTCCCATACACCACTCCTAGGGGCATGATCTTCATTTTTTCCCAAGACGTGTTTGTGAAAACGCCCTATCTCAATTGAATGGACCAATAGAATTTTTTGCTTTTGCTTTTTCTTTTGCTTTTGTTTTTGTTTTCTTTTTATAAAAAACAATAATAATTCGGTAATCACTGTAGATGCATTATACCACTACACCCCTTTTTAACTTCACATTCCATAAATGTACCATGTTTTACGTGTGGCTTCACGCCCAAGATAGGAGCATTATGATAATGTCCCATTACACGTGTTCTAATAAGAAGTAATATTGACTAGTTAAACCACCTAGCAATATCCAAGGAATGAGAGGAACATCATGAAAATTAGTCTGTTTTGATACACTTTATACGACACTACGCATGTCACACTAAATTATGCTACCACAACAACCAAAATACGCGAACTAATTTTGGGTATCATCTTATATATATATATATATATATATGTATATATATATATATATATATAAGTATTTGGGCTGATGTTGCACTCAATTAGAGCTTCTTATTCTTGGTTTTGGCTCCAAAACCATGGATCCTTTTAAGTGAGGCCCCATTTCGCATAACCCAGCCTACAATACGATGTTGGATCCTATAAAACCCTTCTTTTTTATATATAACTTTATATAAACTCATAAATCGCATGTTTAACAAGTAAAAACTCATAATACGATTAGTGTATTATATGTATTTGGGTTTAATTGTTTGAAATTTAGATTTTTGAAACTGAGTTACCCATTTTACCATTAGTTATTTAGTTAGTGTTTAAATTTTGGGTCTTTTAAAATGATTGTAGTTCGAAATATTAAAAAAATTGGCCGATATATATATATATATATATTATATATATATATATATATATATATATATATATATAGGGTTCATGTGGGAATTAGCTTTAATAAGAGAACTTGAGAACTAGTGTGAACACAAACAAAATAGGGGTAACTTTGTATAATAGTAATCATGTTTTAAAAGTGTTCCAATTAGGTCACTAACGTTATTCATTTTTAATTAAAATTAAGGGTTTATTCATTCATTTCATAGGTAACCGTAACCATGGTGATATGGATTTTTGTTTTTTTTTTCCTTTTACTTGATGCTAACGTCTGAGTGATGACATGATTTTAATTTTTTTTTAATTTTTTATGTAATTAAAGTGTTTCTATTTTTAATAAATAAAATTTCATATATTAAAATAATCCGACCCTAGCATCTCATCTTATGCTCCATTTTTTCATATATTACAATAAACCCCCTCCCCTACCATACCATCACCCAAAAACCTATCCCCACCCCCTCCAAAAAAATAAATAATAATAATAAACTCTCTCTCTCTATATATATATATATACATATATATATATATAACATATATATATATATATATAGTATAGAGACAGAAGGGGGGGTTCAATACAAAAAACTTATAGTTAGTGAGAAAACTTGAAAACTTCTCCTTAACGAAGGGAATGAGGCTTTTAACAAAGGAGGGTAAAATTTAAAAAAATTAATATATAAATTTTCAAACATTTCTATATTATTCATATATTATATTTTTTTTTTAAAAATTGCACCATAAGATCACAAATTTTCTTATCTTTCGTTCGAGTATATTTGAGCATATTTTTTTGACGCAAACAAAATATTTAATGTGTCGTTCTTTTCCAATGCTACTATTATAATATTGCACACATACAATACTAATTAGCCTTAGGGTTTAGGTTTTGGGTTTAATTTAGCTTTTAGGGTAAGGTTTGTAGGGGGTGGGGTGGGGGTTAGGTTTCGGGTTTAATTTTTAGGTTTTTAGGGGTGAGGATGGGAGGTTGGCTGGTTTAGGTTAAACCGGTAAGTTTTTTGCACAATTTTGTGAACATCTTCAAATCTTGGTTAAACATCTTTTGCCCCATAACCTTGTGTTGATCCTCGAACAACGTTGTAGTTCCTTCTCCTTGTTTTGTTTTTAGTTCCATCAACTTGTTAATCTTCTCTTCCTTCATTTATATGTATACACCAAGTTGGTCAGCTAACTACTTTTGGTTGCCGACTCGATGTGTTGTTTCATAATTTAGTCTTGTTGATGTGTTGTCTTCATGGAGTCCGACCTATGACTAAGGCATCGTCGAGTGTAGATAAGTGGTAATTGTCGGATTCTGATGACTTTCTTCTCATGTCGGAATGACCATCGGACACTTCTCCAATCAACATGAGTTTGCCCTATTTGTTGTGCATTCATACATCTCTCATGTATCAACGTGAGTAAAACCACCAAGATGTTTAAGTTCGTAATAACCAACTGCCTTTTTCTTCACTTGAAGATCCTTAGATCAACTAGTTCATATACAACCCTATAAAATAACACCTTGCTTTAGTCAAAGCTATTTCTAGGTCATTTGTCCATGGTTGACTCTTGCACATCTAGTGAAGCTTCTTTCATTTACTTGAATCGGCTCATCTATATCCTCATCTTTTTCTTCGTCTTATTGAACTTGCATTTCTATAATATCGTTATCTAAATTATATTCTTCTTTAATTTGTGGAAATTGCGTTTCTAACACATTATCGTCCTCATGAAGACCGTAAAAAATCGAGAGTGTTCGTTCCACATTGTCACATGGGGCCACAAATTCGGGTTCCTCATTGCAAACGGTCTGCATGCTTTTTGATCTTCTAAGTGTATTTGTATTGACCTTGTGCAACTAGAGTAGGACCTTGTGGTAGATTAGGAGCTTGTGGTTGCGTAAAAAATTGTGGTGGATAGGCATATTATTGGTATGGAAACATTTGTGGTTGTTGTGTAAAATTTAGTTACGCATTATACGATTGACGGCTCGAGCTTGAACCGGCTCCTCTCGCGCTTGAAGCGAGTCCTAGCGATTTAAACGATTTCTTGGTTGCACCAACCTTTGAATTTTGGGAATACATAGTGTGAATTTCGATGAAGGAATAAACTAGTGTATGAATTATGGTGAAGAATGTGGTAAAAAAAATTACATACTTTGTGGTATATATTAATAGAGTTGGAATTTTGAAAAAAGAACTACTTTTTTATTTAATGCCTCCAACCGTCCAAATTCTCATTTGTTACATCTGTAACCATCGCCCAAAGTTATTATCCAATTAGGTCACCCGATCGATCGACGACGGTGTACCCAATAATATACCTTTAGGCGATGAGGGGTACAGATAGACCCCGCCACCTTAAGCAAATGCACACCTAACCATGTGAAAAATCCATCACGTGCGAAATATTGTATATCTATATCATCATTTAATTCTGGAAAAGGATATTTTAATTTAAATTTTTGGTTATGAATAATAAAATAATAAAAGAAGGTTATATAATTTCTGTGTTAACTATTTAAAAAGTTCTTATGTTAATAGTAGTTTTTAGTAACAAAACCAAGTATTTACAAGGACCACTACTTAATAAATGTTATTTTTACTATTTATTAAATTGTGATGTTAAGAATTTTATTATATTGTTTTTTGTAGGAAGTTTCAGATGGAAAGTTCCTTTTTGTGCCTTTCTTGAACCCTGATTCTGTTTAACTGGTATGATTTGATTTTAATTATAATTTATAATGTAATGTTTTTTTTTATCTTATGTTAGTTGTAAACTTTTAAGATCAAATTATCTTTATTTTGGTTTATAGATTTTACTAGATGCTGTTGTACTAAGACTTTATGGTGATTCCATGCCTAATGAAAAAGTTGTTTTAAGGTCGAATGGTACTTTTTCGCGGAATATTAAGAGTTATGTCTGTTAATGGGAATATTGTATGTAATATGTAACAAATGGAAACAGGTTGTTAATGAGTTGAGCTTGAAATATTGGGATGTTATTATATTCTTAGTGGTTGATCGCACACACTTTATGATTATGATGACTATTCTCAGTGATTAGGGTTTTAGTAATGTATTGTTTGTTAACTGGAATATCAAACGAATGTTACTGACTATTAAGATGTTTTTATATTTCTTTTTCTGTATATTGCAGACATTAACTTAGACGTCTTCTTTCATTTCAACTTGGATGCATGACAGTTTGTTTCTAATGTGAATGGTTTTGGCAATGGAAAGCTCTTTTATTTTCAAAACAAACTTTATTTGAAGTTCAACATGGATGGATCTACATATGTTGAACCTGCCACAAAGTTTCTTTAGAAAATAAAACATATGTGAAAACATTCCCTGTTTGTTTATTTATTTGTACGCTGAATTCCACCGGAAGAAATCTAAGAGGTTATTTTTATTGGATTTAATCATTTATAATGTTTATATTAGAAAATATTGAGGAAACATAAATATTTTATAATCTCCCTTTTGTTTTTCTTGACAAATAAAATGGATTTTCTGGCTTATGGTGACCATTATCAATCTGAGATATTTCTTTATAAGTTTTCTTGAATTTATATTCGTTTATATTAATTATTAATGATTGATGTGTAATTCTCATTTGTATTCGTCTTCAATAATATTATATTAATGTCTCCTAACCACAATAAGAAAATTTACTCTCCTCGCATGTCGCGATAGGATAAGATTCCTGCGAGACATTTGTCGCCTCCAGAGGACACTTCTCAGCCCTACTTAACACCATCGCATGTCGCGACAGGATCATCCTTGGTTGTCGTGTGGCACGAAAAAGCCAGATTCCAATTGGATAGACATCACCCCTTCGCGTGTTACGACAGGGAGTCCCTTCATTGACGCGTGGCATGACAGGGGCAGTCTTGGACAGTTTCAATTGTTCATTCTACTTCTTGATCTCGACTTTTTACTCTCGTTTCTCTGTTCTCGAATCCCTATCCCAATTCCCGTGTACAAAACCCTAATCGCTGAAACGATAACCTGTCCGATTGATCAGGAACCCTGGCAATGAAAGCCAAAGTTTTGCCTGTATAAGGTGATACTTTGTTAACATACATTGCAGTTTCGATCTCGTATTATCGTTAAAGTTTGATTGGGTTTCTTACACTAATATGTATACAATTGTATCTAGAAACTAGAACTTACCCGAAGGCTTTAATAAAACTTCGTGGTTAAGGAAACTTAGTGCTTAAGGAAACTTAGCGGCTAAGAAAACTTAACAGCTAAGAAAACTTAACAGATAAGTAAGTTAATTAGTTAAACAGCTAAGTAAGCTAATCAGCTAAACAGTAAAGTAAATTTAATAATTAAGGAAACTTAATAGGTAAGGAAACCATATGAGGTAGATAGCATCTAAGGAGGTGTGTATGAGGTAGATAGCATCTGAGGAGGTGTGTATGAGGTAGATACCATCTGAGGAGGGGTATATGGGGTAGATAGTATCAGATGAGGTGTATATGAGGTAGATAACATCTGAGTAGGTGTATATGAGATAGATAACATCTGAGAAGGTGTATATAGGGTAGATAGCACCGGGGAATGTGTATATGGGGAGATAGCATCGGGGAAGGTGTATATGGGGTAAGGAAACTTCCTAACTAAGAAAGGCATATGCCTTGCCTATAAATAGGAAGCTTAGAACTTCATTTTTCGTTGCTCATTTCTTCCATTCTTATCCCTATTAAAAGCTTTTCTGTAAAATTAGGTTTTATCCCCATTTATTATAAATAAATTTCGGTGTTTTTAAAATCTGTTATTTTTCTTAATTCAGCGATCTTGATAAAATTTGTGTGGCAATGTTTTCAAAATAACCACAGATACCACTTGACTGTTCACGGCTCCCGTTTAAGGTGTGGTCGGGAGTTGTGTACCGGATGATGTTTACACTTTGAATGGATTTCCTAACTATATACGACGAAAGAAATGGAGATTTGATGGACATTATTAAGGAGTTTCTTAATATTAATAAGGAGGCCACATTGACATTTCTAAGTTAAATATGAAATAGTAGATTTATTTTTTATGGTCGTAATTTTGTGATTTTGATTATTTGTTCCAAACTTTTATTTATTACTTCATCAAGTTACGCTTCTTTAGGTTTATGTATTTGTTAAGTTTTTTTTATTGTTTAGTTTTTTGTTTTTTATGAAACTTGATGTTGCACTTTCAGTTGCTCTAACAAAATCTACTTACCTACATTTTTTTCTTACAATTTTTTGGACCTAATTTCCAAAAAAAATTGATTAGCATAATTGCATAGTATCAAAATCATCCACATTTAATATTTAGCTATTATTAATAAATGATAAATAAGATGTGTATATAATTTAATAGATAATTGATTACTGCAATGTGTATTCAAATGTTTAATTTTTTTAATTAAAATTTTTACAACCCAAAGACGTGTATGAGATATGTTTTTTAACACAAAAACTTATAACATACGAGTTTTTAACCTAATTACATATATAAAACTAGCGAACCACTAATCATACCATTAAAAGCAATGAAGCATACCACATAGGGGTGCTAAACGGGTCGTGTTCGCGGGTTGGCGGGTTCAACCCGACCCGAACCCGAAAATTTTACACGAACCCGAATCCGACCCGAACCCGAAAATTTTACACGAACCCGAACCCGACCCGAACCCGAAAATCGTATCATATATATGAACCCGAACACGACCCGAAGTTTTGTGGGTTGACCCGAACACGACCCGTTTAACCCGAATTTTTTAATTTTTTTTCTAAAACTAATATATTAAAATTAAAAATTACTTAAAAAACACAAATGTATATAATAATATCATATTTAAATTATAAAAGCTATGTTAATTTCTCCTTTTAAGTTATAATATAAAATACACGCCCCATTTAATTTATGAGATAAAATATATTATAAAAAAATATAATATAGTATAAATGTGTTAAACGGGTCAACCCGCCAACCTGACCAGGTTGACCCGAACCTGACCCGTAAACCTAAACGGGTTCGCGTGTTCAACCCGAAACTGACCCGAACCCGTTTAGACGAAACCTAAACCCGCGAATTTCATGTTAGGTTCGTGTCAGATTTCCGGTCGTGTCAGAAATTCACACCCCTAATACCACATGCCCACCTGATTGATCACACATGTGTTAATAGTATAGCATGCTATGTGTCCTTTAAATATATAAGTACATAGAGAAACAGTAACCATGTTATAAGGAGCAAGTTACATGTCACACACACCAGAGATTAATGGCATGTGATAAAATTTAAATTTTTATTTTCATCTCTTATACTAGAGATGAGCATATAATACTGAATATCAAATCAAACAAGTACGATACTTATATTGAATTATCGTATCGAATCATTTTCGATACCAATTTGGCATTCGCTTTTGTGGTTTTTGGGATAAGTACATTCGGTTTGATACAGTTTCTGGTATTTTAGGTTGATTTACCTTCAAATACCGTACTATATATGTACTTGTGCCATACCGAAGACTTTCAGTACAGGTACCGTTACAATTTTTTTTGTGATTTTCGGGATCGGAACTTTTGGTACTGGTACGCTACCGAGCTCATCCATACCTTATACTATATATTATATGCGCTTTTAACCATTTGATTTTCTAAATAATTCGTTTTTCTAACAACTTTCATATGTTAACAAAAAAAAAAAGAAATTTGCAGCTATTTTTTATTTTTTTTTTCTTTGTTGTGAACGTTCTGATGTTTTTTTAAACAAAGTTGTATTCAAAATCAAGTATTTTTGTTGTGAAGATGCAACCGTTGTAGTACAATGACGAATCCAACCGCTTAAGAGCAAACAACATCGTTGTCGGTATTTGGCCATAATAGAAACGATATCTATGTTCGGCTTTATGTTTTTCAATAAGCCAAACCAATAATGACTAAACTCCTACCGCATTAGGGGTATATATATAATTTGAATTTATAATTGAAAATCACAATTTCGAATTCTATTTGAAATTCGAAAATTGAATCGAGTTTTTGGAGCTCAATTTGAATACTGAACACCATTACCTAACATACTTGTAGTTAGAACTATATTAAACTTTCGTAAATTATAAAGTGAATTTAAAAAACTATTTTGTACTTTAAAACCATATAAAATTTAAATTAGTTTTCATAATCACAACCTTCAACTCCCAATTGTATAATTTATAATACGATCACACACACCAATCCACTTTTCTTTTGAACATTGTTTGAGACTTTCATTGTCATCAACATCCATCAATTGTATTTAACAAAGTATAGGGTGCTCATATGTAATGATTTCAATGACATGTATCTTTTTCCTAGCACACAATCCCTCTTTTATATAAAACATTTGAACTATAATTATGGTCCTCCATTTTTCTATTATATAAGATATTTGAACTACAATTACGGTCCTCCATCTTTCTAATATCTTCACCTTTTGAACAACACATGTATTTTTCGTTTCTAGTTTTGTAGCGAACAAACTATTTCCAAAAAATTATTTAAATTTATACTTGCTTTGAAAAAATAGTGTTCAATGCGCGTAATAAAGAATACTCATAAATTGAACAAATTGTAAAAGTATTTACAAATGAAACAAATTTATTAGAAGACGCAAAAGTATATACATAGAAGAAGATCATCTCAGTTAGAGTCGGAATATCACTCGTGTTAGGATATGAGTTTGATATAGTTGTGAATATTTAAGATGAAATCAATAGAAGTAAATAAACATGTATGAATAGTGTAGCGGAAATAGTAAACTCTATATTAATAACAATAGGAAGATTGCTTTCACTAACATGCTTTTAAAAATCAATTGTGTACGTGCATGAAAGATTACAACCTCCCCCCTCCCCCAACCTAAGATCACTCTGATTTGCTTGTACATAAAATGTCAAGATGAAGTGATAGTGATCAATAGAACAGTACACACACTGTTCTATTTATAGTACAGAGCAAACCACTAAGCATCTTATGTTGACGTCATATTGAAAGTGACATAAAACAAACTACAACATCTGCTAAACTAAACACTGCTATAAACTATACAATACAAAGTCTGATAGAAAACATTGATGAGACATCCTCTGTTGGGCTTCAGCAGAGCTTTGCGTAGACCTTAGCTTTAGTCTTCAGTAGAGCTTTACCTTGGCAAACCTTTGAGTCTTCTTCATCAGAGCATTGCTAGGGTAGACCTTTGCCTTCAACAGAGCTTGGCTTTACCAGGCGTTCATTTATAATAAGGATCAGAGGTTGCGGAATATTTTGACTTTCTATCATTTGTTCTTTTGTAAGGTTCAACTTTCTAACAATCTCTCCCTAGAACAGATGATGCCAAAACTTGGCTTTATTCCTTATCTTTATTCATCATCAATGATTCCCTTATTTAACCTTTGAATTCAAGTTCAAAGTCTAGGGAGATCATCTCTTCAATATCCCTTTCAAGCTCAAGATTCATTAGATCTTGGAGGTCAGCTGCATCCAGACCATATGCATCCTCCATTCTTATCTTGTCAGCTCCACCATCTGACCTAAGCAGAGTCAATTCATGGGTGTTTACGGATGACTTTCATTTTAGAATTTTTTAGTCAGATGGTTTCTTGGGAGAACAGTTATTTATGATGAGTTTGGTGAACAGAGTCTGCTAACAAGTTTTGATATAGTTTCTCTGAGCTTATCACTTACAGCATCAGTAGATAAAGGAGTTGACATTTGATAGCCCCTTTTCTCTATTCTTTAAACCTCTGCTCATCTTCTTCAACCATTGTCTTTTGCCGTTTTACATGAGTTAAGGAAACTGTGGATAAGGGAGTGGTTAAAGCAAGATTTTTGGACATTTGGGTCTGATGAGGCACAACTACTATGGGTGGGTAAACTGGCTTTCTTGGAACTTTTGGATCTTTCTTTCTGAGATCCTCAAGTCTTTGGTAGGTATCAACAACCTTAGACTCAGACCATCTTGCAACAGACCTAGCAGAGCCATAGTTAGCAGCAATAAGTTATTCCTTCATTCTTTTAAGCTTTAAAGCCTGGTTTTGATCAATCTTTTTGTACCTTTTTCAATCAGGAGGAGTAGGCTTTAATGAAGAATCTTTGGCCATAACTATAATTCTATCAATCTCCTCCTTAAGCTCATTTGCAGACCAATCCTTGAATTGTGCTCTAGTTGCTTTATACGGTTTTTGCTTCATGATGTGATCAAGGTAGTCTTGCTTCAGATAAGGATCATTATTGGTAGGCTTTTCTAACATAGACTTACTCAAATTCTTAGCAAAATCTTCAATGTTTCTCACTTTGCTCAATTGAAATTGCATAGATCTTTGTAGAACCCTGTCATCCTTACCCTTTGACAGCTCATTTGGAATAGTCTCAGCTTTCTAGCCTATTGTATCAGATACTCATCAAGGTTTCTAGGCTTTCGATACCCAAAAAGAGATGGAAAGTTTCTTTGTTTAGAATCCTCTATCTTGTAGAAAGACTCTATCTCACCTTTCACAACATAAAGTTTCAAAGGGTTTAAGGCACCCATTGGAAGAAATGATGATGATAATGATAGGTGCATGGGTGGAAATGAAGTTTCAGGGTATGACAATGATGAGGATGGTTGTGAAATAAGTTGTGATGATAAAGGGAAGGGTGATTGAATCTCTTCATCATCATCACCAACAACAAAAGTTTTTCTTTTACGTTGTAACTTGACTTTGGGTGATGCTGGATGTTCAGGAATTCTTGGTGGTTGGGTAATGGTTGGGTTAAAGTGGGAAATATGATAGGAGCAGTGGTTTAGGAAACATCTGTTAAAACATCTGTTGTTCCAGCAACTGCTGTCACAACATCTGCCCTAACATCTGTTAGGTCATTTTGTGGTATTTGAACAGAGGATACAACAGTACTAGCCTCAACAGTGGTTTTAGAAGTGGTGACAGTTGGTTGTCTAACTTTTCTTGCAGACTTTCTTTTTCTTGAAGTACCAACATTTTCTTTTTCCATCTGTGTGCTTTTTCTTCTTCAATCAGCAAGGAGGCTTTAGCTTTCATTGTATCTTGTCTTTTCTGCTTATCATCAGCAATCTTTTCAGCTTCTTTATTTAGGGTCTCATCAATCCCTTTTCCCAAAGTTGCATCGATGTTGTAGCAGTGGTTTCTGGCTGTTGTTGCACTTTTAGTTTAGCACTTGAATCAGGTTGCAACTTTCTCAAAGTATCTTTCTCCCCCTTTTTGGCATCACATTCAATTTCATCTTGAAGAATAATAACCCGGGCAAAGCCAGTAGTTTTCATCAAATGATCTTTGATGGCTTTAATATCTGCTTGTGTATCTTTATATCTAGCCTCGACCATATTTCTGATTAACTTCATGTGTATCTCGTGCTGAATATCTACTGGTTGTCTCTGAGCTAAGATAATTGGTTGCACACCTTTCCATAGCTCATCGGCATTTTGAGTTGATGATCGTTGAGGTTGGGAGTTTTGTAGGACTTGCTTCATCATGGTTTTGAGGTCATCAATTGATGATTCCATGGAAGACATCCTCTCCGCCAGTTCTTGGTATTTTAATTTATCACCTAAGTTAATAGGATCATCTAAATTCCTACCGGAGGTAGTTGTATTTGGATCATCAACATGTGGAACCTCAATGTTTTCAGAACCAAATGCCCCTTTGTCTTGGTACTAGGGACTTCCAACTGGGTTGTAGCCTCAGTAGTTGTTGCCTTCAAGGAAGTCATAGTTCTGTAACCATTGTCCAACTGAAATACTATTGTGTCATCAGTTGTAGTGGCTGCTTTACTTGAAATACCACCAAGAGTTACTTGTAACTCAAGGGGTATAGCCTCCTTAATTGCTTGTAGGCTAGTAGATAGAGTTTTCTCAGACTCAGTCAGATGTAGAAGTTGACTCTCTTTTACAGGTGAGTGAGAGGGATTGATGTCTGTCTGAGTGTTCTCTATTGCATCAAGCAAAGGTATAAATGTGGGTGGTATTGGAGAAGTGAGAGTGGGTTGTGGTATAGAAAGAGACATTGCTCTGGGAGAGGGCTGTGGAAGATTGATTAAAGTGAATCAAGAGCTTCATAATGTGGTGTCCCTGTGGATACAACTTGTTCCTTTTGTGAGGAATCAAGAAGAGTTTGGCTATGTGGAGATCTTTGTGCCAACTGTTGTGAGGAAGTAGCAGCAGTGGTTTCAAGTGACATTTGTGTTGTCACATGTATAACCTCTGGGATCTCATCTTCCAAAGTTACCTTTTGGTTTGTTTGGTTGGCTTTTTGGATTTTGTTGGTTTTTTTTGTATTTTCTGGTGGGGGTTGCACAACACTAGTTATAGTGCCATGTTCACCAGGAGCAGTGGGCCCAGCAACAGAGGTTTGAGCAGTGGATCTGTTAGCATCTAAAATTGGCTCATTCCCCTTTGCTTGTGTTTTCAAAACCTTTGGATTTTGGTTTGAGAGTCTTGTAAAAGTTTCATGTTTAAGGCTGCCAATTTCACAAATGAAACCTTGCTGAAAATCGGTTTCAGAAACTTATTTTGGAAGATAAAAACTCAATAGCCTAAGGTGTATAAGAAAACCTTTATTTTTTGAAATGTTGTTATAGTTTGCAACCAAGTCTGAAAAACAATACCTGAGAAAAATTAAACTTAGATTTTGTCAAAATAGCATATCCCTGATACTGAATATTTAAAGGTATCCATTAAATGCAGTTGTCTTGGCTGACAAACATAACAGTAAAGTATGGAAAAAGAATTTCATGTCAGCAGGAAATTCAGGTTTATAGATGTAATACCTATCATTTGACCTTCATAACCATGATCAATGAATTCATCATGTAAGTCTTTCTTTGGGAAAGAAGTGGGGCCATTTAGGTTACTTAGACCAAATGTGGTGGAAATGGTGGATGGAGAAATTTGGACAAGAGATTGCCCAATCTTTGACGTAATAGCAAATGGATTTTTGTTTTGAATCTCAACTTTGGCATTTGCCCAAAACGGTCGAAGTGTGTCCACATAGATTGGAGCCTTTGCCAGTAAAATATCCTTGTATGGTGATGTTTGTAGGACATCAATCATTGCATGATATGTCAGCATTATTATCGGTTTTCTCAAGGATAGGAAGGTAGTTGTGGGGATTTTTATGTTCAGAGTCATGATTGAAGAGTGAATGAGGGTTTGTGAAGAAGATAACCGCTTTGGAGAATTTTTTTAATTCAATACGGCAGTGAAAAACTCTATTTGGTTGGAACATGGTTTATAAAGGAAAAAGTGAATACTAACGTGGCATCTGTTTCAAAGATCTGATGGCTAACATCTGTCCACGTGTAAACTCTATTGGATAATGGAAGACAGGTGTTTGGAAACCTCTGCTGGATACCAGCAGTGGTTCTGAAAGTGGTGATTTTACACTATCAGAGATAGATTATCAGCGGATTGGGAAACAGTGGTTTCAACAGAAGTGGATATAGAACAAAGGATACACTTTTAGCAACGATAGATTTTCAAGCCAAGCAGAGGTTTTGAGAGACAATGGTTATGGTTTAGAGATTTATTGAAAAAAATTAAATTTTAGCTATTTTTAAGGATGGATTTTTGGCTTTCTGAAAACATTTTGATGCTATTACACATGGAAAACAAAATTTTGTTTTTATTCCATGTTTAGCATACCAATCCTAGAGATCAGACTTTCAAAGGTAGATGTATCTAATGCTTTGGTTAGAAATCTGCTAGTTGATCTTAGTGGGAACATGAAGCAGAGAAATTAAACCTTTTTCGTAGCAATTTTTCACAAAGTGATGTCTGATGTCAATGTGCTTTGTGGTTGAGTGGGAGACTGGATTTTTTTATGATGTTTTCAGCTACTTAACTGCCCAACATGAGAGAGTCTGTAGAGCAGTTACACCAAAATCCAACAATTGATTTTGAAGCCATAGGAGTTGAGCAGTGCAGCTTGCACCAACAATATACTCAGCCTCTGTTGTGGATGTTGATACTGTAGCTTCTTTTTGCTTTGCCAAGACACTAAGCAATTGCCTAGGAATTGACATCCTCCTGATGTTGACTTCCTTGTGATGTTGCATCCAACAAAATCACTGTCTGCATAACTGAAGTTGAATATTTCCATTAGCTGGATACCAGATACCAAGTGTGGGAGCACCTTTATGTATCTGAATATCCTTTTTACAGCAATAAAATTGGACTTCCTAGGTGTTGACTTAGATCTGGCACAAACACATGTTGCAAACATGATGTCAAGCCTCGATTCTAGTTAGGTACAATAAAGAACCTATCATGCTTCTATATAGAGTTTGATCAACCAAGTCATCTTTGTCATCAACAGTGACAGGCGTTGTGGTTACCGTGGGTGTGCTACATGTTTTACAATCATTCATATCAAATTTTGTAAGTAGTTCTTCGAGATACTTAATTTGATGAATGAAAGTACTATTTTGCAATTTCTTTACTTGAAGACCAAGAAAGCATTGGAGTTCACCCATAGCACTCATTTCAAACTCTACTGCCATGAGTTGTCTGAACTCTTCACACATGGCAGTGCATGTGGATCCAAGAATGATGTCATCCACATAAATTTGGACAAGCATCAAATTCCTTTCCTCTCCATTTCAAAAATAGTTTTTTGTCAAGTTTACGCCATGTAAAACCAATGGATAAGAGAAAAGTGGGAAGAGTTCCATACCAGGCTCTTGGTGCTTTTAATATCCATTTGAAACACCTTGATGTTGTGGTTGACAGCAAAGACTAAGAACAGTCTGATGGCTTCTAATCTTGCTACAGGAGCAAAGGTTTCATCATAGTCAATGCCTTCTTCTTATCTGTAACCTTGAACCACAAGCCTAGCTTTATTCTTGATAGCAATACCCCTTTCATCAATTTTGTTTTTTAAGACCCATTTTTTGCCAATTGGACTTACATCCTTTGGCAATGGTACAAGTTCCCATACTTATTGTCTTTTAAATTGAAGGAGCTCTAGCTTCTACCCAACTGTTATCTTTTAGTACCTCTTAGTACTTGACAGGTTGTGTGAGATATAGGAAACAGCAAAAAGACAAATGTTTTGGGATTGACTTCTAGTGAGCCCCCCTTCATTGATGTTGCCAACGATTTGATAAGATGGATGACTTTTAAGGTAGATCGGATCTCCCTTATATGGAATAATGGCATTTTGAGGTGAAGGCTGCAAATGTAAATCATCTAAGCTAACATCTGTTTTCAATTTGAAGAGCCAACATCTGTTTGGAATGGTTGGACTTTTATTCACAGCGATTGGACTTTTATCAACAAAGGTTATATTTGATGAGATAGCATAAGATTGAGGATCAACAGTGTCCAACAGTGGCAGAGTTTTCACAGTTGTTTGTAAGAGTTGTTCCTCTAATGGTGGAAGTGACTTTATATTGTGGAATCACAATGTCATATCCATGGTCTTGTGATGAAGATTGTGGTGTACCTGCAGGGTTAGTCTTGACAAACACATCATCAAATGTAAATTTATCTAGATCAAACAATTCTGCAAGGTTTGCTGGGATTTTCAATGAAGAAAGTTCATTGAACTTTACATTCAAGGTCTCTTCCACACACATAGTCCTTGAATTAAAGACTCTATAGGCTTTAGCAGTGGTTGAGTATCCCAGAAAATAACCACTATCTACTTTGGCTGCAAATTTTGAAATTAAATCTTTTAAATTCAAAATAAAACATGGGCAGCCAAAGATTTTGAAGTATTAGATCAGTGGTTTGATCTTATACAGAATTTCATAAGAAGTTGTTTGATGCCTGGGGTTTATCAAGATTTTATTCTACACATAGCAAGCAGTGTTTACAGCCTCGCCCAAAAGGTTAAAGGTAAAACTGAGTCTGCAAGCATTGTTCTGGCAGCTTTAATCAAAGTTCAGTTTTTCCTCTCAACCACCCCATTTTGTTATATTGTCCTTGGAATGCTGTACTGCCTTACAATTCCTTTGGCACACAAAAATCATCCAACTCCTTATTTCTGAACTTTGTGCCATTGTCATTCCTGAAGGCTTTTACTGACCGGTCAAATTGCTTTTCAACTTGTTTCACAAATCCGTACAAGATGCCTGTAGTCTCATCCTTGAAGTGCAAAAAGTAAGTCCAAGTAAACCTAGAAAAATCATCAACAATAACAAGGCAATACCTTTTTTGTTTAAGGATCATGATTTTTACAGGGCCAAACAAGTCCATATGCAACAATTGTAAGCATTGACTTGTTTTGGACCCACCAATGGGCTTGTATGAACTTTTATGTTGTTTGCCTTTTAAACAGGAAACACAATGTTCATCTCTTGTGAAAAATTTTTGTGGTAGACCTCTTACAAGGCCTTGTTTAGAGAGTGTGGTGATAGTTGTCAGATTTATGTGCCCAAGTCTTCTGTGCCATAGTTCTGTCTCTTTGTTAGAGGCAGCTGAAAACAGATAGGCATCAGTCATTGGGTTATTTTTCAACATATCAACCACATACATATTGCCACTCCTATGAGCAACAAGTTGTGCTTTGCTCTCAGCTATGATTTGATCAATCTTTTTAACCACTTCTGGCCCAGCAATCTGACAAGTTTTCTTAGTGAAGAATGACCCATAGCCCTTGTCACTTATATGTGAAACACTAAGAAGATTAAATTTCAGATTCTCAATAATATTGACATTTTCAAATTTGAGTTTCCCAGCCTGAACAGTTCCTGACCCAAGCACCTTCCCTTTTGAATTATTATAAAAAATTATATCACCCCCTCCATGAGCCATGAACTCTTTGAGAAGGGCTCTACATCTGTCATGTGCCTGGAGCCTCCACTATCTATATACCATAAACTATCAAGGCAAGTAGAAGCTCCCTGCACAGTGGTAATTAATTAGTTTAGGTGGGTTTCCAAAGCCAAAATGGCTTTGGAAGGGGTCACAGACATGTCAATCTCAAATTTAGAATGGTTGGCGGTTTGAACAGATCTTCGTAACATCTGTTGAGACCCTTCTCCTATCAGATGATAGTAACCATGAGGATGCCTATTTATTCTTGGTTTTGAGGGCTTTTTGTAACCCTCATAACTAAGAAGTACCTTTTGATAAATTGGTTGGCCATATCCTCTTGGGTACTGGTTGGCAAGTGATGTATTTGTTACTTGCACCTCTCTGGGAGCAGAGGTTTTGTACAGTGATTTGGTAACAGATGTTTGAACAGGCACAAAGGTCTGTTTATACTTTCCTTTTACACTACTAGTCTTTGAACTCTCTAGTGTTTAGGATTTAAACTCATTCTTTTTCACATCAAAGTTTCTGAGATAAACACACTCTTGAGTTTTATGATTTGTTTTATCACAAATTGTGCATTTTGGAGAATCAAATATCACACTTGTTTTGTTGATGTCATAAGCTTTTAGAAGAAAACAGTTTTTGGTGACATGGTTCTTCTTCTCACAGAAATCACAAAACAGGTTTTTGATTTTTTTCTTTCTTTTTCCCTTTTTCAGATTTTTTGTCAACAGATGTTGTAACATCTGCTGGTAAATCTGTTATGGGAATGATTCTTGCTTTTGGTGCTTTGACACCTTCAATGGTTGAAAAATCCATTGGCTTGAAATTTTCAAGAATGTCACATTCATCAAACCATGTGGGTTTAAATTGATACTTCTCAATTTCCTCAAAAGTTGAGGATCCCTCATGTCTTTCTAAAACAATTTTATTTCTATTTTTATCAGTGACTTTGATTTCTTGACCAGCCAAGTTTATTGGAACAATTTCAACCATACCAGAATCATTTCCAGTAACATTTTTAGAAACTTAGTCATTTTTCTTGAATCTTAGGCCAAATTTTATGTTTCTTTTGACCTGGTTTTCTAGCAAAATCTCATAACCTTTAAAGGATTCCACCCATTTTTTCACAAGTGACTTGGGTGGATTCCAACTCCTTTTTGCAAACTTGATATTTTTCTATCATAGTTTGGAGTTGGTCCTTGGTTATGCTGGTTTCACGTTTTAAGCTGCTGATTTCAGATTCTTTTTCAAATAGTTTAGTATATAGCTCTTTTGAAAGCTTTCCAAACTGCAATTCATCATCCAAAATTTAATTCTAAGGTTTTTCATTCACCTCTTTTATGTTAGCAAAATTTATGATGCATTTATCTGAACATAGATCTTTTAAGACCTGAGGAGACACCTTAGTAGCAGCCATCATGGCACAATCACATTCACCTTCACAAATACTGGCATCCCATGGGTCAGACAGAGGTTTCAATTCTTCATCAATATTTTCTTTTGTAACAACTGTTTCAACATGAACATCAGGCATAACAGATTTAGACTTCACTTCCTCAAATTTAACACCCTCAACTATAGAATCTAGTGCCATAAAGCAAAAATCATTTTGTTTCTTTTCAGTGTCAGCAACTAGAGCAAAGTTTTCATTAGTCGGATCCTCAGGCAAGCTACTCCAATCAACAAAGCCCTAAGTAAAAAAGCTCTGTTGATTAACCTCTGCCGGAGCTGTGGTTTGAATAACTTGTTGTGCAGGTTGTATTTGAACCCGAGAAGCTGGTGCTTGAACATATTGAATTTGAGGAACAGTGGTGTGAACATATTGCACAGGAACAGTGGTAGCAGGGTGTGCAAAATGAGCAATGCGTTGCATATGAGGAGCAAGGTATGTTGGGAATAACGGATAGTGTTTTGAGGTCTAGGACTAGGATGTGTGATAACTAGTCCAAATATTTGAGACCTACCTTCTCTAGCAAAGTGACCTAGCCTATTACACTTGAAACAATTAATCTTTGACTTATCCAGCCCAACTTTTAACCCCCATGCAACCCTAGGAACTTTCTACCAGTTCTCTTGTAATACTTGCTAGCTCTAACACTCATCAAGGCAAGCTGGTGCAAAATATCCATTTCTTCCAAATCTGTAGGGTCAAAATGTTGAAGGTCATTCAACTCAAAGGAAAAGTTATCAAAAGCTTGGCTTTCACCATTAGCAGTAAAAGCATAATTAGGTGTGTAAGAATTAGAGCTGGAACTACCACTAAAGGTTATGTCAAAGAATTAGAGCTGCCAGAGGCTTCTTCTTGGCCAAAAATGTTGTACTACCGAATGCATAGTCATCAGCCACTTTGCCAGACTCTTATAGCTATTTTTTCTGTTTCAGCTCTCTCCCATAAGTGAGGTAACCCAACCGAATTTCTAGTTACAAAAGCTATAGTGTCCCACTTGTTTAGTAATGATCTAAGAAAACAACTATTTAAAGTCGAATTTGCAAACTCAATATTAACCAGTTTAAAGCTCACTAAGAGAGAGCTAAATCTTTCAAACTGTTGGGTTAATGACTCTCCTTTCAAATGAAAAAATATTTCATATTGTTGATTCAGAACCTCTTTGTTGTTTTCAGTTACTTCCTTAGTCCCACCAAATTGTTCTTTCAAAGTATCCCATAACTCACTTGCACTGTTGCAATGCAACAGGCCAGCATAGATATCGTTTGGCAATGCAGAGGCCATGATGCTTAATGCCTTTGCATCTAGCTCAATCTTTTGGAAATCTTGCTCGGAGTAATTTTCAGGATTCTTTGGTACTTGGACTTTAGGGTCCTCTGTACTCGGTATCATTGGAACATGAGGTCCAAAGATGACTGACTTCCAGCAACCGGTGTTTTGCTGAGCAAGAACATGACCCATCCGTCTCTTCTAGATATTATACTCTGATCTGACGAGAATCGGTGGTTTAAACATGATATCGGTGTTGTGAGGATCTTGTAAATTTGAGACGTTTTCGATTCTTTGTAAAACAGGTTTTTGTTTAGACTACTTTGAACGTAAATAATCTTTTACTCAGTTTTCAATCCAACGAGCAAACGGATTAGTAGTGAGAGCTGATTTGTTCAAATCAAATTGATTGTTAAATCAAATTCGATTGACCAAGCTCTCATACCAATTTTTAGGATCTGAGTTTGATATTGTTGTGAATGTTTAAGATGAAATCAATGGAAGTGGATAAACATGTATGAATAGTGCAGTGGAAATAGTAAACTTTGTATTCACAACAATAGGAAGATTTTTTTTCACTTACATGCTTTTATAAATCAAATATTTACGTGCATGAAAGATTACAAACTCCCCCTCAGCCTAAGATCACTCTGATTTGCTCGTACACAAAGTGTCAAGATGAAGTGATTGTGATCAATAGAATAGTACACGCATTGTTAGTACAGAGCAAATCGCTGAGCATCTTATGCTGGCGTCACATTGAAAGTGACATATAACAAACTACAACATCTGCTAAGCTATACACTGCTATAAACTATATAATACAAAGTCTGATAGAAAACACTCATGAGACATCCTCTGTTAGGTTTCAGCAGAGCTTTGCCTTGGCAGACCTTTGAGTTTCAACAGAGTTTTGCCTTGGCAGATCTTAGCTTTAGTCTTCAGCAGAGCTTTGCCTTGGCAGCCCTTTAACCTTTGTCTTCAACAAAGCTTGGCTTCGGCAGATGTTCATTTATTATAAGGATCAGAGGTTGTAGAATATTTTGGCTTTCTATCATCTGTTCTTTTTAAGGTTCAATTTCCAACAATTTGTTTATTCAAACACAGAAACTTTTAGCTTACATATACGGTCTACGCTAGATGGAAAGATAAGACATAAACTACAACTCCGACCTATTTTCTAGTGATGATTCGGGACCAAGAACAATAGAAGAAAGGTATGGTGATGGCATGATGTCTCAGTGTGAACATCATCATATACACTTTTATTATGCCACTTTTGATATTGTCCGTTTATATTTTGCATGTCATTCTTCAAGTCCCAATCGACAATCAAACCTAATAGAAAAGATGAAGAAACGAATTTAGATCGAATAACTCTCAATCTTATTAATCAGAATATAACTCAAAACTGATTACAGACTCTCAAACCATAACTCGGTTTCTCTCTTATCTTATCTCTTAATAATGTCTAACCCTACCTTGGTTTATATAGGATAATCCTAACTTGGTGACCAAGACATTACCAAATATAATTAATACATAATTAGGAAACTTAACCAATTATGACCAACTTGTCAACATTGATCCCTCAAGTTCACCGACTTGTGATTTGATGTTCGTAAATTCCCAACAATTCTCAACTCCTGTTACAATTAAAAAAACAAATGGTAGTTTTAATCTATTTAGACATTTTAACAGATTATAAGAAACAAGTCTATAAATTATTAAGATGAGTGAATTACCTATTTAAAACACTAATATGAATAATATGAATGATACGTTAACGAAATACTTTATGGGACTCTCAGCGCATTGAAAGATGGTAAGAAGGTCGTGCTAAATAATTTCCCATATTTCACCTTTTACAACCTGTAAAAAGTAAATAAACATGGGTCACGAGCCTCTTTTAACATGCTAATAAGAAGTAATATTGGCTAGTTAAACCACCTAGCAACATGCCAATTGCCCAGGAATGCGAGAACATCATGAAGATTAGTCTTTTTTAATACAATTTATACGACACTAAGCATGTCACACCAAATTATGCTGCCACAACAACTAATACGCGAACCAATTTTGGGTAACCATTTTACGTATGTGTATGATCATAAAAATATCTTGAAATGTTGACTTTTTTAAGATATATAGAGGATACACGAAAAAAAAATACATATATACCGGATAAAAGGTTTGTGTATAACTAAAAAGTAGTCGCAAGTGGGTCGGTTTTTTGTTTATATATATTACCGAGCGTAAATGATGATACACAAATATAATGTAGACATGCAACATAATTTCATGTATCTCATGACTACAGAAGTAAAATTTTGTCTAACCTTGTTAATAACAATTTCACACATTAATAAAAAATAGTAAAGGTCTTGTATGTTTCAAATCAGTTATGATGATACGAGAACATACATAGGATATAATTTCAATGTATCCATCTGTCATACAACAGCACTATCAGTCCATGACATCCACTCAAAGAATAATTACGTAACCTATACAGATATTTCACTGCCTACGAGTCCATGTGTGTGTACTTAGACGTCTTCCAACTATGGATGATTTCACCAAACACATTATAAAAAGCCACACTGATTTCATTATCGGTTACACGGAGTGTCATGAAACCCTGGCCATCGTAATAGAACTTCATTTCTTTTGGGTCCCATTGGTTGACCTCACCTCGCCATGCCTTTGACCCGCCTCCGCTTGTTAGAAACTGAAGTTGACTGCACATGAACGTTAATATAATCTATAAAGTTTCTTTAGTGTAAGAGGAAAAAAGAAGAAACATACTCCTAGATAGTTACCTGTTTTGACTACTGATGTGTTGTAAGCAATGGTCATGCCCGTTTATGTAGAGATCCACATCCTTTGCCTTCAAAAGAATTTACTATTAGTAGTTAGCACTACATCTACATATACATGGCACATATAATAATATAAAAACAATGTATAATCTACTTGTACTTATTGCAAAATATTAATGGGATAGAGAAGTATAGTGGATTAATTGATTATACAAACATTTAAAACAAGTAGTACGGTCATGTGACGATATTTATAACTGGTTATGTATTAAACGAACGTGATACGTATACATATAATAGAATGATTATATATACCTCAAGGATAGGTAAAAGTTGATCGACAAGCTCTTGGGTGTTTCCATGAGAACCAGCACTGAAAATTGTATGGTGGCCAATCGATTTCCCATGTGGCATTTGATTCTTCGAGGGCCATCTCAACCTCCTATATATACATAAAAAAGCCCAATAGTAAAAATGAAAGGCATTGTTCTCAATTATCTTTGACACGAAGCCCATATTATTTTTTTGGACAGTACGCTTTTTTTTATTGACATTGGATCGTGACCCATTTGTAATAAAAAGGGAAGAAGATCCCAAACAAACTTAAACTGAACCTATGTTTACTAATTGATTTAACTTTACTTATATTACTGCAAATGCTAATTTACCCAAGTTATAAGCTACGTAGTTAATGCGGTAAATATCAGTCAAGGACTAATATTTGAGATATCAGTTATCACGGTGAGACATCAGTGGGATATTGATAATTTTAATATCATGCTAAAATTAAAAGTATAGCAATTTAACGGTAACAATTCAGTATATTTTCCTAACATTAACAAATTAACCTTTACAACTTGTAAAACACGAACAATTGTAGCAAGTGAGAATTGACTAAGATTTAAAACACTAATAGCAGCAATAAACAGAAAGACGAATGATAGAAATAAGAAGAAAGGTACTGATATCGAGAAAATAGATGATATATTGGTCATATCAGTCCAATATCGGTCAATATTGCAGATATTATTGATACCGATATTCTTACCAATATTTTGCACCGTATCTTGATAAGAGACCGATAACCAATATGTCACTAATATATCAGTGATATATCAGGATATAAACTACAGAAGTTATAAGCTTTGATCAACTCAAACAACAACCAGCACAACAACCTGAAACCTAAAAATTTTTTTGCATGTTTCGACTTTAGAATGTTTACACCATTGACCCCCTCAATTTATTAAGATTGCCTTAATCATTCATTTCTAAAGGTAAAAAATAAAATTTTAGTTCGGTCACTACTCACTAGTCTATAAAAATGTTTCAAATTGGTTATCTATACCTTTTGAGTATATGAATTTTTGATTAGTCGAGATTGAAATAGTGTTCATACCTTTAAAACATTTGATAAATATTCGTCCCTAGGAAGCACGCCGCTCCAATCATATGTATGATCTTCTTCCGTGAAATATTTATCTTGAAAAGGTGTTGTATCAACGAAGAAAAATTCCACAATTCCTGAATAAAAACAATATTTTATCATAAAATATATATATACATATTAGACAGTGGTAGATCTTGAGTGTACTACGAATATAGATCCAATTATTTTACTCTAAATTAGTAGACTTAGTAGATAAGCATATTTTTTTTCATTTAAAGACTCAAAAATATGGTGTTATTAGTTTTTGGAGAATACAGTAATGAGGTAAAAAAATAGGGATATTAAATTTAAATAACTCTAACTTTCACCTTTCAACTTTTAATTTCTACACCAGCACTCCTAACTTTCAACTTACTGGCCAATAAAACTCCTTAACTAACTGAACTCTAACCCAGTTAGTTTTTTCGACGTGGCATCTAATGTGGCCATTTTTGTTGACATGACATATGATGTGGCAGTTGATGGGACATTTTTGATGATGTGACAGCTGACGTGGCATTTTTTGATGATATGGCAATTGACATGACATTCTTGATGACGTGGCAGTTGACATCAGCTAACTGGGTTAGGGTTCAGTTAATTAGAGAGTGTTATTAACCAATAAGTCGAAAGTTGGAAATGCTGGTGTATAAATCAAAATTGGAAGTGTTATCATCCAACTGATAAAAGTTAAGGTTATTTAAATCTAATATCTCTTAAAAATACCAAGAAAAATGGATGTGTTTTCACATGATTTTACTATTTGGGAATTTTGAGAATCATATGAAATCATAAAATACAATATCACACGATGAAATTGGTAAGCAGTAGATAGAAAAAATTTTTGAAGATGTACAAATAATCTTTTAAACTATTTTTTTTTTTTTTTGAGAGGTGATTTGTATATAATAACTTCTAAGTGACTAAGTGTGAAAAAACAACCTTTTATTAAAACATAATTGTGTGTTTAATCTGTTAACCATTTTATCACAAGTAAAATAAATCAATACACACATATATAGATAGTATTTATAAATCACCTATTTGTTATATTATATATATATATATCAATTAAAACATTGTAGCGATATGGTGTCAATTTATCGAAAGGAAAACGAGAAATAAAAAGGACCGGTACTAATACAATATTCATTATCAATAAAATTATGTATCGCAAGGTTGAAAGAAAAAAAACGTAGAATGCAAACCAACTGAACTGATATTGACTGAACAAGATCGGTATCGATATTCGTGTTTATTTTTTTCAATCAATGTAAGGTTTTCTCTTTTAATTACTATAAGGCTATTACGAGTGCTGGTACTGTAATGAAACGAATACAGACCAATCGAATTCCCGCCGCAAAGCGTAGGGGGAATCTCACTAGTATAAGTTATTTTGGACCTTGCACATGTACAATTACTTGTATACATTTGAATACGTAGTACTATGTTCGTAAATATATAAAGAAACAGTATTAAAAACTAAAGTACCTGAATTTACTATAAATGATCTAAGACATAGCCATTTGCTATCTTTCTGTTTAAGGGTAGGACTCAATTGTGCCGAGACATTGCCTCTGTAATCATGATTTCCCAACACTAGATCATTAAACAACATTAGATGTCTCAAAGAAAACTTTTATTTATATAGGTTGGTGAAACTCAAATATATATTCTTACCGGAGTACCACTGTTTCTGCAAGCTCGTTGCGGTATATACTTGAGTAAACGACTCATCGAATAACGAATCTTGATCGTCAACTAATCCATCCTCGTAAAAGTTGTCTCCGCTTGATACAATGAAGTCAGCATCTATTTTTTTTTCCTATTTCCCCATCTTACATTTATATAATCCGAAATCAGACCAGCCGATTATAAGTCATAATCCGAAATCAAACACTTTTTTTAGTTCTCGTGTAATAAATGAGGCTATTTTAATTTTGATGTGTGTTAATTATCCAATTTTTAAATACCGGCTATCCTTAATTGTCCCGGTATGATTAAACCCGGCATAAAAAAGGTTGTAATATACTCTTTGAATCGCCGGTATATTCAGTAATACCGGTTCACACCGGCCTACCGATTTAATGTCATGTTAGAATTTTGAGTTTAAAATAGCGACAGTAGTGAATCTCATCTTTTACGTGATTGTGAACTTGATGTATTCAAAACTCCAATGTCATAAACCTATTGTAGACTTTCATTTAATAAGAATTTGTTGAAAAATTAATGTTTATTACAGAATCACGTAGTCAGGGTTTTTTTAGTTGAAAATTGTATTTTTATGGAATTATAGAGTTAACTAATTAACTCAGTTGAACCTTTTTAAGCCTTACCCAATACGATAAAAAACCGATTTTAAAACATTGAAGTTGTCAATAAACCCGTATATCAAGTATTATTTGGAATAAATCTAATTTTAGCTGATAATATATGGAACGTGTTAAAATAAACTTATAAGAAAAGATTATAAAATGGATAATTGAGAAAAGTTTAACTCTTCAATATTATGAACAATAAATCTTTTTTGTTCGAAACTTTATAAGTTATTACTTCATAATATAGGATTTATATTAAAGTTTTTTTCTAAAAACTAAGGTTGTAAAACAAGTAATACTATTTAGTAGGTTTTGTTAGCTATTAAATACATTATATCTTAAGGGAAAAGATACCGTACAAATAGCCTCATCGTACAAAACGTACGAAAGACATGAAAAAGTAAAAAAAATACGTTGACATTTTTGTAATTATTTTACTCGTAATTACCCTACAGAACTAAAATTATCCTACAAGATCATTTGTAAACTAATTATGATACTCTGCAAAATTACCATACAAGATTAATCCTACAAGATCAAAGTTACCCCTACAAGATTATTTGTAGAGTAATTATGATACTCTACAAAATTACCATGCAAATCAAAATTACTCTACAAGATCATTTTACAAAATGACCCTACAAGATCAAAGTTACCCTACAAAATCATTTGTAGGGTAATTTTGATAATTAATCTACGAGTAAATAATTACGAAAATGACACCACGTTTTTTTACCTTTTTATGTCTTTCATACGTTTTGTACAAGAAAACTATTTGTATTTGATCTTTTGCTTTTATATTAAACACGAGCTAAGTAAAAACTTCATACTACAAGTGTTTGATTTGAGTCTAAAAACCATGGATCTATTAGTTATTTGTATTAAATTTTGTTGATATTTCTGAAACACATTTTCTGCTGTTCTTTTATTAGTTCTATATATAAATATCACTTGATTTTGGTGATTGGTCTAGTGTGACGGATTTCGATGAAATACTTTGATAGGGCCATGTATAATCGAATAATTGGTGGTTGAAGCATAAGGAAAGCATATTCTGGTGGTGGCCTTGTTACTATTACAAAGAATATGCTTATTTCGATAACGAACATTCCTTGAGACATCCGATATCCCGTTTCATCCATTAATGATTCTACATAATTAAATATTAAAACTTGACAGTAATTGTTTAAGCACATAACTTTAAAGCAATTTATGAGCCATAATTAGACTAGTACCGTAACATTTAAAAAAAGTGATTATTATTAAGGGCAATTATATTAAAATAGGTTAACAAGTTAGCTCAAAAGAGAACTTTTTACATAAAAAATTATATGCTTTGACGGGTAGAGTAAGCAACTTTTTAAATAGAGAATATCTTCTCTATTTAATTTTTCATATATACAATGCAACCTCAATATTCAGTAAATAATACATATAGTATTAAGGTTCAAAATATATCTAGAATATACAACATTAAAAATTCAACTTAACAATTAACATCAGTTTAAATGATTTTTTTTACTTACATCACATTAGATACCATATATGCAATTATAGAAATAATAAAAATAATGAATTTATTTAGAGCCGAAAATTTATCTTTAGGCATTCTAAAAAGTTGTGACATATGTCAACTTCAACATGTTGAATCAGAAGCAAAGTACAATACTAACTTATGAAAACCCAACGTAAAAATTGTCATTTACTGAATGTTATAATCATTAAAAGTACATATTTTGGTATTATTAAGATACATATCTTGGTTGCTAATATTTATATCGAACTATAAGTTAATTTATATACATATATAAAGGTAACTTTTAACATATAAGTTTTTATTCACTTTCGCAAAGCAGCTCCACTATTGAATGCTGCATTCTTTTTTGATACAGACAGTAAAAAATATTCTTTTGCAACAAGCACCTAATTATTCCTCTATGAGTCTATGGCATTCCAACACGATTACATAAACTTTTATTAAATAAATATATTACGATAAATCAATTATAAAAGTGACTCCATATATGTAGTTAATAATTAATAATTATCATCGGATAGTTAATCCTTACGTTATTTCACTTGCAAAATACACAGAGATCGGCTTTCAACATGAAAAAAAATAGGTATAAGACAACGAGAATCAAATAATTCATTTGTAGGCAATACTATTTGACAGATATACTGAGAGTTAGAAAAAGAAAGATACCCATGGTTAGATAGTCGTCTTAAGTATCACAGTTAAAACAAAAGGCACGAGTATTTCCTGAGAATAAATTTTATGCAAAAAATAAAAAGAAAATTACCTGAAAAGCAACATGAGATTGATTATACAATCCTCTCCTTCCCCAGTCACCGATCACCAAAATGTTAAGAGATCCATCAGCTTTCGTAGGCAAGTGCTCGAATCGTTGAAGCTCAGCCGTCACGTTGACGGTTGCAGCCACTGCGTAAACCATGAGAAGAATGGTGGTGTAGGTTCTGTTCTTCATAGTCATCATGCTAAGGCTGTTAAGATTGCGTGATCTGTTTGAGAGAATGTTGATGTGTTTGGACTTTTGAGGGTCTTAAATAGATTACTTAAGTTATTGAAAGGGAAAGTTGAAGTGCAAGTTTAGTCCCTGAAGATATCCATACTGACAGTTATAGCCATTGAGGTAAAAAGAAATGGAAGTTAAATATCATTTTAGTCCCTGTGGTTTGGGTATTTTGCTAGTTTAGTTCAAAGGTTTCATTTTTCACATGTTGGTCCAAAATAATTTCATCGTTGCCATTTTAGTCCATTTGTTTCATTTTATATGGCCGAATTGCCCTTCATCTCAAGTGGTCATCTAGTCTTTCATTCTCAAACTTTTCCAATATCCCACTATGTATATAAATTTATCATGATATTAGAATTACCGATATCCCACTAGCATCCCACCTCGATAAGCGATATCTAAAATATCAGTACTTGACTGATATCCGATATTTTACCACATTAACTACTTAAACTCCACACGATCACCACTACTCCGCACAATCACCATATCAGTTGTCAACAACCCTAATTATCGCAAAAGTTGTCCCAATAGTAATCAGAAGATGTGATTGCATAAGGGTCCTCCTACAAGGAGATTTGAAACATATTTGAAACAAATCTAGTTGAGCATAATGAGATTGGGGTCGACGAGGTTGGGGTTTAGTTTTGACTTTTTGTTATTGTTTATTTTATGTTACTTTGAGGAAATTACATGAATAGTCTCATAATGTTAAATAACACTCATCCATTTACTTTTAACAAAAAAATGAAGTTAATCCTCTGGACTATAATGACAAAAAAAATGAAAAGCACATAGCATCGTAGAGAAAAAAAAGCTTTTTAGACTGAAACCTAGAATTCGCTAAACCATACAGGCAAAAACCATTATTAACTCTACAAAAGTAAAATTATAAGTCACCTGAAAATTTAAAAAATAATATATATAATATATATATATATATATATATAATATTATATATATATATATATATATATCTTCTTACTACGAATTATTACTAACAGAAATCCGATTTGAACCTATGAAAAAGGACTGAGATTGAAGATTCATAGAGAAATTGTCCCTTTCAAAATTGCAATCAAGAATTCATAGGTGTCTTCTTTGTTTCCTATTTAACCATTTGATGAAAATTCCTCTAGTGTTTGTTTGAGTATGATTGCCATATATATGTTATTCCAAACTTTGTAGAACTCACCTTTTAGTGGTAGACACCCTGGTTACTAAACCTTTTCATTTTTCTTTACCCAATTAACCATCTTTCCTTTACCCTTTTGTGATTATCTTTCTGATTAACAAGAAATTGATCTTTCTAAACCCTTTTGTGATTACATGAATAACTAGACATTGATTATATTCATTGCAATAACAATTAATCATTTTTGTTTCAATTTCAAATATCTACGGTCTATAATTTACATGATATTACTGACATTTACATAACATCACATATCGTTTGACCCAAAGGCCAAGGGTTCAATTATTATTCTTATATCATTCTTTGCTTGTGTATGTATGTGGTGTTGGCTAAAATTCATCGTTAGGACTAACTTGTGAAATTGGCATAACCAAAATAGACACAAAGTTTTTATAATTTAATAAAACCTAGTATTAATATAAATCCAAAAACAAAGGTTATCCCAAATCTAATCTAAGAGTAGGGGTGTGTTAAACGAATCGGAGTTGCACAACTAAATCCTATTGGATATTCAAAGTTTTAAATTATGAAGCTTAGTTTGAAATCCGGTTCAAACAAAACCGAAATGAAAATTAGATTCAGTTTGATTTCAATATCGTTTTGAAGTGTATTCAAGTTGATATAAAACACAATTCAATTTTCATAGCACAAATATTTAAAATTATGTATAAAAATTAGCATATAACCTAAAAAATTATATATATGCAATAGCTTAGAACCCAGTGTTTTATACAGTTTACACAAATATAATTTTATATAATAAGCAATATAGTTATATCTTTAAAATACCTTTATATTACATGAGTAAGTAAATATAATGTAATTGATTAACATATACATCCGTTAAGATATGTATATATACGATAAATTCGTTATACTATTTACTTATTAAAATTTTAATTTGTTTTTTATTTATTATTAGGTTAGAAACATGTGTATTACACGTGGTAGAACCAATGAAATATTAGATGATTATTAATAAGCGGATAAAAATAAAAGAAATAATAAATAAATAATAAATAAGAGAGATCATGAAGTTTGTGATTTAATATAATAATTTTCTTATTTTTGTATCCGATTAAATATTAAATAATAATAGTTTTAAAAAATAAATTTACTTAAATCTAATTCAAATGAGAATAAAATTTATTTATTTGCCTAGTAATAATAAGAATATTAATAAAATAATTTAACTAAATCTAATTTAAATGCGAATAAAATTTATATATTTGTCTGGTTCTACAAAGAAAAAAAAAATAAAACTTCTTCTCTCTCCTACGAATAAAAAGTTATTATCCTTATCTAAGTTATATTAATTCAAGGTTTGATAAAAAGGTTATTATCATTATCTAAATTATATTTAGTTAAACTATTATTTAATAGGAAAAAATAAGATAATAAGGCAACAGAGATTTAAATGTGTCAAAAAAAATCATCTATTAGTATAGAAATATATATAATTCGAGTTTTGAATCGAAAAGTATAAATTCAAGTTCAATTCAAAATTTGTATCGAATGTTAAGTCGACTAGAAACTTCGAAAATCAAATTGAGAGTTAAATTTCAAGTTTTTCGAGTCTGATTTGAATATTGAACAACCCTATTTAAGAGACTTTTCTAGTTGGAACTTATATTAAACTTCCATAAACTAGACCCAACTATTAACTTAACGGTTTGAAAACATATTTTATACATTAAAACAGGGGCGGACCCAATGCTTTGACAGCCGTAGCACGGGTTACGGCTCACGTCGGCGGAACTAGAAATAGAAAAATTAAGTGTATAATTTTAATGATTTTCTAGCGAGCTCTGGTTCTTGTGAAGCAAGGCTGAGTAAGAAAGAACATTAAAATTAAAAATTAATAAAAATTGACAGCACCTTGGAAAGAGAAGTATTATTGTCTTGAAAGAATCATTTAAATACCCAAGTCGTCCAAGATTGATTCACATTTACATTTGATATTTTTTAATTAGTTGTTTATTTTATGCTGAATATTGTTTTATTAAAATTATATATTATTCTGTTTACGGGGACGGATTACTATTATTATATATTATTTCACAAACATATGTGTATATATATAAATAAAAAAGTCAAACCAAGAAATATCAACAAATTTTTTTACTAAAACAAGTCCAATAAAGTTGAATTATTAAAAAAATAAAATTATTAGCAAAGAAAACAATTGATGATAAACCTAATGTATAAAATAGCATGACACCCCGGCTCAAATGTACGCCATGATAATTGTTAGGTATTTGTTTTACTTTATTTATTTATTGTTGTTTTTTTATATATTGTATGATTGTAGGATAATTTTTTTTAAATACTCTTGATTTAATGGGCTAGTTCCGCCCCTGTATTAAAACCATATAAAATATAATTTAATTATCATAATCACAATCTTCATCTCCCAATAGGTATTGCCAATAGTGTAATCGATACACGATTACATACAATATGTAATGGTATTTAACAAAGTATAGGGGTGGTCATATGTAATGTTTCCATGTTAAAATAGTCCCTCTTTATATAAAACAACAGATTGACTAGTGTTTCTAATATATCTTCACCTTTTGAACAACATATGTTTTTCAGTTTTACATTTTTAATTATGTAGCGAACTAATCATTTAAAAATAATAATTTAAGCTTAACCCCACTTTGAGATACTAATGCTCGCTACACATAATAAAAAATTTTTTTACAAATAAGACAGATTTACAAGAACACACAAACAAATACACAAATAAAAATACCTAGAAGAGCATCGTTAACGTAGTAGACTTTCTAACAACCATACAAATTAGAGTCGAGTTATCACACATTTATTCAAATACGGAGACACCTACAGCTAACGTAACGCTAGATGGAAATGATAACACAACTACGACCCGGCCTGCTTCTTAATGCTGATCCGGGCCCAGGAGCGATAGAAGAAAGGTCCGGTAGTGGCCCGATGTCTCAGAGTGAACAGCTTCATTTAGACTTCTATGATGTTTCTTGTTATACTCCGCCTTAATATATTGCATGTCAATCTCAGCTCTTGTCACAATTACTCTTGTAAGTGTTTTATCACTTGTTCCCAAACCTTTCATTGCTCTATGGAGTACCTACGCGTCATAACTTAAAGTTTTTTAGATATTTTAACAACTTATCAAATACATACATATATATATTTACACACACACACTATTAAGATGCACTAATTATTATTTTTTTGAAACATTAATATGAACGATACCTTGGCAAAGTACTTCCCGGGATTCTCAGCACATTGCAAGATGGTAACAAGGGCGTGCTCAAAGTTTCCCGACGTTTCACCTTTTACAGCCTGTAATAAGTATTAAGCGTGGGCCACGTGTATATTTTCACGTATTGATAAGAAGTAATATTGGCTATTTAAACAAAAACCGCCGACGAGAAATGCATAAAAAATCACGAAAATGATCTTTTTTTGGTACAGTTATACTGTTACAGCAAGTGAAATACGCGAACCAATTTTGCGTTTGTGTATCGTCATAAATGTCATAAAATGTGTTTAAATATATACACGAAAAAGCTACGTACTAAAAAAAAGGTTTGCGTATAAATAAAAGGTAGCAACAAGCGGGTCAGCTTTTTTATATATTTCAAAGCATACATGATGATACGCGAAATAATTTCATGACTATAGAGGTAAGACTTTATCTAATATTGTAAACAGAAAAAAAATGTGCCTATATTAAAAATAGTAGAAGAGTCAGCCGGTTTTGTATGTTTCAAATCATTTATGATGATATGAAAACGTAACGTAAACATTGGATATAATCATATAAATATATAACTTCATGTATTTATTTGTATAAAGCGAACACCAACGTATATATTAACCAAATAGTTATTTTTGTAGAAAAAAGCACCTTTTTAAGTGTGTTCCCATACATATTATGATACGCAGCACTGACAGCGGCCATATGAGCTCGACTTCTTCCACTGAAAATAACTCTGAACGTCTTCTCATCGGTTCCCAATCGCTTCTCCCCGGCTTTAAACAAAGCTTTAGCATCATGATCCACCATTGCTCTATCAACCTCGAACCCTTCGTTTCGAGGTGTACTCAAATATGCCAGAAGCAACTGCACAAGGAAAACCAAAGGTGCAAATTAGTGTCTACAATATTAAATAATTACATCACATCATATTTATATTACAAATTTTGTATAAACTCTTCACCTGTCCAAGGTCACCAGAAGTTTGAGTTTGAATGGCATGCTCAAGGTACGAACCGAAAAGTGCGTGATACAACTGTTTAAGATGTTGTATTTGGGATGGTGTTCGAGAACATATGACTTCTGTCGCGGCTTTTAGATCAATGTCGGTTGTTAAAGCATCTTTTAATATGATTGCATCCCTTCGAGCTGGATCAGGCATCCAAAGTAAGACTGCTTTCTGAAACCATTAAAATTGTATTATATTATTATTATATTATTATTATTATTATTATTATTATTATTATTATTATTTTATTGAGTTGGTAAAAAATGAATAATATTTAAGTTACCTTGACATTTCCACTGAGCTCTGAAGAAAGTCTTTTGGTGAGCTCTTCGGAGTACATGATTTTGTATTCATTTTCGATGAGAGCACGCTGCGATGCATCACGATGAGCAAGAATACTGATAACTGCTGAGGTGTCACAACCAAGTCCTGTATACACATATTGTTAATTCTTAGAAGTGTGAGGTTATAGAAGACAAC
Source organism: Scalesia atractyloides (assembly GCA_947069175.1). Classification (NCBI taxonomy): domain Eukaryota; kingdom Viridiplantae; phylum Streptophyta; class Magnoliopsida; order Asterales; family Asteraceae; genus Scalesia; species Scalesia atractyloides. Next base: position 30,659,876 of record CAMTDV010000012.1, read on the forward strand.
TAAACCATTATTACATATAATGCAGGTTAGCGGTGGTAATTCATGACATTACTGAAACATAGCACGAACATAATAGGTTTTATGTTGTCAGTTCTAACCCGTTTAATAAACATATCATGTTCGGCTTGATCAACTTAACAAGATTTAAGATTATACTTGATGCAGTTACGGAAGCATTCAAATGGCTCAAGAACAACTGATTAATCAAAGACCATAAAAGAACCTAAAGGTTCCAAGAACAAAGTTCTTTTCAATAAAATTCAGTCAAAATCTAACTAAACAACAAACCCTAACTCCTAATTTATAATGAATGAAATAAAGATAAACTAGGAAATTCAAATCCCCACAAAATAGGCGACTAAATAAAAAGACTAGAATTCAAATAATAAATATTAAAATTGTTTGTGCATGTATCCGGATGCTCCTGCATCAAAATAAAAACATTGTGTTACAAGGTCAGCCTATTTAACACGTTTATAACAACCCTTCATCCCAGTTGACTCAATTAGATAAATAACTTCGGGTTACACGATTTTAAGTGTGACCAGTGCTAAAAGTTAATTTCTTTGACACGATAAACATATACGTCATGTTCGGATCATCAATTCAACTAAAAATCCATGAACTCGCTAACCCGACATGAGTGACATGTGAATCAACCAATTAAAGAAAACTTAATTATTAAGAACTCTACTGCAGAACCCAATTATCATCAGATTCAACATTCTTATGTACATTAACTAAGATTAAATTACAAAATAAAACTTTCAATTGGTAGCCACTAATTTGCCCTTAAAATAAAGCAAATAACTATATATAACCCTTATATTAGGGGATTAAAACAAAACAGCAATAACAACAATCATACCCAAACCATCAATCCTAAACTTAATGAATCTGCAAGCAAATGAGTAGTAGCATATACGATTACAAAATTAAAAGCTATGACACTATTATCGAACCGCATGTGATTAAAAAAATATATTTCAAAGGTGAATTTCATCTGCTTCGATGAAATCCGTACAAAATTGAAGTACGACATATGAAATTGAGCTACATATTACCCTTGAAAGCTTTGTACAAGCGCATGGCGTCATCACGAGGTGAGGATAACATAGGTGGGATACTCAAAGTAGCCATTGTCTATTGCTTGTCTTCTTCTTCTTCGTCTTCTCTTCAGATATTTGTGTTTCTGTCTTATTGAATAATAATAATAAAAAAATAAAATTGCAGATGTTACCGTTTGACACGACTTCTTAAGGTCCACTGGTTTAAATAGAAGAAATCATGTGCGATTTCACCACCAAATTGAGGGTGTTTGGTATGGAGTGTGTGTCTTATAATAGAATTAACGCGTTTTGCATTTATTTAATATTATTTGGATACATATTTCCTTTCCTTTTGAATTTTGAGCTTATCTATATGTGATTGGTTTATAACTAACTTGCATATAACGAAGACCTTTTTAACGTAATTTAAACTCTTTATCTTTTTTAATTGGGATATCTATACACCCAAGGGATCAAATACGAAGTGGGGAATTGGTGTGAACGACGAGTATTACCAATCAGGAAACCACGAGTGACGCTTTTTAAAAACAGGTGAAATCATATTGTAGTTATTCGGGATGGAGAGGACGTTAAGAACTGTGGTACGTTATCATTTTTGTGAGAATCCCATGTATGATGAAGTTATTTTAAGGAATCATTTGTTGATCAGTTATGTTAATATGTAAGTATTATACATTTTACAGCAGAGAATCCAGAATAGAAGCAGCCATGAAGTTCGACATATCAGTCAGTTTGATCTGGTTCCCGTTTAGAGTATACATAAGTGATGGTACTTCCCAGTTCATAAGGGTAAAGAACTCGTGATTATGGAGAGATAGCAAGTCGAAATTGTTTGTGATGTTATGATAAAAAGCCCAACCTAAAACCCTCTATAGTCATCTCATTAATTATACCAATAGGGAAACCTCTTATTAATTAATAAGGGTAATACCGTTCATCAACAATTATCAACTAATATTATAATAAGGTATTTATTCATATAATTTATATTTTATTTTGATCGTATAATATAAATGATAAGGATGGCTACATGATTCAACAACATAATTTATATACTAGCACCATGCCCGCACGATGCATCGGGAGTGACATATCGCATTGCGATACTCGTTTTTTTTGTAATTTTTATTCATATAATATTTTTAGTAGTATCATTGTGATAGATATACATCAAAAGCGAAGTAATCGGGTAATTTGTTTCATTGTGATGTGCATGGTTCGGTCGGTTCGGTTATTATCCTCAACCGAAGCCGAAACCAAAGTCATTGTTAGTCTATTACATTAACCAATCGCTTATCGGTTAATCACTTCGGTTTATTCGGTTAGATTGACGGTTTTTTGTTTGGTTCATGTATTTTTAGTTAAAAGCAAAAAACCAAACTTGGGCTAAAAGTTTTGCTTAAAAATATATGAAATTGAGGTATAAATACACTAAATAAGAGTATAAATTATATGAAATGGAGACATAAAATATAAAATATGAACTGAAGGTATAAAAGCTAGAAATATATGAAGATATGAATGATTCGGTTCAGCTAATATTGGTTAAACGAGAGTAAAAATAATTATAGAGTTTTTCCTAAAGTGGTGTTGATGAAAAACTTATTTACCAAAATGGGTGATTTAAAAAGTGTTTACCAATACGAGTGTATTTTGAAATAATTACCTTTTCTCATCTCTAGTTTTATTGGATAAAAACAATCTTTATGCAATTTCTTTTAAGAGTTATAAAAGGTTTCTAATAAAAGTTTTAAGAATGTTTTGTTGGATCATAAATTTTATAAAATGTTTTTTATGTCCTCTGATGGACTGTCGTTAGTGTCAATCAAAAACCGAAATAAACTACATAGATAGGATAAGTCGGGTATCGAACCAAGGGAGTCTTGTGGAAAGCGTTATATTGCCAGATTCTAGATATTGAACACAATAAACATTGATCTTTAACTTTAACTTTATGATACTAAAGTAAACACAATAATTTAGATTTTAATTCAATAGAGAGAACAATGATTCCCCCGAACCTAGGAATTATAGTCAACTATTATCATACATTTATTCTAACCATTGAGATTGAATGTTGATTGCATTACCCATTGTGATGTTACGTGACTAAGTACTCTGATTAACAATTAATGAAAGGTTATCACATAGGCATCATTTACAATTAACCAACCCTAATCCTTAACCAAATAGATCCCAATTTCAAGAACTCTCGGGAATTGAATGGATGCAAATCAAGGATGAACAAAAAGTAAATGTTTACAATGGAAATAATCAAGTTCATAGTGAAAAGCATCGAATGCTTAGATCACAAAATCCCAATGACTAGCAAAACATACTAAATATCTGACTTACATCATTCCTCCATCCGGAGGAATCATAACAAAAAACTAGCCACTCATTGTTCGGTTAGAGGCTGCAAAAATTGAGTAATAAGCTGGCATCTTGATCTTGTTGATGATCGGTGTGAAATCTGATGATTGTAGGTGAAAAAGTTACCAACTTTGAAGCCCTAGCTGTGCGTTTTTCGTTCCTCCCCTTGATAATCTTCCAGAATTGACCTAATCCTTTATTTATGGCTGCAGCAACAACTCCAACGAGTTTTTCTCAACTTTGACTGTAAGCTACGGTCTAAGAATTCTGTCTATTTCTCTCCCAGCCGTAGGCTACCGTACAAGACCGTAGGCTACGGTTACAAGATTCTGTCAATTGTTGTAAGATGGACCGTAAGCTACGGTATATGACCGTAAGCTACGGTCCAGACCTGCTGGATTTTTCTTGTTGATTTAAGCTAGCCATAACCTACGGTCATCCAACCGTAGGCTACGACGGGAACTCAGCCATTACTAATCTTCATTGATACTTTCATAAAAGTACCAATACACCCCCGGACTTCTCGTGGTATACATTTTTAGCGTAACTCAACATTAGTTCCTGGCCCGTATAACTCCCGTTTGGTGCTTATTGCTGCGTAACTGTATCTCGGGTCTTCCACGTCATCTCTAACTTCCTTAACACGTCCGATTTAACCAGTTATCCTGCAAAACAACCAATTCTCGTAGTTATCTCATTCAATGCACATAACAGCCAAAAACTAACTAAGACACACAATTTGTAACCATTATCACTCGGGTTTCACCCCATACATCACATTCACACACTTACCTTTGATTGTCCCCAAGCAAACCAACTGTATATTACTCACCACAATAACAACACACAACTCTCTTAATTGGTTCATTCAATTCATTTCTCTAAATCGTAACCATCCCATAGACTGACACAATCAAGATTTACAGCTTGACACGGGTGACCCAATACAAACGCAAGGCTTGCCTGTATAAAACTAACCTGCTTCTAATTTAAACACATGCTATTTGCCCCTCACAATGTACCCTCCACTCGGTTCAGCAATTGACTAGCATGTGATGTGCTAGTATATTTTCGCTCATGGCCAAGTATGACTCCTGCAATTATAAACTTGTGTAACAATCACGCTTACATTGTACGAATGACATGATACATATTAGTAGCCTTTGCAGAATGGACACTAACTCTTAACAGCTTCTTCGCGTACACCCATTTGGTTCTCTACCCACACCTTTAGATTATTGTTCCCCTTCTTCTTTTATTCTTGTTTTCCACGGTTTTTTTTTTAAGACAAGTGGATCCACTTGAGCTATTAGAACTAATCTTCATACACTGCACCTCTGCTACAATATATATAATTTCTAATGCCTTCGTTGTTCATCTGCCCATGTCACCGCACAATTTCAATATGTATCAAATTACACAAGTTCTAATGCAGAATGTCATGTCGGCCTCTCTCAACAATTGATTCATCTTGGTATCCTATCACATCTATTGGCTCAAACCTCACCAAGAAAACAAAAGGATAAACGGTTGCCGACAATTAGCATGTGCAATTTAAAACATGTTACCTTTACACATACATATCTTTCCACTTTAATATCGGGTAACCCTGTCAGACTTACTCTCATGAAACTTAAAGGAACAATTACGACCAGAATGTGCTAATTACTACCAATAAGAGACCCATTAATGTTTGAAACCGTAAGTTTTCATACCAATTAGCATACTTCAGGTGATAAAGATTTGAAAACTTTTAAAAACTCCCAATTTTTATATCAACTTCCTTCTTCGAGCTTTTCAGCTTTTCCCCCACTATCTCCTCTCGAGCTTCCCACATCCCCACACTTGGGATACATTGTCCCCAATGTATGGTGCACTTTAAAATTAGCCCGAGAATACTAGCCATTACCCAAACAACGATTAAAACATGTTCAACCCATTACAAACCATCCCAAATACATCACACCACGAATTAACACAAAATAAAAATTGTCTTAAACTTGAAATAACAAACAGATAGATAGAGTGGAGCACATGGACCTGATCGATGCAACTGATCAGCGATGCTCATTGGTACGACGGGCCTGGCGGATGTCCATAGTAGCCACCCAAATGCTCATAGAACGCGCTCATGTTAAAAATGTCCGCTAATCCTCCTTCCGGACGATCTTGCTGCTGTTGTCATGACTGGGCTGCTGCTCCTGGGGATACTCATAAGGCGGCGGCTGATATGGGTATGAACTTTGGAAGTGCGGCTCTGTGTACTCTCGCGGTAACCACATGGATCCGTGGACCTGCGGCATCGGATGTCGGGTCATTCCAGGCTGATAAGGTGGCTCCTGGCTGTAATCCACGTATGGTGGATTTTCCACATATGGAACCCCTTGGTAGTAATCCAGATGGCGTCGGGTTTGGTTCTCATCATATGCCCGCATATTTAGTTCCATCTGTGATTCAAGATGGCGCATCCGCTCCGTTCGCGCCAAATAATCCATCAGCTCCTTATGCTCACGTTCTCGCCCGATATCTTGCCTGGATCCTTGATCGAAGATGGCCTGCTGTGACATCTCCCACTGCCCATAGTCGGACGGTCGTCGGTTGTCAACAAACACTTGTGTCTCGTCATCAAATACCCCCCACGAATGCGTTAACTGTTGATGCGCTTTCGGTTGCCTGCTCGATCCTCTACCTACATCAATACCAGCCTCACATCTCCGCCGTATCACCTCCTCATCACTGGAATCCAAATCACCCATCTCTCCCTTCTTGGGGGCTGTTTTTCCCCACTGCAATACCTTAAGTTTTACCCCATCCCCGTACTGAATTTTGTGCCACAGTTTTGTCTTTTTGTAGGCAACGCGGTCATGTTTGCACATATCTGCAATGGAGAAGATTGGATGAGGTTTGGTGAATGGGTATTCCGTTGGTAGCAATGCTCCCTGTCTTCCTAGCAGTGTACTGATCAGTCTGACATGAGGTATCAACTTTTTCAGCTTGGCGTTCCTGCTCTGCCAGACATGCATTATCACTAACTGCCTAAATGATAAGTGTGGTTGGCCGGTCATGATGGCATACAGGAGTGGTAGCTCATACTGTCTTATGGCCATTCTGTCTCCCAGTCGAGGAGCCACATTAGTCATGACAAAACTAAGCAATACCCTGACGAGCGGCTTCAGGTTATCCCGCCTCATCTCAACACCCTTATCCAACAGGAACAGTTCCGAATACATTAAACGCTCACCCACCAAATTCGTCTGCTCATTAAAGTAATCATTCTCGTTGATCAGTTGGTAGAAGTCATCGGGTTGCGAATCAAATCTGGCCACCTGTCGTAGTGTCGCAAATGACATGGTGGCTCGCTTCCTATTAACCACGCCAGTGAGAATAGTGGTCCTTGGTGGATTATTCCCCTCATCCCTTTCCAAGGTGCTCAACCAAGCCATTACACTCTTTATGTACACATCGCCCTTCTTATGACCCTTGAAGTCTGCGACCTCCTCCCAACCAAGTGCTACCAACTTTTGATATAACCCCAATGCCCTTAAGTCCGGTTTGTAGACCATTTTCTCGAAGCACGTATTTTCCTTAACTGAATTCTCATCTCCTATCTTGGCATAGAACAAATCCGCTTGATATCCTTTGCGTTGTTTGTTTAGGGGGCCCTTTGTCCAGGTTGGGCGGTATGGTACATCGCCATGACCATATTGGAGTTCCCCCTCCTCTTCTGACGATTCTATCTCCCTGATTTCCACACTTGTTTCCCGTCTTCTTTTAGGTCTCGTCGGAGCAGGTCTCGATGGCTCGATGGCTTTTTCTTTTCCAGCTCTCTTCTCCCTTACCATCTACACACAAATACAATTAACCAACAACAAAAATTCATCAAGTCACTTTCAGTCATATCAGTCACTAATTCAAACATGTAAACCCATGATCCTTCCCACACTTGTTTCTTGACATGTGGGGATTTTGGTACTCATCTAAGCTTTCATGTATTCCCCAATTCTCTACAAATTGTAAATCACAGTACAGTTATCAATGCATGCCTTGAGATTTCATAAACACTCATTAATAATTGGATGAGTACCCGTCACCCTTTAATATCTAACCGTACCTTCATTCTGACCGTTTAAGAACAAAATTGGGGATAAAGATCATACCTTTGTAGCTTAGAATGCTTAGATACTACCAGATTCACTTGACTTGAGATTTGGAGAAAAATCCCCAAAATTTGAATTTTAGGGTTTGTTGTTGACGAACGGATGTTCCACAATCGGATGTTCTTCGGAGGAAACTGAGATATGGCTTGTATTCCTCTCGAATTTTTGCGCGATTTAGGCTCTTGAATCACCCGATTTGGTTGTGTAACCAGAATTTTTGGAGATGGAAGGGGGTATGAAGGTTCTAGGTATATTGGAGAGGAAGAAGAAGGTGGAGATAGAAGTTTTGTGGTAAAAACTGGTTAATATGTTGTATATTAGTGGATTATGGATCTGGTTCATTTACCTGTTGGATTATTTGATTGTAACCTACTAAACCCGACCCAAAGCCCACGCCTCTGCAGCCAACCGTAGGCTACGGTTGAGACCGTAGGCTACGGTTGAGACCGTAGCTTACGATCCATTATCTCTGTGTCACTTAAGTTGAACCGTAGTCTACGGTTGGAGACTGTAGGTTACAGTTAGATGTTGCTGGCCAGTTTGTTATGTGGACCGTAGCCTACGGTAATAAGACGTAGGTTACGGTCAGGCACCTTTAGTTAAATAGACGATTTTTAGTTTGATTCATTTAATTTCGGTTAATAGCAAAAATCAAACTTGGGCTAAAACTTTTGATTTGAAATACATAAAATTTAGGTATAAATACATGAAATGGATATATAGGTATTTGAAATAGAGGTATAAATACATAAAATGGGGTATAAATATTAAATACATAAACTGAAGGTATAAATGCTAGAAATATATAAAAATATGAATGGTTTGGTTCAATTAATTTTGGTTAAATGATGGTTAAAAAATCAATAATTGTTTTTGGTTAGTTCGGATTTCAGTAATCAGTTTTCAATTAATTCAATTTTTGGTTGATTTCGTTGCAGTTTTGATTAAAGATTCAGTTACTATTCACTCATATACTCTGTTAATCACGTAACAGATCAATTTTTTTAATTAAAAAACTATAGCAATACTATACTTAAATTAAAGAGAATAAAACATTCGTTTATATAGTGTAATTAAAAAATATTAGCGTACTAAAAAGTTATGACCGTTTAAAAATCTTGGGGGAGTTAGTTTTTTATAAAGTAATAAAGTGTAACTACTAACTAATTATCTATAATTTTGTTAAAGATGAGAGATTAAATTGTACTTTGAGAGAGTTAAATTGATCTTGTTTAATCACTTATCATTCTGTAGCTATTAAACATTCTAAGATAATGACTACGTACGTTTGGCTTTAATTACTTGTACACTAAGGTATCATCTACTTGTAACTTTTAGTCCACAGGTCATTACTTACCAAGACAACTATCAAAACGTTGATAAAAATGAGTAGGTCGTCACGGTACTTTTAGATTTTTTTCTAAACATTATAGTTTATAAGAAATAGCAAGAATACGTAAAAGAAATATAAGTTTGTTGTGGAGCATAAATGTATAACTAATTACCCATTTACCCATGATTATGTTAAAAATAAGGGATTTAAATGTGATGGGGCCTAAAATATAATTAGTGTATAAAAGACCAATTTGCCTTTATTTTAGGGGCATATATATAAATTAAGAGTGGAAAAGTTCTTATTTTTTGGATATCTTAAAAATGTCCCCCCCTCATGCATTATAATATAGTATAGTTTGATCTTACATTCTCCCACTTAGCCAAATAATCATTTGTAATGAGCATTACATAAGTATGATCAGAAGTTAATACTCATTTTAGCTTTTAACCAAGAATCGTATCCGTTGAGTTATCATTCAACTCGGAATCCCCATTATTCATCTACAACCTCAATTTAAAACTATAACATTTGTAAAAATCGGGTCTCCAAAACCCGCTCCGTTTTGTAATCAAGTACCAAGTTATAAAAGTTGCATTAAATATTTATGATTATTTTGAGTTAAAACGATACATAAATAATAAATAAACTAAACTATAAAAATTATATTTCATAAAAAGTTAAAATAAAATAAATAAAAAATATTTGAAGCTGCCGGGACTGAACCCGGGTCAGCCAGGAAATACTTCAAACAACTTATCACTCGCTTCCAAGACCACTCCGCCATAATGTGTTTCCTGTTAACTCTAGGAACACAAATGAAATTTATACACAAAATCAGTTTAACCGATGGTGCCATCTGAGAAACGGTAATCGGCAAACCAATCGTCAAATCGTTGTTTAATTCATATGATCAGCTTATAACCGATGTATGACGGTTTCTAATCAAGTTAGAATTGATTGAACTTAAAGTTTCATCATTTTCGGTTTTTGAAACCGAAAGTTCATCAAAGTCCTGAATAACTCAAGCTTCAGATCATTCTCGCGATTCAGAGCTATCATATCAATACTCAATTTCAATTTCGTCGCATTTTTGGACCACCAGATCATCTGAATCAGTTCGCCGGAAAATTTCTGCAAGTCACCGGAAAACCGGGAGTCACATCCTCACGGTATTTCCTCCGACTCTTTCTGTTTAAATCACCGATTAATCAGTCTCTAACACAACTCCACCATCAGAATCGATCCTAGTCAACGTTTATCGAGAATCTTATCTTCGCCGGAAAACTTCTGAAACTGCCGGAATCACACTGTGAACTGGTATGATATCCTAAACTTCTTTTAAACCTTGTTTAAGTGACTCAACTTCATAAATAATCGATCAACACTGTTAATTGGTTTCAACAGCCGGAGTTCACTTTCAGTAACGACGAACCTCCGCCGGAATTCTGTGAACAACATCAATCGGTATATCCTCTTCCTTAAACCTCTCCATTCTCTACTTTTAAATTACTGATAATGTCTGAAAAGCATATGAGTCATAAATCAATCCTAACAACTCGGAATATATTGTCTGTGTAAATCGATGAAGAAGATGAAGACACAATATAAGATAAGAGTAATTAAAAACGGTATTTTAAACGGTTAGACACACAGTCCAGCGGTGGACTGTGTGCAAATTTCACACACACGTCCCGAGTTCGATTCCTGCTATACGCACACTTTACATTATAACGCGCCTTTTTGTTTAAAAACTAAACCGGGATAACCCAGTTAGTTGTTAAGTATAATAAAAACCGAGATATTAACCAGGTTAGACACACAGTCCAGCGGTGGACTGTGTGCAACATGAACTACACGTCGCACGTTCGAAACCCGTCACGAGCACCGGTCCAAATGAATTAAAATGTTTTTGCAAATAAAGGAAAATCGGTTAAATCGAATAAGTGTTTAAATATAAATAAAAACAAGAATATTTCGGGTTAGACACGTAGCTCAGTTGGTAGAGCTGCGTGCACGCGAACGGGAGGTCGCCGGTTCGAATCTCACCCGGCGCAGATTATTTCGCTGACCGAACCGGTCAACGGTCAACGCTAAAAAAAATAATATTTTTTTATATTTTTATTTATTTAATTTAATTTAAAATCAATTAAAAATACTTAAAAATAACATTTTTAAAGATAGAAAATAGCCATAAACTCACAAAAATATATCTAAAAATTTCATTAAAATCCTTAATAAAATCCATCCATTTATTATATTTTTCCATTATTATTTAGGTTAGTATTCCTCGTTGATCGCTCATCTAAATCGTGCGCATCTCACCATCTCCAATCCAACGCACCCAAGGTGAGTGAATCTTACAAATTCCCCGTTTTAATCACGTTTTGGGGTGTATCATGTGTCTTTGTTTATATACATATTATATCTAAACCATTGTGCATACATCATATCATGAACATGTGTATTCTGTTTGTTGCTGTTAAGTAGTTATTATTGGATGCAATTTATTATTCAGTACATGCAATTTCATAGGCCGCCGCTCCCCATTTATGAGCGTTGAGCATGTTCCCCATTTTATTATGCGGTTGAACCTGGCGTGCCCACATACGATCGGCTCCGTTTGATTGAGCCTTGATCGCACATTCATTTTACATTTCAGTACATGCATTACGATCGGCTCCGTTTGATTGAGCCTTGATCGCACAGTTCATTTTACATTTTCAGTACATGCAATACGATCGGCTCCGTTTGATTGAGCCTTGATCGCACAGTTTCATTTATGTTATTTACAGTATGATGATGGTATGTTCATGTATGCTGCCATGCGGTATTGTATGTTATAGTTGAGACTGCTATTTGCCATTACTTGATTATTTACATTTGCTCATCTATGATTATGCACAATATTTCTTTGATAAACTAACCATAAAATCATTATCAAATGTTTATCTAATAAGGTTCACTCGCCAACTTATGTTGACCCAAAAACTCCCATTTTACACATGATACAGGTGAACCAGCAGCAGCTAGGAACACATAGGACCTGGATTAGAAGAATAAAACAATTTAGTATTGGGATTGTTATGTTTGGTTATGTCCTTTGTATTGAATGAACATGTTTGGATATTTGAAAATGTAATTTTGACTTTATTTAATATGAAACATAATAGTAAATGTCATGTGCTTTGGTGATAACCCAATTATGCCCCGACTCTTATTTCCGCTGCGGGTCGGGGTGTGACAGATTGGTATCAGAGCCATGACTATAGGGATATAGGATAGGTTATTAGACCCTTAGAGCCTATACTATAGTCGATTAGAAACTTATAAGAATTTTGTGTGTTATATGCCAAATTTCATGATGTTTATATGTTTTATTTAAATGTTACATTTGATATTGTGCAAGCATGTTCATAAGTATGTATTATCATATAATGTCTATCATGAATCGTATGCTCATAACATATCACATCCATGAAAGCACACACCACAGCATGATTTCTTTTGCAATGATTTTTGTTTTTCAAATCTCATCAAAGTGAGTTCTCATGACGGGCATGTAGTAACTGGAAGGGTACCAGTACCGGTAGTCGGAACGTCCTGTCTAGGCTGGCATTCGTATAAATCCAAAATTAAGGACCAGTTTGCCTACCTGGGGACCAACGATGAGAGTACGAAGTACCTATTAGGCCAAAGCATGCTATACCAAACGTCGTGTGAACTAACCCCACTTTGAGTTGTCATTGTGTCTACACTTGGACACGTTCCGACCAAACATCTCATGAACATATTTTGTGGTTTTCATTCGGGGGATGCGAGTGTTAAATTGCCAATACTAATGTGAATCCTACCAAGCCAATAGCCATGGGGGCCCACATGACTATATAGGCGAAGGTATGGGGGACATTTGAGGCCCAACATGAGCGAACCCAAGACATCCTATGGATGTAGTTGCATTATTGAATTTTATGTTATTTTCATTTTCTTAAAGACACATGACACCTAAAAAGACACCATAAACTCACGATCTTCTCATTTTATGATACTGTAGATGTCGTCTAGACAGCAACGAAGGGTAAAAGATCGGGAAGGTCTCAAGAACGTTTGGCCACTCATATCGCGAAACAAATGGCCACGATACTTCCTGACATTGTGGTCCAAGTACAACAAGCCCTTGCAACGAATCCTACTAACCCTCCCCAACAACAGGATCAGAACATCAACAACCCTCCTACCAACAAGTGCTCTTTCAAACATTTTAAGTCCTGTGATCCTCCTAAATTTGAAGGGACAGAGGGTGTCACTGCTCTCCTACTTGGTTCGAGGAGATGGAAAACACCTTCCTAAACTGCGATTGTCCTGAGGATCGCAAGGTTCGATACGCCACCGGGAGACTACTTGGAGTAGCCCTCACGTGGTGGAACACTGAAAAAGGGAAGAGGGGAACTGAAGATGCGATGGCCTTAAATTGGGAGGAGTTAAGGGAAATCATGACTAGGCGTTTCTGTCCTAGAAGTGAAATTAAGAAGTTGGAGGATGAATTTCATGCCTTAAAGCAAAAGGAGGGTGATCACACTACCTACAACAAGAGGTTTTTGGAGTTGAACCAAATGGTTCCAAATCTGTTCACACCAACCTATCGTCTGATCGAGCATTATATTCGAGGACTTCCCTCGAAAATCCAAGATTCAGTTCTTAGCGTTTCACCAGTAACACTTGAAGCAGCTATGGAGTTAGCAACTGAACTGACCGAAAACCGAATTCGCAACGGGAAGTTTAAAGACGAGAAGAAGAAAGCCCCTGTTGAGGGACAAACTTCAAACCACCCCATTCCTTCCTCTAAGTTTGCTAACAAGAGGAAGCGTAACACCAAAAATTTTGCTGTTACCCAAACCAACACCCCTATTCCTGCTGCACCCATTACTCAAGTCACTCCTTCACCCGCACCATACAGAAGACCCTACACAGGCCCACTACCAATATGTAACCGTTGTCAGTATCACCACTCCCCTGATCATCCTTGCCAATACTGCACCGGCTGCGGTCGCGCAGGGCATACTGTTCAAAACTGTCGTATGCGTCAACGAACAAACCGCCATCAACCTATAACCCAAACCCACCAACAATTAATGGGTCAAGCCCAACAACCCCTACCATTTCCACCCACCCAACATTTAGCCCAAACATACTACCAACCCAATTATCCTATGGGCCAACCTATGCGGGCTTGCTTCAATTGCGGCGACCCAAGTCATTTCAGAAACACATGTCCAAGGCTGGTTAATATTATTCATGCTCAGGCCCAAGCCAACCCAGTGAATCAAGCGAACCAAGCTCCTCCACCTGCAAGAGGAAGAGCTTTCAATATTAACGCGAACCAGGCCAGAGCTGACGGCAATGTGGTCAACGGTACGTTCCTTATAAATGGTAGATATGACTCTATGTTATTTGATACTGGTGCGGATAGAAGTTTTGTGTCATTAGAATTTGAACCTATCTTAAGCAAAAAATCGGGATAAGCTCGCGGAATCCATAACAGTAGAAGTTGCGGACGGAAACCAGTTTCATTAGACTCTATATTACGCAACTGTACACTCACCTTAAACGACCACGATTTCTCAGTCGACCTTATTCCTATGAAGCTGGGAAGTTTCGACATCATAATCGGTATGGATTGGCTCAGTCAACATCAGGCGGAAGTTGTATGTCGTGAAAAATTTATTCGTATTCCTCTTTCAAACGGGCAGACTCTTCGAATCATTGGAGAAACCTCGTCGAAAGGGCTCAGCTTAATGTCTTGTCTTCAAGCTCAAAAATATCTTCGCAAGAATTATGTCGCGTTTTTAGCCCATATCATCAAGAAGGGGACCACAGAGAAGAAACTTGAAGATATTCCTGTAGTAAAAGACTTTCCACAAGTTTTTCCTGACGACATTTCAGGACTTCCTCCAATCAGAGATGTTGAATTCCGTATTGATCTTATACCTGGTGCTACACCAGTTGCAAAGTCTCCATATAGGTTAGCCCCCTCTGAAATGCAAGAGTTAGCCAGTCAATTGAAAGAATTGACTGACAAGGGATTCATACGTCCTAGCTCGTCGCCTTGGGGTGCACCTGTTCTATTTGTAAAGAAGAAAGATGGATCTTTTCGTATGTGCATCGACTACAGAGAGCTCAACAAGTTAACCATCAAAAATCGCTATCCCTTACCTCGCATTGATGATCTTCTTGACCAACTACAAGGTGCCAGCTGCTTTTCGAAAATCGATCTTCGATCTGGCTATCATCAGCTTAGAGTGCATGAAGAAGACGTCCCTAAGACTGCTTTTCGAACTCGTTATGGCCACTATGAATTCATGGTTATGCCGTTTGGATTAACCAACGCACCAGCTGTTTTCATGGACCTGATGAACAGAGTCTGCAAACCTTACCTTGATCGATTTGTTATAGTTTTCATCGACGATATTCTTATTTATTCAAAATCTAAAGCTGATCATGAGCGTCATCTTCGACTCGTTCTTGCACTTCTAGAAAAGGAAATGTTTTATGCCAAGTTCTCGAAATGTGAATTCTGGTTGAAAGAGGTGCAATTCCTCGGGCATGTAGTTAATGACAAAGGAATACATGTTGACCCTTCAAAGATCAAAGCAGTTCAAGAATGGCAAGCTCCACGTACACCAACTGAAGTAAGATCTTTTCTTGGACTAGCTGGCTATTATCGTCGGTTCATTTCAAACTTCTCTCGCATTGCTGTGCCACTCACGGCTTTAACCCATAAGGGAAAACCTTTCGTACGGGGACCCAAGCAAGAAGAAGCTTTTCAAACTCTTAAACAAAAACTTTGTGATGCACCAATCCTCACTCTTCCTGAAGGTTGTGATGATTTTGTAGTCTATTGCGACGCGTCAGGGCAAGGATTAGGCTGCGTTCTCATGCAAAGAGGAAAAGTCATAGCTTATGCCTCGAGACAACTCAAGACACATGAAAAGAACTATACCACTCATGACCTAGAACTTGGAGCCGTTATATTCGATCTTAAGATATGGAGACATTATCTCTATGGTACTAAGTGTGAAATATACACTGACCACAAGAGTCTTCAACATATCTTCGATCAAAAAGAGTAAAATATGAGGCAACGAAGATGGGTCGAACTTCTGAATGATTACGACTGTGAAATTAGATACCACCCTGGTAAAGCAAATGTGGTGGCTGATGCACTTAGTCGAAAGGGTTATGCGAACTCCATTCATCTTCTATGTTCGCAAATTATAACCGACATTAAAGATCAAATTCGTGAAGCTCAACACGTTTCAATAACAGAAGAAGACGTACGAAAAGAGATGTCCTGTGGAGCCGAGCTAAAACTTGAAACTAAATCAGACGGTATCCTGTATTACCTAGATCGTATCTGGATTCCTAACCACATCAATCTTCGTGAAACTCTTATGAATGAAGCTCACAAAACGCGATATTCTATACACCCCGGAGCCGATAAGATGTATCAAGACCTACGATACACCTATTGGTGGCCTGGAATGAAGAAGGATATTGCCGTTTTTGTCTCCAAGTGTCTCACATGTTCCAAGGTGAAGGCTGAACACCAAAGACCCTCAGGACTTCTAGTCCAACCGGAAATACCTGTATGGAAGTGGGAAAATATAACCATGGATTTCATTACTGGGTTACCTCGCACTTCTGGTGGGTATGACACTATATGGGTGATTATAGACCGACTTACAAAATCAGCTCACTTTATTCCTATCCGCGAAGATTTCAAGAACGAAAAGCTTGCACGTATTTATATCAACGAAATCGTGAGCCGGCATGGGGTACCATTAAGTATTATTTCTGATCGTGATGGTCGTTTCACCTCACGAACATGGCAAGCAGTACAATCCGCTATGGGCACACGATTAGATCTCAGTACCGCCTATCATCCTCAAACTGATGGACAGTCTGAGCGCACCATTCAAACTCTTGAGGATATCTTAGAGCATGTGTAATAGACTTCAAGGGAAATTGGGACGCACACCTACCATTAGTTGAATTCTCGTACAACAACAGCTATTATTCGAGCATCAGCATGGCACCTTTTGAAGCCTTATATGGTCGAAAGTGCCGATGTCCTGTATGTTGGCACGAAATTGGGGAAGCACAAATTACTGGTCCAGAATTGATCCAAGAAACCACAGATAAGATCCATCAAATTCGAAACAATCTTCTAGCGGCTCAAAGTCGTCAAAAGAGTTATGCAGATAAACGACGGAAGCCCTTAGAGTTTAACATTGGTGATCATGTGCTTTTAAAAGTATCACCGTGGAAGGGAGTAGTTCGTTTTGGTCGAAAGGGGAAGCTAGCACCACGTTACGTAGGACCTTTCAAGATACTCGAAAGAGTAGGTCCTGTAGCATACAAGCTTGACTTACCAGAAGAACTCAACAGGATTCATCCCACATTCCATGTGTCGAACTTGAAGAAGTGCCTCGCTGATGAGAATCTCCATATTCCGCTGGAAGATATTCAAATTGATGAATCTATGCATTTTATTGAAAGACCAGTGGAGATCATGGACTACGGGGAGAAGCGTCTTCGTCGAAGTCGCATTCCAATTGTTAGGGTACGCTGGGAGTCGAAACGGGGACCTGAGTTTACTTGGGAACGTGAGGACTCAATGCGTGAAAAATACCCGCAACTTTTTCCTATTACTTCAACTACTTAAATTTCGGGACGAAATTCCTAAAAGTAGGGGATACTGTAACATTTGTAAAAAATCGGGTCTCCAAAACCCGCTCCGTTTTGTAATCAAGTACCAAGTTATAAAAGTTGCATTAAATAATTATGATTATTTTGAGTTAAAACGATACATAAATAATAAATAAACTAAACTATAAAAATTATATTTCATAAAAAGTTAAAATAAAATAAATAAAAAATATTTGAAGCTGCCGGGACTCGAACCCGGGTCAGCCAGGAAATACTTCAAACAACTTATCACTCGCTTCCAAGACCACTCCGCCACAATGTGTTTCCTGTTAACTCTAGGAACACAAATGAAATTTATACACAAAATCAGTTTAACCGATGGTGCCATCTGAGAAACGGTAATCGGCAAACCAATCGTCAAATCGTTGTTTAATTCATATGATCAGCTTATAACCGATGTATGACGGTTTCTAATCAAGTTAGAATTGATTGAACTTAAAGTTTCATCATTTTCGGTTTTTGAAAACCGAAAGTTCATCAAAGTCCTGAATAACTCAAGCTTCAGATCATTCCCGCGATTCAGAGCTATCATATCAATACTCAATTTCAATTTCGTCGCATTTTTGGACCACCAGATCATCTGAATCAGTTCGCCGGAAAATTTCTGCAAGTCACCGGAAAACCGGGACTCACATCCTCATGGTATTTCCTCCGACTCTTTCTGTTTAAATCACGCGATTAATCAGTCTCTAACACAACTCCACCATCAGAATCGATCCTAGTCAACGTTTATCGAGAATCTTATCTTCGCCGGAAAACTTCTGAAACTGCCGGAATCACACTGTGAACTGGTATGATATCCTAAACTTCTTTTAAACCTTGTTTAAGTGACTCAACTTCATAAATAATCGATCAACGCTGTTAATTGGTTTCAACAGCCGGAGTTCACTTTCAGTACCGACGAACCTCCGCCGGAATTCTGTGAACAACATCAATCGGTATATCCTCTTCCTTAAACTCTCTCCATTCTCTACTTTTAAATTACTGATAATGTCTGAAAAGCGTATGAGTCATAAATGACTCCTAACAACTCGGAATATATTGTCTGTGTAAATCGATGAAAAAGATGAAGACACAATATAAGATAAGAGTAATTAAAAACGGTATTTTAAACGGGTTAGACACACAGTCCAGCGGTGGACTGTGTGCAAATTTCACACACACGTCCCGAGTTCGATTCCTGCTATACGCACACTTTACATTATAACGCGCCTTTTTGTTTAAAAACTAAACCGGGATAACCCAGTTAGTTGTTAAGTATAATAAAAACCGAGATATTAACCAGGTTAGACACACAGTCCAGCGGTGGACTGTGTGCAACATGAACTACACGTCGCACGTTCGAAACCCGTCACGAGCACCGGTCCGAATGAATTAAAATGTTTTTGCAAATAAAGGAAATTCGCTTAAATCGAATAAGTGTTTAAATATAAATAAAAACAAGAATATTTCGGGTTAGACACGTAGCTCAGTTGGTAGAGCTGCGTGCACGCGAACGGGAGGTCGCCGGTTCGAATCTCACCCGGCGCAGATTATTTCGCTGACCGAACCGGTCAACGGTCAACGGTCAACGCTAAAAAAAATAATATTTTTTTTATATTTTTATTTATTTAATTTAATTTAAAATCAATTAAAAATACTTAAAAATAACATTTTTAAAGATAGAAAATAGCCATAAACTCACAAAAATATATCTAAAAATTTCATTAAAATCCTTAATAAAATCCATCCATTTATTATATTTTTCCATTATTATTTAGGTTAGTATTCCTCGTTGATCCGCTCATCTAAATCGTGCGCATCTCACCATCTCCAATCCAACGCACCCAAGGTGAGTGAATCTTACAAATTCTCCGTTTTAATCACGTTTTGGGGTGTATCATGTGTCTTTGTTTATATACATATTATATCTAAACCATTGTGCATACATCATATCATGAACATGTGTATTCTGTTTGTTGCTGTTAAGTAGTTATTATTGGATGCAATTTATTATTCAGTACATGCAATTTCATAGGCCGCCGCTCCCCATTTATGAGCGTTGAGCATGTTCCCCATTTTATTATGCGGTTGAACCTGGCGTGCCCACATACGATCGGCTCCGTTTGATTGAGCCTTGATCGCACATTCATTTTACATTTCAGTACATGCATTACGATCGGCTCCGTTTGATTGAGCCTTGATCGCACAGTTCATTTTACATTTTCAGTACATGCAATACGATCGGCTCCGTTTGATTGAGCCTTGATCGCACAGTTTCATTTATGTTATTTACAGTATGATGATGGTATGTTCATGTATGCTGCCATGCGGTATTGTATGTTATAGTTGAGACTGCTATTTGCCATTACTTGATTATTTACATTTGCTCATCTATGATTATGCACAATATTTCTTTGATAAACTAACCATAAAATCATTATCAAATGTTTATCTAATAAGGTTCACTCGCCAACTTATGTTGACCCAAAAACTCCCATTTTACACATGATACAGGTGAACCAGCAGCAGCTAGGAACACATAGGACCTGGATTAGAAGAATAAAACAATTTAGTATTGGGATTGTTATGTTTGGTTATGTCCTTTGTATTGAATGAACATGTTTGGATATTTGAAAATGTAATTTTGACTTTATTTAATATGAAACATAATAGTAAATGTCATGTGCTTTGGTGATAACCCAATTATGCCCCGACTCTTATTTCCGCTGCGGGTCGGGGTGTGACAAAAACCTAATATTTATGATCAAAATAAGTAAGTCCGTTAAACGTTTGATTTGTATTTATATTTGTCTATATGTCATTATGCTAGCAGAGAGACATACAAAAAACAAAAATGATGAGGAAAATTTAATTAATAGTTAATCATTCATAGTACGATATGCAGTTGTATATGGTCATTAATTAAAACCCGTCTCTATTATGAGCGCTCTTTATAAGACTTATGGCTAATTGACCTTCAGTTATAGGATCCTTAAAAATATCATAAATGTATTCAATACAAAATTTGGTTTCCTCAATTCATTTATAAACGAATAATTAATTTCGTATAGAAATTGAATACCACACCTCTCGAACTATTACTGTTCAAGGAAACATAGTAGCTGACTTTATCACAATAAGTTTTCAATGTATTATTTAGAGTAAATTACAAAATTCGTACTATATATTAACCCTTGCACGTTATCTCATTTAGCCCTAACTCGGATATTTTCATTGTTAAATCTAACAAAGTGGACCCCACATAAGGGATTTTGGTCATTTGGTCATATTTAACCATGAAAATAACTGAGTTAGGACTAACGGACATAACGTGCAAGGGTTTGCAAACATCGAGTACGTTTTTTTATACTTTTTGAAGACAAAGAAACACTTTGCAATCTGATATCAACATAAATGGCGAATTTTGTAATTTACTACATTGTTTATATGGTGTTAATAAACTTATGAGTCCATCGAAAAGTTTTTAGCAACATTTAGTTTATTTAATTTATTGTGTCAATAATGGGTCACTTCAAATCTTGTCTATGATGATCATTAATCATGTCTCAATATTAGGAATATAGTTTATTGTGTAGCCTTTTATATGTGATTTATATCATTCCATACCTCAAATCAGTAAGTATTATCTTAATGTTTGAAAATCTCTTTTTTTTTCGGGAAGAAGCTTAAACAAAACTTTTGAAATATCAGTTGTCGTTCTTTTCATACAAGAAGCCATCAAGGTAATCAAAATCACTCATGGAAGATTATTGTTTTTTTTCAAAAAATTATATTGTTGTTTCAAGCTTCACTAGACTTTCCCATGTGAATTTGTTGCTTAGGGAGAGTTTAAACTTCCTAAAAACGAGGACTCAAATAAAGAGGAGTATCATTTTTAGTGGATTTACACTAATGGTCTATTGGCGATTATATTGACAATCAACTACTATTGTGTTTAAAATAGGGGACTCAGAAGTTTCATAGTAGACTATAGGGTTCATTAATGCTTGTACTGGGTACTACACTTTCACTCAGTGTACTAGGCAAAATCTTTCTGGAGTTTCAAGACGGCTCTTTACCACTGTTGTAAAAATCACGATTAGGCGGCGACTAGTCGTCGATTAATCGCTAGTCGGCCAGTAACTAAGTAATTTTTCATTAATCAGCCCATTAATCGCTAGTCAGGCATAGTCGGGCCTAATCGGGCCCAGTCGGGCCTAGTCGGCAAGCCAAAAATCGGCGATTCCGGCAAAAAACCCATATATTCCAGGCAAAACCTCTAATTTCCGGCCATTTTCCAACCAAACCATGTGAATTCCAACAATTAATCCTTTATACTTAAGAAAAAGAGTTGAATAAGAGTTAAAACTTAGCTACTTAAAATATTTACCTATAAAAATGTGTATATGTATACATAAAAATGAAAATTACATATAAAAGACCCGGTCTGATTAATCAGGGTGGTCATTAGTCCCCACCTTACCGGCCGATTAGCAACTAGCTGAATTGAATCTACATACCATTGGAATGTAATCAAGGTACAAATTTGTAATCATGGTAAAAAACATTACTTGAATCATTTTATTTCTCTTACTTAATATCGTCAGCCATCATTGCAAACTAATGGATATTTGAGTCTATTATAACCGACATAGCGTCTTATAGTAACAATTGTGTTGCAAACAATGGTATGAAGATCAATCACAAGAAACACACGACAGAAACGGTGATAAAATCTTATTATAGCCAACCCAAAGATTTACCCTCCAAATCCCCAAACTAATCTTACAAATTGTAAGATCAACAACAATACAAAGTACAAATGAAATACAGATGATGATCATCAACAATAGAAGATCAATCTCTCAACAGACCGGAGACTACAACAAGATCTTCAACAGAACGATAAAAAAATAACAATCTAACCAACCCTAAACGAATATAAAGATATGAGGGTGAGTGTGTGAGAAAGAGAATGAATCTCTCTTAACTAATCCAAGCCTTTTATTACCCCATAGAATAATTTACATCCAGGTCCAAGACGTTAGCAAAAGATGATCGCACTGTGACAAATGGCAAATAACTGGTAATTCCGTACAATCTAATCACTAGTTTTAGTACACAATCTCATGCATTATATCGTAATTTGATTACGTAACTTAGTCGTACGTCATATCATAAGTGTAGGACAAGTGAATCATGCCATAACATATATTGGTTTTCGTTATGACGCGAAACAAATCAAACTATGCTCTAAAAGTGTTGGTAGAAAGTGTTGGGCACACTATTCGCAGTTGCACTATTCGTGTCAGCAAAACCGCTAAAACGAAACAAAACAATGAATAACGGCATGCTAATGACATAAATGAGTCCATATATACATGAAAACACTAATGTGGGAACACATCTTGCAATAATACATAACTTTCCGGCACAACGCCTAAATTACAAAATTGTCCGTTTCGACTAAAAATGTGACAATTTCAATTCGTCCGCAACATTAATTCGGTATTTTCCAGATTCCATAATTATAACAGAACAATGATAAACACGCTAAAACAATATGAGAATTCAGAAATACATAAAAGACATCCTTTCTGGTCGTACGACAAGCAGTGCACAACTTGACCGAAAAGCGACCGATTGTCGAACCGACAAAGATTTCAATGGCCGATAGCCTCATACATTAATTTAGAGAGCTAGTTAAGCTTCAGTTGGGATCCGAAATCCCTTCAACTATATTAAGTGTCGATATTGAGCTAATAATTCAACGAGAAGCGTTTCGGCCATCCAAACTCAACATATACTCGACTAGTGAACTAGTTAATCATATTTCTATGTCGGAAGTGCTCTAAATAAATGCCATGGCACTTATGGTGGTCGAAAACCAAAGCTTCCGGTACGAAACAATAAAGTTTGTATATTAATCGATATCGTACCGATAAGCAAACTAGTGGTGTTTTTGCCATCCAAAACTAATACCAATTAGTCAAGGGGGACTAATTAATATTGATTAACACCCTAAACCCTAATTCCTTACTAATGATGCAAGACCAATCCCTAATCACCATACTTAACCCAAACACCTAAATATCTCACATTTTTAACACATGTTATAAATAATATTTACATTTAAACCCCCCCTCAAGTAGGTGATTTCAAGTGGGTCCCCACCCACTTGATTTATATTGAAAAAACAAAGATTTAAGTATGGTGTAAAGATGTGAATTTGACTAGGAAATTTATATAAATTATGATAATGTCTTCTCATATCATTTCCCCAAAAAATATTAAAACAAGAAAACCCCTTGGGTCCTCCCTCCCTCACGGCTACATAAGACCACCGCCATCCACCACTTTTCCACCATTAAACACCACCTTTTACTCGCTTTAAAGCCCCCACAAGATCATCTAAGGAGTTTGCAAGCATGGGGAATCAATAGAGCTTTCTTTGGAGCTTCATCTTCTTCTTAATCTACACTTAATCTTGTGCAAACTTGTAAGCAAATCTTTCACCATATTTAAGCTCCTTATGATGTATGGTTTATGAAAGTACTTGTTGATCATCTTGAAAATAAAGAAAAATCCAACTTAAAAACCCTAATCTCACCTTAATAATCTACTAAATATAGTTTATTATGTGTATTAGTGTTAACTAGTTAGCATGATTATGGGGATTATGTTAAAGTAAGTTGTTTAAAGTGGATGATCTTGTATGAATAAGAATATAAATGATGATTTAAACATAGTGATGTTTAAATCTAAACAAGATCATCAACCTCATGATCCATGAAGTTTACTACAACTTAAAAATGATTTACTACATATGTGTGACTTTTATAAAGAATAAACACCATGATTTAAGTTATGATCATCTTAAAAAGTGTATTAAACAATGTGGTTTAAAGTGGAAATATTGATTTGAAGATATAACAAAAATGGTGTCTTAAATGTTTTAATTAAATGTTTTAATAAATATGTGAGACCTCATTATTTTTAGGTAAATAGTTAAAATATATATTTACCAAAGATCATGGAAATGAGGATGAATAAGTGTATAAATAAAGCATATAAATGTGATATGTTAACTTGAGTTGAAGATTGATCTTGATTGTGGGTTTAAACATGATTTAAATACGTTTTTGACACGTGAAAAACGTCATAGTTTAGGGGAAACTATGGCGAAATTTTCTAAAAATCTAATTGCGATTAAAGTATAATTAACAGGACTAAACGCGATTAGTGACCTAAATCGTCATTAAGGAAGTTTTCATGACAAGGGTTAAACCCTAACCCAACAAGGATTTAATAAATACTTACATATGTTTTTACAAGCTAAAAATGAGTATTTATTACATGTATATACTTTTGGGAAATAAAGATATATACATATATTTTGTCAACAAAATTAATGTGTAAAAATACATGTGTATGTATGTGTATGTATCTAGAAAGTCTAGGGTATACAACACAAAATACCCAACTTATACAACACCTCCAACACTTGAAAAATTACCAAGTTACATACACTTTATACCATTTCTTGAAACAATAATCGGACGAACGGAGTGATGCGGACAATGGTCGAATTTACACAATACACTGTCGCGTCGTCGATCAATGAACAAATCGCCAACACGAAGAGCTACTACGACGTTGGGCGATTTTCGACGCGAAAATATATATATTAAACGACAACGATGACACGTCTAAAATGATATATTTTAGACACTTAACGAATATATATATTAACGATGACAAAATCCGGAAAGTTAAGATGCATAAAAATTACTAAGTGATTTTATAAAAGTATATAAGCATACTTAAAAGTTTATACTTAGTAAAAATTACCAAGTGTAAGATTATAAACATTTTGGACTCATGAAAATTAAGTTCGGCTAGGCCTATTACATAAAGACATGGACAAGGCCTAATTACACAAAGCATATAATAACATGGGCTAAGCCCAAAGGCATAAAATACATGGGCTAGGCCCAAACATATAATTTCGTGGGCTAGGCCCAAACACATAAATCACATGGGCTAGGCCCAAACACATAAATCACATGGACTAGGCCCAATCACATAAAGACATGGGCTAGGCTTAATGACATAAATTACATGGGCTGGGCCCAATCACATAAAGACATGGGCTAGGCCCAATGACATAAATTACATGGGCTAGGCCCAATCACATAAAGAGATGTGCTAGGTCCAATCACATAAATTCATGGTCTAGGCCCAATCACATAAAGACATGGGCTAGGCCCAATGATATACATGACATGGGCTAGGCCCAATGATACGCGTGCAAGGCACGAGGACATGTGAAGGGCGAGGCCCGTTCACACCCGATCTAAGAATGACAATATATATATATATAATATATATTAAATATATATATATATATATATATATATATATATATGTATAAAAATGTTAATTGAACAAACGAACTACCAACACTATAATAACATTAAAGTTGTTCTAATGTGTAAATATATTCACAACAAGAATTCAAGATGAACAACTGGTGCGAGGTCAACGAGGCCTAGGTGTCTAATGAAGTTAATACACATGTAGGTTACACACGTGTACGGACACCCGAATTTGATAAGTACGACTTACGAAACGCAAAATTGTGAGTTCATGTTCCTCCTTTCAATTATTTCAAAGTTTTGTTTTAAAACTATCGAGGGGAAATACATGTCATAACAAATGGTATGTTAGCTATTGGGTTAGATGATAACATGATCAATGTGCGTAAGTAGGATGATGACAAGAGTAACCATTAATCACTTAGTGACCATGGTGCAAAAGGTATAGATCTATCGAGTATGAGACACGCTCCACTCCTGGTTTGTTAACCTTTAGGAGTGCTTTTGTGATCCCAATTGATGTCAAGAGTTATCTCGGTTTGGTTACTTACTTATGGCACATATGTCAGGGTGCTAGCTACACACTGATAGATTCCTTAAACTCCATGAATGCTAATAACATACTAATATTTCATTACTGGATTACAAACAAGAAATCTCATACGAAAACAATAACTACATGAACTCGCCAACTTTATGTTGACTTTTCAAACTTACATGTATTTCAGGACGCAAAACTTGAGCCGGTGAAAGACTACGGGAAGTGGGAATGAACATGACAACGAATGCATTTTTGGAGGATTTGTCTCTTATATCCCAACCTCGTATGGGTATATAGGGGTCAAAACCTCAACATGCTTTTATGACGAAAACAATATTTTGGTTTAAAGTATAATGTAACCCAAGAACTATAGTTTGGATAACATTGTGAACTTGTCTAAACCTTGTAACTTGTTTTGGGAACTTGTAAACTTTGGTTGCAACTTAACATAAATGGCATTGTTGTTGATTTATTTTTGTCTACACAATTGGTTGCAATGATTACCTTAGTCGCACGATTGCGCTTCCGCTACGACCAGGGTGTGA
Source organism: Scalesia atractyloides (assembly GCA_947069175.1). Classification (NCBI taxonomy): domain Eukaryota; kingdom Viridiplantae; phylum Streptophyta; class Magnoliopsida; order Asterales; family Asteraceae; genus Scalesia; species Scalesia atractyloides. The sequence goes on from CAMTDV010000012.1 coordinate 30,687,024, forward strand.
CATGCACCCCCTAATATGTTCCATAAAGACCCTCAGACTTTCAACATGTTACAACTCTCAACACAACTCATAATAACAAGATTATAAAGGACATAACCCATTATAGAAATATTAGCCCAATAACAACATAACATGTGCCCACATAACATATGAATGAAAAAAGTCTAGTAAGATACTTCAACATCCTCCCTTCATTCATATGTTTTATGTGACATCCCACATTGGTTATGAAGGGGAATGGAGGCTTCCTTATAAGGGGCTTGATACCTTCACCATCATTACGCGTTTTAAATCCATGAGACGATGGCGGTTTGTCCCGGCCAAAGCGGACAATATCATGGTGCGGTTATGCTGGGCTGTTACAGATGATATCAGAGCCAGGTTCCGGACTGGTGTGCCAACGAGGACGATGGGCCCCATTAAGGGGGTGGATTGTGACATCCCATATTGGTTGTGAAGGGGAACGGAGGCTTCCTTATAAGGGACTTGATACCTTCACCATCATGACGCATTTTAAATCCGTGAGGCGATGGTGGTTCGTCCGGCCAAAGCGGACAATATCATGGTGCGGCTATTTTAGGCTGTTACATTTTAAACAGATTGATCATACCCAATTATTCACAAAGCACATCATGTTGAGTACCACTCAACCCTTTAGTAAACAGAACAACAAGTTGACCCTTAAAATCAACCTTCACAATTTTTATGAACCCAGATGAAACTTTTTTTCTCAAAAAATATAAATCAATTTCGAAGTGTTTTGTTCTCTCATGGAATACGGGATTTGCTGCTATAGAAATAGCAGCACTACTATCACAAAACAACTTAATTGGTAAATCACAACACACATTTAACGCACTAAGCACATTTACAATCCAAACAAGTTCACAAGTAGCAGAGCACATTGCTATGTACTCTTCCTCTCCAGTAAACCTAGAAACTGTACTCTGTTTTTTGCTTTTCCAAGAAATAAGATTTCCACCCAAAAAAACACAAAAACCAGTAATAGACTTCCTAGTGGCTAAACATTTAGCCCAATCTGAATCAGCAAAACAAGTTAACTCAAATACACTACTCTTCTTAAACATGAGACCTCTTCCTGGACATAGTTTCAAATATCTCAAAAGTCTCAAAGCAACTTTGAGATGAACAACAATGGGTTTATGCATAAATTGACTCAAAGACTGAACAAAATAGCTAATATCAGGACGAGTTAAAGACAACAACTCAACTTTCCAACCAATTTTTGATAGTTGGTAATATCAACTAGCTCTTCTTTATTACTATCAGTTTTAGCATTAATAATATGGACTTAACTCAATAGGTGTACTAATAGGTTTACAACCAAGATAGCCAACTCAGATAATAATTCAAGAAAATATTTTTTTCTGATTCAGACATAGACCTGACTTATTATATAACACTTCTAAACCAAGAAAATATTTAAGAATTCCTAAGTCCTTGATTTGAAAATTTTTACTAAGTAAATGTTTAACCTTAGCAATCTCAGCCTCATTATTACCAGTGATCACAATATCATCTACATACACCAACAAAACAGCAAGCACAAATTACTTAGACATGATATACAAAGAATGATCACATGAACTTTGAACAAAACCAACACTAACCAAGACATCAGTCAGTTTTTCATTCCATTTCCTAGGTGCTTGTTTTAATCCATACAAAGATTTCACAAGTTTACATACTTTGGTTTCATGTTTATCATAATAACCTTCAGGAAGAGACATGTTAACATCTTAGAAATAGAACATACAAAAAACGCATTATTAATATCCAACTGAAAAAATTCCAATCATTTTGAACTGCAAGACTCAGGATACACCTAACTGTGACCATTTTAACAACTAATGAGAAAGTCTCACCAAAATCTAACCCTTCTTTTTGGTTGTACCCTTTGCAACCAAACAGGCCTTATATCTCTCAATTTCCCCATTTATTTTACACTTAATCTTGTATACCCACTTACACCCTATAGGTTTTCTATTAGCAGGTAAATCAACTAATTCCCAAATTTTATTTCTATGTAAATCTTCCATTTCTAAGTTCATAGCTTCTACCCACTTAGGGTCTTTTGAAGCTTCATTATATGTACTTGGTTCAACATATTTATTTAGACTACTAATAAAGGAAACATTCTCATAAGACAAACAAGCATAACTTTCAACCTTTTCTATTCCATATTTTACATTATTATTCAACACAAAATCCTGAAATTTTTTTAGTAACAGATGTATTCCTAGAAGATCTCCTAAGACCAATAGGGTTCCCTAAGATGGGTTAATCTCTGCATCTGATACTGAAGTGTCCTCTGCCCCGCCAGACTCCTCTCTATCACTACTTTCTACACTAGACTCTAAGTTATGACCGAACTCAACTGGTCTAGGAGTGGCAGATGTAGAGGGAACTAGTTGCTGATCATCACTGGCAGTCTCATGAGATTTAACAATACCCTTTTTATCATTAGGAGTAGGAGAAACTTCAGGTGTACATGTCTCATACTGATCAGAAAAGTTTAACAAATTTAATTTTTTTAATTAAATACCACTTTATCATTAATCATATTAGATTTAAAAGGGTAAACATGTTCATAGAATTTAACATCTCTAGAAAAAAAGATCTTTTTCTCATCTAAACTCCACAATTTATGCCCTTTTTTCACATTAGAATACCCAACCAACACACACTTATTAGCATGATAAGCAAATTTATCAGACTCATTCAACACAGTTATAAAACACAAACACCCAAAGTTTCTGAGAGAGACAAGGAGGGTTTAAAGCCAAACATAAGTTCATATGGACTCTTTCCAACTAAAACAGAAGAGGGCGGCCTGTTAGTTAAATACATTGTAGTTGATACACAATCACTCCATAATCTTAGCGGTAGACCCCCTTGAAACATCAAGGCTCTGGCTATATTTAAAAGATGCCTATGTTTCCTCTCAGCCACCCCATTCTGCTGGGGTGTATATGAGCATGAAATTTGATGAATAATACCTTTCATTTTACAAAACATATTCATTTGATTATTCACAAATTCGGTACCATTGTCACTTCTAAACACCTTAGATTTCCTTTTAAGCTGAGTTAGGATTAATTCATAAAAATCTTTCAAGTTTTTAAAAACTTCCATTTTATTTTTAAGAAGATAACACCAAACTGTTCCAGAATAATCATCAACCATATTTAAAAAATATTTATAACCTTCATAACTAGACACTTTGTAAGGACCCCACAAGTCTAGATGAACCAAATCACCAACTTCTTTAGACTTGTGTTCACTTAGTGGAAAAGGAACCCTAACCTGTTTAGATCTATGACAAATCTCACATGGACCATGTTCAATTGAATTATCCGCTAAACTATCTTTCAAAATAGCCAGAACCTAATCTGAAGGGTGGCCTAACCTACTATGCCACATATTAACTTTTAAAACACCGTTAAAACACATATTCACTGAATTACCATTTCTACCCACAAAATACAATCCAATATCTTGCCTACCAATCACCAGGATTTTCTTTGATTTCCAATCCTGTAACATACAATTGTTCTCATTAAACAAGACAACAATATTATTATCCTTAGCTAACTTATGCACAAATAACATGTTAACATTATAACCAGGAACATAAAAGACATCTTTTAAGACAACATTGTTAATCAATTTTAACTCTCCAATCTTTAACACATTAACACTGGTTAGCATGACTCACTTTTAAACCACATTCAGAAAAATCAACACAATTAATCATATCATTATCACTTTTAGTCATGTGCTGGTTTGCACCAGAATCAACAACCCAACTATAATCATGATCAAAACTAACACGCTAGAACAAATAACAAAACTATACACACAAGATAACTCACCGATTACTATTTCCACTATTACTCCTACCAGACTGATTAGACTTAGATACAAAAGAAACTGACTGACCTTTTGACCACTACTTGAGAGTCTTTGAGACTCTTCTCTAGAAATCAAAGCACAAGCAGCTTTAATAAAGGAAATGGTTCTCTTGTCAAGTTTATCCTTATAGGTTGATAAACATCATCAAGACCCATAAGGAACTGGATAAGTTTTACTAAAGTTGAAAAATCATTGTAATCTTTGGCTGCTTGACAAGAACATGAAGGCAGATGCACCATGGCATCAAATTGCTTCCACATTGTTGCCAACTTGTTATAATACTCAGCCGTAGAGCTACCATTTTGTGAAATACAATGAATTCTTTTGTATAGATTGTAGACAATAGAACCATCTACCTTATCATATTTTCTTTCAAGTCTGTCCAAACTTCATAAGCAAGTTTGGAAAAGACTTGTAACACCTCACAAAATTCGTGTTCGGTAATATACCGAAACGTGTACGAACCCTCAGATCATACCTCAATGACTTAGCCAATCGAACATGTCAAAATTTCAATTTTTTTAAAACTAACCGTAACCTACGGTCAAGGACCATAGGCTACAGTCTACTGCTGCTGTTTTGATATTACATTGACCGACCGTAGCCTACGGTGAGGCTTAGAAGCCTCTATTTTCTTCATTTTAACTTTCAGTAAATGACCCAAAGGACCCTAGACTTTGATATTTTCATATAACTTGTTTAATCAAGCCACCTTTAGACCCGAACGTCTCTCGGTTGAGACGATACCTTTTGATTTACCATCCTTGAGCATTCCGCTCCTTCACCGAACCTTTAACCTTACTACTTTGGGTAATTTGACCCATGAAACCATAAGTATTCGTAACCTTCACGTTTAAGCTTGTAAACACTTATAAGTCGTAAGAACACCTAGTGTGACACCCGTTAACGTTCGGTTATTTGTACTCTTCTTCAATACATATCGTGTTGAACGAAAAGAACTAGTTGTGTCATTATGTCATTGAATATAAGTCAAGGGACAATTCATGACAATCCACAAAACTATTTTTTTGAGGGACTAAAAGTGTCAAACCCCCAAAATTCTATCAAGATGCCACCTCTCCTGCAAAATGCCACACTCTTGCAGCTCTTGACACCTTGCTATACATTTATGAAGATCCTACAACACCTCTAACACCTAGCTTCATCTTCACACACCTTCTTGCACTATAAATAGCCCCTAGTTCACCTCATTCTTTTCTCATTACACTCTTTCTCCCCTATTACACTCTTGGAAGTTCCAGACCATTTAGGAGCTTCCCTTTGAGTTCTAAGATTCCCTTGGATCATTTGTAAGTGTTCCATCTCTGCTCTTTTCTTTTTATAGGCTTTTAATAGCCAAAAGTCAAGCATTTTGACAAATGCCTTGACTTTCGGTTAAGACCATTATTGTCCAGCCATTGTTCGAAATGAACATGGATAAGTGATCGTAATTAGGAAGGTAAGAAACCCTTAAAAGGGCACCTCCTAAGGATCACGTTTACTAGGTCAATTGGCGGGTCAAAGATTATGTTTTAAAAAGTCAAACCGGGTCAGATTTTACAAAAAAAAAAATTATATATGTTATAACAATGTTTTGACACTTAAAAAAGTTGGTAATAATTATTAGAACATGTGGGAACATGTTTGATCCGTCAATTTCAGTCCTAGAGTCGGTTCGCAACCAAAAGTAGCGAAGTTTGACTTCTGCTTTGACTTGCGATTCTGACCCAATTTAAATTAGTTAACTTCTGACTTATGGTCGCATTATGATCGTAATATAATGTAGCATAACCCTCTGAGATTATATTACTTGATCATAATCATAATATGAGTTTATGCATAAGTTCCGCTAAAATGTCAATTTTGACTAAAATGCCATGTTTTTACATAAAACGAGGTTTTAATCAATAATGAACTTGCAAATGAATTACCTACTGATATGTTAACGTGATTAACATTATATGATGTTAATATTCTGATAATAAACTAACTTTAGTATAATATCATAAACTATGCTTTTAAATGACCAAAATGACCTTTTAGTGCATAGTTTGGTCCTAAACCTTAAACCACAGTTATGTGAGACTTCTTACTGATAATATATCACAAATTAAGTATTTTAACAGAATGTTTATGATCATAACATCAGAATACATGCAAGTTCCTTTTATACGACACCTAAAGGTCAAAACGCCTTATAAGGCATAGTTTTATTTTAAAACCTCAACGGGCATATAAGTTGATGTCCTACTGATATTACAACTTATTTAAAGTATAATGACATATAGAACTTGTTCATAACTCATTCGGTTACCTGATATCGCTTATATGCGTACGGTTGAGTATATGTAACTAGTTTACGAAAATTAACCGAAACAGGTTTAACCTTATCATTTTAAATCTCAAAATCCAGAATGCTTATGGTTTACACATATTATACAAGTCATAGTATTTGTTGGGTTTAAACTACATTCTATCCGGTCATCGCTTAATCTAGCGTATCGTACCGTTTTTTATCCTTTAAGCTAGTCGGTCTAAGTCTAAGACTTAAATAAGACCGTTAGCATTTTAATTGGTTAGCTTATGCCATAATCCAGACTAGAGCCTTCCAGTAAATCTGCACTTATTTCATTTTGAATCAACTAAGATATTAAATCTTTCATTTTTAAATCAAGAGTAGCTCAGGTAAATACTCTTTATTTATTTTCCCTATACAGGGTTGGGTTACGGTAAATTATTACCGCTTGGTCGAAAATGAGATCAATCAAATGCCGGATTGTGGCTAGTAAATCCACATATTCCGTTTTGATCAGTTTTGTTTAATAACTTAAACATTGGGGGTTAACGACCGTGTCCTGGATATCCTTGGCTCATTACATTAAATAATGGCCACGGCAAAGCATGGGGTGTAGGCATACACCCGACAGATGCGAATGCTAAAATATTTTACCCACAAGTTGGGGATAACTCCTTCGTGGGTTCATAAGTAGTGTGTCATGTCACACCCCGACCCGCAGCGGAAATAAAAGTCGGGGCATAATGGGTTATCATCAAAGCTCATGACATTTACTAATATTAAGTTTCATATTTATTAATTTGAAATTTAAGAACAAAATATCCAAACACAAAGAAACATACAAACACCCGAATATTTTTTTAAACAAGATATATTTTATTCATCTTCTAAGGCCAATCTTAAGTGTTCCTCTCCTCAGCCTGTCCACCTGTATCATGTGTAAAACAAAAGGTTTGGGTCAACAAAAGTTGGCGAGTGAATCTAAGTCAAAAATTTAAGCAGTTTATTACATTAGTTATTTCAACGAAAATTGTGCATGGACCATAAGTGAGCATATGTATATAGATGAAACACAAACCACATAATATCAACAATGAACATATGAACATGATGAATGATGAACTTGAGATCAAGGCTCAAACAAACGGAGCCGATCTAATGAGGCACCTGATGCTCAACTCGTATCCCACGAGGAACTGATGAGCCTTAAATGAATGATGCACTGAAATGATAAAATGTAACCACACATAAACCACACAAACAAATATACACATTAGATCACATAATGGTGTTAGTACAAGTGTTTAAATAAATAACGACACATGATACACCCCAAAACATGAATAAAAAGGGGAATTTTGTAAGGATTCACTCACAGTGGGTGCGTTTCTTGATTGATGAAGAGTGCACACGAATTGAGGATTTAACCGACGAAAGAGACTAACCTAAATAATAACGAAATAATTCAATAAATATATAAAAATTAATATTTTGATTTAATACTTTTTGTTAGGTTTTTAAGTTATTTTTGTGGTATTTATTGGGATTTTTAAACCTACGAAATCGTGTCTTTAAGTGTTTTTAATTGATTTTTAACTAAAATATAAATACAAAAATAATATAAAAAATAAAATAAATAATAATAAAAAAACCTTGTCAGACCTGACAAGGGGTCTGACCGGTTCGATAGGTGTTGCTGGCAGCGTGTTTGTGAGATTCGAACTCGTGACCTCCCGTTTACGTGCATGCAGCTCTACCAACTGAGCTACGTGTCTAACCCGAAAGTATTCTGATTTTAATTATACTTATATACTTATTAGATTTTCCAGAAATTAATTATTAAAAAGATTTTTAAATTAATGAACCGGTGTGAGGGATCTGTCTCAAACCCGCGACCTCGGTGTTGTTTTGCACCCAGCCCAACCAACTGGGCTAGGTGTCTAACCCGATTAATATAGGAATTTTAATATACTTAACAACTTTCTGAGGGTAAGCGTAATTGGTTAAAAAGAAAACGATTTTTATTTCAACAACAAGGATCTGACCAGGACTCGAACTTGGAACGTGAACATTATGTTTGCACACAGTCCACCACTGGACTGTGTGTCTAACCCGGTTATAACCCATTTTTAATTAAATAAATACACAACTCAAAACTTCATCTTCTTCCTTGAAGCAACCCAGAACATATCCGACTGATTACTTGATTAATTAGTCTTTGATTAACTGATTTAATGACTAACTAAATACGCATAATAGACATCAGAAAAATTTAAGAAATAAATGAATTTGAAGGAAACGATACCGTGTGAAAATTCCCGCGGTAATTGGTGATTCTGGCGACGTCGTTCCGAACCAGAAAAGAATCAGAGATAGCTAGAGGGTTTGAAAGATTTCTAGGTAGTTTGCTTAAGGTGAAATGGTCGGATATTTATAGGGTTAAGCTCATAAATCATTGATTTTAGTCTCAACAACCATTTCGGTTTCAAATCATTGCAATCATAGGTTTTGGTCAGTTTTCTAATCGAATTAAGTTTGGATGTCGGTTATAACTGATTTTTAACATTAGTTACACCTAATCAATCGCGAAACACAACTGTCAGTGCTGATTATTTTGGAAACAGATTGGCGGTTTCAGTCTTGATTTCAAACAGATGCACGCGGGTTTCATTTAAGTTTTATTTGTTTCTAGAATTACACAACAAGTGTGTGTGGTTCAGTGGTGTTTTGAGTGTGTGCACAACTTGGGGACCGGGTTCGATTCTCGGTTTCTCCCTTTATTTTTTTATTAATTTTAAGGTTTTTTTTAATTTATTTACTTATTCTATACTACTTATTCTTTTATTGGTTTTTGTTTTGTTGTAATTTATTTGTTAATCATAAATAGTATATTTAAGTAACAAAATTTAATAAATGCACAACAAAGTCCCATTAAATACTTGATTCTCAAACAGAGCGGGTTTTGGAACCCGTTTTACATGAATGTTACATGTCAGTTAATCATGTCTCGGTCTCTGTACTGGGCCCCATATGTATTGACAAACATGTGAATCTATTAACAAGGTTATAAACATAACTTTCCCAAGTTATAAAAGATTTTTCGTGCCTTGTGCACTTAAATCAATTTTAGAAATGTTTTCAAAACGAATCAGTTAATTGTATTTACCAGTGAAAGCTGACGTATTTTCAAAAGACTAAGTTGCAGGTACAATACGAAATAGGCTGGAAGCTGCTTGGTAGTGATATAAGAGTATCTTGCAAATCCTTAGATCTGCCCTAAAATCTGTTACACATTTTTTTGTATATTTTACGATCCGCCTGTGGATCTTTAATTACAAGCCGTTTGTATATTATTTGGTTTGTAATAGTAATTTAAACTCCAAGACTTCTGTTGTGCTGTGTTAATTGACTATGATGATATCAACTTAACACGATATTCCTCACTCGCCCCACCGAGGTTTGGTTGGAAATTTGGGGTATGACAAGACTTGTCCTAAAAACAGTTCTTCAGACACAAAATTTTAAAAGCCAGGTTAATACTACAGAGTTACATCTATCCCTTTGGGCAGCCAACACATCATCATCATCATCATCATATTTTTCACATTTACCATCTATAAAGCCATACTTATTTTTAGCTTCTAATGCCAATTTCATTGCACTTCACCAGACAAAATAATTTTCAGTACCTTTAAGTTTTATACTAACAATAGTCAAAGAACTTGGGTCACTAGGATGAAGGTATAAAGGATTTCCTATATCAAGTTTACTAATAAAGGTAACAGAAGGACCAATAGTATCACCCATATTAATCACAAACAAACAAGACAAAGATCCAAACAATATAGAATCACAATATATAAGAACACAGGATAAACCCTAAGGCGAAACTAAGTCAGGGACCAGATTCCGGGATCGTCACTCAATGGTTCTTGGACAAGCCTTTACTCAGGAGCCAAACTCTAAGAAGATCTAAAGAACAAGAAAAATAACCACAACAATGCAATAGAACCACAGAGACTCGATCAAGTGCCGGTCCGACTAGCCCGTTAACAATTATGCGTAGACACAATGCAAGTGTAACAAGAAAGATAAACAGATAAGAGAAAGAAAGATCTCACAAAATTGCGTATAACTCCAAGCTAATCAGATTGGTTAGTTTGCCCTGTAATCTTCAAGGATTACAGAGACCAACTCAATCTGAGCAAATAGCACCAAAAATATCAAACCCTAGGTTAGGGTTTGTCTTCAACACCCAAATCTAAGCAGATCTGAACCACGGAACTCCACCAAAAGTTTCCATGAGTAGAAACCCTAATCACAGACAACAAAGAAACCAAATCAGATATAATAACACAGCGGAAAACCAAAAGATCGATCAATAACAAGAGCTATATAGCTCTAGTATCATGTTACAAACAATGGCATGAAGATCAATCACAAGAAACACACAGAAATAGCAATAAAACGGTGACAAAATCTTATTATAGCCAACCCAAAGATTTATCCACCAAATCCCCAAACTGATATTACAAATTGTAAGATCAACAACAATACAAAGTACAAATGAAATACAGATGATCATCAACAATAGAAGATCAGTCTCTCAACTGATCGGAGACTACAACAAGTTCTTCAACAGAATGATAACAAACTAACAATCTAACAAACCCTAAATGAATACAGATGATATGAGGTGTGTGTGTGTGAGAGAGAGAATGAATCTCTCTCAACTGATCCAAGCCTTTTATATGCCCCCATAGAATAATTTACATCCAGGTCCAAGACTTTAGCAAGAGATGATCGCACCCCCTAATATGTTCCATAATGACCCTCAAACTTTCAATATGTTACAATTCTCAACACAACTCATAACAACCAGATTATAAAGGACATAGCCCATTATAGAAATATTAGCCCAATAACAACATATCATGAGCCCACGTAACATATGAATGAAACAAGTCCAGTAGACACTTCAACAACAAAAGAGTTAAATTTCAAAAATCCTTTATGCTATCATTATGGCATTCTTTTGCTAAATTTCATTTGTGTAGCTTTCATGCTTTACTCTTAACAATTGTACGAAAGATTTAACTGGGGATGTAAGAAAATATTTTAATTTTGTTATCTTCACGTATTATCGGTTATCAACTTATTAAAGATGTAAGTCTTTCCTTTGACATACAAACTTGTCCATTGCTACTTCGAGTTTTTACTAAGGCAAGAATGTTGTTTGCCACACTAGAACATGCTTTCTCTCCTAAAATAATGCAAGATTATTATTGGGGTAAAATGGAAAAAATATTATGGTTCTTGCTCCTTTGATAATGATTTAGGAGTGCTTTTTTATTTTAAGAAGGTTGGTGGTCATCGCACACAGGTAGAATTTGTAGTCATAGGTAAGGACAATGGCTAAGCTTTAGATTTTCGACAATCGGGTCGAAAACGTATATACCAAAAAATTTCTATACGAAAGCTACATATATAATACTACTGAGCGAAAAGTTCGTGGGATTGAGCGCCTCTCCACCCGGACCCTTCTAAGCTATGCCCATGGGTAAGAAGCCTAAAGATAAAGTCCATATATACTTGGGTGGAGACTAGAAAACATGAAGTCCAACTTTAGACACTTTTTTTTCTAATTTATGTTTTGTGATTAAAAGTATATTACTTTTTTCCCTTGGAATGCTAGCTACAAATATATAAGATTTGGCTCCTATTAAATAATATATGAAGGCAGCCAAAGGTAGGGATGCAAGCTGCCACATTTATATTTATATTTATGCACACTACAAATTTCATTGTAGGCTACAAATTTCATTGTGGGCAATAGTGTCATGCAACACTTTTCTATTGTTTTAGTTAAATTATGAATTTTCCTTGTTTAAATTTACAGTTTTAACATTAGTTTTGTTATTTTCCTCTTCGTTAAATTATGATTTTGTCTCAACTCAAATTTTAAGTTTTGCCATTATTTTTGTTTTTTCCCTATTAAATAATATATTTGCCCCCAGTGTGAAAATACAGACATGCTATCATTTTTGCAGTTTTTCTTGACAAAAGTATAATAGTGTTTTGTTTTAATTATTGGCTTAGTGTAATTTTTATTCGTGCTAAACGGCAATTTTTCCATCGTTTTAGTTTTTTTAGTAAAAGTATTGTAGTGTTTTATTTTAATTGGTTGATTCGATATAATTGTTTTTGAGATCGTGTTATGAGTAGTATGTACAAGTAGCCGAAATACAGACGTAAATGTTATGAGAAAATATGCGGCTTAATGCCCCGCAACGCGGGCGGGGCAAACCTAGTATACTAGAATCACTATGAGGGTTGATATGAACAAAATGCAACATAAAATCATATCAAATGAGGTGGTGTATAATCAACCATTTTAGTACTAATGTTGGAAAAAGTACGTTTCTTTGTATATTTTTTATTTTCAAGATTAAAAAGCTTAAATGTACACAAGGAACAAATTAACGGCAAAAACCAGCATAAATATAAAAGAAGAAAAGTTGATACATCATACCGACCCTCCGAGCTTCACCCCAAGACCAAAAAACAACAAATCAGAAGAAAAGCACGGGTCGTGTCCCACTCAAGATTTCAGAAGGAAGAAGACATATAGAAGCAGACAAGAGACATGGGGCCGTGTCACATGAACACGGGTCTTGGTCAACTTCCAAATATTCAAATCTTGGATAGTACAGCAAGTACAACGGCCACGGGGCCGTGTCGTTGACACACGGAGCCGTGCAAGCATCCGGACTAACAAGCTCATTAAATGAATACAGAGAAGAAAGAGGGCACAGGGTCGTGTAAAGCTTCTGTTTCCACCTATAAATAGAGGTGCTTGGTTCAATTGCAATCCATCCCTTGGCAAATCACTTCTCTCACACCTACCAACACTCTACCATGACAATACCACCATCATCCGCCACATTCATCCATCATCCATCTTTAGAGAGTGTGTGTAGTAGTCTCGGGATCCAAGATTGATTGTAAGAGTTTTTGTTAAACAAAGGGTCATGCTTTGCTAATCTCTTGCATCACTTGGTGAAGACAAGTCATTTATGTATTACTTTTTATTTCCAAGCTTTGGTTAACTCTTCAATTTAGGTTTGTATTAATGACTTGAATATCTAGTTTTTTATATTGAAAATGAACTTTATTCTATCATCTTATCATGTTTTGTTGATTCACTCATTCATGTCTTTACGGTCTATATAAAGCGTGTTAACTGCCTGGAAGGGGATTAGAAGGATGGTTTGGGTATAGTTCTTGACTCGTTCATTGTATAGATCCTACAAGGACTTGATTCAAGCTTATTAGGACTTCTTTGAGGCAGATAGCATTAAATCGGGGGAAGTAAGAACGACTTGAATCCCTTGTAAAAAACTACTATTAAAACTTTAAACCAGCCTTGCGGGACTGTATCCCTGCTGACTCGGACCAATATGGCCGAGGATAGCATTGCCTCCGAAAGAGGGACATGCCACATTTTGCAATAATAACTTACTTAATTATCTTTCAATATTTCGGCTTTGCGGGACTGTATCCTTGCTGACTCAGATAATCTCTTAAAAAACCCAAAGTGCGGAAATCATCAAAGGATATGTAAATGACGAGTCGGAACCAAGTGATTCTATCTTGTCTATTTGTTTCTTCTATTACTTTCTTTTATTTTTTTTATTTTACTTATTAAAAATCTTTTCTCAAAAAATTTGGATTAGATTAGACGTCGACGATATTCCGGTATTAAAAGCTCTTGTGTCCTTGGACGATCTCGGTATCTTACCATCAGTATGCTACACCAACGATGGGTGCACTTGCCCTAGCGTGTTGTAGAGAGTGATAGTGTTATATAGTGTTTTATAAATATAAAGCTTGAATAATGAGTGAAAAGTACTTAAAATATAATAAAAATATACACTCTCGCTCACATCAAGTTTTTGACGCCGTTGCCAGAGACACAAGGATTTTATGAAAGTTTAAAATCGGCGGCATAATCATATTTACGCTTTTCTAATTTTTCTTTTTATTCTTTTCTTCAATTTCTTACATTCCGCATGAATAACACGGGGCCGTGTTTGATCACACACGGGGCCGTGCCAGTTCCCAGTAACCTAAAACTGTTTTTTGCCAGACAGAAGCTGCAGCACGGGGTTGTGTGACAATCATATGGGGTCATGCCCATAAAACAATTTCTAGAATACAATACCGTTTGATCCCAGCAGTTAAAACCTCGTCTGGTTAATATGGATGTTAATGATTATTTTTACCCCCGTCATCGTCACTCTTACGCTGAATGATGTCAATTATGTGAAGGAATTTTTAAAGATTTAGGATGTCCATTCTAAATCTTAATCTCCACTACCTAATAGACATATCGTTTTTCTGTGACGACCACCTTGAGATGGGGGGAGTAAAAATGATAACTATCATCCACCTGAATGCCATCAGACCTCGTCTATAAAATACATAAGCTCGGAAGACTTATGTCTAATAGAAAAGAAGATTCTCCAAAAATTCAAATAAATAGAATCCATGATTAAGACACGATATTCATCAAGGAACAAAAACGAAGGAGATTTGATGGAGCCACATGCAAAAATAGACAATGCCAAAGCCAACGATTGTACCCTAACCCCTTGCAAAAACAAAGGCGACAGTCATCCCTGTATCGGCCTCGCAATGAAGGACTCCTTACGACTTGTGAATTTCACACCAACGGTTTAGACCAGAGCGAGTCGACTCACACCTCCTTTAACAAGATCCCGATAAAGGTAAATAAAGGATGGTTTCGCCCTCCTACTTTTAGCTTGTGTTTCTTTCTTTCCGACAACCTATTCCTTTTTTTCTCGTCGGAACCTAAGGTACATACAAAAGAATTATGTCTGTTTAAAAATTGTGGTGTTAGTTTTTTTTATAAGAGGATAAAGTGTAACTACTAACTAATTATCTATAATTTTGTTAAAGACGAGGGATTAAAGTGTAATTATTGTTTGAAAAACTAGTGTACCCTCATTTAGTTGTACCTTATGCATTAAAGCAAACAAAATCTCTAAAAACAAAAGTTACTCTTCATGAAAAATGCTTTCTAAATCGGCTACTTCACACATCCTTTAAGTAGGGCCATCCCCGATAATCCTCAAAAATTCATGGACTTGGGTGTGAGTAGATAAGAATGAGCCTCTGAAATATAAACTTAGTAACTCGTATGTAAAAAGTCAATAAAACGTCGATAATTGGGATAACTATAAACAAAACAAAATTATTAAAATGATCTAGATTAAATACTTAAACGAACCATGAGGCTCTCTTAGCATTTTGGAAAGCAAAGCTCCTTACTATTTATAACTTCTTATTTGCAACTTTAAATCCGGTGAAGTGAAACCTCGGTGGCCTAAACTCCGACAATCTATTTTTGCAACTTTAAATCTCTCTCTTTTCTCCCTCTCTCACTAGAACCTCAATATAAGCGATCAGAAATACTACAATCCACATATCACTACCCTACTTAAGGAGTCCACGCCCATAACTTCCATGTCGCGATCTCTGAGACCACAACTTCCGGCGATGGTGATTGAGATCGGTTTTAAGATGGTTTTGGTAGCGACAACTTCTGACTTATGTGAACTGGAAAAAAGCTATTTTCAATGTGTTTCGGTCTGGAAAATAATGAGTAGGACAAAGCAAGGGTGGGGGATGAAAAGGACACATGGTTTTGAACTCGTCGGAGATGGTGGAGAGAAGATAGTTGGTTTCCATTGTGTTTTTAGTGAAAAAAAGGGTTGTCGGAACGGTTTGCTGGAAAATTGTTGGTGTTGGATTGGAGAAGATGAAATGGGTTTATGGGTTCCACTAATCGATTTAAATACAAGGTTGGCTTTACTTTTAATTTATTTACAAAGACATAGGTTGATAGGTTGATAAGTAATTTCACACAAATTTAATTGGAAAAATTAACAATGCACTCTAAGGACTATTTAAATAAGCATTTATCATACCACGGGAATATACATATAAAGATGAAAATTGAGAATACTTTAAAAAAAATAGAGACAAGATGAAAATTGTGAATACCTAGGGAGCAATCAAGCAATTTACTCTAAATTTAATTATGAGTAAACTATTAAAATGGTCCCTGAGGTTTGGTTACCATTTCCACTTTAGTCCAAAACACAAACATTTTGAATCTAGGTTCCTGTGGTTTCGATTTTGTTGCCATTTTCATCCAAAAGTAAAATCTGGTTTGATTTTTCAGTTAACACCAGTTTTTTTATGTGTTTTTTCTCCCTTTTAATGAAGGGCAAAATGATCAATTTTTTTAATATGTTATAATAAAACGTTAAAATACTATTTTTTTTCCTTCTTTAAAAGAGAGTACAAAGACAAAAAAAAACTAGCTATAACTGAAAATCTGACCAGATGATAATTTTGGATGAAATTGACAACAAAATTGAAACCACAGAAACCCAGATTCAAAAGGTTTGAGTTTTAAACTAAAGTGGCAAAAGTGACCAAACATCAGGGACCATTTTTTAATTTACACTTTAATTATAGTCTTTCCACCATAACCACTCGCAACCATATCTCCACCACTCCCAGTGAGGAGGTATGGTCCCAAATGACCATACCCTTGACTACATTTTACAAGAACAACCTTGAATGCAACATGCAATAGTGCGATTTCCAAACAACACCAGGTATACAATGAACCTTGCACACTCAGTGCAATGGTGAATTGGACCAACACCGAAGTAGGTCATACAATGAACCTTGCACACTTAGCGTAACTGTGAATTAGACCAACACCAACAGGTCATACAATGAGCCTTGCGTATCCAGCACAACGGTGAATTAGACCAATATTATTAAAGTCACACGAGTCTTGCGCACTCAGCGCAACGACAAGTTAGACTAAACAACACAAGTCACACAACGAGTCTAGCGTACTCAGCGCAACGACAAGTTAGACTAAACAACACAAGTCACACAACGAGCCTTGTGTACTTGGCACAACGACAGTTAGGCTCACGCGCGCAGGATACTAGACCCTGCATAGAACAACATTCTCTAAGCCGTGAATCCCAAAACCTTGCAAGGACAAGACACACACGAGAAGCACCTCATAGTCTTAGAACAAAAGGATATACCCCTGACACCCTGTGCTGGAGGGAAAAACCTTGACAGCCTCGCAGAAGGGGTAAGCACTAAGAGGTGTTGACCATACTCAAGGGTACAAAGTGGTAGAACTGTGACCAAGGGTTTCTCGGCAGGTTCCCGTGTGATAGTGTCCCTGACCAATGATGCAGACGTCAGACCATACGCCAACCACATCTCTGCTAGTGACTGTTCTACCACTTTCGGCTGGCAGCAGGCCTGACACCAGAGACGGCTGCCTTTACACGTGGCACCATCAGCATCCGACAAAGCACACCTCCTGATAGAAGACATTAATTCTCCTGTAGGGAGCATTTAATGTCTGACGCAGAGGAGAATTAATGTCTGACGCAGAGGGATAAAACGGATGTCTCTGGCTGTATGGGCCGGGCCCGAGGCCCACCAACCCATCTCCTGAACATACCTTTCCGGCTATAAATAAGTATCGGATCTCCAGGTAAAACACATCACATATAGGCGAACAAACTTACAAACATTACTACTCACTCACTACCTTACTTACCATCCCCAAGTACTTATTCTCACGCCGGAGTGTGGTCACAGAGAAAACTACTATTTCCCCGTGACGAGACTAACGGCGCTGCTAGTTTTGCAGATCAGCTTAAGCGAGCTCACACCCGAAGAGTGAAGTGAAAGGATAACCCTCTAGAGACACTCTGGTTGTAACTTATATATCTCCGAATATCCTTAGGTTCAATCGGTGCTTCTTCACCCAAAACCATAATTGTTTCCACCGTAGCCACCACCACCACATTAATAGTAACCACTTCCACCGTAGCCACCACAGAGTCCGCCACCATCTTGTGGTCGATCATTTGCGTAGGTCAGTCTCAGTGTTAGACCATGCAACTCTTGCAAATTTTGTTCATAAATATCATTTCTAAATTAATCCTAATACTGGCAATTATTCTATTAAATAGCATGAAAATAGTAACACTTCCTCATCCAAAACTTTTATGTTGGAATTACTTGTTTATCCATTATCATTACAAATGATTAATGCTATTGGTTTGGGTCCACAGAGTCTCATACAGTTCATTAAGACCTTGAAGGTGTTTTGGATGTTTGACAACGTCATTCACTTCTTTGATATTATATTGCCCGACTCAAAACTTAGTCCATCCTAGGTACTACCGCTGAATCGACTCGAAAGCAAACACAAAAAAACGCTAATTCGACCCGTTAAATACAAATTTTACCCAAACCTACCGCCTGGTGTGCCTCCACCAGCGGCCACCCACCACCAGCTCCAGTAGCCACACCCATTCCTTCGTCTCCAACGCTTTCACCAGCTTCACCGCCATCACCAGCTCCAGTACCAGTTTGCATTCCACCAAACATGAGTCCTTCCCCTGCACCAGCATCATCATGCACCGGTGCCTAAGAACCCACCAGCAGTACCAACCCCTATAGATATAAAATCAGATGACAGTGCACCAGTACCATCATCAACACATAATCTGGTTAGTTCCCACAAACTTACTTGATTAAAAATGTCACTCTACATATAAAAAATCAACAATCATGAATATAAAAATTATGGACCTTTTTGTTTTCTTTGATCATAGACTAATGCAAGAAGACTGTTTCTCAAGGGAGAAAGTTTTGAATTTGCTATTGTTGTGCAAAAACCGGTGGGACAAGGTTATACTTTAAACCATAACCGTGCGCCCACATAGGAGTTTTGGTAAAACATGACACAATGTTATGCTAATTAGATAAAACATTACCTTATAAACTAACTTCCAGTTTGTTCCCACATCTATGTGGGACAACGTTCGAGACTTCATTCACACACAGGGGCGGATGTACAACATAATAAGAGGTAGCCTCCGCTACCCCTTGGCGTTCCAGCGATAGTGTAAAGTTTGGAAAAATTTGACGTTTTTCGATTTTGTTACCCCTTTCTTTTAAAACGTTACCCCTATGAAAGTTTTTTAGATCTGTCAGTGTTCACACACTAACACAAAACTCAAATTAATTCAATCATATCAGTCCTTTCTCTTTTAATTCAAAGACAACATCATCTTCTTAACACATAAAAAAAAACCATAGAAATCGAAAATAACCTGAGGAATCCGCTAAGGTCAAATCATCAACTTTTCATTCAATTCTTTGAGTGCAGCAGGTACATCAGACGACACTTCTCCACCATTTGCATCTTCTTTCAACATCTCTGTTACGCATATCAAACATTGAATTCAAACACCCAATCAAATCTTCCACATATTATAAGCTACCATTCCTAGAAATTTCTTAATCATTATGATCCAATCCCTGTGTACATCTATTAGGGTTATTACATTAACCCAATAATAGTATGCAGCAACGACTAATTATCACGTTTGTCTTTAGAGTTACAAAACTTTGGGTGGGAAGAAACTCATAATTTGATGTTAAGAAAGTAATTAACTATTCAAAATATAATAACAAATTATATATGATTTAGCTGTTAATCAAAATTTTTATGGTTACTGTTGTAGAATTCATAAAATCCCAATTAAATTAAAAAATAATAAGATTTACGAAATGCAATCCTTGATTTTTATGACAATGGCCAAGCGGCAAAGAAAGAGATGTTGCGGCCATAAAACACCTTTATTTGGAAAGGGGACTTTTAACCAAACACAAATATTCCACATACCGATTTAGCGAATAAACGATCCCAAAGGATGTGCAGGACAGTTTCTTCCCGTATGCCACACCTGGAGCACAAATAATTATCCAACGTAACGCCCCGATAAATCAGACGATGGAATGCGAGACATTCAAGCACTCCAACAAAAAATATTAATTTTCGGACACCCATTTATTCCACATATACCATTTATCTAAATTATGGTTTTAGATATCATCAATATTATCAGTTCTGTTTAAACATAATTGAAAACATGAATGAAATACCTGAGACGGTAGACAGGCCAGCGGAGAATCCAGTCAGCGACGCAGCCATGGAGTTCGACATCTTTGTCAGTGTGATCTGGTTCCTCCTTAGGGTGTAAGATTATGATGGTGATAATCGAACTAGGGATGAATTCGGTTTAGGTTATGGAGAGAGAGGTGGGCGGCGGCTTTGATGTTAAGGATGTTATTGTGAGTGTCTAACCCTAAACCTCTCTAATCATCTCCTTATATACACCCAGAAGGAAACCCTAAGTAGTTAATTATGGTAATTGGTCCATCAACAATTACCAACTAATATATAATAGGAATAATATTATTTTGGGTCTAATATAATATAAATATTATAATGGCTACATGATTAAATTATAAATATAATATATTTAATCTTACATTCTCCCACTTATCCGAGTAATCATTTATCATGAGTATTAGATTAGTCTGATCAGAAGTTAATACTCATTTTAGCTTTAAACCAAGAACCGTAGCAGAAAATACAGCCGTTGAATCGTCATTCGACTCAGGACCCCCATTAGTCATACTACAACCTCAATTTAAAACCTAACAGTTATGATCAAAATATGCAAATAAGCCCTTTAGTGTTTGAGTTGTATTTATATTTGTCTATATGTCATTACACCGGCTGAACATATTTTAGAGACATACAAAATCAAACTGATGAGGAAAATTAAATAATTAATCATTCATAGTACGATATGCAGTTATACATAGTCATCAATAAACCCGTCATTATTATAAGCGCTTATATAATAGTTATGGGTGATAGACTTCAGTTATAGGATCCTTTAGCATAGCATGAATGCATTCGATACAAAGATTTAGTTTCCTCAATTTGTTCATAAACGAATAATTAATTTTGTATCGAAATTTAATGCAGCACCTCTCGAACTGTTACTGTCCAAGGAGACATGGTAGCTGGCTTTATCACAATAAGTCTTCAATATATAATTTATATGGAGTTAATGAACTTATGAGTCCACTTATAAATTTTCAACAACATTTAGTGACTATTGCTTTGTGATCAACAACATATTATGTCATTATATCTTAGGTTGTTGTTATCAGTTCATTATGACTCCTCTATGAGATAGGTTTTGTCTGCTGACATAAGAATATGCCTCGAAATTACAATTTGTCATCTTTGAATATTACAAAGTTAGAGTAATCAACCGGTTTGAGTTCTCACTTCTTCTTTAAATTATAGTCTCTCGTTTCCTTTATAGATATTTTAATGCTCCATAAGATGCTTCACATTAATCTAGTGTGTTGCAATGTGAGTATTATCTAAACGAGTATAGACTTAAATTACATAAGGCTTCTAATTAATGAAGCGTAAGGAAATAATCTCATTTACCCTATTATCCTCTAAGGAGAGCAGTATTGTTTGTTACATATGTAAGGACCCATGTAAAATTAAACTTATGGAACGAAAAATAATGTCCTATTGGGTCTATCTCGGTATGTTATGATATCTATTACATAAGAGATATCTCTGAGATCGATTAGATCAAAGTTTGTTTTAACAATGCTTGACTTATGTAACATATACTTGTCAAAAGAATGCCATCTTTATATAGACAAATTTATTTTAGTTGCTCCCACTCATCTTGAGATAGGTGCATTAATCCACTTGGTTCTTGATGAAAATAATTGCGTTAAGATTTCATCACATTATGATGTTTGCATTAACCCTTACATGGATTTTATCGGCTTATAGACAAACTGTTCTTTAACCTTAAGTTTAGAACTTTCAGGTTGTTTTATAAACATGTAAATATGTAAGCCAATTGTTAGGGAAAATTGTTTTAATGTTCATCTAATGTAGCTCTAAATTGTTATAAGCTACCAGAACAGTGATGATACTCAAAGAAATTTTTGTAATATAGGTAAGAAGATTCTTTGATATTTATCTCATCCTGAGTATAACCTTTGACAATCAATCATGCATCTTGATGTCTTAACGTTTATATTAGGATTCGGTTTGGTTATGAACACTCTTAGGTAATTCAATCAAATCCCAAACGTTATTCGAACACATAAAATCAGTTTTACCAGAAAAAAGTTTTATTCCATTTAGAAAATTGATTGCCGCTAATGGTTTAATTAGAAGAGATAGGATCAATAAAAGTTTCCAAAATCCACTTCAACATTAGTTAGGGAGGTTATGTAATCATCAAAGTTAGTAAGTTTTTTGAACCTAGATGACCTCCTGAGTTGATTATTGGGTTTATTAGAAGCTTCAATTTTGTGGATTAGCTCTTGGTTAGGTTGCTATTATTTTCAGGATTCTAAGTGTGTAAGAGTTGGTGCAGTATGATGTACAAGAGGTGTAAACGGAGTTAAATTCGGAGTAAAATTTAATGACTCTCTTCCCCCCGCCTCTTGTATTCCTTGCAAGTCATGATAAAGATTTTACTGCTCCCATTGACCTTAGAAGTCTTTAGGAACTCAGCATGCTTAATGTCAATATTTAACGACCAACAAATTCTAAGTGAGAAACAAATTAATGGCGTTAGTCGTTGTAGTTTCTCTTGTTGAGGATTATATTAGTTTAGGTAAGAAACCTAAGTGTGCCCACAATTAAGCAACAATGAAACTTTTGTAAGAGTAGCATTATATTCTAAGGAGATAAGTTTTGATGAAACAGTGCGAAATGGAGCAATGTCTTGTACAAGAGGTGTAAATTAAGTAATGTGAAGTTTTCACTCCCCCACCTCTTGCAACTTTTGCAAGTTATAATTAAGACACTTAATGCTCCCACTGATCTTTGATATCTCTAAAAGTTACTACAAGAGAAATTTCAATGAGGTATGTGACGTGGGAACCTATCATATATATGTTAGACTTTACTTGATTTCCTTAATGTCCAGATGTCATAAGAAGCTTAAGGACACATTTAATAGAAATCATATTAAGTATATATATGAGTAGATTTCTTTAAGACCATGGGTCATATGAGACAAATTTAGTACAAGTGGATAGTCTTTAATTGATAAATGAATTATGTCTGAATGTTCCATTTTAATAAGTTCCACAAATGTCAATGAAATATAACTTATAGTGGACCCATACTTATTTCTTTAGCCAAATAATATTTTAGGGCTTTTAACATCATGATTTAAATCACTTAGAATGAGATTAGATGAAAAAATCATCCTCACTAACCATTTCATGATTTCTCATGAAATACGGTTACAATGGATGAAATTTATAGATCTCATTTCCTTTTGTCAAATTCTCATTTGCATGATAACAAAAGTTGTGAAGTGTAAGGTATCATCTAGCTTCATCTTATTATTGTTTCTATTCAGATATTGAGAACAAATAATATGAGAGTTTAAGATAAGTGTGACTTTATGTTGACTATGCAAACCCACAACTGTCATAATGTAGCTTTAGTATTGATACTAAATTCTGATTAATTTCCAGAATATTAATGTATCATAAAGCGTAATTTGAAGACAACTTTTCATGGTTCTTATAGCCTTAACATTTAATTTTGTCACTAGACTCTCATGTTAGTTATTTGTTAAATTCTAGTAAGGAAACATTAAGAACTAGAGTCAACTTATCAGGTGTTAATTGGAATAAAATTATCAGACTTAAAGATCATTAAAAAACGACTACCTATTTTATCCAACTGTTCTTTTGAATTATGGATAATCTCTTTGCTTATGCCTAATGGCATAATTAGGCAGTGAGTTTCTCCCTTGAAGAACCTTAGAGTTGGAATTACTACTTGTATTTTGTCTATTAACCTTAGAAGTATCCTCTTTTAGGTTTTAGTGGTAGTGAGGTGAATTACATCTTCTTTTCCTGTTTTAGGCATTTCTTTTCCTGTACGTATGTTGCTATCAACACACTCACTTTCCTTTGGTACTTTTGAGTGTTACAGTTAATTTATAAGGATCAAAATGTACTAGTGGAGAAGTTAGTAGTAAGCACTAGAAAAAATGTACTTATTTCCATGTGTAAGCCGTTTATTTTATGGGTCATGGTATTGTACATTATGATTTATTCACGGATACCATTTAACCTTTATAGTTTAGAATTTGAAATGAAGACATGCACCTTAGGAGTTCCTCTGATTATTCCATAAAATTAGATTAGTCTTAGGAAAAACATAATCTGGAATAACTTTAGTGATAGCAGTTATATTAAATGAGTTCTTGATTGTGATAAGAGACATCATGTTCGACTTATCCTATTCATCATACTCTACTTTGTTTCTGTAGCACTTTATCAAAAGAGAGCAATAGGATTATCGTGTCTTAACGGAATATCAAAGATTTAATTTAAGAGTTAATCTTATAGAAACTTTAAGTAAAGCAAAACATATGAGGTTTAGGAATTAGAGTGGATGAGATACTGATTTATAGAAGAAAGTTACAGTGAGTAATGTTATGGGTGTTAAAGATAAGGCAGACAAAATATGATCAAAAGATTAAGAATGATCATTAATGTGAGGATCATATTTGAAGAAGTTGTGCTATGTCTATTACTAACATCAAAATAATAGACTAATTAAAAAAATTCTACTTAAATGAAGACAAATCAGCTTTGGCCAGAAGTGTAATCATCTAAGTATGTGTGCAAAGTAATTGTGACAAATCAGCTTTGGCCAGAAATGAGACAATCACTTTAATTATGCACTTGTTAAGTATGCTAGACATGAATGAATTAGATCAGCTTTGGCCAGAAATAAGACATTCACATTTATATTGCATAATTAACATAGCTTCTTATTATACTTGAACAATAAATAGATGCATCAAATCACCTTTGGGCAGAAGTGATACATCATAAGCTCATTCAAGTTAAGCTATTTGGTTTTGTAAAGGTTATCTGATTATGATTAATAAAGTATTTACAAAACCATTTATTTAATAGCGAACCCCCTGTTAGCGGGTGTCCCCTCACGGGGTTCGGGGCAGAGCCCTGAGCTGAAATTTAGTTCACAAAAATAGCCTAATTTAGTAATTAGATTTCAGATAAAACTTGGATTTCGGATGAAACTCGGATTAGTCCGAGATAGGCATCTCGGATGAGTTTCGGATTAATCCGAGATGGGCATTTCGGATGAGTTCCAGATTAGTCCGAGATGTGTTCCATTCCGGATTGAGTTCCGGATTAGTCCGAGATGGGCATTTCGGATGAGTTTCGGATTAGTCCGAGATGGGCATTTCGGATGAGACTCAAGTTAGTCCGAGATGGGTATCTCGGATGAGACTCATGTTAGTCGAATTAGTCATCTCGGATAAGACTCTTGTTAGTCCGAGTTAGTCATCTCGGATAAGACTCTGTTAGTCCGAGTTAGTATCTCGGATAAGACTCAAATTTAGTCCGAGTTAGTCATCTCGGATAAGACTCATGTTAGTCCGAGTTAGTCATCTCGGATAAGACTCAATGTTAGTCCGAAATGTATCCTGCAAGATTTTGAAATCTCTAATGATGGCAGTTAGTTGTGATAAGTTTGAAATTCGAAAATTAAGGGATTATGGGATAATTTGTTTCCTATTTTAGTGCTGATTAGATTTATCTTATTAATTCGAAAATTGTATCTATTTATAATAATAACAGATTTCGAATAACTTTAAGTAGATAAAATAGATCAAAATAGGAAAAACACCCAACAATCCGAATTACATTCCAAAATATAGGAATTTCTTCGAATTTCATAAGAACATAATGACGAACCCTAAAAATTTAAAACCAAATTCCGGAATCCAAAACTAAAACTTTAACATATTATGCAGATTTCGGAACAGTGGTATTTCAGATGTGTTTAAACATCCATTTACATCATTAAATCCGAATTTTTTTAACTCACAAATTATGTGATTTTGGAAAAGTAATCAAGTTCAAAAAAAAATATGTTTTCCAGATTTTAATCCCAGAATAATGGATACATAACAGAACTGATTTATCAACATATGCTCTGATACCACATGTTGATCAGTTCTGTTTAAACATAATGGAAAACATGAATGAAATACCTGAGACGGTAGACAGGCCAGCGGAGAATCCAGTCAGAGACGCAACCATGGAGTTCGACATCTTTGTCAGTGTGATCTGGTTCCTCCTTAGGGTGTAAGATTATGATGGTGATAATCGAACTAGGGATGAATTCGGTTTAGGTTATGGAGAGAGAGGTGGGCGGTGGCTTTGATGTTAAGGATGTTATTGTGAGTGTCTAACCCTAAACCTCTCTAATCATCTCCTTATATACACCCAGAAGGAAACCCTAATTAGTTAATTATGGTAATATGGTCCATCAACAATTACCAACTAATATATAATAGGATTAATACTATTTTGATCTAATATAATATAAATGATTATAATGGCTACATGATTAAATATTATAAATATAATATATTTAATCTTACAATGAATCCTACCTTGAAGACCTGCAACTGAAAGATTAGAGGGCTCGTCCCATCCCAAACCCACATATCAGCCTTCTGCCCCAAATCACACCCTGCCACTTCCTTTTGCAAAAAAAAATAATAATAAAAATAAAAATAAAAAATTGTTAGATAAGGTTTTCTTAAGAAAGCTAAATATTGTGAGTACCATGAGAATGAATGAAGAAATTACAAGAATTTGGTCAAAAACAATTCAAATTAAAAAATTATTTTTACTCTAATAGTACATAAAAATTCAAACACACCATCGTACAACTATGAATATAAAACGCAACAAGTAAATTTAATTTCTAACATTGTATTTGAATAATAATGATAAGTGTAAATTTTTTTTTTGAATTTGAATTGTTTTGACCAAGTTCTTGTGATTTTTTCATTCGTTCTCGTAATATTTAGCGTTCTCATAAATTTCATAAAAGTGCAAAAAGTTATAAAACACTATAATTTCAGCTATAAAACACACCTAAAACCTACAGATAATAGAGTGAAGATTAATAAAACAACATATTCACACTCTAATAGTACATAAAAACTTCAAACACACCATAATAGAACTATGAATATAAAAAAACACGCTAATTAACATAAAACACAATAAATATTTGTCATAAAATAATTAAAGCCTTATCATCGAAAACACAACACAAAATCTACAGATATGAAGTTTTGGTAATCTTCATTATGTTAGGGGCTTTTTATGTGTTTTATGGTTAAGATTATGGTGTTTTATGACTATTTACACTTTTTAGAAAAATTAGACTTTGTAACCAACTCCTAACCTATACATGTAATAAGTTTTGTTTTTTTTTAAATTTCATACCCTTGAGAAAGTGAGCCTTGGGTTGTTTATGTCCTTCCACATGGGCAACCCTGCCTTTAAATCTACTTTTATGGGTTATTTAAATACATTATAATCATTAATCTAATTTTTATTTACACCCTAGTTAGTGCATTAATTAAGTTAGACTAAAAATCAATTATAACAATCCAGTTAGAACGTAGCTTTTATTCAAACCTATTTAATGTTTTAAAGTACATTAATTTTTAAAAGAAAATAGTTTTGTGGTTTTCTGTTTTTTATGATATTGTTAAAAAACTTGAAAATATAATAATATTATTATTATGTTTCAATCTTACAAGTGTTTTTTTTTTCACCCTGACTGAACCCCATTGCCAAACATCTTTTCTAAAGTTTTGTTTTTGGCCTTTTTTAATCAATTATATAGCATTATATGTTTAATTAAATTAACTTGATAATTTTTACATTAGAAAATCTTACGCACAAAATTTAGTTTATTAATTTATATGTAAGTACAGTAATAATATTTAAAAATAATATTCCGATCGTCTCAAACACCATTTCATGATATGCTTCTTGAAAGCATGTGCTACATTTTGATATTCTTTCATTAACACGAAATACTAAATATATATTCTAATATTTTTTAACCTCGGACGTAAACCATAACATTAATAAATAATAAAAATTATATAAACCAATATTCATTAGGAAAAGAAATTCATAAATTTTAATGTTTTGTGATTAAAGATATAGATAAAGTTTGATAGGGTAAAGTGCATTTATTAACATATATATTACAAGAAAAGGTATATTAGAATATGGTGCAAATAATAACACTTTACTTTCTACTTTTATTTCTGCAACAATACTCATCACCGTATAATCAAAACCCTCAAACAATCTTTACTGATACCGTTGGTTCGAAAAGGGTTCAAAAATTAATAATATAAAATAATAAAAAATAATAATAATAATAATAATAATAATAATAATAATAATAATAATAATAAAGTAATTCAACTATTCAAAAGAACTAGGTTTGTTTGGGCCAAAAGCTCATCTTATTTTATGGGTCCAACTCCAAATCTCCAATGGGCTGAAAACTAGAATTACCCACAGCCTTTGCATCTTCTTCTTCCTTCTCTCAATCGTCTAACCTTCCAGTTTCCCATCATTTGCTCAACCTCTAA
Source organism: Scalesia atractyloides (assembly GCA_947069175.1). Lineage (NCBI taxonomy): Eukaryota > Viridiplantae > Streptophyta > Magnoliopsida > Asterales > Asteraceae > Scalesia > Scalesia atractyloides. Next base: position 30,715,788 of record CAMTDV010000012.1, read on the forward strand.
ACATTCAGATATTCCAGCTTTGTTCTTGAAATTGGTGTTTCTTTATTTTATCTGTATATAATTTTACATATTCACTGTTTTAATCAAGGCTCTGTAACTTTTAGACATTACTGGAGACATCATTACTGGTTTTCTGGTTAATTATTTTGGTTATAACTAGAGTAAACTGCCAAAATGGTCTTGAGCTTTGATCAATTTTGTTATTTTAGTCCAAAATTCAAACCTTTTAAATCTGGGTCTATGTGATTTCAAATTTTTTATCATTTTCATCCAAAATTAAAACATATTCAAAATTTTCAATTAACATCTAGTTTTTTTTTTCTTTTTCCTCCTTTGTAATGAAGGATAAAATGGTCTTTTAACGTGTTATTATAACAAATTAAAAAAAATTACCATTTTTTCTTTCATTAAAGGGAGGAAAAAGACAAAAAAAGTTTGATATTAACTGAAAAATCTAACCAAATTTTGGTTTTGGATGAAAATGACAACAAAATTGAAACCAAAGGACCCAGATTCAAAATGTTTGAATTTTGGACTAAAGTGGCAAAAAGTGACCAAACCTCAGTACCATTTTAACACTTTACTCTTATAGCTATTATTAAAATCCGGTTTTTATATCGTACCAGATTGGGTTAAGAAACGGTTTAACTAGATGTATCGGGTGGTTCAACTGGGTGTACCAGACGAATTAACTGTTTCTATCAGATAACGGACCACACAACAATTACTTTTGCAGTGATGACTTGGCGTCGATTAAATAATTTTAGGTAGATTTTTTTGCAAAAAAGAAAAAAATTTTCTTGCTTTTTTTTAATCATAGTGTTGAGCAAATTTGACTTCCTTAACTTCCGTAAAGAAAAGTTAAATTGGAATTAAGTGGTTATGTTACACGGTAACACGGATATTGGACCTATGATTTTAGGGGAGTGTATAGATTTGTTTTGGGCCTTAAATTTTCCTACATTTTTGTTTGGCTTAGCATTGTGACGTTGTTTTAAAGTATAGTTTTTTTTAAGAGTGTATATATACTTCCAAAGGGGTCCGTGGCTACTTTTTCTGTCATTTTACTCTTATTCACCACTTTATTTTAGTGGTAGTTTACTATTATTATTATTATTACTTATTAGTACTTTTTATATGGTTGTTGGCTTGTTGCTTTGATTTCTTTTGTCACATTTTATGTTATTTGAATTATGATAATGTATACGTAGCAAGGGAAGAAAAAAAAAGGTTTTGAACCAATACTTATAAATGGGTCAATCTGGGTATGTTTCAACTTTGATGGGCTAATTTCATCAAATTAAAAAAATCAACTAAAAAGGAAACGGGTCTAAAGTTATATCCTAAAAGTGTTTTCTAAGAATTTTGTAATCATGTTTAACATATTAGTCGGTTGTAATTTCCTTGAAAATAGACAAAGTGATGGTGGGTGAACATACTATTAGTAAACTGCTACTCAAATAGAAACAAATAAAGCAAAAAATAGTAAACATGAATCGGGCTTGTGTTTGGCACAATTTTCTTAAATATATTCGCGGTCTATTCTCAAAGTATGTCGGTTCGAAGTAGCAACAGCGCACTGCCGGACTTGAACACTTGCCTCAAAGAAAACAGGAGATATTATAGAGACTGAGAGAGAAAAAGGAAGAAGATATTGCTGGTGTGTCTAAATTGTTAGTTTGAACTAGGTTTTATAGCAAAAAATCATAATTGGATTATGGCCCATTATTATAGAGAATTAAAACCCAAATATTGGTCATTAGTTCATCAGTTTCGAAACTGATAATAATTAATTGTTTTAAATTTTGAAAACTAAATAATGATCAATACTGAATAATCATTCATTTTAGTTTCAACTCATTAAACAAAATAACACTTACGAGTCTCGAGTGCAAAAACTGCCTCACGCGTTTCCGAACTGCATTCGTGTCGGCAGGATGTGCGGGCACAAACGAGTTCAACTTATTCCGGTTCCAATTTTTGCATCCCCCTACGCGCGCCAGGCAGGACTAGTGGTAAAACATGTCATATAACAAACCAATGGAGTAGTAGAGGCTCTACCTTAAAAAAACAACTACTCTCTTTGTTCCCATATCAATGTGGGACAAAGTGTTTACCACTTTTGAGACTTTCATTCACACCACAAAATTTTCAACAATCCCCCACATGAATGGAGGTCGATCTCAGAAACAACATTATTCCCATTAGATTTCAGCAGTTGAGTTTTGCATACGATAGGTAGGTGTTACCCTTTGAACCTTCACTCATGAAGTGCACTTAGCCCACTGGCTCTGAGTAGACATCGTTGTCTTTGAACTCGTCTACCGTTTATGTAGACGACAATACACTTCACACAAGACTCTCCCTGACAAAGTCAAGTCCTCATAGTTATGTTCGTTATGGTCATGAACATGAGCCTAGTTCTGCGAGAGCCATTAAGTATTGTGCCCCAAAAATAACCTTCGAAATAAACCCCACTTCTCTCTCACATAGGTGATTATGTATGGTAACCTTAGTCGAATCATTAAAAGCCATAGGCTTAGCTTCACACTTGTCACTTTAGGAATGGACTAGGAAGTTCACTAAGCTTTATAATAAACTCCCTTTTTTAGACATAAGGTTATCCCCCACAGTACATTACTAATTCATACAATTAGGTTATCCTATTGAACTCAGTTCTTGGGATCTCCAGTCTATTGAGTTAGGTTTCCATCATATGAACTTAACTTTTTAAGGGCTTCAGTCCCATTCCCATGGACGACTTCTGAACTAACTCTCTGCTTAGGCCTTTTGTTAGCGGATCCACGATATTATCCTTTGACCTCACGTAGTCGACAGTGATAATTCCTGTAGAGATTAGTTGTTATATCGTATTATGTCTACGTCTGATATGTTTGTTCCTACCATTATACATTGTGTTACGAGCTCTGCCAATTGCCGATTGGCTATCACAATGTATACAAATGGCCGATGCCGGCTTAGGCCATCTTGGTATATCCTCAACAAATTGACGTAGCCATTTTGCCTCTTCACCTGCTTTATCTATAGCAATGAACTCTGATTCTATCGTGGATCTAGCAATAACCGTTTGCTTCAACGATTTCCACGATATAGCTGCACCTCCAAATGTGAATGCATACCCACTTGTTGCTCTAGAATCATTCGTGTCAGATATCCAGTTTGCATCGCAATGTTCTTCTATAACTACTGGATATTTGTTATAATGCAACCCGTATTCCTGAGTGTATCTTAAGTAACGAAGCAACCGGATGATACAGTTCCAATGAATTGAACTTGGGTTGCTCATGTTTCTACTTAGCTTGCTCACAACATATGCTAAGTCTGGTCTAGTACAACTCATAAGATACATCAAGCTACTAATAATTCTTGAGTATTCCAACTGGTTAATAGGTTCAACTCTATTCTTGGCTAGATGTTGACTTGTGTCAAGAGGAGTTCTAGCTACATTAGAGTCATTCGTATTGAAATTCTCAAGATTTTTGTCCACATAGTGGGATTGACTTAGAACAAGTCCACTTTGGGTTGGTGTGATTTTAACTCCCAGAATCACATCTGCAAAACTCATGTCTTTCATGTCAAATATTGCTTTTAGCATGTTCGTTGTAGACTTTATGATTTTGTCATCACTTCCAGCAATGAGCATATCATCTACATATAGACACAAAATGACGTATCCATCTAATGTGTCCTTCACATATACACACTTGTCACATTCATTGATTTTGAACCCAGCAGCAAGTATGACATGATCAAACTTTTGTTGCCATTGTTTTGGAGCTTGTTTCAATCCATAAAAGGATTTTATAAGTTTACACACTTTCTTTTCTTGCCCAATGGCTGTGAAGCCTTCGGGTTGCTCCATGTAAATTTCTTCCTCTAGATTTCCATTCAAGAAAGCTGTTTTCACATCCATTTGGTGAACTTCCAAATTTCTAATGGCGGCAATGGCAAGCACCAACCTGATAGATGTTACTGGCGAATATGTATCAAAGTAATCTAAACATTCTCGTTGTTTATATCCTTTGATCACCAGCCTTGCCTTGTACTTATCGATGGTTTCATATGGTTTCATCTTCTTCTTGAAGATCCATCGATATCCTAATGGTTTACATCCTTGAGGAAGATCCACTAAGTCCCAGGTATGGTTTTGTAAGATAGAGTCTATCTCGCTTTTGATGGTCTTCCTCCACTGAGGTCCTTCTGAGGAATTACCGCTTATTGATACGTATGAGGTTCCTCTTCTACCATATAGGTAAGAAACTAAGGCCCAAAGGATTTTTCAGTCCTTTGCCGTTTACTCTTTCTGATTTCAACTTCCTCAGTCTTAGATTGTTCTCGAGGTTTATTATTTTCAACCTCATCCTCAGGAACAATTTCCTCAACCAGTCTAGTAAAACTCGATTCACCTTTACCTAAGCATGGGAACACATGTTCAAACCATGATGCATCCTTAGATTCTATTATGGAGTCGTTGCATATTCCAAGGTTCTTAGAATCATGTACAAGAAAACGATAAGGACCATAAGGAGGTGTATCCTATAAATACACAATCCACTGTTTTGGGTCCTATTAGTAGCTTTCAAGTATTTATATGGTGACTTCTTTCCCGTCCACAATTCGTATGGCGTTACATTTTTTTTCTTATTGGGTATCATGTTCAACACATGATTTGCCGATAAGATTGCTTCCCCCCACATGTTTTGGTTTATACCAGAACTTATCATCTTGGCATTCATCATTTCTTTCAAGGTGCGATTTTTTTTTTGTTCAGCTATGCCATTCGATTGAGGGGAGTAAGGAGCCGTGAGTTCATGTATGATTCCATTTTTTGCACACACGTCAATAAAAGGTGAAACATATTCACCTCCTCAGTCGCTCCTTACGATTTTGATTTTCCGATTTAGTTGAATCTCAACTTCGGCTTTGAACAAGATAAACTTGTCAGTAGCCTTGTCCTTACTCTTAAGTAAGTACACAGAGCAATACCTTGTACTATCATCAATGAATGTTATGAAGTACTTGTTCCCACCACGAGTAGGAATTGCTTTTAGATCACACACATCAGTGTGGATCAACTCGAGGGGTTTGGTGAATCGTTCGACCTTTTTGAATGACGATTTCGTTTGTCTTGCTTCTACGCAAGTTTCACATTTATTATTTGAGTCGATATCGAATGTTGGTATGCAATTAAGTTTAATCAAACGACGAATGAAATTAAAATTAACATGTCCTAGTCTACCATGTCACACCCCGGTCGTAGCGAAAGCACAAGTGTGTGACTATTAGGTAATCATGGCATCCAATTTAATAAACAGTATTAAATAACATCGATGTCATGCCATTACTAAGTTTCATTACACATTCACAACATTCAAAAGTGAAATCACATTGTTATCTGTCTCAGATTACCACTTACAAACATAGTTTAAAAACACATTGTTCCAAAATAGACATTGTTTCCATCACAAATTCATATTGAGGCTTTGATCTCCATATACCCAAACTGTAACATCCGTCGGAAAACGGGTTTCCAAAACCCGCTTCGTTTATTAATCAAATATCCAGTTATAATTTTCATTGCATATTTATTGCTCAAATTAAATTTAAACGATACATAATTAATAAATATATTAGAATTTTAAAACCATAATTAAAAATTACTAATAAATAATGAACAAAAAAATTAATGTAGACGCCGGGTTTCGAACCCGGGTCTCGCCTATAACCAAACACACCTCACACCGTGTCACACCCGACCCGCAGCGGATAAGGTGATCGGGGCATGATTGGGTTATCATCAAAGCTCATGACATTTATTAAGCATTTCATATTCATTAATACAAATTAAATGGAAATTTACAATAAAGGTTACAACTGTTCTAACTAACAATCTAAACTTCTTGATTCTCTTCTAAGGCATATCCTATGTTTTCCTTGCTTCAACCTGTTCACCTGTATCATGTGTAAAAGGGTTTTTGGATCAACATAATGTTGGCGAGTGAATCCTATGGAAAACATTTGAACAATTTATTTAACTTGATTATGAAATATGTGCACAACCAAACATGAGTAAAAATAGATGTAACTTAATCAACAATCATAAGATGTTAAATGAAACACTCATGAACAATAATGGAACAATTAAAGGCACGCGATGCTCAACTCGTCTCTCACGAGGAACTGAGGGGCCTAATGAATGAATTGCATAACCATGATAATATGAATGACACAACTACAAACAATACAAACTCAATGATATACACATAAACAATAATGAATTTGATTTGTAGCACGCGTTGTTCAACTCGTCTTCCACGAGGAACTGATGGGCTTAATGTATGAGTTTCATATAATATGACAAATGGAAATAAGTAAATCACAACAATAAAAACAATCTAAGTTTAAGTCATGATGTGGTATGGCACGAGTTTAAATAAATAAATTGATTATTTTCATAACACATTACACACCCCAAAACGTGTAATTTAAAAAGGGAAGTTGTAAGATTCACTCACAGTGGGTGCGTTCGGTTGATGACGTTGAATGCACGCGAAGTGGTTTTAACCACGAGTGAGATTTAACCTAGATAAATCGCATTATGGTTTGGTAAGTAAATGGATTTTATTAAACTATTTTAGTAGGATTGTTGGGTGTATTTTTGTGAGTTTGAGGCTATTTTCTAACCTTAAAAATGTTATTTTTAAATATTTATAATTGATTTTTAATTAAAATAATTAAATAAAAATAATAAAAAAATTTATTTTTTTCTGACAGTTGACCGGCCCGTTGACCGTTGACCGGTTCGATGGCATATTATTGTGCGCTGAGTGAGGCTCGAACCCGAGACCTCTCGTACGCGTGCACGCAGCTCTACCAACTGAGCTACGTGTCTAACCCGTTATATATCTGATTTTAATTATATATATATATTAATTAGATTAAACCGAAATTCATTTTATTTTAAAAACATTTTAAGCGAAACGGTCATGCACTCCACAGGTCTCGAACCCGGGACCTGTGGTTTAATCCAACACACAGTCCACCGCTGGACTGTGTGTTCAACATGTTATATCATTCGATTTTTATTATACTTAAATACTAATTAGTTATTTCCTTTTCTGCCTTATTTAAAAAGAAAAGATAATTGTCCGAGTCGGTGCTGAAGACCGGACTCGAACTCGTGACCTGTGATATAAACAAACACACAGTCCACCGCTGGACTGTGTGTCTAACTTGGTTATTATTCCGATTATTAATATACTTAACATATAACTGTGGCGACCCGGTTCGGTTTAACAAAAAAAATGATTTTTATTAAGGCAGCGTGTGTGAGACGGGAATCGAACTTGAGACGTTTTGCGTTTTATATGTGCACACAGTCCACCGCTGGACTGTGTGTCTAACCCGATTAATTTCATGATTTATATTATACTTATATGATACATAAAAACATCGTCTTCCTCGTCAAGTTTGAACCAGAAATCGGAAATCGACTGGTTCAAGATTTTTATCAGTTTATTAGTGTTTTACAGTCCATTAAGGTAAGATAAAGGTGAAAAGATAAAGAAAATAAGCGAAAGAGGTATACCGACTGGACCCTCTGTTTTCCGGCAGAAACTCCGGCGACAGAATTCAACTCCGGCGTCAGGTGTCTTGCAGCAGCAAGTCTCCGGAAAGCTTGGAAAGAGTATAGGTATCTCCGGTATAAGCTTCAGAGGCTCAGCAAGGCTCGGCAATGGGGAAGTCGGTTTTCCGGCGACGAACAGAAAAGTTCCGGCGAGTGGAATTACGCCGAGGAAGAGTGTGGTTTTGAGCGAAAAGGTTTGTCATCGGTTGTGGGTCAATTTATAAGGCAAAACGTTGAAGAATCTGGTCTGATTTCCGACTGTGTTCGTTTATTTAAATTTTCCGGCGGTTATGATTTTGGTCGCGGACTTTAAACATCGGTTATAACCGATGTATTGTTAATGGTTTACGTTATAACTGAAAGTGGTGTTAAAACTCGCGAGATTTCCGGGATTCCGACGACTGAACCGTTTGGGCGCCGGTTTTGAATTCGTAACGACACTTTATCAATTAAATGATTTCAATATATAACAAACAAAATCCGCGGCGCAGTGGTTTGTGTGTGTGAGTTAAGTTTGTTTCCGGAATCGGTACAGACCCGGGTTCGAAACCCGGCAGAGTACTTTCATTTTTAGTTTGCGATTTTCAACAGTTTTTCAAGAACTAAATATATTTTCCCGTATAATAATTGATTACGGATCGTTTAAAAATATTTTGGGCATTTAATTCGCAATAAAATTTTTGACTGACTGTTCGGTTGATAAACGGAGCGGGTTTGGTAAATCCGTTTTTGACGGATGTTACACACCGCTACACCACACCTCAACATCTGAAAGGATTTAATCAAACAAATCTTTTATGTATTAATAATCTCCTAGACTGATTCAATGTTGCGCCCAGTAACGGCTGTAATCCCCGGCAATCACCAAAGATTCGCGAATTCTTCGTAAAATAACCGAAGAAAATGCTTCCAGTCTTGAACCAAGACTCAAATCGAGTCAAAATGCGTCCAATTAGCTAAGCAATCAATCCGCCATAACCCATTTTGACCGAAACCGAAGTTTATACTGTACGACCTCCTCTTCTAAAAATAGGAGCTCTGAGAAACCATTGGAATGCACACACACTCTCGCTAACCTCTATCTACAAGTCTCTATTCATCAAGAACACCTCGCCGGAATTTTCTGCAAATCGCCGGAAAACCGAAGAATCTATCCCACTGTTGCCTTACTTTATAAACAGGACATCTAGAGCTCAGACCGAAATCACCCACACTCACCTTAAACTCCCTGTAGAGTCTCTGTCGCAAGAAATACATCGCCGGAATTTGGTGCACTCGCCGGAGATTTTCACCGGAAAACCGAGATTTTACTTCTAGTTGGTATATTTCTTTAACTTCTCTATCTATCATTCTGTAGGTTACGAATCTTTGAACAATCACCCAGAATTGTCTAAAAATCGATTTCAGGCGGGTTATGTACTGGGCTTTGGGTTTAATGAAGAAGATGAACTGAAACCAATAGTTAAATGAATTTAAAATCAGAAATTATACCGGGTTAGACACACAGTCCAGTGGTGGACTGTGTGCAATTTTAAATCACGGTCCCGAGTTCGAGCCTAGTGCCACGCCGGTTTTCCTGAAATAAAATGTTTCTTTTTAAAACAAGCTTAATCAGATTCGCTTCAGTATGTGTATAAATATAATATAAATTCTGACTATAACGGGTTAGACACCCAGCCCAGTTGGTTGGGCTGGGTGCAATAAAAGTCGATAGCCACGGGTTCGAATCATGAAATCTCCACCGGTTTTGGAGAATTATAAATCTTTTTAAAATAAATAAAATCTGTATTAACCTAACTAGTATATATATATATAATTCAAATTGATATTATTTCGGGTTAGACACGTAGCTCAGTTGGTAGAGCTGCGTGCACGCGTACGGGAGGTCACGAGTTCGAACCTCACTCAGCGCACATAATTAACACGGTCCGACCGGTCAACGGTCAAAAAAATTCAAAATTTTTATTTTCTTTTTATTTATTTATTTTATTTAAAAATCAATTAAAAACACTTAAAAATAATATTTTTGAAGTTAGAAAATTTCCTTAAACTCACAAAAATAAATCTAACAATCCCATTAAGAACACTAATTAAAAATATTAATCTCAAATAAAAGTTTATCTATTTATCGAATTATTATGTTATTATTTAGGTTAGTTTCTCTCATGGTTAAATCCAAATTCGTGCGCATTCATCATCAATCCAAGAAACGCAACCACTGTGAGTGAATTCTTACAAATTCCCCTTTTTATTCATGTTTTGGGGTGTATCATGTGTCGCTTAAATTAATTCGCTTATTCAAACTCGTGCTATTACCATTATATGATCTAAACTTATAATGTAAATATTGTTTGTTGTAATGTGTGTTTACATTTAGTCAAGTTGCGTGCAAATCAATACATCAGGCCCATCAGTTCCTCGTGGGAGACGAGTATCAGTTCCTCGTGGGAGACGAGTTGAACATCGCGTGCCTCAAAAACAATCATTTGGTGTGTGCGTGTGCAATAATTAATATTATGTTATTTGTGATTAAATTTACAGTTACGTTTACTCATATGTGGTTATGCACTTTATTTTATAATCAATACAATAAACACGTTTAAATGTTTTTCATAGGATTCACTCGCCAACTTTTTGTTGACCCAAAAACCCTATTTTTACACATGATACAGGTGGACAGGTTGAAGCAATGAACACGTAGAAATTGCCTTAGAAGAAAAATAATGAAGTCTTGAAAAATGTATAGAACATGTTGTACTTGTATGATTGATTGTAATGTTCTCCTTTAAAAAGAAATAATAAATATGAAACTTTATAGTAAATGTCATAAGTTTTGATGAAAACCCAATCATGCCCTGATCACCATTTCCGCTGCGGGTCGGGGTGTGACACAAACGAGGTTGGGATATAAAAGGGAAACCTTCCAAAAGGTAGTACATCGTTTTCTTGACTAATTCCCATACCCGGATCCCATCACTAGCTCAAGTCTTGCGTCGTGAATTACATGTAATTTTAAAAAGAAAATCAACATAAAGTTGGCGAGTTCATGTAGTTTAATGTTTTCATATCAAAATGTCATCATTGAAATCCTGTATTGAAATCCAAGTATGTTATTAGCATCAATGAGTTATTTAAGGATCTATCAGTGTGTCGCGAGCACCCTGACATACTTGTGCCATAAGTAAGTAACCAAACGGAGACTACTTTGACATCATTGGGATCATAAAAGCACTCCGAAGGGTATACCAACCAGGAGTGGAGCGGGTCTCAAACTCAATAGATCTACTTCTTTTGCACCTTGGTCACAAAGTGATTAATGGTTACTATTGTCATCATCCTACTTACGCATAGTGATCTGTTATTTACTAACCAATAGCTAACATACTGTTTTGATATGACATGCATTTCCCCTCGATAGTTTAAAACAAAAATTGAAATAATTGAAAGGAGGGACATGAACTCACAGTGTTTGCGTTCCGTTAAGTCGTACTATTTATCGATCGGTGTCCGCAATGTATGTAACCTACATGCGTATTGGTTTCATTAGACGCCTAGGTCTCAATGGACCTTGACTCGTTGTTCATCTTGAATTCTTGTTATGATTGAACAACTTAAAATGTCATCATAGTGTTGGTAGTTTGTTTATTCGATTAATATTGTTATATATATTTCTTAAAAATATACATATATATTATCGTTTTCAAATCATGTGTGAACTGGCCCTTCACATGTCATTGGGCCTAGCCCATGTTTTCTTGTCATTGGGCCTAGCCCATGTTATCTTGTTATTGGGCCTAGCCCATGTATTTTATGTCTTTGGGCCTAGCCCATGTTTTCTTGTCATTGGGCCTAGCCCATGCATTTTTATGTCTTTGGGTCTAGCCCATGTTTTTATGTCTTTGGGCCTAGCCCATGTATTTATGTCTTTGGCCTAGCCCATGTATTATGTCATTGGGCCTAGCCCATGTTTTTGTATCTTTGGGCCTAGCCCATGTAATTTATACCTTTTTGGGCTTTTATTAGTTTTGGGCCTTGTCCATAAATATTATGGAATTGGGCCTTGTCCAAGACTTTTACAATTTGGGCCTAGCCCACATTTATTTATTAAAAGCCCATTTTCTTATAAGTATTTACTTATAATTTTCTAACTTTTTATACTTGTAACTTTCCGGATTTTGATTTCGATAATATATATATATATATATATATATATATATATATATATATTTGAACGTCTAAATATATATTTAGACTCATCGTCGGCGTCGTTTATTACATGTTTGTTTTCGTCGAGAATCGCCCGTTGTCGTCCACGCGATGGTGTAATCTTGAATGTTCGCCTATTGTTTGCATTGCTTCGTTTGTCCGATTATTGTTTCGACGCTTTTCATGGATGTATTTGTTATGTCACCAACACTTAGTGTATTGATCAAGTGTTTGTATTTTGTATAAGATTGGGTATTTTTATTGTGAATACCCTAATTTTCTAATACATACACATACAATACACATATGTAACATACAAATTTATGGGTACAAATATGTATATAAATACTTGTATTATTTTCCAAGTAGAAATATATATTTGTAAAAAGCATTTATTTTACTTATAATATATATTTGTAACTTTGTTAAACACTTGGCCATTTAGGGATAATCCTTGTCATTAGAGTCTACTTAATGACGCTTTAAGTTACTCATCGCGTTTAGTCCCACTAATCACCCCACTAATCATGTCTTAATCGCAATTAGATTTTTAGAAAATTTCATCATAGTTTCCCCTAAACTATGGCGTTTTCCACGTTTCGAAAACGTATTTAAAACATGTTTAAGCTCATAATCATCATCAACAAACTATCTAATATTTATTTTACATAATCAAACTATCATCATCCATGACTTTTTATGGTTTAAAATCCTAGTAAATCAAATGGGTTTTTAATATCTATTAACCATTTTAAAACACTACTTTTATCATGTTGTTTAGCCAAGTCCATGCATTTAACCCATTGATTACTACACATTTTTAAGGTGATTACAACTTAAGTATAAATGTTTACTTCTCATAAAAATCATTCATATGCATAAAAATTATCTTTAAGTTGTAGTATTTTTCATGGATGATGCAGTTGATGATCTTGTTTAGATTTAAACCTTATCATGCTTAAATCTTCATTTTTACACTAAATCACACAAGACCATCCAACTTTTATATCATACTTTTACCCCAAACAACTTCAACATCCTAGCTAACAATCATATAAACATATAATCAACACAAAATAAACAATATTTATTGTTATTATTATGTTGTGTGTTAGGGTTTTTGATTTATCTTTTCTTGATTTTCAAGATGATCAACTTGTACACTAATAATCTAAGCATAAAAATAAGCTAGATTATTGAGGATTTTAGCTTACAAAGAGTGCACAAGTTCCTTGATGATTATGGAAGAAAATGAAGCTCTTTAGGAAGCCCTAATGATCTCCATCCTTGCTAGCTTCTTTAGGGGTCTTGATTAAGCTTCAAAGTGTATAAAAAGTGGTGGTTTGTGGTGGCTAAGTGGTGGTGGAGCCGTGAGGTAGGGGGAAAGAAGAAGAGAAAGTGTTGCAAATTTTGAAGAAAGAAAATGATGAGATTTAGTGTAAGATATGATATATATTTCATCATTTATCAAGTCCATCAACACCTAAACACCATACCTCTTAGGCCTTGATTTTCAACAAAATCAAGTGGGCATGGGGCCCACTTGTGACCGTCAAAATGAGGGGGGGGGGGGGTTAAAGTGCAACTTTCAATTTTTACATATGTTAAAAAAATAGATATTTTGGTCATTTAACTAAGTATGGTGATTAGGGTTAATGATCTAGCATCTTAAGCATAAGACTTGAGTTTAGGGTGTAATTACATGGTATTTAATCCACATGATCCTCCAATATAAGTTTCGGATGACGGGTACGTCGCTAGATCGCTCGTCGTCGTAATAATCGCTAATAAACGAAACTATTTATTTAGTACCGGAAACTTTTGTTTTCGACCACCACAATTAATATGACGTCTACTTAGTGCATTTCTGATCCAAAAATATGCATGACTAGTTCGCTAGACGAATACACGATGAGTTAGGATGGCCGAAATGTCTTTCGTTCGATCGATATCGGCACTTTTATGTTCCGCCGTCGAACTTTTTCGAAAGTTGTGTTTCCGTGACCTCATGTTAGTTGAATGTATTCCGAGTTCCAAATGAGGCTTAACTAGTTCACTAGATACCCGGATGAGGCTATCAGCCACTAAAATATTCGTCGTTTCGACAATTGGCCGCTTTCCGGTCGAATTGTGCATTGTTCGACGAATGACCGGAAACGATGTCTTTTGTGTATTTTTGCTATTCTAACTTTGTTTTAGGATGTTTAACCTTGTTTTATTCTTATTCTTACATCTGGAATCCTCTGAATTAGTCTTGCGGACAAATCGCCATTTGTCGCCTTTTTGGTTGAAACGGAAAATTTTGCAATTTAGGCGTTGTACTGGAAAGTTATGTATTATTGTAATGGTTGTTATCAAATATGTGTTTTCATTTGTATATGGACTCAGGTATGGCATCAACATGATTCGTTTTAGCGGGTTTACCGACACAGTTAGTGTCACCGCAATTAGTGCACCCAACACTTTCTACCAACACTTTTAGGGCATTATTTTGGTTTGTTTTGCGTCGTAACAGAAACCAGTATATGCTATGATCAGATTTACTTGCCTTAATGACGTACGACTCAATTATGAAATTAAATTACGATAAATATGCATGAGATTACAAAACAAAATTAGTGATTAAATTGTACGGAATTACCGGTTATTTGGCGTTTGTCACATACCATGCCAAAGATTAGAAGACTCAATCAAGTACGCAGAACTAGTAGAGTTTTCTTTCATTCCATTCACAACGATTACATTTAGTATAAACATACCATTGAGGGCATAGCCCTTACCAACATACACACCATTTTTGGTCAACACGACCTTGTCCGACTCAATCACCAATTTGAAACCAAACTTGTTCAATTGCCACCCCGACACAAGGTTCTTACGAATTTCTAGAACATACGACACGTTGGACAAAGTGAGTTCTTTTCCAGAAGTCATCTTCAAAACCGCATTCCCCTCGCCTTTAATTTCTGTCGTGGCGGAGTTCCCCATAAAAACTTTTTCTCCATTAGTCACCTCCTTGAAGGTGCTAAAGAGGCTTTTGTTAGAACACACATGACGGGTAGCCCCCGTATCAACCCACCAATCCTTGTTATTTTGCCGAACCAAGTTAACTTCAGTGACCAAAATTGAGAGGTCCGTGACCATGGCAACAAGGTTATCAACTTCATGAACCATGTTCACTTGTCGAGCATTTTCCTTCTTTGGAAGCTTGCATTCGTTGGCCTTCTGGCCTTGCTTTTGGCAATTGTAGCAAGTTCCTTGGAACTTCTTTTTCCCAACTCCCCCTTTCGGACCAAGGTTGGAGCATTTCACATGACTCTTCTTTCCACCCTTTCCACTATTCTTGTTGTTTCCCTTTGAAGATTGGCCATGTTCAACAACATTGGCTTTTACTGTTTCAGAACCATCAATCCTTTTCAGAGCCACTTTGTTATCTTCTTCAATACGAAGGTGAACAACAAGATCTTCAATGGTCATTTCCTTTCGCTTATGTCTGAGATGGTTCTTGAAATCAACTCAGCTTGGTGGTAGCTTTTCAATCATAGCAGCAACTTGGAATGTCTCGCTAAGCACCATTCCTTCCGCATGAATATCATGAAGAATAACTTGCAGTTCTTGGACTTGGCTCATGACAATATTAGAGTCTATCATTTTAAAGTCCAAGAACTTAGCCACCACGAATTTCTTAGTGCCCGCATTTTCTATTTTGTAATTGCGATCCAAAGACTCCCATAATTCTTTGGCAGTCTTGGCTTTGTAATCACATTGTATTGTCTCCACCAAACCATTCAGAATAAAATTGTGGTACAAGAAATCTGAATGATTCCAAGCATGAATCGCGCTCATAGATTGAGCATCCATATCCCCTTCATCAACATGGGGATTGGTTTCAGTCAAGAACCTTGCTAGGTTCAGCGTGGTCAGATAAAAGAACATCTTTTGCTGCCACTATTTGAAATTCACACCGCTGAATTTCTCTGGTTTCTCAGCATGCGAGACTGTGTTAGGCAGTGGTGCAACCAGACCGGTTGTAACAACAACAGCGGAAGTCATGACTACAGAGACAGCAGTAGTCATGGCTTGGGTTCAACATAATTCCCTTAAACAGATTCGCGGTCTGTTCCCAAGGTACGCTGGTTTGAAGCAACAACAGCGCACTACCGGACTTGAACACTTGTCTGAAAGGAAACAGGAGATGCCTAACTGCATTCCACGAGTTCAACTAATTCCGGTTCCACTTTTTACACCCCCTGCGCATGCGGGTAGGACTAGTGGTAAAAGGTCAAGACCCCAATCTCTTCTATGACTACCACAAAGATACGGGGCACACGACTGATAACTGCTTCTCCTTGCGCATGGAGATCGAAAAAGCATTGAAAAGTGGGAAGCTCTCCCACATACTTTAAAACGTGCGCAAGGAGATACGCAAAATTACTCGCAGTGGAGAAGGCCTGAGCAATAAGAAGATGAAGACCATTGGTTAACATGATCCAGGGTGGCCCAACGCGCAAGCGCAACCATCAGAAGAGTGCAAGCCACACTAAAGCAACACTACCAGTTATCCAAGCATGTTCAAATATCAAGGCTTCATCAACTATCCGTGCAACACACTAGAAAACCTACTATCTTATTGTCTACATTGTACATGGCTCTTACGCCTTATAAATAAAGACAAGGTTTACATGAATTATTTTATCTTAATGTTTCGTTACAAATGTGCGAAGCCACTTTGGGTCTACACAAAAACACCTCAGTACACAATGACTCTTGAACTAAAATTCACTACCTACTGCATGCTCATGGGAGCGGATGTTCATACACGAGTTCATTACCTGTCTTATTCGCTATACCCACACAAAGTGATCCTTTTTCACGCAAATATTGTAACTAGAAAGAAACATTTCATTAAAGATAAAAATATTTACAAAGTATGTACAAACTCGCGCAACGTGCAGTACATTCAAAGATCCTACAAAGATATTATAATAAGGATCCTATACTAGTCTTCATCCGCAGCGGCCTCGGCTTCTTCCGGAAATATGTCTTTTAAGCGATCCACGAAGTCGTCGTGTGTGAGCGCCTCGCTCACCAATTCCATAGCTGGGATGTCAAGACGGTTGTACTCCTGCTGATCCCAGGAGAAGGCAGCTCCAGTATCAACACCATGAGTGGCAGCGCGGTTGTTGTCCCATGGAACGTCCATTGCATGAGTGACGTGTTGCGCACACTTAGCGTAGCCCTGTGCATACCCGTCGTGGCGTGCAATGACAACCAGCTTGGCCACTGCGCCGTCGAGCTCCGCGGAGTTCAGAATGGAGTTTGCGATCTGCAAGTCAAGAACAAGGTTAGAGTCAACACGAAATGACCAAAAAACAAATAGAGTACTTACATTGACAACTCCATGATGTTGCATCCACAGCATTTTGTTGGTAGTGACTCCACCAACGACTCGGAGATGGCGCGGGCGTCTTCAGAATTCTCTAGTTTCTTCTCGCCCGCGTCCACCTTGGCTTCCGCCAATCGCAGCCGATCCTTATCCTTCAGGTTCCTGCGCTGAATTTCAACCTTTTCCACCAAAGCCACCTGGAGATCTTTCTGCGCGCCCTGGAGATCTTTTTGTGCGCCCTGGAAATCCTTCTTCGCACTCTCCAAAGCGATGCAAGCAGCAACCTGGTCATATACATAAGGTTAGTATGATATTCCTGTAGCTCATACAAATGAAGGAAAAATAGTGAGGCAAGTTTTTACCTCTCTCTCCTCACTGCGCTCGTGGTCCGCCCTGGCCTCCGCGACCGCCGCAACTGCTGCCTCCTTCTCCTTCTTCTCGCGCCCTACCTCTGCGTGCAACCGGGCCAAAAGACAACTTGAAGGAATGAAGAAAAGCCTAGACGGTTACCCCTATTTATACTAATCACATATAATGCATTTGGGAACTGTGACGCACGCGAGGAAATGACAACCAATCAGTACAAGACGCGTGGCAGGCAAGTTGCCACTGACAGTTACCATGCGCACATGGTCGCCACTCTCTCTGACAATTCATTAATGAATGTGAGGCGGTACTGTTGACAGCATGCAATATCTGTCAAATGTCCTCTCCAGGACACTCTTTTTCTCACTAACCCACCTGCACCGTCAGCGTGGCAGAGATTCAAATTTCAAATTCATCATTACAAAGAGTTTCCTTCGCACAAACTTTTCCTCCAACCCTTCTTGAATTTTTACCGTTGAAATAAGCGCGCATACAAGAATTCTTTTAGTCCAGCACTCCTCCTACTTGCCAACATGCGCATAGGAGCAGCACTAGACTAGGGGGACTTAGAGGGGCATGGTCCCAAAAACACTGCGTCTGCACAAGAGACCATACCCTCCACAACATACTACAAGGATAACCTTGCGGCAATGTGCAATGGTGCGCCTTCCTTGGAACCAATAGGTCATATAATGAACCTTGCGCACTCAGCGCAACGGTAAATTAGACCAACATATACAGGTCACACAATGAACCTTGTGCACTTAGCGCAACGGCAAATTAGACCAATATATACAAGTCACACAATGAACCTTGTGTACTTGACGCAACTGTGAATTAGACTTAAACGCGCAGGACACTTGACCCAGCGCGGATCAAACAACCCTTTAGCCGTGAAGTCCTGAACCTTGCAAGGCTAAGGCAAACATGAGAGCATCTCATAGTCTTGTGGACAAAATGATTTATCCCTGCAACTCTGCGCTGGCCAGAAAGCACTGACAGCCTGGCAAAAGGGATAAGCGCAACGAGGTGTTGACTATTTACCAGGGTACAATGTGGCAGAGCTGTGACCCAATGGTTGATCGGCAGGTTGCGTCTGACAGCGTCGCATGAACAGTAATGCAGACACCAGACTGTGCACCAACCATACTTACGCTAGTGACTGTCACATATTCTCCACTTTCGGTTGATAGCAGGTCTGAAACTGGAGACAATTGCCTTTACACGTGGCACCATTTAGCATTCGACAAAGCACACCTCCTGACAGAGAACATTAATTCTCATACAGAGAACATTTAATGTTCGATGCAGAGGGACAGAACGGATATCTCTGGTCGTCTAGGCCGGGCCCAAGGCCCATCAGCCCATCTCCTAAGCCCACTTACATTCGGCTATAAAATAAGTATCGGAACACAAGGTAAACGATCGACAATCACATTCAAAAATATTTAGAAACATACGAACTAACTTATTGCTCGTTACTTGAGCTTACTTGCTTACTACTTGCAATCAACCAATACTTTTTCTCATGCCGGAGTGTGGTTACGGAGAAAACCCTCTCTTTTCCTCGTGACGAGACTAACGGCGCTGCTAGTTTTGCAGATCAGCCCGAGCGAGATCACCCTGAAGAGCGAGCGAAGAGGCAACCTTTTATGCAGAAATCTCTCGGTTGTAACTAATATATCCTCGGATATCCCTAGGTTCAACCGGTTTTTCTTCAGGCTCTACCTTATAAAAAACTACTCTCTTTGTTCCCACACCAATGTGGGACAAAGTGTTTACCACTTTTGAGACTTTCATTCACATCACCAAATTTCCAACACATACTTGTTTTGAATCGTTACATGACCCGTCTATTTTGCCATCTCTAGAAAGAGCACGTATATTGAAACTGTTGTTTTTGTAACACAAAAAGCGGCTTGTTGGAGAACATATTGATTATAGTTATGTGCAGCTGAAGACTGCTACCATGCCTCTCGTTCTTGTGGCAACGCTTATTCTGGTTTTGTCCTCTGTTGACTCGGGTCTGTGGTTTTCTCTTGCCTCGAAGCCCGCTTGATGATATGCTACCTAGGAATCATACTTGTGATTATAATAGGGCCACAGGTGCTAGTTTTTAGTTTATCTAGATACTTCATGTTTTGGTTTGGTTTGTGTAATTACTTTAAAATGATAACTTAAATTTAATTAATATTGAGAGAGTGTCTTTCAGCAGCCTGCAAAAGAGATCATAAAGAAAGAAAATCGATTGGTGAATAAAGTAATATATATAGAGATTATAAGCAATTTATTAGTGGTTGTGGAGATTAAATATTATGCAAAAGATCTGCAGCCCCTTACAATTTGATCCTTCTAGGCTGGGATGGACATCCATAAAATACAAGTTGCTTAAAAAACATGTGTTGTCTGCATTTAAAAGCCATTGAAAATACCTAATTTATAATAACAAGAAAAAGTGCAAGTGAAACCTTTTGAAGTTTTTGCAAGACCAAATCTTTGCAGGCTTGATATCTAGCACCAACGTCGGTTAAAAGGGTTCAAATAGTAAAGGATCTTTGCAAAGTGGTCCAAAATGAAGCGTGTGGTGGGTCGAAAAGCAGCTGGACAAGGCTTTTGCATTAAGTTGACTTTGAGCAAATGTTTGGTTTTCAATAAAGAGATTACATTTGGGCCCGTTTGGAGGAAAAGGGTGATCGGTTGTCTTCATTCGACTAATGCCGTCATGCTTTGGTTTGGTTATGGCTTCCCCATTGCAGAAATTCATATCAGCATAGGAATGAAACATCATTTTAAAGATTTGGTTATGGAAAAATGCTTGCATATATACCTAATGGAAGCAAGGGAGAAAAACTTATATGTCATGCTATCAACATGTTTTGGACGCATAAGTTATGGATTAAAGAACTCTACAATTGAAAAAAAAAAGTATTTTAACGCTTGGGTTTTGGTTCGAGAGCAGTAATCCGTTAGTCATACTGACTCAATTTCTTTTTGGTGGCTTCATTTCCAAATGTCGGATTCAGTAGTCTCGGACTCCTGAAAAAAATAACTTGAAACAAAGCCTACATGGACCTGTTGACCCGTGCACCACATCATCACCAAATTCAATACCCACATCAAAATCCTCTCCCACGCCGAGTATCCTTAACGGCATACAAGTTCAAGGTGTGATCTCATACACGCAATTAGTTCATCTCCAACATTACAAACTGCTCCAAGTATTGTACCTACGAGACAAACATATTCTTTTATGGATAAGCAATCGAAAAAACGTCAAAAAATGTCAAATTTTTCCAAAATTTACACTACTGCCGGAACGCCAAGGGGTAGCAGATGCTACCCCTACGTATAAGGTATGTCCGCTCCTATGGATAAGAAACTGTTTTAAGGGGCACGTATCTAACACAAATCATCTACCATTTTTCATATAATCTCTAGCCTTTCTTGAATTATGAGCCAGGTATAAAGATCAACTTTAATGGAATTGACAGGACTAGTGTTGCAATAACTTTTATTTTATTTTTTATTCATTAAAGGCATGAAACCGCAACTAAAAACATTGATTTGGGAGTAAATCTTGTACATTAGTTGGGTAGAATAAATAAAAGACCCAAAATAAACACATGATATAAAAGTTAGCCGCCGGTTTGCAAATAGTAAACAATAATATACGAAAACAAACATATGTAACCTTAAAACAAGACCCATGTATTTTGGGCCATTATTTAAGTAATGCATGTACGCTATTCTGTTAGATAACTTCAAACCATAGTCAGTTGGTACATATGAATCGATATGAGTTTTAAAATCCTACTTGCTCTCCCTCCAAAAAAAATATCTAGTATAGATGAATTGTTCTTTTTTTTTTTAAATTTCCTACTTGTTCTCTCTCTCTCTCTCTCTCTTAAATTTAATAGCTTTTCCTCAATCATGACTTCCCAACATTTGTCTACTTCTGTTTGCAATGCCAAAAGAAGTCTCTCTCTCTCTCTCTCTCTCTCTCATGAACAATATTGTTTGATATATGCTAATGATGATCATATGTTGTGTTTAAGGTTATGTGGCCGGGACTGGTATCGAGTACAAAGATATTAACCAAAACGTTGAGCAGCAACTTTGTGACTGATTTCCCCACAAGTCCGGAATCTTTCCTTCATCTTCCAACTTTAGGTCCAGAACATGTCAACATAACACAAAACTACAAGTATGACATTAAGCTCTTTTCATTATATTTCTACAAAAGATGCATTACAACTTTTCTTCAGGAATAAATAATATCTTTTGTTTTTTATTCTTTTTTTTTTTTTGAATTTGAAGTATTTTCGTTAGTACGTGGAATGTTGGAGGTGTAGCTCCCTCAGGAGACTTAAATATTGATGATTTGTTGGATTCACACAATACTTGTTGCGATATATATGTTCTTGGGTAATCTTTCTTTTGATTTTTAAGGAAAAAGTTCTTAAAGTGCATAGGTATATGTAGCAATTTAATTTACTGACATTCCACAAATGTTGTTACTTGTTTTCAAGGTTTCAAGAAGTGGTTCCTCTAACAACTCCAAATGTTCTTGGATTCGCGAAGAAGAAAGTTTCAAAGAAGTGGAACTCTTTGATAAAAAAACTCTAAACAAGAAATCAAGAAAGAGCTCTAAGGTTACCAAACCAAATGCTGAGAGTAGCGATCTGAGAAATGAGTTCCGGTGTCTTGTCAGCAAACGAATGGTTGGTTTGCTAATATCGGTTTGGCTTCGAAATGATCTTTATCAACTTGTACAAAACCCAAACGTTTCATGTGTTGGTTGTGGGATCATGGGTCGCTTAGGAAACAAGGTATTGATCATTTAATTGTATCAAAATTTACACGCATAGCTAGGAAAAACAATTCAGGGTTCGAGAGCATATGTTAATCTCCTGGAATTTGTTGGATTTTTATATATAAAATTATTTTTCTTAATTATAAGAATAAGAGTTGGACCCTTTGATTATTAGTTGTGACCGGTACAGAAAATAACCTTATGATAATTTTGCCACTTATAAACGGAATAGTTTTCTAGAAAGTTACTATTTCCAAATCATGCACGTAAAGTTCAGGGATTGCTATATCATTTTCCACCAAAATTAAGGTTTCTTCTTATGTGTTTCATATATAGGGTTCAGTTTCGGTTCGGTTTCATTTAGGCGACACAAGCTTCTGTTTCGTATGTAGTCATCTTGCATCAGGAGGGGGAGAAGGCGACAGACAGATTAGAAACTCGAATGCGATTGAGATATTTTCACGTACAAGTTTCCCAACAACAAATGGCCGGTCTTCATTTCACCTACCCAAAAGGATTCTTGACCATGAGTACGTATACGTTTTAACTTTATCTATTTAGTGATTCAAATATTACATATTATTATAATTTCCAAAACTATAACCACAGTTATGAACGACTCAAATAGCTAGCTTAATGGTAATAACTAAAATGGTGCCAAATGGCTTGAAATATGCTAAATAAGGAAGTTAATATTTAAAGGGGACGAGAGATCATGAATGAAAATTTGAAAAGTAAAACATATAATGCATAATGTAT
The DNA here is from genome assembly GCA_947069175.1 of Scalesia atractyloides. Lineage (NCBI taxonomy): Eukaryota > Viridiplantae > Streptophyta > Magnoliopsida > Asterales > Asteraceae > Scalesia > Scalesia atractyloides. Next base: position 30,738,966 of record CAMTDV010000012.1, read on the forward strand.
ATACCACCTCCTCTATTTAAGTGGGCAAATAAGTTTTTTGTGTAATGCATATGTCCTCATCTCCCACCATGGACTCTTTTAGCGATTCAATTGGCTTTATGAGTATATATAAAATGTGAGCCAAATGGATTTGAAATGCTAAAGAACAAACTTTATGAGAGGGGACGATAGATCATGAATGATAAATAAACATATACATAAATAACATAATATCTATACACATTATATAATTATATATATAAGAGAGAGAGAAATACTAATATTCTCTACTTATGTTATTTACAACTTTTATTTCTAAATACCATCTAATCAATCTTCATTGTTCACTTGAAATGATTTTAACCCACACCATTACTCAATGATTTATATATTTAGCATAAACTTATATATAATTTTTTTGTCTATACAACAATATAACAAAAGTAACTGGTATTCATATTTTTTTTATGTTTCAAGACCAAGATATACATGATGTTGAATAGCATAAAGCGTTTAATGTTAGTTAAATTGTAAAACAGATTTAAGAAAAAACAATACTATATATTTATATTTAAATTACATGTAACAAACTATTAGAAAAAAAGTTATATTTATATGAACATCGAGTATAATAAGAAGAATATTAAAGTTTGCCAACAGATTTCTCATTACTAATATTAAAAATCAGAAAAAATTACAAGAATAATGATCATGTTGACTATAAAATTTCCAAAATAGACTAAATTGAGGGGCTTTGCCGGCACTAGAGGTAAAAAAACTCGGGTCTGGAAAAAAACCCGGACCCGGTATTTTAGAAACCAGATCTTTATACCCGAACCTGGGTTTACATAATACTCGCATCAGGTTTCAAAAAATCCAGAATTAGGTTTGCACCGGTATGACCATTGGACTGCATGCTGTGTTCACATGAGCCTTTTATGACCGTTTTTAACAGTAATAAAGCCATTGGGGGCTTGTATTGGGCAGATTTCCAAGGCATGTAATGTGTACGAAAAATGATTTGATGTTTGGGTAAGTCACACCACTTGAAAATACACCGAAAATAAAAAAAAAACTTTCTTAAAATGGCTTCGCTGAGTGCTATATCTTCTGTTGGTGTGGGTTCTACAGCTTCGAAAATGCACTTTGATGTAATCTTGTTTAATTTTTAAGTTTTTAGTGATATGTGAAGTATTTAATATCTAAGTTCATGTTTACACATTCAATTATGAAGTCAAATAACAATAAGCTACAAAAAAATCACTTACAAACTCGCAAAACAGTTCGCTGCACATCTTCTTTTTCTTTTCCGCGCACCAGGTTTTTTGAATACTCTATGCGGGTTTTTTAATACCCGATTCATATCTGAACCCTACCTGAACCCGGATATAGGGTATTTTAATACCCGGGTATAGAAAACCCGGTTACACAAGGTATGGATTTCTTGGCCAATACCTAGACTCGAACCCGATCCAGGATTGACAATACCCGAAATTCAAATTCTGATCATACCCATAGCCGGGTACATATCTGAACCCGGGACTAAAAAACCCGGTTTGTGCACAGTGGCGGATCCAGACCTGTCTTGTGGGTTCACATGAACCCACCCGGATTGGAAAAAAATGGTAAAAAATAGTGAGAACCTTGTATAATTTGAAAAAAGTTAGTGAGAGTCTACCAAAACAAACCGACTGAAAAAATGTTTCTGGATCCGTCACTGTTTGTTTATGTCAATTTTTCCATTTGCTATTTTTTTTTTGCATACATTATTTTTAAAAAATAATAAAAAAACAAACTATTTATATATCATCTATGCATGCTTGCATACATGCATAACACATAAAAGTAAAAAAAAAACATATATATACACATAAATAAATGTTTATTTCCAATAAAAGTATAACTAAAAAATAGGAAAACGACATAACTACTCGAAGGTCATAGATTTATCATTGTTTGATGCTCTAATGTTTCTGTTTTTGATTGGTTATCAATTAAAGTTTGAAAGTAATGTAACTAATAGCTATACCTACAGGAATTTAGTTTTATATCACCTTTTCTCAATGGTAATAAAATAATAAAGAGATACACCAATGTATTTTTAGGTTTGTGTCGATTAGTTAATAATAAACATTACTTTAATTTCTCAACTAATTGCAATTATTGGTGTTGATTGGGTTGCTATGATCGTGACTAGTTTGAGTGTTATTCGTTAAGTGTTTATTTAACTTGTGTTTAAAGAAACATGCTAAGTAACATTACTTACTAACTATATACGTAAACATGCTAAGTAACATTACTTATTAATAACTATATCTTTAAATCAAGATAATTCTTGTTTTAATTAAGAATGAATTTATTATAAAATATAATTATGATTAGTTAATATATCTTGACATATAAAATATAGTTTTTGTTAACCTTATAGATAAGAATGGATGTTTAATACTTATGGGAGAGATTCATTTGAAAAGAAAATGTTATTGAGAACAAAAAATAAATAAATGGTAAAATTGTCAAACATTAAATAGTTTTTCTTTCATTTAATTATTATTATGTTTGACTAATTAGTTAGTCATTAACACTATCATCTTTCACACTATAAATTTTTGCTTACATATATAAAAGTTATACACATTTCGAAATTTATCTTACACATATTGAAATTTATCCTACACACATCGTAACTTATCCTACACTATAAATGAATTTTTATTTTTATTTTTTTAGAAAATATAATTTTAAAAATAAGTTACAAATTTAATATAGTTAGTTATTAAAAAAGGTACAAATTAATGATATATGTAAGTTTACTAATATACCTTTATAACAACATTAAATATAAATATTAAATTAAGTTAAATGAAACATTCTTATTTTTTTCTTACAAAAAAATTATTATGATTTAAACGCTCCACTAATACTCATTCTCTATAAAAAAAATTGTTCATTTTCCTTCTCTATCAAAAATTTATTGTTGATTAAGGTGTCTCTCCTATAAGGTTCTAATTTTAAGAAAGGTATATTACTATATAATAATATGCTCCTTTGTCATTTAAAAAAAAGTTAAAATAGATATTTAATACTCATTCTGCATAAAATAATTATTTGTTTTTTTTTCTTATGTATCAAAACATTATTGTTCATTTTAAAGTAAGAACTCATTATCGTCATACATATACTCATTAACGGACCTACATAGAGTGGTGAAGGCTGGCCACCCACAACCTCCTCCCCCCCCCCCCCCCCCCACACACCTTTTAAAAGTTCGGTTTAGATCATGGATCCCCACCCCACCAACAAATAAATTTTAGGTCAGCCACTGATTATATACTTGTAATAAATTAAACGTTGTGAATATATTTCGTTTTAAACTTAACTTTCAAATTAACAGTGATCTAAGACAAATATAACTGCCATAATGTTAAGATTAAAGGTAATAAACGATAGCAAAACAATTTATAGTGATTAAGTGGATGGTATAAAAGACTATGCGTTAGTCGGGGAGGTGTCACCTTGCTCCTCCCCTATACTAACTCTCTTTCTATGTCACATCACTCCATATCCTAATATACCTTATGCTGATCGACATTAAAATTTTGTTGGGTATGTATCTTGCGATACCTAGAGGTGGGGTAGTATGTGTTCCTGCGGCTAAGCCAAGCCCGGCCTCCATTCAATCTAACACCCCTCTGTGACAGTGTTCACACCCCACATCCTACTGAGGTGGTATAGTTGACGCCACAACACATAGCCATCATCATACCTTAATTATATGGTCCATAACTAAAAGTAACAACTTGCTAAAAATTAATTTTGTTTTTGTTAATAGCATTTGAGGGATCGCTTACTTACAATATTTATACAAACATGAAGAAGGGTAATTTATAAAATAAAAAATAACTAATTACATAGTTATCGCGAAGAGGACATCTTATTTGTAAGTATTGTAGTCCATAAATGTTGAGAGTTCAAATCTTATAAAACGCATATTTTAGTGTATTTATCCTAGAAAATCTAAGAATTATTGTTGAAAAAACCTATTTACGTAGTTAATAACTCTTTATTGTAGCATAATCTTAAAATGAAGCACGGAAAATCATCTGCGTCATTATTATAACATTTTCTTTGATCGATGTAATACACGTGTGTATATCCTCTAAGTGTATCTCTTGCTATATCAAATACATGTGTCGTACTGATATTGTAAAAAACCAAACAGATTCCGACCGAACGTCAACTAACACCTTAGAGATAAAAAAAAAGTTGTAAGAAGTTAGTAATATGAATAACCATCAAAATACAATATGTTTTTTTTATCAATGTGTGTTTTTAAATTTAAATAACAGGCTTGAATCATTTACTTTTATTGGAATAAACAATTATCAGTTAATAATTAAGATGTGTTATCATGTTGTCTTCATTCATGTTTGTCTTTTAGTTTGCATTTGTGTTCATTTTTTAATAATAAAACAGCTGAAATAATATTTTGAATTAACATGACATTTCTAAGAAAATACTGATAAAAGATCTTTAGTCTCCAATTGAATCACTTTCAATAATATAATATATATAATATATATATATATATTGAACGGCCGATATTTCTTTACACCAATAAAACGATACTATTCAACCTTACCCAGATTTGAATATGAAAACTCTCCTTTAAAAATCATTTGTCTCTACCAAGTGAACTAGCTCATATTGAGACTTTCAAGTAAATATTATTAAACATGGTAATTCTGATATGATATCCTGATTTATAGCTTATATTTTTTAATAGGGCAAAATATATTATATACTAAAAAATATATTATAATGACTAGTTAGAAGCTAGATGATTGAAAACTCCCAAGTCTCAAGACACATCTAGACAAAAAGAAGTTACGGAGACAAAAAAAATTAAAATACTCAAATTTCTTCACTCCAATGAGTTTATTTGGATCTATTTTTAACCAAAAGAACTGGCCATTTTAATTTCCCCCAATAGCCCCAGAAATAGATAGAGATTTATATTCAAACACCATGTTGCTGCGTGCCTTCCAAATAGACAAACAAGCCATGAGTATTACAACTGGACCATTCTCCTTTAAAGGTCATTAACCTGTATCGATATAAATATATTTTTCGAACACCATGTTAATTTCCTCCAACAACCCCGGAATGGATATAGATTTATTTTCAACACCATGTTGTTGCGTGTCTTCCAAATAGACTAACGAGTTATAAGTATCACCCACTGAACCATTTCCTTTGAAGGTCATTTACCTGTATCGATTTATAAATCTCCGGCCAATAGGTCTAGAGCTATGATTAATACGTAATTATAAATTATTGTATTATAACTATATATCATCAAGTTGGTCAAGATAACAACTAAGGTTTAAGTCTAACAAAAACACTTATTTTATATAGGCAACTTTCGAAAAAGTCATAGGTGGTCGCCTATTCTTTAACATCTTCATTGTTTTTTTTCTGGGGGACTTGGTCGGTTACCTTCAAAATCTTTCTATCAATTTTCAATGCCTAAATTTTCCTATTCCATGGTCATAAAAGCAAATTATTTATTTTGTATAAGTATTTTTTACAAGTATTGTTAATGTTTATTTTGGTTCACAAAAATTTACCCCTTCCGGCTATGACAGTCGAGTGGTGCTTTTTGGAGACTTGAACTACCGGATTTCGTTGCCGGACAAGAAAACAAGATCATTGGTAGATGTAAATGACTGGAATACACTTATAAAAAACGATCAGGTAACTCTTAGCATAAACAACTTTAAAAGACTTGAAACCATTATATTCACATTTTGAACATTTTGTTATGAAGTTGCGATCGGAGCTCATAGATGGTCAATTTCGAGCTTGGAAAGAAGGAGCAATCAACTTTCCTCCGACCTACAAGTATTTTCCCAATTCTGATGAATATTTTGGAAAGGATTACGAAACAAAACGTTCCCCCGCATGGTAAACCCTCCATCTTATTGTTATACTATAATAAAATATACGTATTATTTTTGGAATCCGAAATTTTATAAGCAAGTGTACGCATATTATAGGTGTGATAGGATAATATGGACAGGAGATGACTTGAAACAAATTCTATACAACAGAAGTGAATCCAAGTTATCGGATCATAGACCGGTGAAGGCCATATTCTCTACCCGATGCTAAGTTTAGCAATTGGGATACCAAAACTCTAGTATTTCAGACGAGTTTGGTCAGTTTCGAGCGGGTTAGAACTTCTATTGTGAGAGATAGAATATTCAACTATATGTGGCTAATTAAACCTTATAAACGGGATTGGCTTGCTTATAAATAAATTGAGTTGTAGATATTTTGTAACATATATTAAAGTTTGTACACTCCTATATTTGGCCCCAAGTCATGTTTGATTGGGTAGATGTTAATAAAAAAAACCTTAAACTATTACCAAATTATCCAATATAAATTGAGGATTCCTTTTGGTGGCATATAATGATATGTGGCATAATGAGGGCATAAGAGTAATTCCAATGCAGTTTTTAATATAAATTGGTACATCGTTTGTAATTTTCTAAAAGAAAATGGTTGAAGAGTGTGGTGGTAACTTATATGACGCAAAGAGTGAGCAATAATTGATGTGACTCATCAAATTAAATGAGATTAGATCGACTAAGTAACAATATTTTATATTTTATGATAAGTATTAGTATTTATTGGTAAATGCAAAGTTTTAAATATTTGGGTTTGAAAGTAAGAATTTTAGATTCAATCTTATAAACGACAAAGATTAAAAAAAATAGTTGTTCAAAAAGAAAGAAAAAAAATAACTGTAAGAAAAATTATATTATAAAAGAGTAAACTGTAATTAACATTCTTTAAGTTTGAGCTTAATTGCAGGCACCGGTGGTCTAAATGACGAAAACGTATAAGGTTGGTAAAAATGAAATAAAAGCATTAAATGTAATATTGAAAATGACATTTGGTAAATTTGAAAATGGTAAGTATTCGCTTATAAGCTTCATAGGCATACGATTTACGATTTAGGGGTAGTTTCTCTTTTTTAAGTGAAATGTTTTCTTATTTTACTAATCAATCACATGAAAACAAAACAAAACAATAACCCGATCAACTATATATCTAAATGATAAATCTCAACTCATTTTTGGGTCACATTTCATCAATGACCATTTCCAACAAAATAATTATGTACTTTAATAATTCAATATGTTAAAGGGCCTTTGCTACTGGGCCCTTTTCAGATTCTTATACAAAATCGGGTTGCTACTTACAATTTTCAAATTCTTATTTTTATATTATGGACTGATCATGTCAGTATCTATTCGGCCCATATGAAGTATAATCGTTTTCAAAAGCTATTAGTTGTATTATTAAAAAGATGCATTACAATCATATCATTTATACTACTTTTTTTTCTAATCATATCATTGTGTCGATATTGACATATTAAAATCAAATAGCATGAAGAATCAGAGGATCATTAAAAGAATAATATTCTTGTGAGTTAAAAAGTTAATATTTAATCATCAAACATATAGCTTTGTGAAATTTCATAACTATCAACCAAATGGCAAACAATAGACAATACCTATCATGAGAGACTATATCCATCATTTCTATCATAATTAAAGTAATAATACACGATATCATATCCTTGACTAATTATTATCCATCCTTAATTTAGCAAAAATACATTATAAAAGCTTTTTACTATTCAATTTATTTACATATTTTGACCCCAAACATTTCATTTTTATACAAATCAACATCTTTAGTTTTCATTTGTCTACCTTTTTAGTTTTTATCATTTAGTTTTCAACCCCTTTATTTTCAGTTTTCATTTTTAATTCTAACACTTTTGCACTTTTGACTTTGGTCCCCTATAGTTTTCATCTTTTACAAAATTGTTGTTTTACGCATTGGTCTAATCTTGTGAGTAAAAACGCTTCAACGCGCGTGTGGTTTTTACGTCTATTTTTGGGTGGTTTAACGGCCCCATCACAACTTGCAGGTCCTAAGCTGACATAGTTATTATTATTTATGTTTTAGGTTTTAGTCTATTTTTTGTGAGTTAACATGCCGCAACACGAGTGCGTGGTTTAACATTTTTACGTTTTTTTGTTGGATTTAACGGTCTCGCCGTAAAACGTGGGTCCAAATACTAGTTATAATAATATTACATCCTTTGGGTAAGGGTGTGTACAAAACCGAACCACCCAACCGTAACCATAATAACTAACATAATCAAACTCAAACAACAACCAACAGTTCAGTTGATTTTTTAACCAAATTCCCAGTTAGGGTTCGGTTTTGCATGTACCCATCGTCAAAAAACCAAACCAATTTCTAAACAGTTTGATTATATATTATTCCAATTTGGATGTTGAACATATTGATGTCATTGCTTTCTATTATTTCTTCTTAGCGTTTAATTGGTGAGGGTTTAATTCCGATGGGGGACACATATGTGTAATTTAGTAATCGATTAGAGTTTGTTTAAGTTGTCGTTCTAAAAGATGACAAAATCATTAATTTTATTACATATCATGAAACTTAAGGAGATCATGTGTGTATTATATATATATATATATATATATATATATATATCAATTTATTTTTAATTAGCTGAATCAGAGGGATGCGATGAGATCATGAATCGAGCTAAGAATGCGCTTCGTTGGTTGTGTCAAAAGCTTGAGGACGATTACTCCTTAAGACTGTATGTAGTGTCCCCCTGTAACACCCCAAAAATATTAAATTATATAAATAATCAGTGGGCATTTAACCTAGTTAGTGGAAGCCCCTTTAAGGGGAATGGACTTGTAACGTCCATAAAATATATAAATATTTAATAATATCTAGTGTAATGGTAAAATATTAAACACATGGTTATTTAATGGATTTAAAACTTAATTAGTTACTTGTTGATAACTAATGAAACATTTGGATAGTGCCCTTTTATAATAAACCAAACATAGAGGACTGAATTGGACACTTGGTAAACTGGTAGATATATGTAGGAAATTAAAACCCAAAACACACACAAGTGTGTGTTGTTTTGGTTGACCAGTGCAAGCAGAAAAGGGAAGAACTCCCTTTAACCCTAGAATCATAAATCCTTCAAATGAAAGAGAAATCAAGTCTTAAATCAGTGCATGAGCTGAAATTAGTGATCATCCAAGCTAGGAGATCTTAAGTATGTTGAATTACAATGTTTAGTGAGGATTATGAAGTTTGATGAATATTACAACCTTCAATATAAGCATAAATTATAGATGTGATAGCAGGATTTGAGATGTATATTAGTCTAGAGGCAAACCCTTGATTAAAAGATAGTGACCAAAGGCTATAAATTAAGTATTTGAATAATAATTGGTACTTGTGTTGAATGGGTTTTAGGAAAGTGTAAAAAATATCTGTTATGATGATTAATATATGCCTATGAAGTTTGATAAACTAAAATCTTGATGTGAATCAGATCATAGTTGGACATACTCATTCGATATGATATATATCTGTAGACAAATGATGCTTTATTTGCATTGTTAGATATAGCGCATAAATCCGTGCTTACAAGGTGTTTAATAAACTGCCTAAGAGAATAATGTTATACTTGATAACGTGAAAATTTGACAAGAAACATATGTATTGATTTTTGATGAAGATTGATAATAATAATAATAATAATAATAATAGCTTTTATATTGACCATTTAACAATTAGCCGAGTTGTTCATTATAGGCAACTCGAGTGAAAAGGCGGGTGATAAAGTCGGAGGTGATACGCGACAAAAAGGAAAGTTTTAAGGTACGCAACTTTAAGTTTCGTAGGAATTCATTAATACATTTGTAGTTAATATATGTTGATGAATTAAGTAATACTCGTGAAATTTGGTTCATTTAAAAGTGATGGATTTCGCAAGAGTGAACCGAATGGATAAATAGTGAAGAATGACGTGTTTGGTAGTTCATAAGTGATGAATTCACCCGAATAACCACGGGTCAAAATAACGGATAACGATAGATTTGGTTAGTTCAATAGTGATGAATTCACATGAACAAATAAAAAAACTATGCGTACACGTAATTCGGGTAACGAGAACGCAGGTTACGAATAATGAATTAATGATATGGTTGAAATAAGCTTCTTGTTTGGTTAAAGTGACCAAACGGGTCAAACAATATGATAAAAGAAGGTTTGGTTGAATAAAAGTGTTAGAATTTGCTAAGATGACCAAACAGGTCAAACAATATGATTAAAGGAGGTTTGGTCCAATAAAAGTGATGGAATTCGCTAAGACGGCCAAGCGGGTCAAACAATATGATAAAAGAAGGTTTGGTTGAATAAAAGCGATAGAATTCGCTAAGATGACCAAACGGGTTAAACAATATGATAAATGAAGAATTGGTAAGAAAACCAACAAGTCAAAATAAAGTTGTAATGCGTACCGGGACGGATACATATATGGTTATTTTAGTTTTATTACGGTAAAGGGTAAAATCGGAAAATAATTGTAAACCGAGTAACGGATATGTAAATCATATGGTAGTTATCTCAGAAAATAGGATATAATTATATAATTGATACTTTTGCAAAAACTACTGAAGCATAACCAATTTGTTGCTCAATTGAGCAAATGGGTCAAAATTTACTAGATTTATGACATTAAAAAAATGACTAGTAGAAACTTTCGTAATACAGGTAAAATCTGAATAAAAACAGGAAATAATATTGTACGATTGCTTTTCTACAAGACCCGAATTACGTTTTGATGCGCGGAACTTGAAACGGGTCGAACGTAAGAGTTAAACAACGCTGCAGCAAAACTGCTGCAGAAGGCAGCGTTGCCGACGCCACTATAGGCCGTCGCCGACGCAACTCCTTGGTCCAACGCACTTCGACACTGCCTACGGTTGATTAGTTCCGACGCAATATTATACATAGCGTCGCCGACGTGGCTTTTAGCCGTCGCCGACGATGCTTCAGAAATTAGTAAAATCTTTTTTTTATAAGATTTATAAATTTATATAAATTGTCACATATTGTTTTCTTACCCAATGTGTTACTAACTAGGTTTAAAAAAAATTCGTTGAAGGAAATTTTTAAGCAGTTCAAGGATGATGGTCAAGTAGCGATGAAGAACCGAACACTACCGCTGTTCAAGCTTCTGTTTGTCTGTTTACTTATGTATTAACATTTGTTTAAAATGTAAATTTTTAGTAACAAATCTGGTATTTGAAATGTAATGTGAAATTTCGTTTTCTTTAGATGAATGTAGTATTTTGTATGAAATACTTATTCCATAAGTATGGGTCTTACACCCCCCACCCCCACCCCCACTTCACCTCAACATAATAACCCGTCACACACCGCTCCCACGTTTTGTTGATGCGTGTGAGCCCCTTTGGGTGTGACTGTGGCAATGCTCCTTACTCGTTTTCATCTTTCCCCTTAATTTTTTATCCAATAAAAAATTTACCCATCAGAATTTTTGTCTTAATTTATTTAATTTAATAATTACTTAAATAAAGTGGTTAGTGACATCATTATAAATTTCGAAGAAAAGATCAATGAAAACACTCTGCCTATGTGACAGTGACACTAAAATTAAATTACTTTTTTTTAAATTAAACTACTAAACATAGTCAAACCATATCCTTCCCTTAGTCATGATTATTTCATTTTACATATATGTTTACTATTCTTAGACATTACACATTAAGTGTGAACTTATATCCAGTAGGTAATTGACTTTACATGAAGTTGTTTCTTTTTCCAGTTTCAGGGCCAGCCAACCCGTAGTGTTGTGCGAGACTCAAATTTTGAAGAGTAAATTGCACAAAACATCCTTTATGTTTCTTAAACTTGCAGGTTCCAGCCTTAATGTTTAAAAGTTGCTAAAAACAGCCTTTAAGTTTATTTTTGTTGCGGGTTCAATCCTTTACAGCTAACCACGTTATTTTCTTCAGTTAAGTTCCCTCACATGCATAACATGTGAGGGTATGTGAGGGTATATTCGTCATTTTGGTTGATCTTCCACCCACGTCAATTATTAAAAAAAAGAATATTTAAGTTTTAACCTAGATTAAACAAAGTTTGGTAAAATGTACGCGACAACAGAGGAGCACGATTACCGTTTGATAGTGTTTAAGTCTAACTTGCGGCGGCCTAAGCGTCACCAGTTGCTGGATCCGACTACTGAACACGGTGTTACGAAGTTCTCTGATTTGACGGCATCGGAGTTCCGTGAGAGGTATCTAGGGTTGAAGAGTAGTTTGTCGTTTCCGTCCGATGCGAATAAGGCGCCGATTCTTCCAACTGATGATAATCATGAAGAGTTTGATTGGCATGATCAAAATCTGTGTTAATATTTACAGCTTGGTGGGCTAGCTTAACAAGATTCCTATCTTAATTCCGGGTTTGCCGGAATCCGGCGAATTCGCCGGAGAAGAAGACCGGAAAAGAGGGTGTTTGGTTTTTAAAAGTTTGGTTTTATTGCACATTAGTCCCTGCGGTTAGAAATTTTTTTAAAATAGGCTAAACCTTAAATAATCTTTTTCTTATAATTGACGTGGGTGGAAGATCAACCAAACTGACGAATATACCCTCACATATTATGCATGTGAGGGAACTTAACTGAAGAAAATAACGTGGTTAGCTGTAAAGGATTGAACCCGCAACAAAAATAAACTTAAAGGCTGTTTTTAGCAACTTTTAAACATTAAGGCTGGAACCTGCAAGTTTGAGGAAACATAAAGGATGTTTTGTGCAATTTACTCAATTTTCAAACCCGAAAGTTTATATATATGTAGGGTGTAGTTAAGCTACAAAGTTTAAATCTCCTAAAAAGTGTATGAAGTCCTTAAACATCATAATTACAGCTCTAAAACACACAAATAAAAGAGTTAAGATTATCGAAACACTATATTCAAACCCTAGTTATCCCTAAAACCTAAACAAACCATCATAGAATATAATAGAAAACACAACATGATAATAAACATAAAACACATAATGTTAGTCACTGGATAATCAGAGTCTTATCATCCAAAAGACAAGACAAAACAAAACCCACAAATATGGTGTTTTAGTAATCTTTACTATGTTATTTGTGGTTTTGATGTGTTTTATGGTTGACATTATAGTGTTGTATGACTTTTTACACTTTTTAGGATTTTAAAACTTTGTAGCCAACTCCTAGCCAATATATATAAATATATAGGGAAGTTATAAAGAGAAAACACATTTAAGTTAAGAAAACTCAAGAAAACCTTATGTAACATTTTTTTTTTGTAAGAAAATTAGGAAATGTAAGTTACATTTTGTTGAACGTTTTGTAACAAAAAGTCACCGAAAGGATTTTTTATAATTTTTTACACACTATATAATATATATTATATATACTAAAAACTGAATTTTAATTTTTTTTTATGAAATAATCTCCTCGGCACTTTTTGTTTGCATTTTTTACAAAACATTCGATAACATGTAACTTACATTCCCTAATTTTTTTACAAAAAAAATTTTTTATATAAGATTTACAAAAAATATTATATATATATATATATATATATATATATATATATATATATATATATATATATTAAATTATATATTTAGTATGTGCCTCAATTTAATATACACCAAAATGTTAATAGTGAAGTGAAAAAAACAATAACAAGATAATGCATAAGTCTCAAGTTAAAGGCCTAGCTCCTGCACCCAAATCTTTTTTAATTCATTTTCTTTTAATCACAGTTTTAGACTTATATTTTTTTAAAACTTGTTAGAGACAGTCCTGCCATTATATATATAGTGTTCTTGAGCAACAATGAATAGTAACTTAAAATTATAATAAATAATATATAATCTTTTTTAATATTTTATTATTTTAATATTATACTACTTTATTATTATATTTACTTTTAATATATTTTTTTATAAAACGATATTTTCTTTTATCATTTACTTTTCAATTTTGATAATTCTTTTTTTTATATTGCCTTAATCAATTAATTTAATATTTATTTAATAATTTTCATACGCTAATTTAAAAAAAACTTAAGTATGCTTATTTTTCCCATGGACGTTACGATATAAGTATTGTCAAAAATGAAGTATTCAAAATAGAGTATTTATTTGGTATCGTTTTTTACCATACGATAATAAACTAAACCGATTCTATGATTTGGCTTTTGAAACAACATACTATATTTTCAAATAACGTTTGTTTAACTTTATTATTTGCTTTATTTCATCGCAACACACATAAAACCGAGTTTCTCATTATATTCGGCAAGAATCATTAAAATATCATTTCAACAATCTTCTTAAAAGAAAAAAACTTATGGTGATGACCGCACCATTTTTGTGTCATCATATTCATATGTTCGATCATTTCCTTTCGAAAAGAATATACATATGATTGATTACAATGCCAATCATTTATCAAAACCATCATTTATAAGTTACGGTTTATAAGCTTGTATGGCATCTTTTTCTTTATCATATACTCTTTTAACTTTTTATAATATTCAAATGAAAATATTATTAAAATTTTGTTAATAGCTACTTTTGGTTCTCATTTTCGTAACTATTCCAATATACTAACCTCCGATTAGAGATTTTTTATTTTAATATTTTTTTCTTTTTCTTTTAATCAGCACCGAGCAATAAAAAAAACATATATTTTTTTCTTTTTATCAGCACCGAGCAATAAAAAACATTAAAGATACGTAACAGTTTACAACCTTATCGTATATGAAGGTATGTTTTTAGATAGATATAGCCCAAATATGTCATAATATTTGTACTTTTGAATTTAATTTTGTTATTCTGAAATAATCTCAAATACATAACCAATACTCGGATTTATCGTTTACAATGCATGGACTTTTTATTTTATATTTTTGCAAAACTGAAATCTTTTTTAGTAATATTTCTTAAGATATAGATTTTATTTAGTTTTTAATTATTAGTTTTCTATTTAAACAACACCATGTTTATTATTAACTACATCAAAATTAGATGTAATAAATATAATTTTATATACTAAGTAATAAAAAAGTTACATATTTTAAAAAACCCGTTTATTACATGGTTCGGTTAAATATATTGTAATCGGTTAACACATAGAATCGTCAAAATATGCTTTTGAAAAAATGATCTTTGATATACTATTTGATTATTATAACATTAACTTTGTTTTATTATTTATAACTAGTCTTAAGCGCCCTGAGTTGCGGATCAGGGGCGTAAAACGGTGCTACCAATGTGGGGTCAAGGGTGTAAAACCGTGCTAACTGAATGATAACCAAAACCAGGGAAAACATAAAAACAAATACACGAATTTACAACACCAAGTGATGGAACTGAAAACATACATAAAAATAAGAAAAAAAACATATTATATTTGACTCGATGGAACTCAAGAAAAACTCCACATCAAAAGTTTAACATTTTACTTTGTTTTATTTAGTTAACATTATTAAGTTAGAAACTTGTGTATCATATATGGTTGGAACAATTAAATAAACTAGTTATTAATAAGTGGAAAAAATAAAAGAAATAGTTAAGAAAAGAAATAATAAATAAATACGATACAAACACAAATTTTTGATTTAATAATACTTTTTAACATGAGAGAGGAACAAGATAATATGATTTAATATTATTATTTGATAGAAGAGTCGAGTCAAGTGAGAAAAAAGGGTGAGAAGATACCAGAAGGTGACACGTATCCACAAAGATTTTCATTTAATATCAAGTAAAAGATAAAGAATATGTTTCAATAATATTAGTTAGATAATATTACTAACTAGCAATAAGACCGACTGCGCGTTGCAGTGTGGGTACGCTACAAACATCGAATTGATTAGTCCAAGTGTAAGACCCAATGTCAATTTATTGAATTTCTATAAAAGTTTTGCATTTAAATGAGTAAATGCGAATGCAAGTCCATACATATATTCGAATTTATTAAAGCTTCATAAACCTTAAATATTATGACATGTCATCATTAATTAGCTCCGTTATGACGAAACCAAGTGCGGAAGCTTGAGCTTTGATCGTGATCGGTTCTTCGTTGAGCTTGATCGTCATCCAAGGGTGCTTGCGATAACCCTAAACTGAAAATTTGCAATTTATTAGTATCATATCAAATAACGGAAAACACAACATAACCGATTTGACAAAATAATCAAATCAGAAAATGCAGCTTCTTAGGTGCTGGCGACGCCTTATCTAAAGTTGCGTCGGAGCTTTACTGCCGTAGGCTGTAACTTAAGACGTTGTATCAAGAGGCTGCGTTGACGACTGCCATATAAGGCGTCGGCGACGCCATCTACTGCAGCAGATTTGTTGTTGTGTTGTTTTATTTGTTCGTTCAACTCGTTTCATGTCCCGTACATATAAAACACGACCGGGACTTGCTAGACACTTCTGAAAACACTATTTCCAGATTTCATGCAGCAGTTGCCAGCCTAAGCTTAAAATGGGTTGCTGCAAGTATTTTTGTTTTGTCGTTTTTATTACGAAAACTTCTGTAACTTATTCTATTTTCATCTGTTTCCTATGAAACTTGTTTCTAAATGTCCGTAAAATGTTTTCTTACATATTTAATCCCGAAATCTTTAACCCGGATTTTTAATTCTTATGAATTATGCATCCATTCCTAGTTTATGCTCATATTCATTTTGACCCGTTAAGAGATTTAAAGCACTTAAGCTTAAATCTCACTTCCTCTTTCCTTACCTCTCATTTCAACACTTATATATATATGTATATAATATATACATATATATATACATATATGTATATATATTATTCCACCACATCTATATTTGTGGTGGATTGGTTATGCAAAATGATATATTTTCAAATTCTACCATTCGATTTGACAATTTACGAAAAACCCGTTATGAGGCGTTAAGCCAAAACGTCCTATGCCATTTATTACTACATCACCGAAAAGGTGTACTTTCTTATAAAACTTATTTTTAAACTACCCTCAAGGGTCATTTGGTCGATTTATCATTCAAGGGCGTTTTGGTCAACTTTAGTCCTTTTTACGACAAAGGACTTTTAGAAGCATATTTTGACCAAGTGAGCACCTTTAACCCACGTTCTGTTAAAATTTCATTATGTTCCTAAGAACATAATGTCTAGAATTTAAATTATTAGATATATCTCTCCTTAGGTAATCCAATGTTCATCCAAGACTCGATTAACTCTCATCGGACCTTAAGTCCTCATTGAGAGTTTGACTCATTACACGTACCTGGCTCGGGTCATAGCATTGACCCGTTTAATACCTTGAAACACTAAATTTTAATTAAAGGCCATGCAATCCGTATGCTATTCTCCTTGTGAGCACAAAACTCGACAAGCGACCATTAGTCATTATTGTCAAATAGCGACAACATCACCATTTGACCTGTTTGGCCTAAATGACCATTTTATCATTGTGAGATGATATTTATTTGCCATCTCATCCATGCAACCCTTTTCGTTTTACACGTATAATCATATTAATTAAAGATAATTTCTTAATTCGTTTGTCCCATCATGGCTCACGCCATAGGGTGTCTGTTTCTTAAACTATTGTCTATACGTTAACTCGTAACCAAATTACCATTTTACCCTTTTACCTATTAATGGTTTACACCACAAGGTATCTTTTACAAAACTCCTTATTTCTTCATCATTGCTTGACCAACTTACCGTTTTTACCCTTTATTACCATAAAAATGGTTTCCTACCATTTTCACTTGTTCTGACCCGTATTATTCCACGTTAGAATTCAAATTCTAATTACCTTTTCCATAACCAATACAATAAGTAAGAGTTCTACTAGGAGGGTGTCAGCTTTATTTTTATTGAAATCTGATTATGCTCTTTCCCGCGTACTTGTCCCGTTTGACTCGCTTCTTCTCAAGCCTCCACATAGCTTGTCAAGCGTCAAACTATCATTTATCATTCGCAAGATGGTTAGATTAGTCATGATTTATCAAGACTATCCCACCTTACGGACTTTACATCAATTTTACCATTTGATCTTATTATAGGTCAGTTTGACTTTCAAAAGTCACTGCCTATTAACATACGCAAATGCACAATTAAGTTTAACAACTCATTTAAGCAATTCATCAAATACCCGGTAGTCATTATTCTTCGGCTACCATTTTAACTACTTTTCTCAACCAAGTTCATAAAATCATTAACATCGGATTAACATAGTCTCGATCATTGTATACTAATCTATCAATCTTATACAAGAACTTGGGACTGTTTCATCATTATAAAACAATTCCATTGCATCATAAATATGGAATTTACCCAAACATTAAGCTTTTCCAAATACTTTAAACATCATAAACACATGATGATTTCAAACCTCATTTAACATGAATATAACATCTATTTCATTATATCATACAAAACCCATTTCATGGCGAGTATGAGCATATACTCGAACTCATAGATTATTCAGGTATCTTGCTATTACAATCATGTATGATGATTCTAAGCACATGTATATCATCAACTTCATCATATTATCAAAACCCACTTCAATATCTACTTGTTAATCACTTACAAGTAATCTTATCTCAATCGTCTCATAATTTCATGATGTCCAACAAAATTAAGCATACATAAACACTCAAATTCATCTTTGGATCATAATACAACTATATTGCAAGCATTCAACTTGTCTCAAGTTATGACTTTCATCAATCTAAGTTTTGAGACATACCTTATGATCCCCTCGTTTAGATGATCGTTTATATGCGTTTATGCATTGATTTGAGGTTAGAATTGGCCTTCAATTTGTTGATTCTTGGATGAACTAGGGTTTCCCTAGTCTTCATCTCCTGATGATCGACCAACACACATTCACTATGTGTGTTGTGTCTTAATTCTTGTGTTTTTAAAACACAAGTTTCTTTTTGTGGCAGCTTTAGTCTCTCAAGTTTAGTTTTGATTATATAAGACTACAACTCATTGTCTTGTCACTTATATACATGTTATTAACTTAGTTAATTTGTTCCTAGTTATTTTGTTTACGGGTTTTCTTTTACCACTAATGGTCTTTTACCCGCTCTTTAATATTAACGTGGTTTGATTACCAAGCCCGTTTTTGGGGTGTTACACCAAGTGTTATGTGATGCGTTAATCATATGAAAACGCGTGTTTCGACATTTCCGATTGAATTCAGTGTAACCTATTCAAGCATTGTGACTGGATCAAAACATAAAGTAAATCAAATTTATATCGTACAATGATAACATATATATGTGACACGACTCACACATAGAAAACGTAACACATGTAACGGAAAAGTTGACACATATAATTAAAAGAGATTAATTAGAGTTTTAAAAATAAGGGGAAAAAGAAACCCCGATTTGACTCCACTGATTTGAAACAAATTTTACGAAATATTCATAAAATAAGCACGAAAAATATATTATATATGCCCTGACTTATTTCCCAAAAAAGTTTACGTCAAAACATACACCAGCTTGAATTTATAACGAAATGTACATATAAAAATATGTACGTAAAAATGGTTTTTTTATACGAAACATATTATATTTGACATAGCTCATTTTCAGAAAAAGTTTACGTTAAAACATAGAGCAAATCGAATTTATATCGGCAAATACATAAAAATATGCATGTAAAAAATATTTTTTTTATGTAAAGAAGGTATAGGGGTAAACTCGAAACAAATTATTAGTAAAAAACTTAATAGGTTAATTACGTTCGTAAAATTGTGCCAAGTAGCACCAATGTCACACCACTGCCAGAGAACACCAACATCAGAAAACTCGTAAAAATAAAATGAATAAAAAAATGAATAACATCGAACAAAAAACAGACGTAAAATTGTTGAACTACGCACGCCCATTACGTCATGTTAATGCGAAAATTAGACCGTAACGTAGAAAAGAATAACTAAGTCGGTCTAGGACTCGCACGTTGCGATGAACTTGTCAAACGGAGAAAAATAGACGCATTGCGATGTGCCTGTCAAACGGAAAAAATAGACAAAAAACATTGAACTCTACACGCACGTTGCCGCGTGTTGACTCGTAAATTTAGAATGAAACATAAAACGAAAAACTTGCGAAAGATAAAAATATGAGAGACTAAAGTTGAACAAAAAATGTGTTTGTGTTAAATTGTAAAAGATGTAAAACTTTGTGTTAAAAGTAAAAAATCAAATGGATTAAATGTAAAATATAAAAGATTTTTAGGTTGAAAGTAAAATATCAATTTTTTTAAATCACCATATGCATAGAGTATAAATATAAGAAGCAACAATGTTGCCTATTTATAGGGGGTTAAAATGTAAAAGATAAAGACTTTTGGGTTGAATGTGATATATCAATTTTTTTTTTGAAAAACATTCTATACGTAGAGTACAAACATATGAAGCAACAACATGTTGCTTATTTATAGTGTGGTAATTTCATAACATAATAATATTAATAATACTTTTTCATATTAATATCTAATATATTATTAATCTAATTATAGCTACACATGAGTTGATTAAATATATTGTAATCGGTTAAGTCATCAAGATATGTTTTTGAAAAAAAATATCTTTGATATACTATTTGATTATTAAAACATTAACTTTGTTTTATTATTTGTTATTAGCTTAGAAACATGTGTATTGTACGAGTTATAATATTTTATTTTTATTTATTATTTTATATTATTAGGTTAGAAACTTGTGTATTACATATGGTTAGATTAATTAAATATAAACTAGTTATTAACAACTGATAAAAAAGAAATATCAAATAAATAAAAGATAAACAGAAAATTAAAATTTAATAATATTATTTAACATGAGAGAGGAACGGGATAATATGATTTAATATTATTATTTGATAGGAGAGTCGAAGGAAAGACGATATCAGAAGGTGACACGTATCCATAAACATTTTTATTTAAAATAAAGTAAAGATAAAGATTATGTATAAATTATACTAGTTAGATAATATTATTAGTTTCATAATATATTAATATTAGAATACTTTTTCATATTAATATTTAATGTATTATTAATAAACTATTAATCTCATTATAGTTACAGATAGGAGTGTGCATGACTCCGTTCGGTCCGGTAATTAACATTATCCGTAACCAAAGTCATCGGTTAATCGGTTCGGTTTATTCGGTTAATTTATTGGTTTTCAGTTCGGTTCAATTAATTTCGGTTAATAACGAAACTAAATTGGCTAATTTTTTTGTTTAGAAATACATGTAATGGAGATATTAATACATGAAATAGATATATAAATACATGATTTGTATGTTTAGATAAATAAAATGGATGTATAAACACATGATATGGAAGTATAAAACTTGCCATGGGTGTATATAAGCTAGAAATATATGAAGATTTAAATGTTTCGGTTCGGTTAATTACGGTTAACCGATGGTACAGAAAATATGCGTTAACGATTTTTGGTTAACACAGTTTGGGTTAATTTCGGTTTTGTTTTGGTTAACGGTTTGGTTATTGCTCAGCCCTAGTTACACACGAGTTGACTAAATATATTGTAATCGGGTAAGTCGTCAAGAGATGTTTATGAAAAAAATGATCTTTGATATGCTATATGATTATTACAACATTAACTTTGGTTTTTTATTTATTACTAGTAGAAGTACCACGCGCGTTGCGGCGGGAATCCAGTCGGTAACAGTTCGGTTCATGACATTATCGATACGATTAAGCTCGCGTGGTGACAGGAATTCAGTCAGTAACAATTTAGTTCATGATATTATCGATACGATTAAGCTCGTGTCGTGGCGTAATCTCATGACATTATTTTTGAGACTTAATGAAGGTAACTTAATAATTTCATTACTTGATGAATGTATTTATAACTTATCCAAATCAAATCGTCAATCTCAATTTGCAAGTAAAAATAATGAGTTTAGATCGACGAGAAACGATGAATATAATTGTTTGGCTTTTGTGACACATGAGTTGTATTCACTTTTTTCTATTTTATTCATGTATCACAAAGAAACACTTATGTAAATGATTTTAATAATACAGATATACAATTAATCCATTACAAAGAATGAAGGTTGATTTTGAAAGAAACACAATTTGAGTCACATGAAATTCCATAACCACTGTCGTAGCCACCTCCATAATATCCATCTCACACTTATCTCTTATCAAAAGCCGCAGCCCACCACTAACGCAAACCACCACAACCAACCAAATGTTGGCCCTACTCGCCCAATACATCTACGCGCCGTCTATGTCCACATATGTGGCGCTACCACAACTCCACCACAACTGTGCCACCGTATCTACCCTCTCTTCTACCGACCTACCTGTGGCGGTTAAGAAGTAACACCGGCAACTGATTCCGCTCAGAAACGACAATGACAGAAAGTCGGCGCCGCTGCTCTGTATCCACTTACCACCGGGGAGTAAGCCGCTTTTATTTCGTCATCTTTTCAGTTCCGGAATCAAAAGTATAAACAAACAAAACATGTCTAGAGAAGTTAAAATATAAAGATCAACCGCTTCGCCACGGTTGAAACCTGACATTGAAAGTATGACGATATTAAGCAGTCACAAAATAGAGACCATGGTTTGCAAAGTAGCAAGTTTTGTACAAAATAGAGAGGACTGTTATAGGGGGATAATGTTACATTGTTGATCTTATTAACTACACGCCAATACATAGGTTGAAATAGAAACGAAAGACGATGTCAGTGAAAATTATGTATTCAATCTACATGCATTAGCAAAGAGGAGAAGTGAAATACCAATATTCACACATATTACTCAGACCAAGACTGTTGATGGTGTATAACAAATTACAGCAAATGTTGTTGTTTTTACATTAAATGATAAGGCTCAGGCACTGTGATAGGTACCATGCAATACTCATAGTTGAACCTGAATGAGATCAAAATTGGTCCCTGCATTACGCCTACAACAATTAGAAGAGGAGATGAAAAAATGCAGACCATTTATGTCAAGTAGATCCTTATTCATTTTTCAATGTATAACTTGTCAAAAAATTTCCATCTATTGTTAAAGGTTAAAACTTTTACAATCTTAAATGCCTTTTGAGACTTTACTTTATTGTTGGTAAAAGTGCATGTTGAATTTACCAAATAAGTGTGTCCAGTTTTTTAAGATATGGTAGCATAAGCAAAATCAACACTCCTAATCAATATTGGATAAAAAAGATGGTATGAACAAAGTAGAAACATGAGACAAAAGCACCAAACTTAACCCCAATACATATTGAAATTGGCCAAAAGGAAAAATGTGCTCCAAAATGGCAAACACCAGAAGCAACCTCAGTCCAGAAATTGAACTATATAAGAAAAGGAAGCAAAATCCATTGAAGATACAGAAGACAGATGGCATATTTACCTTAAAATCAATCAAGTTAGATCTCAGGTAAAAAACCAAACAAAACTTTAACTAATTAAATGAAAAAAATCCCAGTTAAAGCCTTTTGAATGCTCTTATTTCTCAAAAAAAAAAAAAAAAAAAATTTCAATCCTGCTTTCACCCAAGACAACAATAGCATTGTTCCTAATATTCCCATAAATTATTAAACTTATGTTCCAATACTTCAAATCAACTTAAATAAATACTTCTTAATTGAGTAACTTACCAATCTTTGAAGAATCACTGATGATAACCACCAATACTTAAAAAAAGAATCCCTTTTACTCAAATATAAACATTCATGGAATCATGAATTAAAAACCTTAATTAGTTTACCTATAAAGATGAACATCACTTACTCCTTGTCGATGAACATTCTTCAACATAAAAAAGCCCTATTTTATGGTGTTCAGTCTAGGGTTTATTGGAATAACCAAATCAGATCTGAGAGTTGAATTAGAACCCTAATGAACGGCGTTGTTGGGAAGACGGCAATCGGCGTATAAAGATGCATACGACACGTCGTCCCCCACCGCCACAACATCTCTCTTTCCCCGATCACAACGGCTGATGATTTGTGCCAGAGAATGACAAAAAGGCACTGAAACCTTACAAAAAATGATAGAGGCCTTAACGTCGGTGGTGGTGACGGTGGCAGAGCGGTGATAGAGACACCGGTGGGGAGGTGGAGCGGATCGAGTTCTCCGTGCCTGCTTCGCACATCTCTTTCTCTCTCTTATATGTGTGGTTGTAAGATAAATATGCAAGGATACGTGTCAAGAAAGCAAGACTAATAGAAGAATGAAAGTTAACGGGCAATCCAAAAATAGCTACAGTAAGTAATAGAGACAAACTAAAGTTTAGAATTTAATATATATATATTAATTAGCTTAGAAACGTAAATATTATAAAATTTATAATATTTTACTTTGCTTTATTTTATAAATTATAATTAGATATGATTGGATCAATGAAATATTAAATAGTTATTAACAAGTGGAAAAATAAAGAAAATAGTTAAGAAAAAAATTATTAAAAAAAATAAAAGATAAACTGAAAATTATGATTTAATAATATTATTTAACAAGATAGAGGAATGAGACAATATAATTTAACATTATTATTTGATAGAAGAGTTAAGTCCAATGAGAAATAAAGGTGAG
The DNA here is from genome assembly GCA_947069175.1 of Scalesia atractyloides. Classification (NCBI taxonomy): domain Eukaryota; kingdom Viridiplantae; phylum Streptophyta; class Magnoliopsida; order Asterales; family Asteraceae; genus Scalesia; species Scalesia atractyloides. The sequence continues at coordinate 30,763,563 of CAMTDV010000012.1, forward strand.
AACATACGAAAGTAACACGACAAAGATTTTTATTTAAAATAAAATAAAGATAAATATCATGTATCAATAATATAGTTAGATAATATTATTAATTTGATAATATAATTAATATTGATAATAATTTTTCTAATTATTATTTAGTATATATTATTAATAAACTATTATGCTATTATAGTTACACCACATACTCTTATGTAAAGGTTTTTTTGTCAAGATATTGAAACAACAATATATCCGGATATAGTATATATTAGTGAGGTTTCTGTGCAAATTGTGTTTTTCTTACAAAGTGTAGGAAGTGGTCATGGCTATTGGATGGGTGTGTTTAATGGCTGAGATCAAGTTAATGGCATTTTTGTAATATTTGTATGTCATTAATTAATTGTTATAATATGTTAGGGGTAGTCTGGTCATTTACCGTGTTTTAAATCAATCGAATAACTGCAAAAAATAACACACCTTCTATAATCTCGCACATTTTCTTCTCTCTATCTAAAACCCACTATCGATAACCATCTTGCATACCACAACTAGCTAGAATCATGGATCAAGATTACAAATTCGGCATGAAATACAAGCGTAAGAGATGATCATAGTACAGTGTTTTATTGCATTTGATGTTGGATACTAGATGTGTTCATAGTAGTGTATTTTAGTGATAAAACACAATGTGACGAACAAGTGACTAACTTGGTAAATGTGTTATTTTTTACATTGATATAATTTTAGGATTGATGTGTTAAAGCTACATTGTGATTTGATCCTGCATATACATGTATTCAGTTTTTTGTTAACAACAATGTGTTTTTTTAAGTTTGATCATAGTATTGTGTTTTACTGCATTTGATGTTGGACATAAATGTGTTCATAGTAGTGTGCTTTAGTGATAAAACAAAATGTGACGAACAAGTGACTAACTTGGTAAAGGTGTTGTTTTTTACATTGATATTGTTTTAAGGATTGATGTGTTAAAGCTATTGTGATTAGATCCTACATATACATGTATTCAGTGTGTTTTGTTAAAGACAATGTGATTTTTTAAGTTTGATCATAGTAGTGTGTTTTACTACACTTGATAAAATGCAACGTGGCGAACTAGTTACTGACTGCTAAAACACAACGTAGATTTATCCATAGTAGTGTGTTTTACTGATAGAACACATTATGACGCCATGGTTTTTTTCAGCGAACCACTTTAGAAGAACAAGAATTGTGACTTGAATGATAAACAATAAATCGATCCTTATATAACTGTCAATTTGATTTCAATGTGATATTTGTTTCTTTAAATTTCTCATATGTTAGTTATAATAAATATATACCATAAACAAAATAAATATCAAATTACTTTCTTACCATTTTCATTAAAATAACTACTTGCCACATGTTATTATGTGGTAGCTTTCCACACTTTGTAAGAAAAATTGACTTTGTAGGCAACTCCTATTCTAGAATGTATATCCGGATATGATGAATAACATTTTATTTATAGAAATCTGTGAATGGTCAATTAGATTAGTTATTATTCATAACCGGTTTAAAATATTTTAATTAGGAGCACTTATTTTATACATTAACATTTAAGAAAAACATAATGTTCATTAAAATTTTTTGATAATTTTAAGATGGTATCATAAACGATTAATGTAGGCAAAATTTTATATATTCTTTTAAGAGAACAGAATTTCGTAAATTCTTCTAACTAGGCATTATATATTGTATATATTGCTTCTAACTTCGACGTGTTTTCTTAATAAAATTCATCATGTCATTATAAAAACATAAATATATTTTCACCTCCAACTTCTAAAACCAAATTTAATTCTCAAAAACACATAATATCACATTAAAAAATGCTTAAACTTTTAAAAGTATAGAATTTAAATAATTTTTACAGAAATACCTCAAAAGTCATACAACTTCAAAAATAAAAATTGTACAAATTATAGTGCTTTGTGGGCTTCTTGGGCCTAATCGAGATTCGGGACTTGAGCCAGCTTAAGCAGTCTCAGTCTGAACAGGCTTTCCAAAAAAAAAAACAGATATGGGCCAAATTGGTATTTCATTTGTTATCTAGAAAGACTAGTTTTAATAGATATAGGTTGGGAGTTGGGACGTTGAGTAAATGGTTAGAAAAAGGTCATGTTGATTTTACTTTAAAACATTGGTTTAGGTTAAAAGAATAGTTTCCTTATATAACTTGGGTTAATATTCTAAAAGTTGAAAAAAAATTACTCAGCCCCAATTTTAGTATATTAAAGTATTTGAAGTTGTTAAAAGTATTCATAGTTACAATTTTTCTTTAAAAAAAAGACTTTTTAGGTTAAAGGATCAAAATCTAATAAAGTGACAAGCAAGCGGGCTCATTGCTCGAAACCCCATCACTAACCTTTCTTTCTGATAGGAGTACTTATAGGTTGTTACACTGTGATTCAAAAGTTAATGCATTTATAATGATGAAGATTAAAGACTATCGTGTCTAGGGTGGATCTTAGTTGAAGTCTGGGACCTGACCCCCAAGCTCTATTTTTCTCTTGGAAATGTAAAATTTTACTGGAAAGTTTTAAAAAATTCATGCGTAGTCAAATCAAGGAATGATTCTAGACGATACGAAGATGTTAATTAAACTTTTTTTTCTTGCATGAGGATTTTATCGCTATTACGATGTCTGTGTAACACTAATTACGATTATTTCTTGACATAAAACATAACTTAAGTTAAACCCGTTTATCCCTCTCTGTAGAACCCCACGTTTAAAACTCGTGACTACCATCATATACCTATATGAAATGACGCCTAAAACATTATGTTTATTTGGGTGAGAAGTACAATCAGAAAGCCGCCATGAAAATGAAATGTGTCGGTGTATTACTATTATAAGATGGTCTATCCTTTTCTTTTCTGACTTTGGTACATATTTCATTTTTTGTCCAAATCTTTATTATTATATTTCCCACGCATGTTTTAATATATTGTTTTTATTATACGTACTTATAGGTTAATTATATATAAAAAATTATATCACAATATTATAATATTTTTATGTAAGGGTCTACATATTCACACATTCATCTGCCTCTTTCCACACCTTCTAAACGTGTCGTCTAGACCTAGACGGGGCGTCTAGGGTTCCTTTCTCCGACCACATTCCCGCCTTTGTAGAATGTCAAATCAGTCACATCAGACGGGGCGTCCCCCGAAGACGACCTGCCAAAGACGGGTCGTCTAAGTCTAGACGGCCCGTCTTGGAGGTTGATTTTGACTTTGGTGGTCTGCATGTATGTGCGTAAAGCAGTAAAGTGATACGCCCCATCTAGGCCTAGACGGGGCATATGTTTCTTTGTTAAATAGAGCTATGCAGAGCATTTGATATCACAGCCAATTTGCACTTCGTCGGAACTCTCCGTGTCTTCTTCTTTGGCTTATATTACTTCATCTGATATCATTCAAAGGCCAAAGGTGGTGAAATGTCATCATACTGGGACGGTAACTATTTCTTTGGGCCGTATTCTGGTGAGTCATTGGTGCCCGAAGCCAATCCGGTAACATTTCTTAGGTTGAACTACTTGTTGTTTTAATTATTTACTAATGATGATACCGTTGTTAAGGGGAGACCGCCGTTTCCCGATTCTAACGAGCAAGAGGACGTTGTGTCAAGTGTACAAGGAAATCAAAACAGACCGTTCCTAGATTTGAACAAGCTTCCTCCCGTTAATGAACTATCCCATGTGGACGAATTGTACCATGTTGATGCACCATGTTTTCCTGCACAACATGGGTTTCCGGATTATGGATACGGGTGTGAATATTCGTACGTGCAAAAACATGGTCCAGATGGATACGGAGGAGACGGTTACGAAAGTTACAATGCAGCACAATCTTTGTACGGTCAACAAGTCTACCCTGATGGTGGAGGTTATGGTGGTGAGGCACTCCCAGGCGCAGGCAATCCGTACCTCACAGAGATGGTATAAAAACTTATATATTTATGTTGGTTAGTTGAGTAAACATAAAATCTAACATAACTCTATCGATGTTACAGGTTTTCAACTCTCTAGATGAGCTAAAAACTGGGCACAGGAAACGACAAAGGCGGATGGTTTCGTTATTGTGACCCGACGATCAAAGAAAATTGGTGGAAGGACCGGGAGGGTATGGCTTGAATGTGACCGTGGTGGTGAGCACCATACTACAGCAACGGTTAGAAAAGCTGGAAGCAAGAAAACCGGTTGCCTGTTTTACCTGGTGGCTGTGCGAGACCATCCGTATGAAACATGGGGGATAAAGGGGGAAAGACTGAATATAACCACGAACTATGTGAGGACCTATCGGGCCACGCGTTTGTGCGAAGGTTTACTCCTAACTAATACAGATTGATCGAGCAGCTGACAGCTCAAAACATGGAGCCGCGCAGAATTTTTCAAATGATAAGGAAGCAGTTTCCCGACAGTTTCCATGTTCAGTAAGACGTTCAAAACGCAGTTCAGAAGATTAGGGCTGAACAAAGATACGGACTGACTCCTATGCAGTCGCTGTAAGTCCCTCCGGATCTAACACTGATATCACACAATCACCAAGGATGGGCGGAATCCAAACTTGGTGATGATTCAAGAAATGATCGAAACAATGAAGAACAACACTGAAATCACTTTAACACCTTGCACACGATTCTATTACTTGAACAAGAAAAACCATCTGGTACAAGATGGAGGTTCTCCAGAGAAAACCTAAAAGTCTCCAAAAGTCTAACCCCAGGAAATGACATAAGCCTAGCCTATCTACCTAGGGTAAGGCATAACCCTAATGGGCTTGCCTGGCCCACATGGCCTATGGCATGCCCAAGTGACCTATAAAGGTCCAAACCTAACACAAACTAACCCAGTTAAGCCCAGTTAGCTACCATAGACCGTTGCGTATATTTGATGCTTCAGTCTCACACTTCTAGGACCTAACAATATCCCCCTAGACTGATGCATCAAATTGTCTTCATAGTGAAAATTCAGCAACGTCGTCAACAGAATCTATGGTTGTCGCTGTGTCGTAAGTGTTGTGGAAATCAGTCTCATACTTCTTGGACCTCATACTTCAACGAACTCTCAGCACTGGGTCTCTTTCTTCAGCTCTTGTGGTTAGCTTCATATCAGGATCTTGATCAGCTTTGCTTGAAACATCTTTGTCAAAAAGAATGCGAGAGGAGGAATCTCAGCAGCTCTTTTCTTCTTCAATCTTTCTCTTTCAAGCAAGCAGGTTCACATGTACTTCTTCAAATGTACTATCACAGTCAAACGATGAATGGCATTTGGTTCTTCTACTCAGGTACACTTTGCTGTTGTGATGCTTCATGCTTTGTCGGCAACTAACATCATCTCAATGTCCAGCAATCCCTGTTTCTTGATCTAATCAAGATCTACAAAATTCTCAGAAATTTATAAGCAAACATTCTTATGCAACAGGGAGAGTACTACATGAACAATGTACCCTACATCCAAGTACTTGTACTCGGATCAAAATTCAAATTTCTTTCATCATTTGACAATTAGTTAAATCTTCAAGAACGGTTAATAATTTTAATAAAACAAATAAAGCACTCTATTTTTGGATTTTCTAATTTTTAATTTTTTTAAAATATAAGAATATAACAGAAAAACAAATAAACAAAGAAACTAACTCAATAGTTACAACTATACAATTGCAATGGGATCAAAGTCGTTTTCCTGGCGGACCAAGGAACACTTTTTAGTGCGAACTTATTTAGATTGGTCTAAGTGATTGCCAATATGTTTGTCCATTTAAACTTTAACGCTCAACTTTCATTTTCAACTTCATGATATGCTTAAGATAGTATTATACTATAATATCCGTGCGCCCCACACCATGATATACCCTCGCGATCAAGGTAAGCACAACGATCCATCATAGCAGGTGAGTATACTGAGATCATCCTTTATCTTTTACAACGTCAGGCTATTAGTGAACAGGTCAGTACTTCCGTACAACAGAGAGACCAATAGTGACTGACGAGGGTTAGGAAAATACCTTATTTGGTATGTTTGGATTCATGGAATTTTCTCATGATGAGATTTCCTTTCTTTTAAGGTTTTGGCCCTTTTGGTTTGGCTCTTTTAAGGATATTTTGACTGCGCCTAGGTCTGCATATAATCTGGATGCAAAAGAAGGGCAGCCAAGATATCCCCGGATGACTCAACAACATAAAGACCCGAAATCTCAGATGTTGGCTATCTATCAACACAAGATTTAAGACCATGAAATCATACGCCGATGATATGTTATCCACAAGATACATAGTTCGTTATGTTTATATCACTTAGTATTTTTTAATCACTTTGAGCGTAAGTCAACCGACATATCACATTAGATCCTAGTCTTTTCAGCTACAACACCGTACATGTGTCAATCACGCCCTTTATCACGAATATTCATTTCATTTCCGATGACTTTTTATTTTTGTATTTTTCTATTTTTGAAATAATGTTTTTGTATTTTTCTAATTTTCTCCCCCTCAAACAATACATATATACATATATCACCCTTTTCCCCCCTAAATTTGTGCATCATACTTTATGCACAAATTTACCTAATAAAGAAAACGTATGAACAAAGTTTAAACGAAAGGAAAGGAAAATATTTATGTTGTTTTTGCTTAACCGTTCCATCATTAGATTAAAAACTAATCAATTTCAAAATTAAAACACGAAATTCAAATTTGTACCTTTTCGCTAATCTTTTCTTACCCCATCTCCTCCAAGGAAACATCACAATCGTAAAAATTTGAACCTTTTTGCAACAGTGAGATGTTATCCTTCATGTCCCTGGAACAACCGCTACCAACATTCCAGAGATTGTCAACAGCTCCTCCTTGGTTGTTCCTGAAAAATAAGGAGATTAGTAAGACAGTGGGACCCATGCTATTGTGGTCCTGTGTTTCCCTGAAGCATCAAAATAAGACACTTCTTTCAGACACAAGTCCCCTTTTGTTTCGAGGATTGGTGATGTTGCTGCTGATTTGGATTTGGGTTTGGGTTTCCAAATCTGTTTCATTTTAACAAACGCAGTAGTTGCCTTTGATTGAGCTACTTTGGTTGTTTCAGCTTTAGTCATTTTAGAAACAAAAATTTGTTTCTGAACAACCTTGCGTTTGTTTTTGGCAACATTCCAATCCCCATCAGATGATTTAACCTTGGAATTCACATTCGTCATTGCCTTAGGTGATGATACCTTCATCGGCTTGGAATGATTGTTATTCTTTAGTGTAACCTTCTGATTTTTAGCATGACATGGAACATGGGGACCACGTGTACAGTTTCGAGCAATGTGACCAGGAATTCCGCAATTGAAGCACGGTTGTCTTTTCACATGTAAAGCATTCTGATCAGCTTGATTTGCTCGTGCAGGCCTTGAAAGATGAACTGATCCCTTCTGTGCTTGATATCCTTGCACGTTTCTTGCAGACGAAGATGAATTTGGATGTTTGTACTTGTCGTTTGCAAGGGCCTTCTTCTGTTGTTGAGATTTCTGTTGATTCTTCTTGTCTTGTTTAGACTGCAAGTCTTCTTCAGAAATCTCCCCAACCTTTCCAAAAGCTTTGCTAGCTCAGTCAAAAGCATATTTTTCGCATTTACCATTAAGGACCGGCTTAACAAAAGCATTTTTCACAAAACCAGCCTTTTGAGGGCTATTACTGCCTACTGATGATTTTGGAGAGCGTGATTGTTCTTGACGTTTGGGCTTCTGCTTTCTTCGTCTCCGATTTGCTCGTTTTTGCTCTTTTAGCTTGCTCTGAACCTTTTCATCAGAAGCAGAAGGTTCAGATTGTTCAGTTTGCACACTTGGAGCCTTATTCACGTCAGCTCTCTCTTCATCAACTAACTCATTTGAAGAGTTATCAGCACTAGATGGTTCCCGTGCGTCTGGCGTATAATCACTGGGTTTGCCATACACCATATGTTATGCTTTCTCAATATCTTCATCGGTTTCTGGCATTGTTGTATAGTTGTGATTATACGGTGGGGCAACCTGATTGAATCCCACGCCCTTCCCTTTGTTCCCCTTATATACCAGCTGCACATTGCACACGTCTTGAACAAGCTTGCTGGATGTATTAAACTTCTTTATACTCACTTCATTTTGTTGATATTTTCCAGTAAGAAGTTCCAGCTCAACTCTTACTAAGTCGCATTCCATGGTTTTTGAATCTAATCTGGTTTTGTAATCATGGACCCAACATTTCTGTTGATTTACGTCCAGGTGGAGCTGAGCTATGTCTTTCTTTTGAGCTTCAACCTTTTCTTTGAGTAACTTGTTACTTTCTCGAAGGCTGATGCACTGAGCCATTGCATTGTTGTATTCATCGGTCATTGTGGAATTACGAGCCCTGAGTTGAGCAACCCTATTCCTGCAAGGTTCAGTGCATAAAAGATAGTTGACTGTGTCAATGGGTGAGCTTGATTTGATAGCGTTAGTTTGGGCTTGAGGTCGAGTTTGGGTTGCTGGGCTGCTGATCGCTGCTTGCTGGGCTTGAGGTTTCTGCTCAGATACTTCTTCAGGATTAGACTTAGTTGATTTTGCATATAGATCTTTGAGATCTTGGTTTGATTGTAAATGATCACACAACCAAGAAACAAAGGAGTTTGTGTTATCACCAAAACGCTATTCATATCATTTCTTACTTCCTCTTTTTTGCCTTCCACGGTCAAGCAAACGCATCACATAGTTAGCAATCGGATCAACATTGTAGTCTCCGATAAACTCATTTAGCTTTTCCTTCACTTCATCCCGCAGGCTCGGGTTTTGATTTTGTGCTGGACTAAGAGCTATGTTCGAGTGCTGAGCTGGGGCTATAACCATCTTTGGATAATCGAAACCGGACCGGTAAACACGATAAAAATGTCCGAAAACTGTTTTTACCAAAATATACCGTTAGACTCGTCTCGACGATACGATTCCAATGATAAAAATGTCCGAAAACTGTTTTTACCAAAATGTACTTTTTTTTGTCCTAAAAATCACACGAGTCTAACCGTGCAACCAGTTTGTTAAAATTGTCTAAGGATCAAATTCTGTGTATGAAAACGTTTAACTCCGGCTACGTCAGCTGGTTAACTTTCCACCTTTTTGGGTACAACTCGGAACAGTAACTCGGATTAACAATCCGAGATAAAATCTCAAACAGTGATCCGCGATGCTAATTCGAGATGGTGATTCGGAACAGTATCCGAGATGGAATCCGAGATGCACTGTTTCAGTCCAGAATGAAACCCTGATCCGGAATGAAGACCAAATCCGGAATGAAGACCAAATCCGGAATGAAGACCAACTCCGGAATGAAGACCAAATCCAGAATGAAGACCAAATCCAGAATGAAGATCAAATCCGAAATGAAGATCAAATCCGGAATGAAGATCAAATCCGAAATGCAAAAACAGTGAGAATCCTGAACAGTAATCCAGAACAGTAATCCGGAATGGAAGTCTATCCGAATTCGGAACAGTTATGAATCCGGAATCTTTGAAGATTATCTGAAATCCTTGAAGATTATCCGAAATCCTTGAAGAAAGTCCGAAATCCTTGAAGATTTATCCGAAATCAATCCGAAATGCAACGAGATTAATCCGAAATCCTTGAATGTTGATCCGAAATGCTTGAATCTTCTTCGTGTTCTTCAGCAGAAACCGAACGGAATCAGTGTAATCTCAGATCTGAGCCTAGAAAACAGGTTCAAACAGGCTCTGATACCACTTGTAAGTCCCGATAATCCAGATCTAACACTGATATCACACAATCACCAAGGATGGGCGGAATACAAACTTGGTGATGATTCAGGAAATGATCGAAACAATGAAGAACAACACTGAAATCACTTTAACACCTTGCACACGATTCTATTACTTGAACAAGCAAAACCGCCTGGTACAAGATGGAGGTTCTCCAGAGAAAACCTAAAAGTCTCCAAAAGTCTAACCCCAGGAAATGACATAAGCCTAGCCTATATACCTAGGGTAAGGCATAACCCTAATGCGCTTGTCTATGGGGTTGCCTGGCCCACATGGCCTATGGCATGCCCAAATGACCTATAAAGGTCCAAACCTAACACAAACTAACCCAGTTAAGCCCAGATAGCTACCATAGACCGTTGCGTATGTTTGATGCTTCAGTCTCATACTTCTAGGACCTAACAGTCACTAGAAAACATCCTTATTACAAACGAATTTATTTACGAGGCACGGGAGGAACCCGAAACAGAGGTTGTTATAGAGATCTTCTTTGTTCATCCCTACTCGAGTGAAATGTGGCGTGCGTTCCTGCACATTTTGCTGATCGATTCCACGTACAAGACGAACATATACAATATGCCATTTGTCCAGATAGTTGGTATGACGCCCACCAACTATTCGTTTTGTATCGCGCATGCCGTTATCTGCAAAGAATGTAGTGATAACTTTGTATGGGTGCTTGAGAGGATCAGGTCAACGCTGGACGAATGTATGGAGCCACGTGTGATTGTTACGGATAGAGACCTAGCCCTAACTGACGCGTGTGCTAATTTTTTTCCAAACGCCTCTCGATGTCTTTCTATGTTTCACATACAACAGAATTTGTAAGCACTGCAAGAGCGCATTCACAGAAGTAGACTGGCAAAATTTTTTATCATCCTAGGGGAGATTGTGTGAGTCTCCATAAATACCCATATACGAGTACAACTTGTGCAACATGCAAAAGCGATTGTGGAGTGCAAACGTTCAAGTAAGTTTTTATAATAAAATGTGACCTACCTATGTACATTTAACTAATTATTGATACTTTTTAGGGGTGTTTACGTACGTGTATGATAACTGGCTGAAAGACTACAAGGAAATGTTCGTCTTTGCGTGGACTGATCAGATTCGCAACTTCGGGCAGCGTACCACAAACAGAGTTGAGAGTCAACACGCAAATTTAAAGAGATACGTCCAAGATAGGAGCTCGTTGGACCGTATAGTAGGTTGTGTCAAGGATATATTTGAAACACAATACAGTGAAATAAGGAGGAGCTTTCGAGAAAGCATCGAAAAATAATGAACCACCACAAAAACCCGTTATTTGACCACCTACATGGAAAAGTTCCCCATACAGTGCTTGACTTGTTGAGGGGAGAGCTACTTAGGAAACTAGACGTGTTGCAGTGCTTTCATTCATTTTGTGGATGTCAGATGTGGTACAGCTGTGGGTTGTCATGTGCTTGTAGGCTGGAAAAGTACGTACGTGCAGGTAATACTTGCTAAACGTGAAGCGATGTGTGTTAGATATGTCCGTTATTCATGTGACTTTAAACAGTGCATTGTTTTAACCGTGCAGAGCATCCGATTCAACTCGAAGACGTAGACATCTTCTGGCAGAAGCTTAACTTTCAGCCATGTAAATGGATATCGAATGACGATGACGTGGTAGAAGAGCTGAACATTGTTCGGCAACATTTAGAGTCACACCCCCTGCTCAGAAAAAAACTTGCTGGGAAAGATTAAAGCCGTGTTGACTCCAACCAAATCCACCAAGAAACCACCGGTTGTCCAACATAATACTCGTGGACGACCAACAACAAAGCAAGCACAACTTCTGTTTGACGATGCCCCCGCCATAGCTCGTACGTTTCGTCCCAGGGTTCCCAACAAAGTACATACGATGCCCCCTGCCACAGCTCGTACATTCCGACGCAGGCCATCAACAGTCGGTCATAAAGTCTCAAAAAACCAAAGCGGGGCGAAGCGGTTTAACGACTTCTAAACAAAGAGAGATTCGAGATGATAACGGTTTTCAGTTGATAGTGGGCGACGTGTATGTGTCAACAATCAAACGGTTTAAGTCTCTCCTTCCGACATTATTTCACCCGTACATCTCATGCATACAAGATGTGAGGCCAGACGGTCATTGTGGGTTCCAGTCTGTGGTTGTGGGCTTGGTATGGGAGAAAGTGCGTGGAGCCACATTCGAAAAGACCTTCTACAGAAGATGGATCAGAACGCGTCGATCTGGGCGCCTGTACTTGAAGCATGGGAGGAAGGATATTTTTACACGCATCGTCAGAGCCTAATCTGGGATTCAGTGGAGCGTTGTCCCCCCACTCACTGGATGGACTTCCCCCACGCAGGGCTTCTTATCACGCAAAGGTACGGTATCGTGGTTCACCTGTTAAGCATCGATGGTTGTTCCACCTTCTTCCCGATAATGAATCCTCCGACAGATCTAGAACCACGACCAATAACGCTTGCACGTGTGAACAATAACCACTTCATACATATTAAGCTGGAAGGCCAGACCTAGACGGCCCGTCTGTATTTTTCCACAAGACCATTTTACCCTGGATTGCACTCCGTGTAGGTCAAATTCAGGGGCAAAAGGGCAATATTGTAGAACTGGACGTCCCATCTAGGATTAGACGCCGCATACCATTTGAGCGGCAACTTTAAAACTGTCAAGTTTTTTAATATTAAAGGGAATGGTTAATTACCATTTTACCCCTGAATTGCCACCCGTCTATGCCTAATTCATGGGTAAAATGGTAATTATCCACTCTGAGCTGTAAAGGACTCAGGTGGTTAATTATCATTTTACCCCTGAATTAGGCCTAGACGAGTGGCAATTCAGGGGTAAAATGGTAATTAACCATTGGACTAGCCGTTTTGTCTAGACTTGTACGCGACGTCTATGGTTAATTACCATTTTACCCCTGACTTGCTATCCGTCTAGGCCTAATTCAGGGGTAAAATGGTAATTAACCACCCGAGTCCTTTATAGCTCAGAGTGGTTAATTACCATTTTACCCCTGAATTAGGCCTAGACGGGTGGCAATTCAGGGGTAAAATTGTCTTTCACCACTTATTCTAGACGGGTTGTCTAAACCTAGACGACCCGTCTATGCATCGTATATGACTTGCCAGCCTAGACGACCAGTCACATACGACAACAACCAACACAACTCAAACACACACACATACGTATTCTAGTCATTTGACTGTATTTTGGAACGTATTTTTGGCGAAATCAAGCATCTCCGGTACGTATTTTCACCTAAACTTCAATAATCTTTAATGTATTATGTATTTAGACCGTAGGTTGTGTGTGAATTTGATGATTTTTGGGGTTTAGGGGCTATAATGTTCATGTATATGGGCTTTTTGTTGAACAAGACGGGGCGTCTACCCCTATACGACCCCAATAGACGACAAGAATATTATTTTTTCTTTTATTTAACATAAATAATTTTTTGTTTTAATATTATGTGTTATTATTTGGTTTATTGTTATTATTTGTGTTATATTGTTATTATTATCGCAAATTAGTTATGGACGAGATTGCAGATCAGATACATGGGGATCCACATCCGCATGGTCCGCAACGGGCTCCGCCAGGCTAGCGGATCCGCTACACGGCCACCCTATCTTGAGTTCCTGCCCGACACCGAGGCCGCCCGTTTTTGCAGGAAGCTACGCCGAATGCACGTCGGATCGCACGCGGCGGTCGACTAGGATGCGATCGAGGCGATTGGTGAGACGCCGAGACTGTGTTTTTTCGTTCCCGTTGATTCCCCGTGGCACCATCTGTTTGACTAGGCTGGCACGCCGAGTTATAGGGAGCTGCTCATCGAGTTCCTGTTGACATTCACGTTTCCTCCTCCACGAGTCGACCAGCCGCCTCCCCAGCTACAGGGTTCTCCCCCTCCACCTGAGGTATCATTTAGGCTTTGCCGGTGTGTGGCATTCGATGACGCTTGCTGAGTTTTCCGTTCATAGCGGTATATACTTGCAAGAGGAGATTGCTACGGATGTTTACACAGAGGGGCTAGTGGTGGTGGATAGACCCACTCTTTTGGGATTTTGGGAGGTGGTCGTAGGGCATGGCACTTGGGAGCATGTCAGGGCGAATGGGAGGATTTCACACGTTGCCGACCCGTTGTACAGGTACGTACGTTTATTACAGTAATTATTTGATTATTATTGCTATGAATTAATTTCGGTATTTCGCTAACATTATGTGAAGGTATCTACATTGGATGCTCGCTACGTCTATTACCGCTCGCATACACACCCGTGAGTGGTGTACGAGCACCTATTTATTTTTCTACTATTGCTTACTGTACAGGAGGCCATGCACACTTGCGCACGGTCTCGCCCAGTACTTCGCCTCCGCCCATCACCGGTAGGAGTGCGACATTTTGTACGGAGGGGCGTACGTTACCGTGATTTCCTGGTCGTGGGGTCCTCTGCCGGAGACAGACCCACACTTGCAGCCGGCCATACCTTCGACGCGGATGAGTTTTCAGTCCTTGCGGGGGATGAAGCTGGTGAAGAGGTTCGGCGTGCTCGGCGAGCGGTTTAAAACCCGCGCAGGTGAGCAATGGATTCCAGAGCCGCTGCTAGATCACTTCGATCCAGTCTATCCGCCGGCAGTTGAGGCAGCGGTCGTTCAGGAGCCGCCGGTGGATTTAGACAGACCGGTACCGCCACCACCACCTCACGGGGCGCCCCAGTTTCCACAGCACGTTATTCCAGCTCATGCCTCGGGAGGTGCAGCATACACGCGTTTACGAGCTGACGTCGACAGGCTTATGGATCTCATGGGCTGGGTGGTTCGGGAGTTACAGGATAGACGAGAGAGAGACGGGTTACCTCCCATACCGCTCCCACCACCTCGAGACCAATATCACCACCGATCCGACTCGACTTATGCATTGACGTTTTGTATTTAGTATTCAGCTGTACAAATACATATTGTTATGGATGTACAAATTTATGTTATATATGTTATATCTGTAATATTTAACTTTATTTTAAGTTATTCGATTACTTGATGATTGTTTGTGTTAAATCGACATTGAAATGTAATACGGAAACAACATAATTTCCAAAATGTTAAGTAATATTTCAGCCATATAGTACTTGCATTCTTCTTAAAATGTTGAAAACAGTATTAAATTTAAATAGTATATTTAAAAAAATAAAACGTAAGAAACAACTAAATATTTAAACGATCGAAAACGCTAACTTATTTTTATACAATAAACAAAACTTTTTAAAATCTCAAATTACACCACCAAAAAAACATCAACCTCCAACAACACCCAATTTACCCCACCAAAACACCCCTTTTTCAACCTCCAACAACAACCAATTTACCCAACAAAAACACCTCTTTTTCAACTAAAAAAAACTATGGTCCTAGACGGGTCATCTATGTCTAGACGGCTCGTCTACACACATAAATTTCTACGTCCTGCCATGCACCTGCTGACCCCTAAAAATCAGTGGCTAGACGGGTCGGCTAGCCCTAAACAACTCGTCTAGGCCCAAAAGTACCCAAATATGTAACAGGGATATCCAAATAGACTGAGCATTTATGTAAATCATCCATATAGTTACAAATCGAAAAAGATCAGTAATTATTTTATTTTGGATACAAAAACGTTTAGGTGGTTGTTAGACTTAATTTGGCTAACATAACGACCTTTGTAATTTGAATCATCATAATACTATGTAACGTAAATAAACTAGGATAAGTCAAAAATATATATTTAACACGTCTTATAAATAAGTCAAAACATAATATGTGCATGAAATGTTATATAAATAAGGGATAATAACTTAATGTTTAAAAAAAACTAACATACTTTTTATTAAAAAAAGTCACTCAATAATTTATGGTATATTAAAGTCTCTAGATATGTAAAAAAAACATAGAAAAAATTCTCAATCCAATTTTGTAAATTAAAGTTATTACACTTGCCTAGAATACACGTACAAATGAAAAAAGAAATACTTAAAAGTAATTATTTGTTACCCATCAAATTCATCAAAATAAAGTATATAAATTTTTAGGCCAAAAAAAATTGATTGGTATTATATCCAATTTTGATAAAATTAATACGAAACAGGGTACAATATTCTTTTAATAAATACATACATTCTAGATAACCGTAAGAATTTTAACATAGCAGATTTGGGTTGGTAGACCTTTTTCGTATTTTTTTACATGTGTAAGGACTTTAATATGTTAAAATATATAAAAAATAGATGAAAATAACTCTTATGGATAAATCATAACCATAATAATAAATATATACAATAATACTTCAATAAATATATAGGAGAGAAGTCGATGGAGATGGCCAAAAAGAGAAAATATTCTCTTAGACCCTTTACGAAAGATGATGAAAAAAAATTGTTTCGAATCCGAAATTGATCAGTCTTCATGGTTGTCTCAAGACTTTATGTCGTGCTGAAGTTATTAATAGCGATGGAAGAGTCTAATCTAATTGGTCCATCGAGGGACCAGATAATAAAAACGTCTTTTAAATTTTGGTGGAAGACAATTCACGAGGTTCCATCATACGTCTAATATTTCAAAGTCTCACATCATGAGTCTTCGTTTATATTGAAGCCTAATGATTTGCATCTCGTAGCAATTGATGATTAAACTAAAAAAATCATTTCTATGCTGTTGTTCTAATCACCTTTTTATGATGTGTATTACATCAACTTGTTAAAATCACACATAAAAGTTTATTTAGAAGAATTTTTTTTGAACGAAAATCTTTTATTTTATTCTTGTCGTTCGTGAGACTTGAACCCTATATCTAGGGGTGTGCAAAACACCGAATTAACCGAACCATAACCAAATTAACCGACAAAACCGAACTAAAAAAACCGAATCAAATAAAAACCGATGGGTCGATTAATGGTTTTTTTGAAACCGAAAGTAGCGGGTCAGTTATGGTTATCAATGTTTCCATACCCATCATAACCAAACCGAACCGACATGTAATAAATCTTTGTAGGATTTAGGACTTTTCACAATTTTTTTTAATATTTGATGTTATTGATGAAAGACTTTTAGTATTTATGGGTTTAATATTTGATGCTTTTGATTAAAAGTTTTTAGTATTTATGGGTTACTTCATATCATTTTGCGGTTTTGTTTGAATGTTTATTTGAATTATGGAATATATAATATCACTTTATATATTCGGTAATAATCGGTATTAACGTTATAGATTA
Source organism: Scalesia atractyloides (assembly GCA_947069175.1). Classification (NCBI taxonomy): domain Eukaryota; kingdom Viridiplantae; phylum Streptophyta; class Magnoliopsida; order Asterales; family Asteraceae; genus Scalesia; species Scalesia atractyloides. Next base: position 30,780,608 of record CAMTDV010000012.1, read on the forward strand.
TACGTATTTTTTAATACTATGTACTATACTAATTTACACAAATATACATTAACAATTTATTCCATGTTAAAAAAAATTAAGTTATTTTTAGCTAGGCTAAATACACAGTTAACCACCCACAACCGACCCGCTATAACCATCAAAACCGATTAACCATAACCGACATAACCGATCAGTTATGGTTATGGTTATCTATTAACAGACATCGTGGTTATGGTTTTAGACCAAAACCGACCCATACACACCCCTACCTATATCTCCCCCAGAGAGTTTAAATGCTCTCTTTGCCAATAGATCACCCAATTGGTTTATTTTTATTTTAGTGGACTTAACTATTATAAAAACAATACATTTAAAAATCTTTTTTTCTCAATTGCATGTATTTTAAAATTTTGTATTTCTCACATATGCATATGTTTAGGTACATAAAAACCTTTAAACTAATTTGTTCATATATTTTTTTATTTCTAATCATCATCCAAACATGTATAGGTAATATAAACAAGATTTTTTTTCATTATTATTTTGCATATAATGCGAGATGAATAAACACCATATTTCTATCATTTTTAAAACTTTCAAACTGAAAAGCCTGAATTATTTATTTTTTTAATCATGCTCTCGTAATATTCGGTATTACGTGTGGAACCCAGTGGAATGGAGTGGGTTTGGTACAATGGTTTGACTCGTGATTTCTGATGGCTTTGCTCAAGAAGAATAATTAGAGGTGTTATTTGGTGAGGTTAGTAGCAAGATAGAAGCAATTTACACAATAACTTGATGTTTAGGGTTGAAATGAGCATGGTGAAAAACTTGGTGATCAAATGTTTTAGTAAAAAAAAATACATTTGAATGAGAGTTTCCATGGTTGTAAAGATGACAGCTATCATGTATTGAGTATATTATGGTTTTAAAGGACTTTCAAAAAGATCACACATGTTTTGGTTTTGATTTTTACCCAAGATTTTTAGATGGAACTAACCACACTTATAAAGGATGGGTCAATTACATACAACAATTAAAAGCAAAGAGACACTAAATATTTTTTTTAGTATTTTATTGTATGTGTTGACTCAGCAACAAAATTAATGTTTGCTTTGCGGAAACAAACACATAATTGAAAGTAACAGAATTGTATTCCAGTATCATCGAGTATTTATGTGACATATGTTGGTCATACAGATACACATCTTCTTTAGTTGGCGTGTAATCTTCACGTTACTGCACATGCAACAACGTAGACTCTATGCTTTAAACTAAACATTGATATTTAATTGAAGTGCTTGAACATGGAATAATCGGCCACAAAGATTGATCTTGAACTAACCAACAAACAATCAGCGGATCATTTATTGAGTCTTGAGACTAACTGAAAAAACAATTAGCAATGACTGTGAGTTAGTGTTGACTCCTTATCGCTTATTCGAGATTTCACACTAACTTCGGTACTTCTACTGAGCGCTTAAGTTCCACCAACTCTTTTATTCTTTGTTGATCACATAAGTTCTTCTTGTAATCGCAAAATTGCAATTGATCATAAGATATGTAAATGCCTCAAAGCCTTACATAGTGAAATCTTTCAGGTTGAGCAATATCAATCGAACTTTTCACATTGATAATTTACTAAGACAAAACTTAAATTCACATGCAGTCACATCATAGACACTCTCGGATTATCTATATTTTCTTACCCAACTTGTTTTCAGATCATTGTATTTCGGATTCTAATCTATGAATTTAATTTTTGGATATACTATGTTCCGTTATTTGTTTTGAGATTTATATGTGACGATTATTAATTCTTAATTTATACATACTTAATATATGTTATCATATTTGTTAATTTTCGTTAAACGATGCATTTTGGGGCTTAACCAAACTTAAGGGACTAAAAAAATAAAATGAATTTTCTGGATTTGCTCCTACCCCGAGCCACGCGAGGGACACACTTGCTCCCACGTAGGGGTGTGAATTTCTAACACGACCCGAAAACCTGACACGAACCTAACACGAAATTCGTGGGTTTAGGTTTAGTCTAAACGGGTTCAGATCATTTTCAGATTGAACCCGCCAACCCGTTTAGCTAAACGGGTCAGGTTTTGGTCAATCCGGTTGGGTTGACGGGTTGACCCGTTTAACCCAGTTCTATTGAAATAATATTTTTTATAACATGTTAAATGTCAAAAATTAAATTGGATTGTATTTTATGCTATAATCATAACTTAAAAAGGAAAATTGACATAAAATTTATGATTTTAATGTAATTAATTATATAAGTTTCTGTTTTTTTGTACTAGATGTTAATTTCATATATTACTTTGCTAAAAAAATAATAGAATTGGGTTGGGCGGGCGGGGTTCGGGTCAAGCTGCGAATATTCGGGTTCGGGTTCTTATGTATGTCACAATTTTCAGGTTCGGGTCGGGTTCAGGTTCTTCTAAAATTTCGGGTTCAGGTCAAGTTGAACCTGCCAGCCTATAAACTCGACCCGTTTAGAACCCCTACTCCCACGCGTGTTGTGAGGGAGCCCCATTTCAGCACAACAATTTCATGAATTATGATCATTTAGCAGCCTTGAATCACATTCAATCTTGAGTTTAAGCTTGTTTTCAGTTTCAAATTGTTACCAATGTATGCAAACTTAATCCATGGTCAAATCTCGTCATCAAAAACTCTTAATCACAATCTTAATTACCTTCGTCAAGACCCATTATGTCACAATTTAAACTCATAATCAAATGCATGTTTTTATTCCAATTATAATCATAAAAGTTTTCCTTTACCTTTTTCTATATCTATTCACAAAAAGTTCGATCCCAAACACCCAATTTCTCTGTTGGTTCAAAGATTAAGATTCCAGGGCTCGTATCTTCAAAATTTCGATTCGAATTCAATTCTAATCCGTTTAAAGTAATTCTTGAACCTATTCCATTTCATTTTCATCCTCTACAGAACCTTCTATCAATTTCTTTGATAGAAGAAAATTGTAATGTGATTTAGAATAGCATGATTCTATAGCTCTTAGCATTTGGGGATTTATATTTTCTTAAATTAATCAAATTAATATGTTCCATTATGATCTTATACCTATTTTATGTATAAAATTCAGTAGCTTTGATGTTAATCTTGTTAGCCTATTTTTCTAGAATATATATATATATAATATAGTTAATCTTTATTACTTCTTAGAATAATCAACATTGAAATTCATATTAATTATATAGATTAGTAATATTTATAATTTCAAGAATATTATTTGGAAAATTTTTAATATAATATTATAGACTATTATATATTAAATTGTATTTATGTAATATAAATAAAAAACCTAAAATAAATATTTTGTTAATCTAAAATTTGTCACTTTAGTTGTAGACAATTTAGACATGTTATTGTAACAATAGGTTTAATCAATTTAATTTTGGACTTTAAACTAATTGATTAAAATAATCCATTTAAACAAAAGTAGTCTTTTGGACAAATTGGACTATATAATATAGAGTGGAGGGAAGGTTTATTTGAAAAGAAATTTAATGTGAGAAGAAAAAAGAAGAAAATCACATAATGGTAAAACATTAAATAGTTTACAACTTCTTCATTAATTATGTTATCACTCATTAATAAAAAAATATTTTAATCTACACATTTCAAAATTTATCCTATATATGTCTTACATTTACCGAATTTAACTTACACACATGTAATTTACCCTGCACATTTCAAAATTTATCCTAGACATACTAAAATTTATCTATACATGTCGAAAATTGTCCTACACTAAATTATTTTATCTTGAAAGAGTATATGAAAAAAATGAGTTACAAGTTTAATTAATTAGCTAATTAATGACAATTATAGATTTACTTATATGCCTTTTTCATAACATTAAATACACACATTAAATAAAGTAAATGGTGAATTTCTATTGGTTTAAAAGTTATTCTTTTATTTCTTACAAAATTTCTTCTCATTTAAACTCTCCACTAGAGTAGGATTCATGCGAGAAATAAATTTACGCACGGAACCCAATAACTAATGTGAAAACAAAAAAATAAAATCAAAAAATAATAAATAAATAAATAAGTAAGTAAGTAATAAAACACAAACAATGAGCGTCCACCCCCACCACAAAAAAACCTAAACCTCACCCCTCAAAACCTAAACTCCCACCCAAGCTAAATGTTAAAACTAAATATATGTGTTTTTAAAGCTTTTTTAGGTTGTTTCTGTTAGTGTTCACATTAATTCTAGGATTCTCGACCTAAATGCTAGTTCCTAACACTATAATATATATATATATATATATATATATATATATATATATATTTGGAGAGTTTAAATGAGAAGAAAAATTTTGTAAAATAAAAAGAATAACTTTTAAACCAATAAAAATTCTTCATTTATTTAATTTAATGTGTGTATTTAATATTATGAAAAAAGGCATATAGGTAAATCTATAATTGTCCTTAATTAGCTAATTAATTAAACTTGTAACTCATTTTTTTAGTATACTTTTTCAATATATAATAATTTATGGTGAATGACAATTTCCGACATAAGTATGATAAATTTTAGTATGTGTAGGATAAATTTGAAATGTAGGTTAAATTTACATGTGTGTAAGGTAAATTCGATAAGTATAAGATATATGTAGGATACATTTTGAAATGTGTAGGATATAATGTTTTTTTTATTAATGAGATAACATAATTAATGAGAGAAGTTATAAACTATTTATGTTTTACCATTATGCCTTCTTCTTTTTCTTCTCACATAAAAATTCTTCTTAAATGAACCTTCCCCTATATATATAGTAGAGGTTTATATAAGAAAATATAAAAGTATGAGAAGGATAAGAAAGATTTTGGAGTTGACACGTGTCCCTTTTTATTTTATAGTTTTAGGGTATAAGTGTAATTTAATTAATAAAATCTAATTATGGAATGCATATATGTAACCGATTTTTGACAGTTATTGTAGGGATTTTCGAATTTAAAGGCATACATCTTATAAAGAAATAAATCTAACTCATAAAAACACCACAACATGTATATTGAAGGCATACATCTTATAAAGAACAGAAATATGACAGAAAACACACCCATAACTTATAAAAACACCACAATATGTATATTGAAGACACACATCTTATAAAGAACACCCTAACATTGAATATAACAGAAATAACACCCTAATAAATCAAGGACCTTTGTCCTCACATTAAATATAACAGAAATAACACCCTAACTCATAAAAGCACCACAACATGTATATCGAAGGCATACATCTTACGAAGAACAAAAATATAACAGAAATAACACCCTACAATTAAAACACCATTGTATGAACATAGAAAAAACACCATGGACTAAAACATTCAAGCGAGACGTAATTTTTTTTGTACATAAGTATATTAATATGATACTCATATTAAAGATAAAAAACACTCATTATTATGGTGTAATTTAAAAAAAAAGAGTTACGTATAAAAAGTTATTGACGTTTAAAAAAGAAGGGAGTGAACTTGCATGTGCATTAATGTTAGTTTCTTAATTTAAAATGTTAAATTTACATTTATACCTCAATCTAGAAAATTAATTAGTTTAATAGTCAACACCATTTACAAGATTGCCATCAATATCTGAACCATTAGATTAAATATCTAATGGTTTAGATTCTTTCTTATACTTTTCACACTTTTATATTTTCTTACAATAACCTCACCATATATATATATATAGGGGAAGGTTCATTTGAGAAGAAATTTAATGTGAGAAGAAAAAGAAGAAAGAGCATAATGGTAAAACATTAAATAGTTTATAACTCCTCTAATTAATTATGTTATCTTCATAATAAGCAAAATATTTATCCTAACATTTCAAAATTATCTACATAGTCTTACATTACAATTTCCTAACATTCAAATTATCCTACACATACTAAAATTTATCCTACACATGTCGAAAATTGTCCTTCACCATAAATTATTTTATCTTGAAAAAGTATATTAAAAAAATGAGTTACAAGTTTAATTAATTAGCTAATTAATGATAATTATAGATTTACCTATATGCCTTTTTTATAACATTAAATAAACATATTAAATGAAGTAAATGGAGAATTTCTATTGTTTTAAAAGTTATTCTTTTTATTCTTACAAATTTTTCTTCTCATTTGAACTCTCCACTACATATATATTAGTTAAAATGTACAAACTTTATTTATTTTACTATTATATGTAATTACGAATTTTGTTATTTGTATTTATATATTTTAGACATTCAAACCATTTTTTATCATTTATACTAAAAATCCCCTAAATCATGGGAAACTAGAAATCGTCATTCCATCATATTCCTTAATTCATACTTGTATATATTATACGCTGTTAGGGTGATTTTTGGAATTTATTTCAAAACGCTAAAACTTATTTTAAGTTGTATTTTGGTTATCCTCGTAACATGTTATTCATAGTCCTTTTTCGTATTATTCATTTTGGGGAGTATCGTTTATACGTATTCAATCATTAAACTTTTTATACAATCATGTGAATTCATTCATGTCTATGGGTTATTTATGCTAAGTGTGAAACTTTATTCGTTGTGGTTATTCTGCATTGATTCATGCTTTGGTAATTAACAACACCAACCTAAGTAAGTAGATATAGCGCTATTGATTTGACCACCCACCCAAATTGGTATTTGGGTATCGAAACCGATTTTATTAAGTATTGTAATTCATGTCTTGCAAGTTTGATCAAATGCAAATTGTTATTTGGGTATCGAAACCGCTTTTAGACGCAAGTAGCCGACCCTTACACCCTCGAGAATGAGGATGAAACACACAAGACCCTTACGAACCTCACCTATACTCACAACCCAAGAAACCCGGTAAGAACCGCATCTAAAGAACCTCCCAACACTCATGATCGATAACTCCCATGCCGTATTCACCGAACGTTGTACCTATAGATATTTAGTCGAACTCAACACCCTACCATCAAACTACCAATTGATCAACCCACCACAACCATCTCATTGGTCAACCTAACTCCCCATACATACTCTAGACATAGTAACCATAAACATACACGTCAATACCAACGAGGCTTGATTATCTAAAGACCATTTTGCTAAAATACTTTTCAAGACCAAGTTTTCCACAAAAATCTTTAAGCACAACTTTTCTCATTTTGATGTAAATACTTTCAATGAAGCAAGCTCACAACTTAAAACCCTTCTCAAAACCACTAATACACAATTCCAAATCTAAACACGTGGGCATGAAAAATTCATGAGATCAGACAATCTATGGCTTACGCGAATCCAAATCTTAAACGAATGTAGCATTACCTTTACAAACTACATCTTTCGTCGTAAACTACTATTTTCTCCCAATATTCTCTCGACATTCACGAGTCTAATTCTCATTTTCCAACGGACCCGACCTACTTGGTTCGGCAAACTCAATGATTTGTTCAAACAACTATATGCACATGCTTATCGTTTTACACGTTTCAACTTATACAGTCAATATTTCACGATAATCTTCCACGTACCATCATTCGCACCTTGTTTTATACACTCAAAACTACCTGGTAGACTTATATATGCTTAACCTCATTTATACTTCAACTTATACACTCGATATTACATGCTAATCTTATCCCATTTGTCATCAGTCATACTCAAACTCATACGTTCTCACTACATGATAGTCATACTTGAAATCTATACATGGGCACACCCTGAGTAGTTTTGCCTACATTACACGTACGTACTTAAATACAATCATATATACATGCTTAAATTTTCTTACCCGATCACACACACATCCTCACTGGTAATGCTAAAATTCACCCTTGACCCACACAGTACTTGTACAGACTATGCGGATCATGAATGACCAAGATAATCACGGGTGCACACGGGATTACAATGGCAGGCGCATGAAAACCATAGTAGGTTCTACTGTGCGTCGTAACATGGAACGTAACATGATATCGAATAGCAAAATAGACGTAACATGGTTAGAACATGGTGGATACGCCGCAGATACTTTCCATATATAAGTGTTCCTACCATGTTACCAAACTTTCATAAAACGTGCCTTGCGAAATTCGGTGTTATTCGGACCTTATTAAATACAAACATTTAACAAACAAATTATGGTGCATCACAAGCCTTTCCTTATTTATACACGAATACGCCTTGAAACGCTTAATACACAGTTCGCTATAACAAAAGCTTGTGCCCAAAATCGTTAGCCTTGGCGGCTACAACTATCACTAACATTCCCCGACGCTTCATATACGCCTTTTATCTGGTACCCATACTACTCTTAAGCTTCGTTCATTCACTCCCATGCCATAATTATTCCCAACTATTCACCTAACCTTCGTCTAAATCTTATCCAAAGTATCTCGGCATATACGTCCAATCTATGTTCAACAAACCTCTTCACAAGCTCAAGTTAGCCCAAAATGTTTTTGAAATTTTCTCTCATCCTTTATTACACTTAAACACCAACCGGTCGGCCCTTTTTTCCGTCAAAACCGTTCGACAACCATAAAATATTTACCATCTCATTTTCTAAAAAAAAAAAACACTTTTCTACAAATTTTGATTTTACTGATGCATTTTAAATCGACATGACCTTCTTACAGCAATGACATGGGCCGCCGCATTACATAAGATTACATCCTTGCTTACCTTAAAACTTTTCGCTCCTCAAGTCACATCCCTTAAACAATCCCCTAACCAAGTCGTCCAACTTCGATCAACTTAGTATTGCCTATATACACACATACCCATTTTACTTCTTACGTACGGATGATGACCTAACCCACCCTAGCCAAATGAGTTACTTTGACAAACTTATCTCTTATCCCTTCAAATTTATCCACATTCTACTAAAACCATAAACTACCACTTCAACCAAAATTTTTGAACAATACATTTTTAACACGCTTATACATAAACGCTACATACACATTAAACTTCAAATTTTCAACCTTGGCCAAACATTTTAACCTATTATCACTCACATCGAATCACCAAGATACCATCTATTCACCGAGTATTCCTTTTGAATAAATTTCGGGACGAAATTTCCTAAAGTAGGGGAGACTATAACGCTTTGCATTTTTGTACTTTTCTTATTTAGAAAGTGTATTCATATTTCTATTTTTGATAACTTGTAATCGTATTTCTATTTTTGGAAACTTGTATTCGTATTAGTTCCCAACCTTGTAATTCGGGACTTTGATCATAATGAAATTCATACTTTATACATACATGTTATACATGCAATTGATCGTTAATTACGTGTTTACTTGCAAACTGATACTTGTTATACATTTAAAATGTCATCCACACACTCAGGATATGCAACTTATGCATACTTACACGTTCCATAAAATAATAAACAAACCAAAGTTCAGGGGCTAAATTGCAATAAAACAACACTGATTTGGTTAAACAAGGCGCCACATCACGCGAAGCTTCTCCTTATCACCTTCGTGCGATGCTAAGGCCCTCAATCAGATGAATATTTTTCAGCTCCAAGGATTGGCCATTTCCATCACCTCCATTCTCACCCAATCAACTCTTAACTTCATTAAAACACCAAACACTACTTCACCGTTATATAACCAAGCCTTCATTACCTCATTTGCACTTTTCCAACTCTCTAAACACTCTCCAGCCACTCTCAATCTGCTAGAATTGCAAGCTTTAGATAGATTATATTCAAGTTATTAAGTGAGTTCAAACTCATCTTTCTTTCTTTTCTTCATGAATTCTTACTTCAAACTTGTTGGGAACAACTCTAGGATTGTTTCCACAAGTTTACCATGGTAAACTAACGTGGAACATCACCATTTGGAGGTCCAACTTTGTGTTTTGGAAAGAACTTTACTTAAACTTTACTACACTTCTTTTAACTTATGAAATCTTGTAGATATCTTGCTTCTAACTGAGTCCATGGTTGGGGTGCTTGTGTATGGTTAATTCTAATGAGTTTAGAGGTGCAAACACCCTCTAAACTTTATGTTTTGATAGGGTTCCAATCCAAGCAACCTTCAAGTGTGTGGCCATCCAAGGTCACCATTGTTTATATGGTAACTCTTGTATTTGGTCTGAATGTGTGAACCATGGAAGCTTTGGTTTTCCAAACTTGTTCCACTACCTCACATGATGATTTACTATGATTATACCCTAAGTCACAAAGCAACTTCCATTAAGGGGAAAAGCTACGGCACGCTCCCGAACACCTTCCATGCTCTGGATGCACGCACGTAGATTGCTCTCTTGGTTGTTTTAGGACTTAGAGTAATACCAAGTAGCTTCCAAGAATCCAAGTAACATAACCCTGCCTCACCTCCAACATTTTCCATCTTGGGTATGACACGCCCGGGTTGTCTTACTTGGCTACTTAAAGAACTAGTTAGTTAGTTTTATTCTTATTCATGACCAACCAGGTCATCAACTAAGTTGAAGACTTTGTGCTTTGGTAAATCATACAATGAGGTTTAATGGATGGAAATCATTCTACCTCCATGCTTCACTTACATGCTAATACATGATTATATATGATGGACTAAATAATAACTTATACTATATAATATATATAATATATATTTACTAACCGAATTCTTGATATTAACCGGATTATGGTTAGATGTCAAGGACATAGGTTATATTATCTTAGGTCTAGACTCCTCGTTTGTTATTCTCATAGGCACATCAGGACCCATGAAAACTTAGTGTCCAAATGAGTATCTACACAAGATATATTTTCGTGTAATATACTTTTTATACTTAATTCTGAATCCGAACTCTCTACAAACTCCGAATACTCACACACCTTCGTTTCCCAATGTAGAGTAACTCGGGTGCTCCACTCTCGACAACTCATCAACTTGCATTTTTAACACTTTTGGGTGCAATATATACATCATATGAAAACTCACACAAACACTTATACGTAAACACATTATTCATACAATCGAATCCAATATACATGTTTTATACGTTTATGCTAAGACATACATGCATGCTAGAAACTTTTCTTGCACAATACTTTGTCATTAACTTCGTACAAGCCTCCCTTAACAGTGTAGAAAGTATCGGAATAACACGACGCCCGTATTCTTGAGGTTATGTTAAGTTTATACATACAAAACGGTCTTATCGTTGCGACGACAAGATTACGCTAGTGGGAATCTTTGGGTTGACAAGTATGTGATGCATGCTAGATTATGTTATGTTATGTCTTAGTATACGTTATTGCCATGTGGATTTCGTTAAACTCTTTTTACTTATCTAGTAGACATAAACTTGTATGCTCGCCAATACTTTATGTGTTGACTGTTATTTTACTATATATTGCAGGATTGTGATCATGACACATTGAAAGAAATCTAGTAGGAAGGACTAGATATGCACCAAAGCTTAATTCATGTTTATTAGTTTAGTCATACGTTACTTGTTGTACTTTTGTTTCCAAATCATGTACCTGAACGGTTAGCAATGAATTGGAAATTTATTTTTTTAAATACTTGTCACAGTTAGTCGTTATGAAGTCTCTTGCAAACTCGTTTTTGTCTCACTCCGAGTGTTTCCGCCATCAGTTGGGGTGTAACAGAATGAACTGTAACTTTCAACATACTTTCACCATGTTTTTTTCATTCTAAATATCTTCTTATTGTATTCGCATGTTTAGTTGTTCAACAAAACATTTGAGAATTTTCTTTACTTTATCCCATGGTGCATTTAGCTGGTTTTCATGTGTACTTAAACACATATATTTTTGTTGCTCAACATGAATCTTCAACCACTTCAATTAGCCCAAAAGTGTTCTAAACACGAATTCCAACCACCTCATATGCACTATAGCACTATAACCTTTGATAGCCCATGTGAGGGGGGATCGGCTCCCTCCGATGAGCACCGGACCGATTGACTCAACTAACAGAGGCGGAATTCTATGTTAGTGAGCTTGACAAACAAACAAGTGAGTCTACTACTTAAATGCTTGATTATATTAATATATGTGAACAAGTACAGTGCAAGTAAACAGTTCAGCAGGGCTATGCCACACCAACAGGATTCCTAGCTCTGACACAACACTCCTCTTTATAGGTGACATGACTCGCACAGGAGAGTGTGTAACAGAGTGTGACTCGAGCGAGTGGATGCCTCGTACGAAAGACAACATATATTATGGAACGAGATGAAGACGATTTCTTGACCTGCAAGAATAAACATTTCAACACTTAGAAATTTTCTCAAAAAAAATTCAACTTAGATCCACTCGTACAGATTACCATTCGTACGAGTCATACACTTCGACAATTTTCAAGTTTGGGTCAATCATCACTCGTACGAGTCACTACTTCGTACGAATGACCAAAATACTTAAAAAATTTCAAGAATTTTGACCAAACTGCTTCGTACGAACGATGCTTCGTATGAATCATCAACATTTAACAATTAAGGATCCTACTCGTACGCACTCACTCGTACGAGTGAATGTGAAACATCTTTAATCTTGCTCGTACAAGAATATCGTACATTGACGTACAATAATACTAATAAACCGAACTTAAAACGTGTAGATTTTAACAATTGAGGGTTGATTTATAGGTTAACAGGGCCGATTTTAACGTTTTTAAGTTCAATTTTAAGTTTTACCAGTCCAATTTCCCTAAATCTATGTTTTATGTCTGTTTGGTTCAAATTTGGCATTATAATGGCTTAAAACGAGCATTAGTACCTTTCCTATTGCAAGAGGTGTGCGAATCAACCTCCCCAATGTATCAGTACATAGTATAGATCAAGAAAATGTAGTAAAAGAACTGGTTCGCACAAAAGTTTCTCTCAACCGCACAGAGTCAATAGTATGACTCGTGCGAATGAGTGCCCATTTATACTCATTCAGTAGTCGCACGTACGAGCAATAGCTCATGCGAATGAATACTTATGTCACTCGTACGAGTCAGTGTCACTCGTACGAGTCAGTTCTGACACTTTGTTATCTTTTTTTATTTTTTTATGAATTTTTTATCTATTTAATAGTGCAGTTAACGAAGTCCAAGTTAATGACCTTGGTTATCTGATTTGCCTACTAAGTCCAAGTTAATGACCTTGGTTGACCATTGTTTGACCAAAACATATTTATTTAAAAATGTAAAGTTTCAAATTAATGAACTTTGTTGACGTTCAGGTAATCTCTTCTCATGATTAGCTCCCAACCCGTGAATCTTCAGCTTTCCTGCAGCAAGCGTCGCTATGACTTGAACTATCAGTGTTTTCATCATCGTAGACTTAAAATCTAAGATAAATTGCTAAAAGCTGAAAATTTTTTTGGGATTTTTCTGAAAAGAAATAACAAGTAAAGATATATACACAGCATATTTTTGTGAGTTTTGTGTTAAGAGAATCATATCAAGTATTTAAACAAATCACCAATACTGTTGATCTTGGTAGTAACTGTAAGTTTTTATACAAATTTACTTAGATTGTCAATATACTTATCCACTTAAACTTCTCGTTTCTCAACTGTTTCAAGATATGTTAGGTAATATTAAGGAACATGAAATAACTGTGTTTCCCATATCAGAATATACTTCCGTATCGAGATTCCTAGAATATGATTTCACAGGTGAATATATCCAATTGATATTTGTAAATGGGGTGAATTGCAAGACCTTGAGTTAGTAGTATTTCCATACAGACTAAGAGATGAAGGCTCGTCTTTAGGTGGTGCTCCATAAAGGAATCTTTTAAACTGCAGATGTTACAAAGTTTATGACATAATTATTTTCTATGAAGCTTTTGTGGGCGAATAATGTGTAAAGTATTATACAAGTTCTAGGCCATTGCTGACACAAAATCAGAAGAACTCGGATAATACCCCAGATATCGATTAAATATAAAGACCTAGTATTACAAAATCTGGCATTCTCTCAAACAAAATTTCGGAGTACTAAGTCCATATATCCGAGAGATATTAACCCACAAGTTACTCAGTTTTTCTTTTAGGTTTATATCTTGAAAAACAATTTACTGAATGAGTGAAGCCTATTGGCACATCTTCAGTAAGACCTGTTTAATTACTTGTATAAACATTCCATATCTTTAGCATACAGTGATTGTCATATTGATGTAATATGATCTCCCTTTTTCACAAAAACTCTTTTTAACTTTTATAATGTTTTTGTATTTTCCCAAACTTTCTCCGCTAAAATCAAAAACATTTTTTTGGATTTTTAGAATTTTTAAGAACGTATGTACAGAAAAAATGTCATACCAATGAGAATCACGTCAAGTCCTCGTCATCCTCAAACTCAACCTCATGAATAACCCCTGATGTCAGATTTCTTAAACCATTTAATTTCAAAAGATTTTTAAATCTTGAGCGATCAAATGATTTGGTATAAAAAATTGCTTTTTGGTCATCAGTGTGGATTTTTCAATTCTAACCAACTTTTTTCGTAGTAGTCACGGATAAAGTGGCGTCGAATCTCAATATGTTTTGTACGTGAGGTTGGCATGAGTTTTTAGTGATATCAATAGCAGCCCGATTATCTACATATATGGACGTGTCAAGAAATTGCTGTCCGAAGTCTCTCATCTGCTGTTGAATTCAGAGAATCTGGGAACAACAGCTGGATGCTGAAATGTATTCAGCTTCACAGGTAGAGAGAGCGACCGTGGTCTATTTCTTGCATTGCCACGTTACCAAACGAGTTCCGAAGAACTGGCAACCAGCCGTAGTAGATTTGGCATTAAGTTTGCAACAACCAAAATCTGAATCTGAGTAACCCGCAAGATTGAAGTGGTCGTGTCGAGGATACCACAAGCCGGTGCTTGGATATCCTTTCAAATATCTCATGATACGCTTGACGGCTAGCAGATGCGAATATCTTGGACTGGACTGAAAACGGACGCACAGGCATGTAGGATACATGATATCAGGTCGAGGAGCTGTTAGATACATCAAGGATCCGATCATGGAGCGATATAACGTTTCATCAACTTTGACTCCATGAACTTCTGGACAAATGCCGTGATTTGGAGCTAACAGGGTAGATGCTGGTTTAGTTCCTGTCATATCAAATTTCTCTATATGTCATGAACATACTTCTTCTGATGGATGAAGATACCATCACGCAATTGATCAACCTGAAGTCCTTAAAAGAACTTCATCTCCCCCATTGCACTCATTTCAAATTTGCGCTTCATGATTTCTTGGAAGTCTTTACACAGCTTACATTTGTCGATCCGAAGATGATATAATCCACATATATTTGCACGATAATCAAATGTCCATCTACTTCATTGGTAAAGAGGGTAGAATCTACAGTTCAACTGAGAAAGCCATTGTCTAGAAGATGTCGTGACAGTGTTTCATACCAAGCTCTCGGGGCTTGATGTAAAACATATAAGGCTTTGTTCAGAAGGTAGACTTTGTCTTTGTGTATGGGATTGACAAACCCCGGTGGTTGGCCGACATACACCTCCTCTTTGACTTTGCCGTACAAGAAAGCAGATTTGACATCTAACTGCAAGAAGCAAAGGCCAAGAATATGCGGATTGCTTCGAGATAAGCGACTGGGGTATAGACTTTGGTGTAGTCTATCCCTTCTTGCTGATGAAAGCCTTGTACCAAGAGTCGAGCTTTGTTGCACACTACGATCCCTCTGTCATCACGTTTGCACTTGAAGACCCATCTAGTATTTATTTTTTTGTGATGATTCGGTAGGTAAACAAGCTTCCAGACTTCTAGCTTCTGGAATTGAAGCAATTCCTCCTGCGTTACTTCCACCCAACTTTCTTCTTTTAACGTGTCTCTCCAGTTCCCAGGTTCAATCTGTGAAACAAAACAACTGTAAGAACCTTCGGGTTTGTAATGTAGCAATACGGGTATAAAAACAGCTTAGATCCTTATTGATCTGATTGCGAGTTTGCACTCCTGTTTGTAAGCTGCCGATAATATTCTCTGATGGATGATAAGAAAGTGTCCTCGGCATCATTTCACTGGGAACATCCACTTGAGTTTGCAAATTTGTGATCACTTCATCAACAACCAGAGCAGAAGATGTTGCTTCATTCCTGACGTTTGATTGATCAGCTTGATCATTCAAGAAGCTTTCAATATGTTCATATCCTTCATTAGATTTTGATCCTCCATCATCAAAAGTCGGTTCATGATCAGCGTCGGCATTTGGCGGTTGCTGGGTAGATAATTCAGCAGTGTTCATGAATGGTACAGAGACAGAGTCTTGAAGAGTAGTGCTCAGACCTACATCAGAAGTGTTGACAGGAAGTGACGGGGAAATCACCAACGGTCTAGTAACTTGTTCTTGATTAAAGATTTGATGTTGTCGAAAGAGCATAACAAGTTCTTCTTCAGATGGCGCGTCTGGTAGGTCGAAAGAATTCCACAAACCTTCGTAGTTGAACAACCATGGATCCCCAGGTTTCTATGTAGGCGTAGTATAACGTTGACAATCAACTTGTTGTGCAAGAATAACATGGTTCAGACTCGGCAAGAAGATACGCTTTTGTGGAGTAGCATAACCCATGAAAAATCCTTCCAAGGATTTGGCTCCAAATTTACCACCCGGGTCCAAAACTGTACATGGTGATCTAAAAGGCTCCAGAAACGCAAGGTTAGGCTTCCATTGATTTAGAAACTCAAAGCAAGTCTTGTTGTGAGGCTTGACTGTTAACACACAATTGAGGGTGTAACACGCTGAAGCGACTGCTTCACTCCAGAAACTGATTGGCAATTTCGAATCGACGAGCATGGTTCTGGCAATCTCAATCAGTGTGCGATTCTTGCGTTCAGCAATTCCATTTTGTTGAGGAGTATAGGGGGCGCTGAATTCGTGAAGAATCCTCTTTTCGTTGCAGAATTCGAGCATCCTTTTGTTCTTGAACTTTGTACCATTGTCACTGCGGATTCTCTTGATTGGTAGATGATACAAGTTTTCAAATTTACTGAAGAGAATCATTAGACTTTCAAACGTTTCATCTTTGCTCTCCAGAAAGAAAACCCATGAGAATCTTGAAAAAACATCTGTAACGACCAGGCAATATAGATCTCCAGAAATGCTTTTGACGTTTACTGGTCCGAATAGATCCATATGTAGCCTCTCTAGTGGTAGCTTGATAGAATTTTGAAGCTTTCCTCAGTGTGATTTCTTGTGCTGTTTCCCCTTCTTACAGCTCAGACAATCATCAGATAACTGAAAATTTTTCAGATTAACACCCTCCACTAGGTCATTGTACACTAGATAATTCATCTTTCTTAGATGAATGTGCCCCATCTTCCTATGCCATAAGATAGACTCCTTCTCGGTTGCTTTAGAGACAAAGTACCGAACCTTCTTTGATGTTGTAGATGCGACACTCATATCAAGGACATAAAGATTATTCTCTCTCGGAGCACGCATAAGAATCCATTCCTCAGGAATCTTGAATCCCTGCTTTAGAATTAAGCATTCTTTTTCATTGAAGTGTGTTGTGAACTTTTTATCACAAACTTTCAAAATACTCAAAAGATTATTCTTTAGCTCTGCAATGTAGTTCACCTTGTCAAATGAAACCACTCCATTCGTGAGAATACCCTCTCTGACGATTCTTCCACCTTGTATTCCAGCGAAACTAACATAACCTCGTCGGATAGCTTTGACATCGTGTAACAACGCAAGCATCCCAATCATGTGTCGAGAAGCCCCACTATCCATAATCCATTTTGACATGATCGAACGCAGAAGCCACTACACACATGAGGAAGAAACTATTTAAACAAAGAAACCCAAGCCTGTTTGGTTTTGGGTGGGTTTGGAATATCAAATTTTTGTTTTTGACACTCTGTTTAGGCTCGTTTTCGTTGGAACAGATGGTTTCAGTTCTACCTTAGATGGTTTGGCTTTTGCAACCCAAGTTTGTGTTTTCAATTTTGCCCTTTTTGAGTAAAAGTTCGAATCCGTTTGACTTTGACGATTCTTGGTGGAAGTTTCTCCAATTTCAAATTTAGAATTTAGTTGAATTGTTGATTTAACATTTTTGTTGGATTCAATGTTTCGTTTCAAAATCTGTTTCGGTACAACCATGGGTGCCTTTTATTTCACATCCTTGGTAGATCTGATGGAGTTAGAAACAGGTTTTGGATATTTTTGTGAACAATGTTGTGCAATATGCCCAACATTTTTACACTTGTCGCATGTTCTACTGTCCTTTTGAACAGAGGAATTCAAAACTTGTTTTCTATTCTCTTTTTCTTTCTTGAACTGATCATTGGATTGTGTACCAATGATCTCTTTTTCTTTCTCAGTCGTTGTTCCAAAAACAAAGTTAACTTTCTTTGTAAAGTTTAACTTTTGAAACTTGTTTTTGTTCTATTCTTTTGAAAACCCAAACCAGCCCTCCTATTCTCAGGATAATCTCTGTTTCTCTGATGGAAGGGTCTATTAACACATTTTAATTTAGAATATAATGTTACATCGTGTTTTTCTAAATCAGAATGGCTTATCTCAACAAGCTTGAACAACTTATCGACACGATCCAGATAGACATTCTGGATTGGAAAATCTTCATTAGAATATAGTTTATCAGATCCATGCATTTTATAAACTACGACGTTTAGATCAGTGTTTAAACTATTTTCCGATGTTTCAACATCCGATTCAGATTTTTCAGATTCACTATTCAAAACACTCTCAACCACTGTTTTAACCACATCAGATTCACATTCATTTTCAGATTTTGTGTAAGTTACATCACTGTTCGTACGTAGCTCGTTTGATTGTTCAGTTTTCAATTTTAAGTTTAGCGCCTTTTCCACCCCTGATAGTTTTTTAGTAGCATAACTATTCCACATAGGTCCTGGAACACGATCGTAACTTACACTTTTGTTTGGATCATTTTTAGATTCTTCTTTGCTTTTAATCTAAGGTAAAATATGGTTAATGACGTATGAACTTGTAGAATAACTGATTAACAATTTGTTAACTCGTTCAGTTTCTATTTTCATTTTCTCAAGTTCACTTTTTAGCTCAGCGATTGTGTTTAAATGAATGTTAATGGCCATTTGTGTGTCCATCACAATCGCTTTAAGCATTGAAAGTGTTCCGTCATTTTCTCTGAGCACCTTTTCATATTGTTTAACAGATTTGCTTAATTTGTCATAAGCTTCTTTTGTTGCTTTATAGTCATATGACAAATTATCTGTTAAACTTTTGAGCTCATTGTATCGTGTGTCTTTTACAACACATTCACTGTATGGCTCTGCACATTTCAAATATGGTTTTCTATCACAGACTTACTTTTAGACTCATTTACCTCATTTACATTTGCCATACAAGCTTTGTTGGTCTCATCATTCAACTTCTCTATCTTTTCATCAACTATCTTTTCAACATCAGGCTTCTTCTGTTCTTCACAAGATGATCGATGACTTGGCTCAAAATAACCTGTAAAAGTTTTCAAAATATCATTAGGCAAGCGATGTTTAAAAGCACTGTTTAATAGTTCCTCCTCTTCTGATAATGTATAATAATAATCTTATTCAGGAGCCTCGTCAAAAGATGCCTCTGATTCCTCTTCAGGTTATTCAATTATTTCTGTAACTAATGCCAAGCTCTCATTCTTGGAAATGTACTTGTTCCATTTAAAGCCTTCGTCTTCTTGAGTCACGACAAGCGCTTTGTCTTTGGATTTTGGCTCTCTATCTTCGATTTGCACCATTCTTGTTCTAGGTTGAGGATGATGATAGATGGCTTTCTTGTAGTAGTCGTCGGCAAATGGGTTCTGATTACCCTGAACTTCTCTGTTTGGACATTCACGTTAAAAATGTCCATTCTCCGACACTTGAAACAAGTAACTTTGGACTTGTCGAATCCAAGTTTTCCATCTAAACCTCCCAAGTTCTCTTTCCCGGTGATTTCCATGAAGCGTTGTGCTCGTCTAACATGTAACATTTGTCAAAAACGGGTTTCCAAAACCCGCTCCGTTTTGTAATCGAATATCAAGTTATAAATGTTACGTTGTGTATTTATGGTTATTTTGATTCTTAATGATACATAATTAATAAACAAACTAAACATAAAAATTATTTTTGATAAAAAGTGAAAACAAAATAAATAAAAATAAATTGTTGCTGCCGGGACTCGAACCCGGGTCAGCTGGTTTATAACTTCAAAGTCTTAACACACACACACATCACCACTCCGCCACTTGTTGTTTTCTGTTATCTCTAGGAAACAAATAACATTTATACACAAACTCGGTTAAACCGGTTGCGCCAACTGAGAAACGGAAATCGGCAATTCAATCGTCTAATCGTTTGATTAATCGCACATCAGGTTTATAACCGATGCACCGACGGTTTTTAATCAATTCGAAATTGATTGAACATCAATTTTCATCATCATTGGTTTTTATAACCGAAAATAATCAAAGTTCAGATTACTCCTATCAAATCCCTTCTCGCGACTCAGAGACATCAGACAAACATTCCATTTCACTTTCGTCACACTTTCAGTCCATCAGAACGCTTAAATCAACTCGCCGGAAATTTCTGTAAGGTTCGCCGGAAAACCGTATTGATCCTCAAATCGGTAAGTTCTTCAATACCATCGTAGTCTAACAGTTGTTAAGCTGTTTCTAACTCAAACCATCCACTTGAGATCGAATTCAGGCACCGTTATCAGATAATTCCAGTTCGCCGGAGAATTTCTTGAAATCTTTAATTCCGTCTGTGAAACGGTAAGGACCTTCAATCGCACTATTAACGTTTGTTTATCACTTCAATTCCACGATTGACTAATCAAAATGGTTAATTGTTTGGTTCAGTTGAGGTGGACAAAAACAGAGCCGACGCATTGCCGGAAAACTCTGTGATAAATCATTCCTACGGTATGTTACTTCTAACACCGTCTCTGCCATTTCATTTTAGCCTTAAGAATGTTTGTTAATCGTAAAAACAAGAAACGGATTAGTGATTCAGTCGACTGTAATTTGAATGAAGAAGACGAAGTTAGTTAAGTTATAAGTTTATTTGAAATCAGTAATATGAACGGGTTAGACACACAGTCCAGCGGTGGACTGTGTGCAAAATATACACGCACGTCACTAGTTCGATCCCTGATACACGCACTCCCTATGTAATAAAATGCCTTTTTGTTTAAAACTGAACCGGGTTAACTCTGTTAGTTGTTAAGTATAATAAAAACCGAGATAATAACCAGGTTAGACACACAGTCCAGCGATGGACTGTGTGCAACACTAAGTCACACGTCACGCGTTCGAAACCTGTTACCGGCACCGGTTGAACGGATTAAAAGGTTTTTGAAATTAAAAGAATTTTGGTTAAATCAAATTAGTATATAAATATAATTAAAAACAAGATTATTTCGGGTTAGACACGTAGCTCAGTTGGTAGAGCTGCGTGCACGCGTACGGGAGGTCTCGGGTTCGAGTCTCGCCCAGCGCATTCATGCACATTGACCGAACCGGTCAACATGTCAACAAGTCAATGGTCAACGGTCAACGGTCAACGCAAAATAAACAATTTTTTTTTATATTTTTATTTATTTAATTTAATTTAAAAATCGATTAAAAATACTTAAAAATAACATTTTCAAAGATAGAAAATAGCCTTAAACTCACAAAACATTAAAATCCTTAATAAAATCCACTCATTTACTATATTTTTCCGTTATTATTTAGGTTAGTTATTTCTCGTTGTTCCGCTCATCCAATTCGTGCGCATCTCGCCATCTCCAATCCAACGCACCCAATGTGAGTGAATCTTACAAATTCCTCGTTTTAATCACGTTTTGGGGTGTATCATGTGTCTTACTATATATTATATTTAAACCATTGTGCATACATCATATCATGAACTTGTGTATTCAGCTTGTTACAACTGTTGTGTGGTTATCGTTAGATGCAATTTATTATTTTCAGTACATGCAATTTCATAGGCCGCCGCTCCCCATTACATTATGAGCGTTGAGCATGTTCCCCATTACATTATGAGCGTGAACCTGGCGTGCCCACATACGATCGGCTCCGTTTGATTGAGCCTTGATCGCACAGACATTTATCATTTTCAGTACATGCAATACGATCGGCTCCGTTTGATTGAGCCTTGATCGCACAGTTTCATTCATGTTATTTATTGTATGATGTTGGTATGTTAAAGTATGCTATCATGTGTTATTGCATGTTATAGTTGTGATTGCTATTGCTACTGCTTGGTTATTTACATTTGCTCATTTATGATTATGCACAATTTTTCATTGATAAACTAATAAGAAAATCAATAACAAATGTTTATCTACAAGGTTCACTCGCCAACTTATGTTGACCCAAAAACCCCCATTTTTACACATGATACAGGTGAACCAGCAGCAGCCAGAAACACATAGGATTGGACTAGAAGAATAAAATGATTTAGACTTTGGGATTGTTATGTTTGGTTTATTTTTCTTTGTATTGTATGGACATGTTTGGATATTTGGAAATGTAACTTTGACTTTAATAAATATGAAACATATTAGTAAATATCATGAGCTTTGGTGATAACCCAATTATGCCCGACTCTTATTCCGCTGCGGGTCGGGGTGTGACAGATTGGTATCAGAGCCATGACTATAGGGATATAGGATAGGTTATTAGACCCTTAGAGCCTATACTATAGTTGATTAGAAACTTATAAGATTTTTGTGTGTTACATGCCAAATTTCATGATGTTTATATGTTTTATGTTAAATGTTACATTCAATATTATGCAAGCATGTTCATAAGTATGTATTATCATATAATGCCTATCATGAATCATATACTCATAACATATCACATCCATGAAAGCACACACCACATCATAATTGCTTTTACAATGATTGTGTTTTCAAATCTCATCAAAGTGAGTTCTCATGACGGGCATGTAGTAACTGGAAGGGTACCAGTACCGGTAGTCGGAACGTCCTGTCTAGGCTGGCATTCGTATAAATCCAAAATAAAGGACCAGTTTGCCTACCTAGGGACTAACGATGAGAGTACGAAGTACCTATTAGGCCAAAGCATGCTATACCAAACGTCGTGTGAGCTAACCCCACTTTGAGTTGTCATTGTGTCTACACCTGGACACGTTCCGACCAAACATCTCATGAACATATTTTGTGGTTTGCATTCGGGTGATGCGAGTGTTAAATTGCCAATACTAATGTGAATCCTACCAAGCCAATAGCCATGGGGGCCCACATGACTATATAGGTGAAGGTATGGGGGACATTTGAGGCCCAACATGAGCAAACCCAAGACATCCTATGGATGTAGTTGCATTATTGATATTTATGTTATTTTCATTTTCTTAAAGACACATGACACCTAAAAAGACACCATAAACTCACAATCTTCTCATGTATGTTCCTGTAGATGTCGTCCAGACAACAACGAAGGGGTAAAAAGATCAGGAAGGTCTCAGGAACGCTTGGCCACACAAATCGCGAAACAAATGGCCACGATACTGCCTGACATTGTGGTCCAAGTACAACAAGCCCTCGCTACAAATCCTACTAACCCTCCCCAACAACATGACTAGAACATCGACAACCTCCTACCAGCAAGTGCTCTTACAAACATTTCAAATCTTGTGATCCTCCTAAATTTGAGGGTACCGAAGGTGTCACTGCTCTCCTCCACTGGTTCGAGGAAATGGAAAACACCTTCCTCAATTGCGATTGTCCTGAGGATCGCAAGGTTCGATACGCCACCGGGAGACTATTTGGGGTAGCTCTCACTTGGTGGAATACTGAGAAAGGGAAGAGGGGAACTGAAGATGCAATGGCCTTAACTTGGGAGGAGTTAAGGGAAATCATGATTAGGCGTTTCTGTCCTAGGAGTGAGATTAAAAAGTTGGAGGATGAATTTCATTCTTTAAAGCAAAAGGAGGGAGATCATACCATCTACAACAAGAGATTCTTAGAGTTGAACCAAATGGTCCCTAACTTGTTCACCCCAACTTATCGCTTGATCGAGCATTATATTCAAGGTCTTCCCTCGAAAATTCAAGATTCAGTTCTCAGCACTTCACCAGCAACACTTGAAGCTGCTATGGAACTAGCCACTGAACTGACGAAAATCGCATTCGAAACGGTAAATTCAAAGAGGAGAAAAAGAAAGCCCCCATTGAGGCTCAAACTTCAAACCATTCTGGTTCCTCCTCGAAGTTTACTGGTAAAAGGAACCGAAGCACAAGAAACTTCGCCGTCACACAAACCAATTACCCTATTCCTGCTGCACCATTACCAAGTCGCCCCTTCAACTGCACCACACAAAAGACCATACTCTGGCCCGTTACCAAAATGCAACCGTTGCCAATACCACCATTCTCCTGATCATCCTTGCCAATATTGCACCGGTTGTGGTCGCGCAGGTCATACTGTTCAAACTTGTCGCATACCTCCGCGAACGAACCGCCACCAGCCTTCAACCCAAACCCACCAACAGATAATGGGTCAAGCCCAACAACCCCTACTACTACCACCTACCCAACATTTAGCCCAAACATACTATCAACCCAACTATCCCATGGTACAACCTATGCGGGCTTGCTACAATTGTGGAGACCCAAGCCATTTTAGAAACACTTGTCCACGTTTGGTGAACATCATTCATGCCCAAGCTCAAGCAAATCCGGTGAATCAAGCTAACCAAGCTCCACCACCTGCAAGAGGAAGAGCTTATAACATCAACGCCAATACTGTTGAAAATAATAACGGCCCAAACGAAGCACCCAACTAATTTTTCCACGCCAAGAAAGAAGACTCAACTCCAATCGTCTAGTTTTAATGTTTTCTTTATCCTTCCGTATCCCAGTTGTAAAATTTGGAATTTATGTATCCAAGAATTTTAATGCGATTTGATATTACAGTTTTGTTCTATACTCATTGATTTAACAGTTATATCATCATACATCTCGACGTATCTCAATCTCATCATTTAAAGAAGTTGGGTTGTGTCACACTTTTACATAGACTGACCCCTTCATCATAACCAACGAGAGAGGTACTGTCATCATTTAGTCATGTATCATTTCAGAATTGAGACTCAAGTTTTGTTCGTTGTGTTGTTTATGTTTTAGAGTCACATAGAACCGATCATGATTTACTGATAAAGCCAATGAAAATTTGACAAGAATATGGTGGATACGCCGCTGGTACTTCCTATATATAAGTATTCTTGGCAAAGGATCAAAAGCATTACCAGGAGGTTATGAAAAGTTTCCGTGTAGGTTTAAATATCGTCATGGTTGAAGTTTTTGTTTTATGATACATACCTTATCATTACAAATGTATCAGTTCCCTCAAAACTACTATACATAAAATCGTAAGCGACAACAAAGAATTAAAATCCGAGAAACCAGCAGGTTTCAGTAACAGAAAGGAGACGTACGCAAGGAGCCGTCTTGTGGAGCTAAACTTGAAAATTGAAACTAAATCCGATGGTATTCTATACTCTCTAGATCGCATATGGATTCCTGACCACAAAAACCTTCGTAATTTTTTTTATGAGGCGCACAAAACACGATATTCTATACACCCAGGAGCCGACAAGATGTATCAAGACCTTTGATACCCTTACTGGTGGCCTGGAATGAAAAAGGATATTGTTGATTTTGTTTCCAAGTGCCTTTCATGTTCCAAAATAAAAGCTGAACACCAAAGACCCTCAGGACTTCTAGTCCAGCCTGAAATACTGTATGGAAGTGGGAAAATATAACCATGGACTTCATTACCAGGTTACCTCGCACTTCTGGTGGGTATGACACTATATGGGTAATAATTGACCAACTTTCGAAAATCAGCTCACTTCATTACTATCCGCGAAGATTTCAAGAACGAAAAGCTAGCTCGTATTTATATCAGCAAAATCGTAAGCCGACGTGGTGTACTTTTAAGCATTATTTCAGATCGTGATGGTCGATTCACTTCACGAACATGGCAAACTGTACAAGTCGCTTTGGGTACGCGATTAGATCTCAGTACCGCCTATCACCCTCAAACTGATGGTCAATTTGAACGCACCATTCAAACTCTTGAAGATATGCTTTGAGCATGTGTTATAGACTTCAAGGGAAATTGGGACGCTCATCTACCATTAGTTGAATTTTCGTACAAACAACAGCTATCATTCAAGTATCGGCATGGCACCTTTTGAAGCCCTATATGGTCGTAAGTGCCGATCTCCAGTATGTTGGCACGAAATTGGGGAAGCTCAAATCACTGGTCCAGAATTGATCCAAGAAACCACAGACAAGATCCATCAAATCCGAAACA
Source organism: Scalesia atractyloides (assembly GCA_947069175.1). NCBI lineage: Eukaryota > Viridiplantae > Streptophyta > Magnoliopsida > Asterales > Asteraceae > Scalesia > Scalesia atractyloides. Next base: position 30,806,967 of record CAMTDV010000012.1, read on the forward strand.
ATTTTCTAGCGGCTCAGAGTCGTCAAAAGAGTTATGCAGATAAACAACGGAAGCCTTTAGAGTTTAACAGGTAATCATGTACTTCTAAAAGTGTCACCGTGGAAGGGAGTAGTTCATTTTGGTCAAAAAGGCAAGCTAGCACCACGCTACGTAGGACCTTTCAAGATACTCGAAAGAGTCGGACCTGTAGCATACAAGCTTGATCTACCAGAAGAACTCAACAGGATTCATCCCACATTCCACGTGTCGAACTTGAAGAAGTGCCTCGCTGATGAAAACCTCCACATTCCTCTGGAAGATATTCAGGTTGATGAATCTATGCACTTTATTGAAACACCAGTAGAAATCATGGATTTCGGGGAGAAACGTCTACGACGAAGATGCATTCCAATTGTTAGGGTACGCTGGGAGTCGAAACGGGGACCTCAGTTTACTTGGGAACGTGAAGACTCAATGCGCGAAAAATACCCGCACCTTTTTCCTACTACTACTACTACTACTACTACTTAAATTTCGGGACGAAATTCCTAAAAGTAGGGGATACTGTAACATTTGTCAAAAACGGGTTTCCAAAACCGCTCTGTTTTGTAATCGAATATCAAGTTATAAATGTTACGTTGTGTATTTATGGTTATTTTGATTCTTAATGATACATAATTAATAAACAAACTAAACTATAAAAATTATTTTTGATAAAAAGTGAAAACAAAATAAATAAAAATAAATTGTTGCTGCCGGGACTCGAACCCGGGTTAGCTGGTTTATAACTTCAAAGTCTTAACACACACACATCACCACTCCGCCACTTGTTGTTTTCTGTTATCTCTAGGAAACAAATAACATTTATACACAAACTCGGTTAAACCGGTTGCGCCAACTGAGAAACGGAAATCGGCAATTCAATCGTCTAATCGTTTGATTAATCGCACATTCAGGTTTATAACCGATGCACCGACGGTTTTTAATCAATTCGGAATTGATTGAACATCAATTTTCATCATCATCGGTTTTTATAAACCGAAAATAATCAAAGTTCAGATTACTCCAATCAAAACCCTTCTCGCGACTCAGAGACATCAGACGAACATTCCATTTCACTTTCATCACACTTTCAGTCCATCAGAACGCTTAAATCAACTCGCCGGAAATTTCTGTAAGGTTCGCCGGAAAACCGTATTGATCCTCAAATCGGTAAGTTCTTCAATACCATCGTAGTCTAACAGTTGTTAAGCTGTTTCTAACTCAAACCATCCACTTGAGATCGAATTCAGGCACCGTCATCAGATAATTCCAGTTCGCCGGAGAATTTCTGGAAATCTTTAATTCCGTCTGTGAAACGGTAAGGACCTTCAATCGCACTATTAACGTTTGTTTATCACTTCAATTCCACGATTGACTAATCAAAATGGTTAATTGTTTGGTTCAGTTGAGGTGCACAAAAACAGAGCCGACGCATTGCCGGAAAACTCTGTGATAAATCATTCCTACGGTATGTTACTTCTAACACCGTCTCTGCCATTTCATTTTAGCCTTAAGAATGTTTGTTAATCGTAAAAACAAGAAACGGATTAGTGATTCAGTCGACTGTAATTTGAATGAAGAAGACGAAGTTAGTTAAGTTATAAGTTTATTTGAAATCAGTAATATGAACGGGTTAGACACACAGTCCAGCGGTGGACTGTGTGCAAAATATACACGCACGTCACTAGTTCGATCCCTGATACACGCACTCCCTATGTAATAAAATGCCTTTTTGTTTAAAACTAAACGGGTTAACTCTGTTAGTTGTTAAGTATAATAAAAACCGAGATAATAACCAGGTTAGACACACAGTCCAGCGGTGGACTGTGTGCAACACTAAGTCACACGTCACGCGTTCGAAACCTGTTACCGGCTCCGGTTGAACGGATTAAAAGGTTTTTGAAATTAAAAGAATTTTGGTTAAATCAAATTAGTATATAAATATAATTAAAAACAAGATTATTTCGGGTTAGACACGTAGCTCAGTTGGTAGAGCTGCGTGCACGCGTACGGGAGGTCTCGGGTTCGAGTCTCGCCCAGCGCATTCATGCACATTGACCGAACCGGTTAACAGGTCAACAAGTCAATAGTCAACGGTCAACGGTCAACGCAAATAAACAATTTTTTTATATTTTTATTTATTTAATTTAATTTAAAAATCGATTAAAAATACTTAAAAATAACATTTTCAAAGATAGAAAATAGCCTTAAACTCACAAAAATATATCTAAAAATTCCATTAAAATCCTTAATAAAATCCACTCATTTACTATATTTTTCCGTTATTATTTAGATTAGTTATTTCTCGTTGTTCCGCTCATCCAATTCGTGCGTATCTCACCATCTCCAATCCAACGCACCCAATGTGAGTGAATCTTACAAATTCCTCGTTTTAATCACGTTTTGGGGTGTATCATGTGTCTTACTATATATTATATTTAAACCATTGTGCATACATCATATCATGAACTTGTGTATTCAGCTTGTTACAACTGTTGTGTGGTTATCGTTAGATGCAATTTATTATTTTCAGTACATTCAATTTCATAGGCCGCCGCTCCCATTACATTATGAGCGTTGAGCATGTTCCCCATTACATTATGAGCGTGAACCTGGCGTGCCCACATACGATCGGCTCCGTTTGATTGAGCCTTGATCGCACAGACATTTATCATTTTCAGTACATGCAATACGATCGGCTCCGTTTGATTGAGCCTTGATCACACACACATTTATTATTTTCAGTACATGCAATACGATCGGCTCCGTTTGATTGAGCCTTGATCGCACAGTTTCATTCATGTTATTTATTGTATGATGTTGGTATGTTAAAGTATGCTATCATGTGTTATTGTATGTTATCGTTGTGATTGCTATTGCTACTGCTTGGTTATTTACATTTGCTCATTTATGATTATGCACAATTTTTCATTGATAAACTAATAAGAAAATCAATAACAAATGTTTATCTACAAGGTTCACTCGCCAACTTATGTTGACCCAAAAACCCCATTTTTACACATGATACAGGTGAACCAGCAGCAGCCAGAAACACATAGGATTGGACTAGAAGAATAAAATGATTTAGAGTTTGGGATTGTTATGTTTGGTTTATTTTTCTTTGTATTGTATGGACATGTTTGGATATTTGGAAATGTAACTTTGACTTTAATAAATATGAAACATATTAGTAAATATCATGAGCTTTGGTGATAACCCAATTATGCCCCGACTATTATTCCGCTGCGGGTCGGGGTGTGACATAACAATAGATGCCATACACCATTTGATGTTGATCCACTCCATCTCGACCGGATCAATCAGATCATAGTCTTCTCTGGTCATCTCTGAATTTTCCAATTTTGCCCGCTACAAGATTGTCATAAGATTCGAGTACTGAAGCTAATAATGACATATGTTGGTTTACGGTCTTCTCTTCAAAGTTCTGAGCGTTTTGGAAATCAACATCGATATTTCACTATAAAACCCTTTGAGTAGGATGAGACTGACTGTTCTGGTTGATCTGGGGATTGCTCGAACCATGTGATGACTATGGGCTTTGAGACGTGTTTGGGTTGACTGTCGCAATGATTGAAAGCCACTGTGTTGATTTGACGGTGGGCTTGGTGTTTTCTAAGCGCAAAAGGCAGTTTAGATCTTTGGAGACCGTATCTGAGCAGCAGAACTATTCTAGTAATACAGATTGACGTCTTGTTGCATTTGGGTGCCTTTGTTCTTCGCCATTTTCTACATTTCGAGTTCGTATCTCTCCAATCTCTCAATGAATCGTGGTAATGAGAAATTACCTTATTCGGTTCCATTCTTCAGATAGGTAGACCATTCTCCTTGTGGTAAGGAATCTGCGAGTTTATCAACCAATTCTTCATTCGTCTTTATGATTCTATTCGCTTTATTTTCACAACCAGATAACAGTATCTTTCAATCAGTTGTTTTATTGTCTCTCCTTTAATCAAAGTAAAGATGTCAAATTCTTTACTCAACAACGCCCTCTTCCCTTTTCTCAACTGCGCACTACCTTGGAATTTCAATCGAAGAGCATTCCATAATGATTGTGCGTCATCATCATGTTGTAACAGCGCCAATATGTCTTCCTTGATGGATTGTTGTAAAATGTTCATCAGTTTCTTCTCATTTATGAACTTCTCTCTTTCAAAATCCGAGAGTTGAGCCAATGTCTTTTCAAGACCGTTTTCTCCAATAGGAGACTGATACTTTTCTTCGATGGCAAACCAACAGGTAAAATGATTCGCCTGAACCCATTTCATAAAACGTTCACTCCAACTGTCAAAGTCTTCAAGGTTCATCAACTTTGGCACTTCGTCATTGTACCCATCTCATTCTCGAGGTTCATGTTTTGAGCTGTGGTAGTTGTGATCGCTGATGTAGCAAACGCGTTATAAAACTCTTCTGCCATTTTTCTGCAAAGATTTTAGAAACACACATTTGAAAAACTGATTAGAATGATAAAATTTCTTCATGCCGATAACAGAACAATTCGTGCGGATAACAAAACAATTCGTGCGACCAAGTTTAGTTCGTACGGCACAGAGATTCATGCGAACGAGATGATTTGTACAAAGAATATACTCGTGCGAACAAGATGTTTGTACGAGTGAAAATGTTTGCTTCGTACGAGTGAGTTGCTTGTACGAATGACTTCCTCGTGCGAATCACGGTTTCAACTTTCTAACTCATAAATTTTTAAGAACTTTTGTTTACTTGTTCGTACGAATGACTTAAATTGTACGGACAGTCGTTCGTGCGAGTGGTCTCTCTATCCATACGAAAGAACTTAGGTCACCAAACAGATGAATTTTACCAATTTTGACATGATTAAGTTTGATTTTAGATCTAAAATTGTTTAGGATTGATTAGAATAGATTTTAACGTGATATCCTATAATCCTAGCCCATTTTGTCCATAAATTCGTCCAAATCTAAGATCCGTATGAGAAAGTGTAGATGTAGAAAACTCCAATAGCTGAATCTGAATCTAAAAATGTTGGAACTTGTTGTTTGTCCTCAGATCAGGCCTCAAGGCTCTGATACCACTTGTGAGGGGGATCGGCTCTCCTCCGATGAGCACCAGACCGATCTGACTCAACTAACAGAGGCGGAATTCATTGTTAGTGAGCTTGACAAACAAACAAGTGAGATCTACTGCTTAAATGCCTTGATTGTATTAATATACGTGAACAAGTATATTGCAAGTAAACAGTTCAGCAGGGCTTCGCCACACCAACAGGATCCCTAGCTCTGACACAACACTCCTCTATTTATAGCTCGACATGACTCGCACAGGAGAGTGTGTAACAGATGTGACTCGTGCGAGTGGATGCCTCGTACGAGTGACAAAGTGTCACTCGTATGAGTCAACTAACTCACTCGTACGAGTCATCAATGATACAAATAAAACAAATATAAACAATTACAATTTGACGTTTACAACCCTATATACATAAAAAACGTATCCTAGACGCAGGCAATAGACATTATGTAACATTCATGTAAAACGGGTTCCAAAACCCGCTCCGTTTGAGAATCAAGTATTTATTAAAAGTTCATTACGTAATTATTTATTAGTGTTAATTAATTTTTGTTATTTATGGTTAATAAATAAATTGCATAATTAAAAATATAATCAATAAAAGAATAAAAAAATTGTTAAACCCTTAAAAATAATAAAAAAATATATATAGGAATAGCCGGGTTTCGAACCCGGGTTCCCCCATAAGCTCACACACCAAAACACCACTAAACCACACATACCACATGTGTTAAAAACGAAATCATTAAATCTTATACGCATTTAAGCGCTAACCTGCAAATTTGAAATTTAAACCGGAAACTGGCATCTGAATTCAATAACAGTCGGGAATCAAATTCTGGGATTTTGTTTATGAAGAAGATGAAGCTTCATTAGTGTTTTTGTGTAATGAAAGATAGTGTTTTAAACAGGTTAGACACACAGTCTAGTGGTGGACTGTGTGCACCCACAACGTATACGTCCCGAGTTCGAGTCTTAATCATCACCGGTTTTCTAAAATAAAATCCACCTTTTTAAAACTTAATTAGATCACCTTTCAAAAAGTACATAAATGTATTATATTTTCTGTTTATACCGGGTTAGACACCCAGCCCAGTTGATAGGGCTGGGTGCATCACACATCAGAGGTCGTGGGTTCGAGACAGGGTTTGGGCAGCGGTTCAATGATTTGTAAAACCTTTTTAAATAAATAAATTTATGAATTAATCTAAATAGTATATAAATATAATTAAAATAAAGATTATTTCGGGTTAGACACGTAGCCTAGTTGGTAGAGCTGCGTGCACGTATATGGGAGGTCACGAGTTCGAACCTCACACGCTGCCAATAATTCATAAAGTCAAACCGGTCAACCCTGAAAAAGGGTATATTTTTTCAATAATCAATTTCTTTAATATCTTAATTAAAAATCAATTAAAAATACTTACAAATAAGACTTTTTAAGTTAAAAATTGTAATAAATATCACAAAAATAAACCTAAAAATCTAATAAAAAGAATTAATTAAAAATATTAACTTTTATTTATTTATCGAACTATTACGTTATTATTTAGGTTAGTTTCTCTTGTGATTAAATCCAAATCCGTGCGCGTTCATCGTCAATCTAAGGAAAAGCACCCACTGTGAGTGAATCCTTACAAATTCCCCTTTTTACTCATGTTTTGGAGTGTATCATGTGTCGTTTACATATTTTATTTATTCAAACACTTGTGCTAACACCATTATGTGATCTAATGTATATGTAATTTTTGTTGTTGTTGTTATATGTGGTTACATTATATCATTTCAGTGTAATCATTCACATAAGACCCATCAGTTCCTCGTTAGATACGAGTTGAGCATTGCATGCCTCATTAGATCGGCTCCGTTTGATTGAGCCTTGATCTCACAGTTCATCATTTATTATGCTCATGTTTACATTGTTGATATTATGTGGTTTGTGGTTAGATTATATATACATATGCTCATATATGGTCCATGTACGTTTTTTTTATATTAATCAATGTAACTAATCTGTTTAAATGTTTAATTTAGATTCACTCGCCAACTTTTGTTGACACAAACTTTTATTTTACACATGATACAGGTTGACAGGCTGAGGAGAGGAACACTTAGGATTGGCTTTAGAAGATGAATAAAATATGTCTTGTTTAGAACAATATTTATTGTGTTTGTATTTCTTTGTGTTTGGATATTTTCTTTTAAATTTCAATTAATAAATATGAAACTTAATTATAGAAAATGTCATGAGCTTTGATGAAAACCCAATCATGCCCCGACTTCTATTTCCGTTGCGGGTCAGGGGTGTGACAGATTGGTATCAGAGCCCTTGACTATAGGGATATAGGATAGGTTATTAGACCCTTAGAGCCTATACTATAGTTGAATAGATTTTAAATGCTTATGTGTTACATGCAAACTCATGATGCTTATTTGTTTCATATTTATTTAACACACAAATGCATGCAAGCACTTTCACTATTACATGTTATTGTGTGATATTTATTGTGGTCTATATATTATTAACATATCATGCCTACGCAAACACACACATCACAATTTCACAATTATCATGATTTCTTTCTCAAGGATTTTATAATGTTTTCATGTTTTTCAATCTCATCAAAGTGAGTTCTACGACGGGCATGTAGTAACTGGAAGGGTACGAGTACCGGTAGTCGGAACGTCCTTTCTAGGATTGGCATTCATATAAATCCAATATAATGGACCAGTTTGCCTACCCGGGGACTAACGATGAGAGTACGAAGGACCTATTAGGCCAAAGCATGCCACACCAAACGTCGTGTGAACTAACTCCACTTTGAGTTGTCATTGTGTCTACACCTTGACACCCTCCGACCTTAATCTCGCAATCATGTTTTAAGAGTTTTCATTCGGGTGATGCGAGTGTTAACATACCAACACCAATATGAACCTACAAAGTCCAGTAGTCATGGGGGCCCACATGACTACCTAGGCCAAAGTATGGGGGCATATGGGGCCCAAACATAAGCAAACCCAAGACATCCTAGGATGTAGTAACTTATTTTCCATTATTTTGTGAATGTTGCCTTTTCTTTTACGACACATGACACCTAAAACTTCAACTCATAATCTCGCTAGTATTTCCTGTAGATGTCTGCTAGACAATCACAAGGAGGTAGAAGGTCAGGAAGGTCTAGCGAACGCATGGCCGCCAAATAGCCAACAAATGGCTGACGTACTTCCCGACATCGTAGTTCAAGTCAAAAGCCTTTCTGCTAATCCCATCAACCCACCAACAAGAAGACAAAATGTTCCAATCCTCCCACCAACACACCAAATGCACCTACAAGCATTTCAATTCCTGCGACCCTCCAAAATACGAGGGGACTGAAGGTGTCACTACTCTCCTCCTTGGTTTGAGGAGATGGAGAGCACTTCCTCAACTGCGATTGCCCCGAGATCGCAAGGTGCGATATGATACCGGTCGTTTGTATGCGGTAGCCCTTACCATGGTGGAATCGAAGAAGGGTAGGCAGGTGTTGAAGCCACTGCGCCTTAACATGGGAAGAGTTAGAGAGCTTATGACTAAGACGCTTCTGTCCAAGGAGCGAAATCAAGAATTGGAAGACGAATTCATATTCTTGAAGCAAAAGGAAGGAGACACATCACCTATAATAAAAGGTTTCCTCGAGTTGAACCAGATGTTCCCAACTTGTTTACTCCACTTACGTTTATTGAGCACTATATTCGAGGTCTCCCCCGAAAATTCAAGATTAGGATTAGCACTACTCCTGCAACACTCGAGCTGCAATGGAGCTAGCTACGAACTCCCCGGAAATCGCATGAGAAACGGTGATTTCAAAGATGGAAGAAGAAAGACAAGAACCTCTAAACCTCAACTCCAACAACAGATCAGTCCTCTAAGTTTGCTGGTAAAAGAAAACGAATGAAAGAATTTCGCTGTTACCCAAACAAATCCCCCTAATCACCTTGCCCACCCCAATAACAATTGCTCCCTCAGCCGCCCATATCAAGAAACCATACACTGGATCTCATCCAAAATGCAACGTTCAATACCATCACCCTCCTGAGAACCCATGCCTTCATTGCATAAGTGTGGTCGTGGAGGTCATACAATCAAACTTATCGCATCCTTCAAGACCAAACTGTAATCAACCTCAACCCAACCTAATAACCAAGTGTAGGCCAAGCCCAATACAACACCTCTACTGTTACCACTCTGCTCAACTGTGGCTCAACCCTACTACAACCCCAACTATCCTATGATGCAACCAGTCAGAGCATGTTTCAATTTTGGCAATCCAACCATTTTCGAAACACTTGCCCACGTTTGGTGAATATCATAAACGCCCAAGCACAAGCTAATCCAGTGAACCAAGCAACCAAGCCAATCCACCCGCTAGAGGAAGAGCTTTCAACATCAATGCCAATCAAGCTAGAGCTGATAAAATCGTGGTTAACGGTACGTTTCTCATTAACGCACTTATGCATCTATTCTATTTGACACTGGTGCGAATAAGAGTTTTCGTGTCCTTAGAGTTCGAATCTATTCTTGATTTACCTCATGTTAGTCTAGCTGAATCATTAACGGTGGAAGTTGTTGATGGTGAACCTCATTAGTTAGACTCAATTATCGGAATTGTACCCTACCCTCAAGGATCAAGACTTCCAATTGATCTCATCCAATGAAGTTGGGAGTTTCGACGTCATTGTAATGGAATGTCTTAGCCAACATCACGCTGAAGTTGTTTGTTATGAGAAGTTTATCCGAATTCCTCTCGCTGACGTCGAAATTACGTAATTTTTGGTGAAACCCTCTCAAAAGGCTCAAATTGATGTCTGCCTCCAAACCGAAATACTCGCAAGAAATATTCGCCTTCTAGCTCACATCGTCAAGAAGGAAGGCAAGGAAAGAAGCTCGAAGACATCCAATCGTTAAAAAATTCCCTCAAGTTTTCCCGACGACGTTTCAGGACTTCCTCTTATGCGAGAAGTCGAATTCCGAATCGATCTTGTACCTGGTGCTACACAGTCGCAAAATCTCCTTTGGTTAGCCCCATCTGAAATGCAAGAGTTAGCAGTCAGCTGCAAGAGTGACTGACAAGGATTATACGTCCTAGCTCATCACCTTGGGGTGCGCCGTTCTATTGGTGAAGAAGAAAGACGGAACTTTTCGAATGTGTATCGACTAAGAGAGCTCAACAAGCTACTATCAAGAACCGCTATCCTTTACCTCATATCGATGACCTTCTGGATCAACTACAGGTGCCACCTGTTTCTCAAAAATCGATCTTCGTTCTGGTTATCATCAACTTAGAGTACGTGAAGAAGATTTCCAAAGACTGCTTTTCGAACTCATTACGACCACTATGAATTCATGGTTATGCCTTTTGGTTTGACCAATGTTCCTGGTGTTTTCATGGATTTGATGAATAGGGTATGTAAACCCTACCTCGATCGTTTTGTCATAGTCTTCATTGATGATATTCTTATTTTTTCTAAGACCAAATCCGATCATGAACGACATCTTTGACTCATCCTAACACTTTTGAGGACCGAAAAGCTTTATGCTAAGTTCTCGAAATGTGATTTTGGTTAAAAGAGGTACAATTTCTTAGTCATGTCGTTAACGACAAAGGGATTCATGTTAACCCTGCAAAGATCAAAGCGGTGCAAGAATGGCAAGCGCCACGCACTCTTACCGAAGTTAGGTCATTTCTTGGTCTAGCTGGTTATTATCGACGTTTCATCGCAAATTTTTCTCGTATTGCCGTACCACTCACAGCCTTTACTCACAAGGGCAAACCCTTCATTTGGGGGCCCAAGCAAGAAGAGGCTTTCCAAACATTGAAGCAAAAACTTTGTGATGCACCGATCCTTACTCTTCCTGATGGTTGCGAAGACTTTGTGGTTTATTGTGACGCGTCAGGGAAAGGACTAGGTTGTGTTCTAATGCAAAGAGGAAAGGTGATAGCCTATGCCTCAAGGCAACTCAAAATACATGAAAAGAACTAACCGCTCATGACCTAGAACTTGGAGCAGTCGTGTTCGCTCTAAAGATATGGAGACACTATCTTTATGGTACCAGTGTGAGATTTACACTAACCACAAGAGCCTCCGATATATTTTTAATCAAAAGGAGTTGAAGATGAGGTAACGATGATGGGTTGAACTTTTAAATGATTACGATTGTGAAATCTGATATCATCCTGGCAAAGCCAATGTTGTGGTTGATGCTCTTAGTCGAAAAGAGTATGCGAACTCCATCCATCTTCTGTGTTATCAAATTATAACCGATCTTCAAAACCGAATTCGAGCAGCTCAACATATTTCTGTCACGAAAAATGATGTACGAGATGAATTGTCTTGTGGAGCTGAAACCAAATTAGAATCCAAGTCCGATGGTATCCTTTATTACCTAAACCGTATTTGGGTACCTGATCATGACGATCTTCGTGTTTTTCTTATGAATGAGGCTCACAAAACATGATACTCCATACATCCAGGTGCTGATAAGATGTATCAAGACCTACGATACTCATACTGGTGGCCTGTCATGAAGAAGGATATCACCATTTTTGTCTCTAAGTGCCTCATGTGTTCTAAGGTTAAAGCTGAGCATCAACGACCTTCAGGATTACTCATCCAACCTAAAATACCTGTTTGGAAATGGGAAAACATAACCATGGACTTTATTACCGGGTTACATCGCACCTCCAGTGGGTATGACACAATCTGGGTTATCATTGATCGTCTCACTAAATCAGCTCATTTCATTCCAATCAGTGAAGACTACAAGAATGAGAAGTTAGGTCGTATCTATGTTGATGAAATTGTAAGCCGTCATGGTGTGCCCCTAAGTATCATTTCAGATCGACGGTCGTTTTACTTCACACACATGGCGAGCTGTACAATCAGCATTGGGTACACGTTTAGATCTCAGCACTACCTTTCACCCTCAAACTGATGGTCAATCTGAGCGCACCATACAAACTCTTGAAGACATGTTGCGAGCATGTGTCATAGACTTCAGGGGTAATTGGGATACTCATTTACCGTTAGTTGATTTTTCGTACAATAATAGCTTTCATTCAAGCATCGGCATGGCTCCTTTTGAAGCCTTATATGGTCGTAAGTGTCGATCTCCTGTATGTTGGCACGAAATCGGTGAAGCGCAAATCACTGGACCTGAGTTGATTCAAGAAACGACTGATAAAATTCTTCACATTCACAATAATCTTCTAGCAGCTCGAAGTAGTCAAAAGAGCTACGCTGATAAACGACGAAAACCACTTGAGTTTTGTGTTGGCGATCAAGTACTTTTGAAAGTATCACCGTGGAAAAGAGTGGTTCGTTTTGGTCAAAAAGGCAAGCTAGCACCACGCTATGTCGGACCCTTCAAAATACTCGAAATAGTTGGTCCTGTAGCATACAAGCTTGATTTACCAGAAGAACTCAACAGAATTCATCCCACATTCCATGTATCAAACTTGAAAAAGTGTCTCGCCGACGAAAATCTCCATTTACCGTTAGAACATATTCAGATTGATGAATCAATGCATTTCGTTGAAAGACCTGTAGAAATCATGGATTTCAGTGAAAAGCTTTTAAGACGAAGTCATATTCCAATAGTCAGGGTGCGTTGAGAGTCAAAACGAGGACATGAGTTTACTTGGAAACGTGAAGACTCAATGCGCGAAAATACCCGCATCTCTTTCCAGTTACATCTACTACTTAAATTTCAGGACGAAATTTCTAAAAGTAGGGGATACTGTAACATTCATGTAAAGCGGGTTCCAAACCCGCTCCGTTTGAGAATCAAGTATTTATTAAAAGTTCGTTACGCAATTATTTATTAGTGTTAATTAATTTTGTTATTTATGGTTAATAAATAAATTGCATAATTAAAATAATAGTTAATAAAAGAATAAAAAATAGTTAAAACCTTAAAAAATAATAAAAAAAATATATAGGAATAGCCGGGTTTCAAACCCGGGTTCCCCCATAAGCTCACACACCAAAACACCACTGAACCACACACACCACATGTGTTAAAACAAAATCATTAAATCTTATACGCATTTAAGCGCTAACATGCAAATTTGAAATTTAAACCGGTAACTGCCATCCGAATTCAATCAAGATCAATTAACCATTTCGGTTATAAAATCATGCATAACTGATGTCGTAAATCAGTTTCAACTCTAAAATCTAAACTAAATCTGTAACTGATTCGAAATCATGGACGTGATTGAAAAATGATGCAATGATTGCATCAAAACTGAAAATCGGCGATTGGTTATGAATATGAATCATTGTGTCTCATTCATTCTCATTTAATCCCTCGAAAGTTCTCTGTTTCCCTCCATTTGCAAATTGACGTTGCCAGCACCTCGGTTCATCACCGGAAAACCGAAGCAATTCTCCAAAGTTGGTACAATTTTCTAAATCTACTCGATTTGATTTTGTATAGTATGAATGAAGTTGTTTAAATCAGTTAATCAAAACTGATTAACTATGTTAACAGTCAGGAATCAAATTCTAGGATTTTGTTTATGAAGAAGATGAAGCTGAATTAGTGTTTTTGTATAATTAAAGATGGTGTTTTAAACAGGTTAGACACACAGTCCAGTGGTGGAGTGTGTTCACCCACAAGCATACGTCCCGAGTTCGAGTCTTAATCATCATCGGTTTTCTAAAATAAAATCCACCTTTTTAAAACTTAATTAGATCACCTTTCAAAAAGTACATAAATGTATTATATTTTCTATTTATACCGGGTCAGACACACAGCCCAGTTGGTAAGGCCTGGGTGCATCACACATAAGAGGTCGCGGGTTCGAGACGGGGTTTGGGCAGCGGTTCAATGATTTGTAAAACCTTTTTAAATAAATAAATTTATGAATTAATCTAAATAGTATATAAATATAATTAAAATAGAGATTGTTTCGGGTTAGACACTTAGCTTAGTTGGTAGAGCTGCGTGCATGTATACAGGAGTCACGAGTTCGAACCTCACACGCTGCCAATAATTTATACAGTCAAACCGTTCGACCCGGTCAACCCTGAAAAAGGGTATATTTTTTTAATAATCAAATTCTTTAATATTTTAATTAAAAATCAATTAAAAATACTTATAAATAAGACTTTTTAAGTTAAAAATTGTAATAAATATCACAAAAATAAACCTAAAAATCTAATAAAAAGCATTAATTAAAAATATTAACTTTTATTTATTTATCGAATTATTACGTTATTATTTAGGTTAGTTTCTCTTGTGATTAAATCCAAATTCGTTCGCGTTCATCGTCAATCTAAGGAAATGCACCCACTGTGAGTGAATCCTTACAAATTCCCCTTTTTACTCATGTTTTGGAGTGTATCATGTGTCGTTTACATATTTTATTTATTCAAACACTAGTGCTAACACCATTATGTGATCTAATGTATATGTAATTTTTTGTTGTTGTTGTTTATATGTGGTTACATTATATCATTTCAGTGCAATCATTCACATAAGACCCATCAGTTCCTCGTTAGATACGAGTTGAGCATTGCATGCCTCATTAGATCGGCTCCGTTTGATTGAGCCTTGATCTCACAGTTCATCATTTATCATGCTCATGTGTACATTGTTGATATTATGTGGTTTGTGGTTAGATTATATATACATATGCTCATATATGGTCCATGCACGTTTTTTTTATATTAATCAATGTAACTAATCTGTTTAAATGTTTAATTTAGATTCACTCGCCAACTTTTGTTGACACAAACTTTTATTTTACACATGATACAGGTGGACAGGCTGAGGAGAGGAACACTTAGGATTGGCTTTAGAAGATGAATAAAATATGTCTTGTTTAGAACAATATTTCTTGTGTTTGTATAATTCTTTGTGTTTGGATATTTTCTTTTAAATTTCAATTAATAAATATGAAACTTAATTATAGAAAATGTCATGAGCTTTGATGAAAACCCAATCATGCCCCGACTTCTATTGCCGCTGCGGGTCATGGTGTGACACATTATGCACCAACAGTGCAAAATGTTCAAACATCTCAATTAGGTTATTTGGCATTTTGGGCTTATCACGTAAACCATGGATGGCCTTTTTCCTACACTATTATCTCTATTGTGTGTGTAGGATCAATTATAAATGATTGTTATAAATGATTGTTATCTGTATATAAACTTCATAGGACCATGGATGTAGTGGTCACCTAAGTGGTTTGGTCTTTTTTGTTATGTAGCATTCATATCATCAAGGTCTGAAAATTTGGTAAAATGGAATAGTGGTGAGGCATGTGAAATTAATGAGTTTGAAATTGAAATACAAAAAATGATTGGTCAAGACAAACTCCAACCACTCTCTCTCTCTTCCCCCGTAGCTCGTAGTTTAAATCACAAAAGGGAGCCCAAATTTACCTATCACATTGGGAAGGGATGGTGTAGTGCGTGTAGTTGCATGTGGTTCTGCCAACCACACGCCCACTATACATGTTCTAAGTAACATTTAGGTGTAGAATACGAATCCATAAATCACAAAGGGGAGCCTCACATTTCACATTGGGAGGGGATGGTGTAGTGCATGTGGTTATACTAACCACATGCCAACTAGACATGTTCTAAGTAACATTTTAGGAGTAGAATATGAATCCATAAACATTCGTTCAAGGGCAGATATAACTTGTAAATAGCCCCAACTACCATTTGACGCTTCAGCGGTAGTGTAAATTTTAGAAAAAATTGACGCTTTTTTCCGTTTCGCTACCTTTTTTTAACATTGTCCCTGTAAGGTTTTTAGATCTGTCACTACATTCGATATTAATCTTGCATTGCATTGGAAAAAGTTTGATTCTTAAAGAAGCATATGCTTAATCGTCGTCTCATTTCATAAATAAGATATCTCCAAACACAATGAGTATACTATGATTCATCCATGCACACTCTTAAATTTTGTATATTTATGTTTAAAGGCAAGCAATAGTATTCATGTTTCAACCGGATTTTAAATTTTGGTATTCAAATAAGCATTGGCAGAGCTTCTTATGGGCCAGGAGTACTTGACCTCCTCAGTTTTTTCGCTTCGTAATGTAAATTTTACCAAAAATTCTTGAATTTTCTTTGTAGTGTAAAATATTGGATTTGAGAGTCCGCCTCTTAATTTTTTGTTCAAGATATGCCAATGCAAAAAAAAAAAGAACAACAACAATGATATTATCAAAAGGCTAGCGGGAAACTAGCAAACAACCCGATACAAACACCAAAAAGACAAAATCAATATACAGAAGCCATCAAGTCTTAAAAACTACAATGAACGAGCTACTTTGCCATGATGCCGAACCCCTTTTAGCTCGGCGAATGAATCAGTTATAACTGTGTAGCATAATATCCTTCATTATTAGTGTAGCCGTCTTATTTGCTGGGGATTTCCAGGAGTTGCGGTTGATCCAAAAATTCTGAGAAATTGAATAATTTTAATTTATTTTGAGTCTCTGTGTTTTAGTGGTTTTAACCACTTGAGTACAAATCAAAAAGTTAAAAGCCCAGAGTCCTTAACTGTTCATTTTATAACGTTTTGAGTCCCTGTGTTTTAGTAGTTTTAACCACTTGAGTCCAAAATAAAAAATAAAAGTGTTAAAAAGTTGGACTCAAATGTTATAAAATGAGTAGTTAGGGACTCAGGGCATAAACTTTTTGAACTCAAGTGATTAAAATCACTAAAACACATTGACTGAAAAGTAAATTTTTTTTGTACAACAATTCAGGTGTTATTGTTTTTATAGCAAGTCCATATTGGATTAAATTCAGAGGAAACAAATAAAATTGATTAATTTACCCAATATTGTGATACTAACCTTGATGGGGTATGATTTGACTACTAATAATTGGATTACTAGCATGTCCCTTCTGTAATATAATTAATATTAGTGTGCGGAAATGTACAGTTTTGTTATTTTGTAGGGACAGACTTTGTAACTTATTACTAAGAAATAAAATTTTCAATCAACATTTTGATAAAAGGACGTTAAACCAAACCTTAATTTGAAGACTACAGGACAACAATAATTGATTAAGATAAGAGGAAACTTAACCGTCCAAGTAAAAAACTAGAAAAAAGAACGTGAGAGAAATATAGCAATTATATAATATTTATAGAGGGTGACTTCATTTATGACCATAAACATATTAAAAAACGTAACCATAGTTATTGTGATGGTATCTGGTGTTTTAATTGTGATTATACTCTAATTAACTAACTCTTAATAAAGAAAATGGTATAAAAATGCGACAGTTTTCCCCTCTCTCTACTCTCCCTCAACAACCGATTTATTTTTTCCACCAAGATATTTTGTACTCCTAGTCTCTAGTTGACAGCTTGTCTCTAGGGCGAATTGCCCACCTTAAGAATTTTTTAAGTGTTGTGTGTAAAAATACCGAGTACCTCTCATACAGTTTGTAACCGTCTCTCTTAATGTGTCACTTTTGGAGAAATTGATCATTTTTTCCGGTCGGCAGTAGTTGCAACGCCAATGTTGTGAGGTTGAAGACGAAGGTATCAGTGGGAAATTGTATATTTTTCGTTTAATGGTAATTATTTTGTTGTAAATTTATACTTTTTTGACAAAACTCAGTCACTCGAATTACCTGTAGTATCAGTGGTGGAGCTTTACCAAAAGTTATGCGGGGGCGAAAACTTATGGGCCCAAAAATTTATTTTCCCATCGCAATGATTTGGATTATGTGTTTGGGTCGGCTATTCGATTCAAGTCGGGTCAAATAATAATACTTCCAAATAATAAACCAAATAAACTTCGTTCATTCAAATAATCCATTCTTAAATAGAAAAAAAAAACTAAATTTGAACCCCTCAAGTTTCATTTATATAAAGGATTATTGGATTTTATCACTCTCAACTATTGAATATTAGCCGCTGTCACTCTTAACTATCACTTTGACCCCTACCATTCCCAACTTAACATTTTGTGTGTTGTGTGTGCCACCTCGGTTGAGTGGTCTTAGCTCCCCTTTTGTCTTTTAGGAGCAAATTCACCTGCTGTCATTGGTAATTTACAAAGTGTTATCCAAATATCACCAATAAAACAAATCAAACACGAAGAAATGTTCACCTGCGGAGTGATAGAATACTCAAAGTGTTAAGTTAGGAGTGGTGTAAGTCAAAGCGATAGTTGAGAGTGGCAGCGCTCAATACCCAATAGTTAGGAGTGATAAAATCTAATAACCCTTATATAAAAACTAGTATCTGTCTTTATTTAAACTCACTCCAAGTTAAAAAAATATATATAATAAATTACTAATAGTCCAATTCCATACGTTTTTTTTTACTCAGTATGAAAAATATGTATGATTTTTTGGACAATAAACTTGATAGGGACAACGAATTTTTAGGCAACATAATTCGCGAAGGGAAACCTATATAATTTTAAAAGTTTCAAGTAAAAAATCTAAAAAATTAAACTACTAACCGAAACATTAACAGAGACAGATGCACCCTGTCCCACCCTCTTGCCCCTCCTCCCCTGTGTAGTACTATACAAATAAACTGCTTTATTACTTCCAGGATCTTATGTATTTAATTTATATTTTTAGTAATTTATATAATATAAATAACGTCAAGTTTTTTAATTTTAATTAACTCTTTTATTTGCTTACATCACTTTATTTAATTTAGTGGTTTTTAATTATATTTTGTTCCAGCTTTTTAATTAAGCCACATTTTGAATTTCTTCTTTAAATCAAATATGTAATATGTAAAGAGATTTTGAAGCAATCATTGAGTTCTCAGCATTTCTATTTCTACTTCTTTTGAATATAAATGAAGGAACAGTATTAATGAAGTAACAGAAAGGGAGATAATTAAATAGGAAGGTAGTTTAAACATATAAAGGAATGGGGTTATGATATGTGATAAAATTGAAAAATTAAAGGAATAAGGTATTTTAGTTAATCTCGTCTTCTCTTTTTTTTCTTTGCATTTTCAAAACTCGACTTTTATTATTCTCACAATCATAAATCTTATTTTCATATCCCTTTCCACTCTATATCTCGCTATATATATATCTATATCTATGTATGTATAGAAAGAGACAGAGGGAAGAGGTGTTGTGAACATTAACTCC
Organism: Scalesia atractyloides; assembly: GCA_947069175.1. NCBI lineage: Eukaryota > Viridiplantae > Streptophyta > Magnoliopsida > Asterales > Asteraceae > Scalesia > Scalesia atractyloides. The sequence continues at coordinate 30,826,205 of CAMTDV010000012.1, forward strand.
CTTAAAACCCAATATCTTCAATATTTTCTTCACTTTCTATCTTTATAATCACTACTTTATAGTGCGATTTTAGTCATCAATTAATTATTCAAACACTCAATCAACGCATTTTTCAACATTTTTTGAATAAACCCAGGTTAATTTCATACCAATTTTCACATTTTTTTCTCGTGATTTTGAAGCGAATCAATCGATTCGATCGTTGATAAGTGTTTCTAACAATGAAATTTCGTTACTTGTTGAAGATATTATAAGAAATCAACTTCGATCTGCGTAAAAAAAATTTAAATTGCATTTTACGATCTAAGTTGTCTAAGTTGTCGTATTACTTTTATGATCTGAGTTTTGTATTAAGTCATTGTATTTTATAAAAGAATGAAAAAACACATTTTTTTATGTTTTTAGTCCATTACGTATTAAAAACAACACATTTTTTGTTTTTTTAATCTATTACGTTTTAGAAAAAAAAAAACATTTTTATTGTTTTAGTCCATTGTATTTTAGAAAAGTACATTTTTTTTGTTTTTAGTCCGTTGCGTTTTAGAAACAACACATTTTTTGTGTTTATAGTCCATTGCATCTTAGAAAAAAACATTTCTTTGCGTTTTTTTGTCAATTGTGTTTTTGGAAAAGAAAACTTTTTGTGTGTTTTTAGTCGATTGCGTTTTAGAAAAGAAAAACATTTTTTTGTTTTTTGTCCATTGCGTTTTATGCATATAGGCTTTCGATTTTTTTTTCCAAAAGTATACAAATGGTATATTCGTTTTGAAGATAAAAACGCTCGTTTTATTATGCAATTTTATAAAATACCACCCATTTAGTCTTAGCTATTTATTTTAAATTTTATGGATAGCATTGCTTCCTAACCTTCCTAACAAAAAAAAAATCAATCAATTATATCCTGACCTCTCAATACAAATTAAAGAGGCTAAAAGGAAGTTTAATTTAAAAAAATATATATATTTTTGATTATCATGATATGCGTAAATTTGTTAATGATTACTCGACTACTTACTTGTAATCTTGTTATGCGCTTATCGATTATTTAGTGTTCGCTTTGTACAACTGATGGTTGAAAAAAGGAACACTTTTCATTTCTATTGTACCTATCGATTAATGATTTATGTCTAGTGATAGATCATCAATGTCACAATGCTAATTCATTCGGTTCTAGACTGCCTTACCTACGGCCACTCTTGTTGCATTGGCAGCTCGGTTAGCTGCAGTCACAGCTCTGTTCAGGGTTCATTCTCTCATGAAATTTTAAGATCGCCCTCCATCATGATAGTGGCGAACGATATGACCAAACCAGGTCGACCCGAAGTACTAAACATAAAAAAGTTTAGCATATAGTGATAGTCAACCGACCCAAATATTTCCCCAATAAAAAAGTTTTTTGAGTGTGCGACTGTCTTGTCTGAGTTTGCTTATAATTCAAAGAAATTTTGTTTTACCATATCATTACGTTAAAGTATCTCACATACTATTACGTTAAAGTATCTCGCTATCGGACGACTTTAAAACTAGATTTTAGTGAAAGTTAAAAGAAACTCAACGTAGAATAAAAAAAACATATATCTTTTAACATCATAGAACACAAATTAATAATTGAGTAAACTTCTGTTTTGCTTCCTGTAATTTGGTCACTTTGATGGTTTTGTCTCAATCCGTTAAAAATAGTCATTTTACTTTTTGATGTTACTAACATTTCACCAATTTGCTCCCCGCCTCAAACGGCATCTATTTTAGTCGTTAAATATGAGTCACGTGCAATTTGCTCCTCGCCTCAAACGGCATCTATTTTAGTCGTTAAATGAAAGTTAAAAGAAAATCAACGTAGCATAAAAAAACATTTATCCTTTAAGATCATAGAACACAAATTAATAATTGAGTAAACTTCTGTTTTGCTCTCTGTAATTTGGTCACTTTGATGGTTTTGTCTCATCTGTTAAAAATAGTCAATTTACTTTTTGATGTTACTAACATTTCACCAATTTGCTCCCCGCCTCAGACAACATCTATTTTAGTCGTTAAATATGAGTCACGTGCCCCTCATTTTCCTTCCAAGATATTTTATACCCTTCATTTTAAAACCCTAACTTTTCATAACCTGCCATCTTGTTCAAGACTCAAACAATGCATCTTGTTGAAGCTTCAAAAGAAATCCATGGCCACCACCACAACCACCACCCACGAGCACCACCACCACAACCGCCAACCGCGGCCATCATCACCATCACCACCATCAACGACCACCCCCGCCCAGTCCACACACTCTCTCTCACCCGCCTTTCTCTACCTTCTCTTTCACCACCCACAACCACCACCTGCCGCCATCATCGCCATCACCACCACAACCTGCGACGCCGCCGCCCGAAGTTGCAAATCTCATGGCCGGAGGTTTTAGATCTCGTCACCCAAGTTAATACACTATTGGGTCTTCACAGATCTGATAAAAAGGGGCTAGTGTATGCTCGATTCCGATTTTGTTGGTGTTGGTGACGATGACGGTGGTTACTGGTAGTTGTTTGGTGAGGTTAGTGGTGGTGATGGTTGTGATGGTTGTTGGTGGCGAGTAGGTCGTGGTTGGTGATGATGACGGTTGGTGTTGATGGAGGTGGTTTGTGTCGATGGAGGTGCTTGGTGCTGTAGGACTTTAAAGGGCTCTGCATATAATTATCTTTGTTGTACAAAAATGTTAAGACTTTACATATGAAGACAAGACCAAAATGAATTTTGAATTCTTAATAAATTATTAAATCATTATATATAAAATTACTAAAATACCCTTTTAATTACATGTAAATTTACTAAAATACCTTTACCTTTAACTTAAATTTTCAACTAAGTTAGAGTCAAGCAGCAAACTGGCAATAAAATGGAAACTTCTGGGTGTAAAATAGCTATTTTTAAAGGATTTGAGCAAAACCGTTAAAATGACTAAACCACAAAGAACAAAACGGAAGTTTACTCTTAATAATTTATCGTTAACATGCACAGACAAAAACACAGTATAAAATATTATATGTGCATGGAATAGAATACATAGTGAAATTGCACAAAAGCAAAACCATTACAAATATGATAAGCGTGTTGTGATATAATAAGAATTAACACAATATTAGTGCTAAAACTTGAAGAACTTTATAGATGTTATAAGAGTAAGAAGTAAAGAATTGTATAACTAATTAAAATGTATACATAAGGTGCATTTTCTCTTCTACATTGAGCTAGTATTTATGCTACAAAAGATTAACTATTTGGTAGACAAGTTTAACTATTTGATGGACAAGTAGTATTGTATATTATCTATAAGTTTGACAAAGGGTTCATCCACTTACTTAGTAGATGTAGAGGTAAATCTTGATCTTCATGGTAAATGTGATATAATATCTATCACATATAATATGCATAACATTCCCACTTGGATGACACTTTGCAAACTCTGGGGTCTTTAAGTAGTGCCTCATTAACACCTTGTTAAAGGAAAACCCAGTTAGAAAAAAACCTTAGCTAAGGGAAAAAAGTGAAGTCTATAGCTCCCCCTCAAATTGCAATTTGTAAGGCATTACATTCTCCGTACGTGATGCATGCCAAGGTTATGAATGTCTTTCCTGAAAGTTGTTGTAGGTAGTGCTTTTGTGAAAAGATCGGTTGAATTGTTGCTGGATTGGACATATCTCATCTCGACCTGATTGTCTTTAATAAGTTCCTGACTATATGCAAAGAATCTTGGTGGTATATGTTCTGTTTTGTCACTTTTGATATAGCCTTCTTTCATTTGAGATACACAAGCGGCATTTCTTCGTGGATAGGGGTTGGACTTCGATCTTTTTCTAGCCCACAAGAAGTCAATATGTGTTGTGACATAGATCTTAGCCATACACATTCTCTTGAAGCTTCATGTAATGCAATAACTTTAGCATGGTTTGAGGATGTTGCGACAAGTGTTTGTTTCTAAGAACGCCATAAAATCGCAGTTCCCCGTTCATAAATACATACCTAGTTTGAGATTTTGCTTTATGGGGATCGAATAAATAACCTGCATCTACATAACCAACCCTTCTTTTGAATCATTAGGATCAAACAAGCATGAATCAACAGTACTTCGAAGATATCGAAAAATATGTTTAATCCCATTCTAGTGCCTTGTAGTAGGAGTTGAACTAAATCTTGCTAACAAGTTCACTACAAAGAATGTCAGGTTTCGTACAATTCGTAAGATACATAAGTGCTCCAATTGCATTGAGGTGTGGTACCTTTGGACCAAAAACTTCTTCGTTCTCTTCACAAGGACGAAATGGAGCATTTTCGACATTAAGTGATCTAACGACCATCGGAGTGCTCAAAGGATTTGGCTTGTCCATATTGAAACATTTCAACAGCTTTCAATATAATTCGTTTGCTTCACAAGTATTCCATTGCTCATATGTTTAATCTGTAAACCAAGACAATATTTGGTTTTTCCATGGTCTTTCATTTCAAATTCTTTCTTTAAAAGAACAATTGCTTCATGAATTCTTTTTGCATCCCAATTATATTTAGATCACCAACATATACAACTATGATCACATATCCAGGTGTTGTCTTCTTAATAAAGACACATGGACAGATAAGATTATTTGTATAACCTTTACTTGTTAAATACTCACTCAAACGATTGTACCACATCCTTCCAGATTGTTTCAACCCATATAAAGATCTTTGTAATTTGATCGAATCATTTCTTTGGGTTTTGAACTTAATGCTTCGGGGATTTTAAACCCTTCAGGGACTTTCATATAGATGTCACTATCAAGTGATCCTTACAAGTAAGCTGTAACGACATCCATAAGACGCATTTCTAACTTTTTAGAAACTGCTAAGCTGATTAAGTATGTAAAGGTTATTGCATCCATAACGGGAGAATATGTTTCTTCATAGTCAATCCCTGGCCTTTGTGAAAAACCTTGAGCTACAAGTCTCGCTTTATATCTTGTAACCTCATTTTTATCATTTAATTTTCGTACAAAAACCCATTTATACCCTACAAGCTTTACAACCTTAGGTGTAATAACAATAGATCCAAAAACTTTCGTTTGTTAAGTAAATCTAATTTAGTTTACATAACGCCTTTCCATTTATCCCAGTCATGTCTATTATGACAGTCATTGACAGATTTTGGTTCAGGGTCATCATGTCAACTCATGATGTCACCTGCTACAGAATAAGACAATATCTCATCAATATTTTCCATTTCATATCGGTTCCATATGATATGTGTATGACTTTAGTTGATTGATATCTCGTTGTTAGTATCATCAACATCTTCATCATAAGAGGTTTTAGTATTCCCTATTTTATCATTATCATTCTCCTTATGGTCAACTTTACAAGTGCTTTTCTTTTTTGAGGATTCTTATCTTCAAACCGATTGGCCTTCCACGTTTCAAATGTTTCTAAGATTCATTAGTTATCTTATTATATTTTCCCTTACTTGGGATCTGAACTCAAGCTGGAGCATTAGCAGCTGGTATGTGGGATTTAGTAACTCTGTTTGTATCAGTAAAAACATAAGGCAATTGATGTCACACCCCAACTGATGGCGAAAACATCAGGGTGAGACGAAATAGATTACTCAAGTAAACATAACACTAGATTGTGACAATAATTAAAATAACATAATTTCATTTCATTTCAAATATTCAATTACAAAGCTTTGGAAACAAAATACAAAAGCAACTTGTCAAGTAAAAATACATGTCCTTGGTCAAGACACGCGTCCTACAATACATAAATTAAAAGCGTGTTTCTAGTCCGTCCAATTAGATTTCATCAATGGCAACATCATTGTAACACCTCGTAAAAATCGTGTCCAATAGTAGAGCGACACGTGCCATTACTTTTATAATAAGTCCATTGTGGACTAATAAGGACAAAAGGTGTCAACATGCTTAAATGAAGCCTCTAAGTGACCTTCTGATGTCAACATGCATAAACCGAGCCTCTGAGTGACCATTAGTGTCAACAATCTTAAAACATAGCCTCTGAGTGACCATTAGTGTCAACATGCTTAAACTTGGCCTCTGAGTGACCATTTGTGTCAACATGCCCAGCCTCTGAGTGACATCGGAGTCAACATGCATATACTGACCCTCTGAGTGATCCTTTACGAAGTCCTAACTCTCATACGTGCCACTTGTTGGACGAGAGAGGTTAATTCTGTAAATATGTGAAAGTTGGATAATGGAGGGGTTAAAAGTGACAACATGTTAATTTATACCTCTGAGTGACCTTTTAACGAACCGAGAGCTCGATAATGTCCGGGCATACTCCCGGGTACGCCAAATATTGGTTACTGGGGGCTAAATATGCAATAAAGGTGTTTTAGGAGGTTTTACAAGTTGAGGGGCTAAATGTGACAACCTTTGAAAGTGGCCATGGGGCACTCGCGGGGCACGAGAAGCCAGGCCTGTGCCTCTCGCGGCCCGCCACAGACCTGTATCTGCAGAAAATTGCCTTGGCGTCCACACATGATGCAAAAAACCATTTGATTCAAAACCATGGACTTCCAAACTGCTATGCCACGTTTTAGGACACTTGTAAGCTCCCTCTAACACCCATTAACACCTAGCATCACCTCCTTCAAGCTCTCCAACTACAAATAGGTGCCAAGGGTCATCATTTAAATTTGCACATTTCTCATTCTATCTCCCTCCTCTAGAAGTTCCTAACTAAAAGGAGCATCCAACTTAGTTCTATTGCATCATAGGAATCACTTGTAAGTGTTCCTTTCTCTTGCATTTTTGTTTATAGGCTTTTATAGCCAAAAGTCAAGCATTTTACGGAAAACGCTTTGACTTTCGGTTAAGACCATTATGGTCCAGCCATTGTTTGTAACGAACATGGCTAAGTGATCTTAATAAGGTAGGTGTTAGTCCCTATAAAGGGCACCTCCTAAAGATCACGTTTGCTAGACCAATTGACTGGTCAAAGTTATAATATTATAAAGTCAAACAGGCCATTTTTTGAAAATATTATAATCTGAGCTTATATATGCTATGAAACATGTTTTGACACTTAAACAAGTTGGTGATAATTATTAGAACATGTGGAACATGTTCGGCTCGTCAATTTCAATTCTAGGGTCGGTTTGCAACCGAAAGTCGTAAAGTTTGACTTCTATTTTGACTTTCGATTCTGACCAGATTTAGATTAGTTAGCTACTGATCTAAGGTTGCATTATGATCATAATATAATGTAGCATAACCCACTGAGGTTATATTACATGATCATAATCAGAATCTGAGTTTATGCACAAGTTCCATAATTCTGCCATTTTGACAAAAATGCCCTTTTTATATAAAATAATGTTTAATCGCTAATGAAATTAAAAATGAATTACTTACTGATGTGATATCATAAGTAGGATTATTTGGGATGTCAAATCAGATTTTGAACTGAGTTTATGAACAAGTCCTTGTATTATGTCGATAAATGACGATAACGCCCTTGTGGCTTATTAAATGGTTTTAATCATACTTTTTCATATCAAATCTTTTACCTACTGATATGTTATATTAGATAACATATCTAAAACATATAAACCTAATTTTAACATCAGTTGTCATTAAAGATCGCACAAATCATCATTTTCCGACATACGCGCCGTTTCGGCGCATAGTATGGTCTTAAACCATATTACCAACCAAGATTTGTTACCTACTGATTTTAGAACTTATTTAAAATAGTTTTACAGTAGTATATGATATAAACTCAGAATCTCAATTAAACTATCATACTATGTGTAAAATAACCAAAATGCCCATTCGATGCATTGTTTGGTCATAAATGATAATTACACATATTATCATGTTTCTGCTAATATTATATCATAAATTAAATATTTTTCTAGAATACTTACCGTTATAATATTAAAATATATTCAAGTTCCTTTTATATGGTATATAATTACCGAAACGCCCTTATGAGGCTTAGTTTCGTTTTAAAACCTTAACGGGCATGAAAGTTGATATCCTACTGATATTACAACTTATTTAAAATATAATGGCATATAGAAATTTTCCATGACTTATCCGGTTACTCAATATCGCTGATATGTGTACGTTTAAGTATATATAACTAGTTTACGGAAATTAACCGAAAGGAGTTTAACCTTATCATGTAAGTTTCAAAAATCCAGAATGTTTATGGTTTACCCATATTATACAAGTCAAAGTACTTGTTGGGTTTAAACTACATTCTATCCGTCATCGCTTAATCTAGCGTATTATACGTTTGATCCTGTACGCTAGTCGGTCTAAGTCTATGACTTAATTAAGACCGTTATTATTTAATTGGTTAGCTTATGCCATAATCCAGACTAGAGCCTTTCGGTAAATGCTATCTGCACTTAGTTCATTTTGGATACGACTGAGATATTAAATCTTGCATATTAAAATCAACACTAGCTCAGGTAAATACTCTCGACTTATTTCCCCTATACGGGCTTGGGTTACAGTAAACTATTGCCGCTTGGTCGGAAATGGGATCCATCGAATGCCGGATTGTGGCTAGTAAATCCACATATTCCGTTTTAATCAATTTTGTTTGATAACTTAAACATCGGGGTTAACTACCGTGTCCTGGATATCCTTGGCTCATTACATTAGATAATGGCCACAACCTAAGCATGGGGTGTAGGCATACACATGACAGACGCTCATGCTAAAAACTTACCCAAAAATTTGGGGATAACTCCTTCGTGAGTTCTTAAGTGGTGTGTACGTTAATCATGTCTCGGTTTTTGCACTGGGCCCTGTATGTATGGATAAGCATGTGAATCTGTTAACAAGGTTACAAGGTAACTTTCCCAAGTTATAAAAGTTGTTGTGCCCCACTTAAAATCATTTTCGATATGTTTTCAAAATTAGTCAGTTTGGTGTATTTACCTGCGAAAGCTTACGTATTTTCAAAAGGCTAAGCCTGCAGGGACAATACGAAATAGGCTGGAAGCTGCTCGGTAGTGATAAGAGGATCTTGCAAATCCTAGATCTACCCTAAAGTCTGTCATACACTTTTTGTACATTTTACGATCCGCCTGTGGATCTTCTATTACAAAGCCGTCTGTATATAATTTTTGTACTTTGAACATTTGGTTTGTAATAGTAATTTAACTCCAAGACTTCCGCTGTGTTGTGTTTAATTAACTATGATGATATCAACTTACGTCACGATATTCCACACCCGGGCCCACCGATGTTTGGATTGGTTGTGGAAAGCTGGGGTGTGACAGGTTGGTATCAGAGCCAACGTTTGAGAGAATTAAACACTAGCCTTCTTGTGTTTAATCTCAAACTTACACAAAAGCACATTCCTTAGACTTCCGAGTCTAGGCTTTGACCTAGGATTGCTCATCTCATTATTAAGTTATTAGCATTGTTTTTGATTTTATTTTAACAGGAAAATGTCGCCAAGAGTACGAGGAAGAGGTAAAGGACCAATGAGGGGAGGACCATCTGGACACATCCCTTCACAACCCCATCACTCGAATCCTTATGAGTATTCGGGGGATTCATGGCCCCTATCTAGACATTCACCTACTAACACCTAAAACTCGTACCGTTCATATCATTCACACCAATCATACCACTCTCATCACTCATATCATGATGAGTTAACCCTAAGCATTACTTCAACACACCCCTAGCTGATCAAAATCAGTTGGATCAACCCAATCCCATGAATGAAGACTCCGATCCAGAAATGCCGCCATCAGGATCGCACGCGCATCCCATCGAAATCTCTAGCGATTCGAACTCTTACGCCGGATCGCCTTACCAAGGTCCTAACGAGTGGGACCAATATTCGAATCAATTCACCTTTGCTAACACTCCTTCCCATCACTCCCCAGCACCTCCTGTACAAGATGATGTTCACATGGAACCGGTGGAACAACCTCAACTGCCACCTGAGCCGCCAAGGATGAAATCAGGAGCGCGTATGTCGGTACGTACAGGTCAACGGTCGGGTTCGTTGCCACCGTTACCCAAAACTTACCCTACAATCACGAGGACCCACAAATGGTTGGACCCTCTAATGCTGCACCTGTGGTGGAACCAACACCATCACCAGTGGTTCAACACCACCATCGGGTTTTAACAACCCTATCCCAACATATCTGGATATATCTGGATTTGATCCTTTTAACCCATCTACGCCGGTGAATTACCAGGCACTATCGCATGACCCTTGTAACACCCTGTAAAAATCGTGTCCAATAATATAGTGACACGAGTTGTATTTTTAATATAGTCAATTAAAAGACTAATATGGACTAAAAGTGACAACATGCTCAAACTGAGCCTCTGAATGACTTTCTGATGTCAACATGTATAAACCTAGCCTCTGAACGATCATTAGTGTTGTCATGCATAAAACATAGCCTCTGAATGACCATTAGTGTCGTTATGCATAAAACGTAGCCTCTGAACCACCATTAGTGTCGTTATGCTTAAACTTGGCCTCTAAGTGACCGTTGTGTCAACATGCCTAGCCTCTGAGTGACATCGGAGTCAACATGCTTATACCGAGCCTCTAAGTGATCCTTTACGTAGTCCTAACTCTCATATGTCATGCTTATTGGACGAGAGTGATTAAATCCAATAATATATGAAAGTTGGATAATTGAGGGATTAAAAGTGTCAACATGTTAATTTATACCTCTGAGCGATCTTTTAACGAACCAAGAGCTCGAAAATGTCCGGGCATAATCCCGGGTATGCTAAGTATTGGCTACGGAGGGCTAAAAGTGCCAAAAAGGTGTTTTAGAAGCTTTAATAAGTTAAGGGGTTAAAAGTGTCAAACTTTGAAACTTGCCATGGGTCGGTCGCGGGCCGCGAGAGACATGGCCTGTGCCTTTCGCGGGGCGTGACAATGGATCTGCAGCAGAAAGTTTTGTTTGGTCTCCAAACAAAACTCCAAAACCATGTTTTCGAAACCATGGCTTCCCAACTGCTATCCACGTTTTGGGACACTTGTAAGCTTCCTCTTACACCCCTAAACACCTGGCTTCACCTCCTTTGATTTCTCCAACTATAAACAGGTGATCAAGCTCACCATTTGAACTTGCACCTTTCTTATTCACACTATTCTCCCTCCTCTAGAAGTTCCTAGCTGAAAGAAGCATCCAACTTAGTTCTCTTGCATTCTAGGAACCTCTTGTAACTGTTCCTTGCTCTTGCATTTTCGTTTATTGGCTTTTATAGCCAAAAGTAAAGCGTTATACGGAAAACGCTTTGACTTTCGGTTAAGACCATTATGGTCCAGCCATTGTTTGAAATGAACATGGCTAAGTGATCATAATAAGGTAGGTGTTAATCCCTAAAGGGGCACCTCCTGAAGATCACGTTTGCTAGACCAATTGACGGGTCAAAGTTGTGATATTAAAAAAGTCAAAAAGGCCATTTTTCAAAAAAAATCATAAATTGATCTTATATATGTTATGAAACCTGTTTTGACACTTAAACAAGTTGGTAATAATTATTAGAACATGTTCGGCTCGTCAATTTCAGTTTAGGGTCGGTTCGCAACCGAAAGTCGCTAGGTTTGACTTCTGCTATGACTTTCGATTCTGAACCGATTTAGATTAGTTACCTACTGATCTAAAGTTGCATTATGATCGTAATACAATGTAGCATAACCCTCTGAGGTTATATTACATGATCATAATCAGAATCCAAGTTTAAGCGCAAGTTCCATAATATGCCATTTTTGACCAAAATGTCCTTCGTGCATAAAACGAGGATTTAAATAGTAATGAACTTAAAAATGAGTTTCCTACTAATGTAATATTATAAGTAGATTATTTGGGATGTTAAACCAGGTTATAAACTAAGTTTTCAAACAGGTCCTTAAACTATGTCGATAAATGACGGTTTTAGCCCTTATGGCTTATAAAATGGTTTTAATCAAATCTTTTCAAGGTAAATCATTTAGCTACTGATATTCTATATTAAATAACATATTTTAAACATTTTAATCTGACCTTAACATCAGTTTTTATAAACATCGCACAAAGACGTCATTTTACGACATAAGCGCCGCTTCAGCGCATAGTATGGTTTTAAACCATATTAATTGACCAAGACTTGTTACCTACTGATTTTAAAACTTAGTTTAAACATATTTATAGTAGGTACATGTTATAAACTCAGAATCCCAAATAATTTATAAACAATGTGTAAAATGACCAAAATGCCCCTTCGGTGCATAGTTTGGTCATAAAAGATAATTTACACATAAAATTGACATCCTACTGATATTATATCATAAATAAATTATTTTTTCAGAATACTTATGGTTATAAATTTAAAATATATTCAAGTTCCTTTTATACGGTATATAATTACAAAAATGCCCTTATGAGGCATAATTTCAATTTAAAATCATAACGGGCATATAAGTTGATATCTTACTGATATTTTAACTTATTTAAAATATAATGGCATACAGAACTTGTCCATGACTTATTCGGTTACCCATTATCCTTATAAGCATACGGTTGATTATACGTAACTAGTTTACGGAATTCAACCAAAACGGGTTTAACCTTATCATTTTAATCTCAAAATCCAGAATGTTAATTGTTTACTCATAATATACAAGTCAAGTACTTGTCGGGATTAAACTACATTCTATCCGATCATCGTTTAATCAAGCGTTATACGTAATGATCATGTACACTATTTGGTTTATAAGACCTTAGTATTTAATTAGCTAGCTTATGCCATAATCCAGACTGAGCCTTGCCGGTAAATGCTATCTGCACTTGGTACTTTTGTATACGGCTGATTTATTTAAAAATAAAAGATGAAGACTAGCTCAGGTTAATACTCTCGACTTATTTCCCTATAAGGGCTTGGGATACGGTAAATTATTACCGCTTGGTCCAAAATGGGGTCAATCGAATGCCCGTTTGGGCCAGTAAACCCCATATTTTCGTTTTAATTAGTTTTGTTTGATAACTTAAACATCAGGGGATTAAATTACCGTGTCCTTGATATCCTCGGGCTCAATACATTAGTTATGGCCACGACCTTAAACACGGGGTGTAGGCATACACCTGTCAGATGCTCATATGCAAATTACCCAAACGTTGGGGATAACTCCTTCGTGAGTTCGTAAGTGGTGTGTATTTAATCATGTCTCGGTTTTGTCTCGGGCCCTGTATGTATTGACAAACATGTGAATCTGATACAAGGTTGCAAAGTCAACTTTCCCAAGTTAATAAAAGATTTTGTGCCGTTTTTCACTTTAAAAACCATTTTAAAGTTTTCAAAATGAGTCAGTTGGGTGTATTTACCAACGTAAGCTGACGTATCGTCCAAAGACTAAACTGCAGGTACAATACGAAATAGGCCGGAAGCTGCTCGGTAGTGAATAAGAGGATCTTGCAAATCATTAGATTGCCCTAAAGTCTGTTTTATATTATTTCTTGTACATTTTATGATCCCCTGTGGATCTTCTATTACAAGCTTGTATATTATTTTGTATTTTCGAACATTCAGTTTGTAATAGTAATTTTAATCCAAGACTTCCTCTGTGGCATGTTTAATTGACAATGATGTTATCAACTGACGACACGATACTCTCCACCCGGGCCCACCGGTGTATGGATTTCGGTTTGGAAATCCAGGGTATGGCAGGTTGGTATTAGAGCCAACGTTTGAGAGAATTAAACACTATCCTTCTTGTGTTTAATCTCAAACTTACACGAGCACATTCCTTAGACTTCCGAGTCTAGGCATTGACCTAGGATTTACTCCTTTCATTATTAAGTTATTAGTATTGTTTTTTGAATTGATTTTTAAACAGGAAAACGCGCCACGTGTACGAGGACAAAGTAGGAGAGGAAAAGGTCCAACGAGGGGAGGACCATCAGGGCGCATTCCTCCCCAACCTCACAACTCATATGCCTACCAAGAATCAGGAGATTCGTCTCCTTGGCAACCAGCGAGACGTTCTGTCTCTAATAGACACTCGCCCTCACATTCCCAAAATTCTTACCACTCTCACCATTCCTATCATTCACACCATTCTCACCATTCCATTCTCATCACTCTTACCATGAAGAATTTAACCCTAACCATTACTTTAACACACCTCCAGCCGATCAAAATCAGTTGGACCAGCCAAACCCTATGGACGAGGACTTCGACCCGAAGATGCCGCCGTCGGGATCAAATATGCATCCCATTGAAACTTCAAGCGATTCAAACTCATATGCTGGATCGCCCTACCAAGGTCCTAACGAGTGGGACCTATATTGGAATCAATTTACCTTCACCCACACTCCTTCTCATCACTCTCAACCACCCCCAGTACAAGAAGATATCCACATGGAACCAGTGGACCAACCTCAACCACAACCTGAACCACCAAGAAGGAAGCATGGAGCACGTATGTCGGTACGTGTCGAACAAAGGTCAGGATCGCTGCACCTTTTCCCAACTCCTACCCCACAATTCAAGAGGACCCACAAATGGGTGGACCCTCTAATGTTTCACCTATAGTGGAACCAACACCAACACCTGCTGTTCAACCACCACCATCGGGTTATACTAACCCAATCCCCACATATCCAGACACGTTTGGATATGATCCTTTTAGCCCGTCTAAGCCGGTAGACTATCAAGCATGGTCGCAAGACCCCTATATGCAAGCAGTTATGCATAATGCACTTTACCTGTCTCCTTTCCCACCTGCTTATCCACAGACTGGATATCCAACTTTGTAAGTCCCGTTTATCCGATTTAACACCGGTATCACACAATCACCAAGGATGGGCGGAATCCAAACTTGGTGATCTTCAAGAAAACCGAAACAATGAAGAACAATACAAATTCAGTTTTAACACCTTGCACACGATTCTATTACTTGAACAAGCAAAACCGTCTGGTACAAGATGATAGTTCTCTCTAGAGAAATTCTTAAGTCTTCCCAAGTCTAACCCTAGGAAAATGACATAAGCTTAGCTTATATACCTAGGGTAAGGCATAACCCTAATGGGCTTGCCTGGCCCACATGGCCTATGGCATGCCCAAATGACCTATAATGGTCCAAAACTAATAGAAACTAACCTAGTTAAACCTAGATAACTACCAGAGACTGTTGTGTATATTTGATGCTTCAGTCTCACAATTCTAGGTCCTAACAATCTCCCCCCAGACTGATGCATCAAATTGTCTTCATAATGCAAATTCAGCAACGTCTTCAACAGAATCTATGGTTATCGTTGTGTCGTAAGTGATGTGGAAGTCAGTCACATACTTTTAGGACCTCACTCTCAACAAACTCTCAGCACTAGGTCTCTTTCTTCTGTTCTTGTGGTTAGCTTCATATCAGCATCTCGATCAACTTTGCTTGAAACATCTTTGTCAAAAAGAATGTGAGAGAAGGAATCTCAGTAGCTCTTTTCTTCTTCAATTCTTCTATTTTAAGCAAGTAGGTTCACAGGTACCTCTTCAAACGTACCATCACTATCAGATGATGACTGGCATCTGCTTCTTCTGACTCAGGTACACTTTGCTGTTGTGATGCTTCATGCTTTGTTGGTAACTAACAGCATCTTAATTTCAGCAATCCCTGTTTCTTGATCTAAATCAAGATCTGCATATTCTCAGAAATTTATAAGCAAACATTCTTATGCAACAGGGAGAGTAGCGCTTGAACACTTGGTACATCCAAGTACTTGTACTCAGATCAAAATTCAAATTTGTTTCATCTTTTGATGATTAGTCAAATCTTCAAGAACGGTTAATAATTTTTAATAAAACAAATAAAGCACTCTATTTTTGAATTTTTAAGTTTTCTATTTTTTTTAATTTTTAAATATAAGAATATAAACAGAAACACAAATAAACAAAGAAACTAACTCAATAGTTACAACTATACAATTGCAATGGGATCAAAATCGTTTTCAAGCGGACCAAGGAACACTTTTTAGTGCGAACTTATTCAGACTGGTCTAAGAGATTGCCAATATGTTTGTCCATTTAAACTTTAACGCTCAACTTTCATTTTTCAACTTCGTGATATGCTTAAGGTAGTATTATACTATAATACCCATGTGTCCCGTACCATGACATACCCCCGCGATCAAGGTAAGCACAACGATTCATCATAGCAGGTGAGTATACTGAGATCATCCTTTATCTTTTACAACGTCAGACTATTGGTGAACAGGTCAGTACTTCCGTACAGTAGAGTGACCAATAGCTTCTAACGAGGGTTAGGCAAATACCTTATTTGGTATGTTTGACTTTTCCAGAGATTGTCAACAGCTCTCTTGCTGTTCCTGAGAAATAGAGATTATAAGACAGTGGGTCCAGGCCATCGTGTTCCTAGGTTTCCCTGAGCATCAAAATAAGACACTTCTTTAGGCAAATCCATGCGAGGATTGGTGATTGCTGCCCGATTTGATGTTGGGTTGGGATTTCAATCTGCGTTTAGTCTAATCAAATACCACAGTATCATTATTCAACTTTGGTGTTATTATCACTTGTATGTTTTAATATTTTGAGCCGATTTAGGAACATATTTTTGTTTCTGAACAGCCTTGCGTTTGTTTTTGGCAACATTCCAATCCCCATCAGATGGTTTAACCTTGGAATTCACATTCTTCATTGCCTTAGGTGATTATACCTTCATCGGCTTGGAATGATTGTTATTCTTTGGTGTAACCTTCTGATTTTGAGCACGATACGGAACATGGGAACTACGTGTACAGTTTCGAGCAATGTGACCAGGAATGCTGCAATTGAAGCACGTTTGTCTCTTCACATGGAAAGCATTCTGATCAGCTTGATTTGCTCTTGCAGGCCTTGAAGGATGAACTGCTCCCTTCCGTGCTTGATATCCTTGCACGTTTCTTGCAGACGAAGATGAATTTGGATGGCTGTACTTGTCGTTTGCAAGAGCCTTCTTCCGTTGTGGAGATTTCTTTTGATTTTTCTTGTGTTGTTTAGACTGCAAGTCTTTTTCAGAAATCTCCCCAACCTTTCCAAACGCTTTGCTAGCATGGTCAAAAGTATATTTTTCACATTTGCCATTAAAGACCGGCGAACAAAAGCATTTTTCACAACACTAGCCTTTTGAGGGCTATTGCTGCCCACTGATGATTTTGGAGAGCTTGATTGTCCTTGAAGTTTTGACTTCTGCTTTCTTCGTCTCTGATTTGCTCTTTTCTGCTCTTTTAGCTTGCTCTGAACCTTTCCATCAGTAGCAGAAGGTTCAGATTGCTCAGTTTGCACACATGGAGTTGACGTACACCATATGCTGTGCTTTCTCAATATCTTTGTTTGTTCCATGCATTGTTGTGTAGTTGTGATTATACGGTGGGGCAACCTGATTGAATCCTAAACCCTTCCCTTTGTTCCCCTTATATGCCAGCTGCACATTGCACACGTCTTGAACAAGCTTGCTGGATGTATCAAACTTCTTTATATTCACTTTGTTTTGTTGATATTTTCTAGTAAGAAGTCCCAGCTTAACTCTTACCAAGTCGCATTCTATGGTTTTTGATTCTAATCTGGTTTTGTAATCATGGACCCAACATTTTACGTCCAGGTGGAGCTGAGCTATATCTTTCTTTTGTGCTTCAACCTTTTCTTTGAGTAACTTGTTGCTTTCTCGAAGGGTGATGCACTGAGCTATTGCATTGTTGTATTCATCGGTCATTTTGGAATTAAGAGCCCGGAGTTGAGCAACCCTATTCCTGCAAGGTTTAGTGCACAAAAGATAGTTGACTATGTCAATGGACGAGCTAGATTTGTCAGCGTTAGTTTGGGATTGAGGTTGAGTTTAGGGTGTTGGGCTGCTAATTTATGCTTGTTGGGCTTGAGGTTTCTACTCTGATACTTCTTCAGAAATAGACTCAGTTGATTTTGCATATAGATCTTTGAGATCTTGGTTTGATTGTAAATGATCCCATAACCAACAAACAAAGGAGTCTTTATCATCACTCAAGAAGCTATCCATCGCATTTCTTACTTCCTCTTTACGTCTCCTACATTCAAGCAACCACATCACATAGTTAGCAACCGGATCAACATTGTAGTCTCCGATAAACTCATTAAGCTTTCCCTTCACTTCATCCTGCAGGCTTGAGTGCTGAGTTTGGGCTGCAGACATCTTCTGATAATCGAAACCGGACCGGTAAACACGAAAAAGAATGTCCGAGAACTGTTTTTACCAAACTGTACCGTTAGACTCGTCTCGACGATACGATTCCAACGATATATACTGTCCGATGGTGATTTTAGAAATTTTCGTGCCTTTTTTTTGCCCTAAAAATCACACGAGTCTAACCGTGCAACCAGTTTGTTAAAATTGTCTAAGGATCAAATTCTGTGCACGAAAATGTTTAACTCCAGTTACGTCAGCTGGTTAACTTTCCACCTTTTTGGGTACAAATCGGAACAGTACCAAATTCGGAACAGTACCTCGGATTAACAATCCGAAATGGAATCCGGAAACAGTGATCCGAGATAATGATTCGGAACAGTATCCGAGATGGAATCCGAAATGCACTGTTTCAGTCCGGAATGAGAGTCAGGAATGCCGATCCGGAATGAGAATCCGGAACAATATTCCGGAGTGGAAGTCTATCCGAATTCGGAACAGTTACGTATCCGGAATCTTTGAAGATTATCCGAAATCCTTTCAGAAAATCTGAAATGCTTGAAGGTTTATCCGAAATCTAATAGAAATCCAGGATTTTTATCCGAAATGCAGCAGATTAATCCGAAATCAATCCGAAATGCAACCAGAAAATCCGAAATTGCTTGAATGTTGATCCAAAATGCTTGAATCTTCTTCGTGTTCGTCGTGTTCTTCGAGCGAAAACTGAACAGAATCAGTAATATCAGATCTGAGCCTGGAAAACAGGTTCAAACAGGCTCTGATACCACTTGAAGTCCCGTTTATCCGGATTTAACACGGATATCACACAATTGCAAAGGATGAGTGGAATCCAAACTTGGTGTCTTCAAGAAAACCAAAACAATGAAGAACAATATGAATTCACTTTTAACACCTTGCACACGATTCTATTACTTGAACAAGCAAAACCGTCTGGTACAAGATGATAGTTCTCTCTAGAGAAATCTCTAAAGTCTTCCCAAGTCTAACCCTAGGAAATGACATAAGCTTAGCTTATATACCTCGGGTAAGGCATAACCCTAATGGGCTTGCCTGGCCCACATGGCCTATGGCATGTCCAAATGACCTATAAAGGTCTAAAACTAATACAAACTAACCTAGTTAAACCCAGTTAACTACCAGAGACTGTTGCGTATATTTGATGCTTCAGTCTCACACTTCTAGGTCCTAACAAACTTATGGATACCAGTGTCCGGTTATGCCACAACCACAACCTCCGCCTCTACTTGAGGCCAAATGAGCCCTTGGAAAGAATGAAAGAAATGCAGCAACAGGCGGAGAAAACGGAGAAGAAGACAAACAAGTTATTCAAGAAACTCTCCAAGTTGGTTAAAGGAAAGAAGGACGAGTAAAGTCTCTTCTATTTTATGTAGTCCCTGCGTGGACATTGTTATTTCTTCAG
This sequence comes from Scalesia atractyloides, assembly GCA_947069175.1. Lineage (NCBI taxonomy): Eukaryota > Viridiplantae > Streptophyta > Magnoliopsida > Asterales > Asteraceae > Scalesia > Scalesia atractyloides. The sequence continues at coordinate 30,845,808 of CAMTDV010000012.1, forward strand.
TCCCTGCGTGGACAAGTTATTTCTTTTTAGTCCTTGTATGGACAATCGGTTTCTTTTATTTATTTCAAGTATTGTACTTTCTAATTATCATTTAATGAAATATTTTGGAATTATATATATATATATGTACTTATCCTCTTCAAGCGATCGTCTCGGTTTTATTCAGAATTTTTGATCAGCTATATAATTCCAAACAGATCTTAATGGTTTTGATTTAGCCAAGTGGCACAAACCACACATTTGGCCAATTATATAAATGATAGTTAAGAATGGAAGGGTCTTCTATCATGATAGTTAAGGGTAGTTATCCTTCTATCTAGAGGTGGTGGACTAAGTTCAAGCCTCCAAGTCATTAAGGTCAATGCGACCGGGACTGTTAATCAACCATTAAGGTCCTCTTATGTTAACATTCAAGTAATGTCCATACTCATGGTTGTGTGACTTGAGGAATCACACTAAGCTTCAAGGTAATGGTATAAGTCCTAACCTTATATAGCCCTTGTGATGAATATGATCCCGGCTAAATATCACTAGTGCGGTGATGAATAAAAAATCCATTAGTGATGTATTACCCTTTGGGTTATGATTTATTTTATATAGCCCATGTGATCTATTTGATCCCGGCTAAATATCACCAGTGTGATGATGAATAAAACATCCATAATTGATGTATTACCCTTTCGGGTTATGATTTATTTTATATAGCCCATGTGATCTATTTGATCCCCACTAAATATCACTAGTGCGGTGATGAATAAAACATCCATTAGTGATGTATTATCCTTTCGGGTTATGATTCATTTTATATAGCCCATGTGATCTATTTGATCCCGGCTAAATATCACCAGTGCGGTGACTAAACATCCATTATTGATGTATTGCCTTTTGGGCTATGATTAATTTTATATAACCTATGTGATCTCTTCTGATCCCGGCTAATATCACCAGTACGGTGATTAAACATCCAATTAGTGATGTATTGCCCTTAGGGCTATGATTCAAACATCCATTAGTGATGTAGTGCCTGCGGGCCGTATTTTATGTCCATTAGTGACAGACCTATGTGCCGTATTTTATGTCCATTAGTGACAGGCCTATGTGCCGTATTATATGTCCATTAGTGACAGGCCTATGTGCCATATTTTATGTCCATTAGTGACAGGCCTATGTGACATATTTTATGTCCTTCGTGACAAGCTTAAAAGCTAAAATAAAATTTGTCAAATTATGACAATGACAGTTGTGACAATGCAATCCACAGTCTAATAATATATGGACTATGTCCAAATTATAATTTGCCTTTAATGGTTCTTTTGTGACATAGGCCAAATATAGATATGTTAAGCCTAAGAGTTGTGATATTATTCACACTAGAATAGGTAATGGATTCTTATATCCAATGTTTTTAAGACCAATATGGTTGACATACCATGGCTAAGTGAAGCTTTTTTGGTGTATAGAAACCAAGGCTTAAAGATGGCTAACTCGAACGAGGCACAAAATAGCCACCGGAATGTGGAATCTAATAATGCTGAAAACATAGCCATTAATAATGACAACTTTCAAGCTCGCATTGATGCGGCTGTAGAAAAGGCCATGGGGAAGGCCATCGAAAGGCTTAGAGGGTCGAGTGCTACTCGCTCTAGACCCTTATCTATTCCACCATCTTCAGCTTATAAGGAGAGCTCCGTTCACTCTTCAAATGCGAAGAGTGAACCAAAGAAAATAGATTTTGCTGAAAGGTCGCGTTCTAATAAAAACGGATGTACCTATAAGTATTTCGTCTCCTGCAAGCCCCGAGACTTCAATGGAGAGAAGGGGGCTGTAGAAGCCCTTAAGTGGCTAGATGAGATGGAAACAATTGTGGACATCAGCAACTGTGCTGATAAGGATGTGGTCATGTATGTATCACAATCCTTCAAGGACGATGCCCTACTTGGTGGAAAGCCATGATTCAGTCCACAGGTAAAGTATACCTATATAATCTGGGATGGTCTAAGTTTATGGACCTTATTAAGGAAACCTACTGCCCACCCCATGAGGTGGAGAAAATAGAGACAAACTTATTGTCTCTTTCCATGAAAAACCTAAACTGACGGAAGTATGTTTTCAATTTCAACTCCCTATCTAGGTTAGTTTCCTATCTAATCACCCCTAAATCCAAACGCATAGCGCGTTTTATCAATGGATTAGCGCCCGAGATTAAGGGCTTGGTAAAGGCTGCCCAACCTAGTACCTTTAGGTCTGCTTTTGACCTATCTCTCTCCCTCACCCTTGATTTAGTGAGGCAAAAGTCAGTTAAGCCTGACACTGACGGAAAAAGGAAGAGAGAGGAAGACAACTCCCAAAGATTTAATAATAAAAATAAAGGGAGATTCGGGTTCAAAGGGAACCAAGGCAAGTCGGCTGTGATGCCATTTTGCAAGACTTGCAACCGCAGACACTGGGGACAATGTACTTCTGATCCACAAGCTAGACCTTGTGGCATATGTAAAAGAAGAGGGCATAAGACCCTAGAATGCAAGGATCTTAAAGATGCCGTATGCTATATCTGCAATGAAAAAGGGCATATTGCAACTAACTTCCCAAAGAATTCAAAGAATAGTAATCCAAAGCCTGGAGAGGCCAAGAAGGGGAATGCACGCGCTTTTCGACTGACGGCTAAAGAAGCTGTTAATGACAATAACGTCATAACAGGTACTTTACCCATTAATGATATTTATGCTAGAGTTTTTTCGATTCGGGTGCGGATAAATCTTTTGTTGATCATAAGTTTAGTAAACTATTAAACCTACCCATAAGAACTCTAGACAAAATTTATGAGATAGAACTCGCCGATGGAACCTTAGAAACTGTTGTTTCTATTCTTGATGGATGCTCTATATCCATTAAGAATCATTCCATCCCTATCTCTCTTTTGCCAATAAAATTGGCGGAGTTCGATGTTGTTTTAGGTATGGATTGGTTATCTTATAACCAAGCCCGTATTTCCTGCGATAAAAAGCTCATCGAAATTAACACCCCATCTGGTGAAATGATCATCATTCCCGGAGACTCACGCGATGGACTGCCAGACAAGGTGTCATTATTTAAGGCATCCAAGTGTTTGAGAATAGGCTGTGTCATCTACATGGCACAAGTTACCATAAATAAGCTTAAGCCAAACATGGAGGACTTACCAGTCATCTCAGAGTATCCCGATGTTTTCCCTGAGGAATTACCAGGCCTACCTCCAGATAGGCAAGTGGAGTTCAAGATTGATATTATACCAGGATCAGCACCCGTAGCCAGAGCTCCATATAGACTAGCTCCAACCGAAATGAATGAGTTAAGAGTCCAATTGGATGAACTCTTGGAGAAAGGATTTATTCAACCTAGTTCCTCGCCTTGGGGAGCTTCTATCCTTTTCGTTAAAAAGAAAGACGGTTCAATGCGGATGTGCATTGACTGCCGGGAGCTGAACAAAGTAACAATTAAGAATAGATATCCTCTGCCCAGGATCGATAATTTATTCGACCAACTTCAAGGGGCTAGTTACTTTTCTAAGATAGATTTGAGATCAGGATATCATCAACTGAAGGTTAGAATTGAAGATGTTCCTAAGACAGCCTTCAGGACCCGCTATGGTCATTTTGAATTTTTGGTGATGCCTTTTGGGCTCACAAATGCGCCTGCAGCATTCATGGACCTCATGAACAGAGTCTGCAAACTGTATTTTGAATAAGTTTGTCATTTTCTTCATAGACGACATATTTATCTATTCTCGTAATCAAGCTGATCACGAGAAACATCTTCGGTGCATCCTAGAATTATTAAGGCAGGAGAAACTTTATGCAAATTTCTCTAAATGCGAATTTTGGCTTAGAGAAGTTCAATTCCTTGGACATGTTGGAAGTGAGCGTGGTATCCAAGTGGATTCCGCCAAGATAGAAGCCATAATGAATTGAGAAGTTTCCAAGACTCCATCTGAAATTTGTAGTTTCTTAGGACTGACTGGTTATTATAGAAGGGTTATTGAGAACTTTTCAAGAATAGCCACTCCTTTGACTACCCTGACCCGTACGAATGTTAAGTATAATTGGGGTCCAAAGCAACAAGAATCTTTTGAAGTTTTTAAACACAAGTTGAGCAACGCTCCTTTGTTATCTCTACTTGAGGGTATTGATAATTTTGTTGTTTTGTGATGCATCACACACCGGTATGGGTTGTGTGCTAATGCAAAATGGCAAAGTAATTGCCTATGCATCACAACAATTAAAGGTACATGAAAGGAATTACACACCCACGATTTGGAATTGGGTGTCGTTGTATTTGCACTAAAACTATGGAGACATTACTTGTATGGCACGAAGTGTATTATATACACTGACCATAAGAGTCCCCAACACATGTTCAATCAGAAAGAATTGAACATGTGACAACGTCATTGGATGGAAACTCTTAATGATTATGATTGCGAGATTCGCTACCATCCCGGCAAGGCAAATGTAGTTGCTGCCGCCTTAAGTCGCAAGGAAAGGGTTAAACCTATTAGGATTAACGACAAGAGCATTGAGCTTAGAAATAGCTTAAGTGAAAAGCTATTAGATGCGCAAAAGCAAGCCTTATTAGAGGCTAATATTCCTAATGAGGAATTAGGTGGAATTGTTGATCAATTAGCGCCTGGAAAGGATGGAATCCTAAGATTTAGTGATAGAATCTGGGTTCCAGTCTTTGGAGGACTTAGAGATCTAATCCTCCAAGAAGCGCATAGTTTGAAATACTCAGTTCACCTAGGAGGTGACAAGATGTATTAAGACTTGAAGAAGAATTATTGGTGGATGGGATTGAAGAAATCCATAACCACTCATGTAGCTAAGTGTCTGACGTGTTCGCAAGTTAAGGCCGAACATCAAAAGCCGTCAGGACTTCTACAACAACTTGAAATTCCCACTTGGAAATGGGAAATGGTAACTATGGATTTTACCAAGTTACCCAAGACCAAAAGTGGAAATGACACTATTTGGGTCATTGTAGACAGACTGACTAAGTCAGCTCATTTCTTCCCAATCAAAGAAACGTATAATGGTGTGCCAGTATCTATTGTATCTGATAGAGATACTAGATACACGTCTCACTTTTGGAAAAGTTTCCAACAATCGTTAGGCACACGATTAAACTTTAGTATGGCTTACCATCCGCAGACTGATGGTCAAAGTGAGCGTACTATCCAGACACTGGAAGACATGCTTAGAGCATGTGTGATTGATTTAGGTGGAAGTTGGGATGACCACTTACCCCTAATAGAATTCTCATACAATAACAGTTATCATACGAGCATCAAGGCTGCTCCTTTTAAGGCCTTGTATGGGAGAAAATGCAGGATGCCCGTGTGTTGGGCAGAAGTTGGGAAAGCCTATCTTTCAGGACCAAAGATTGTCCTGGAGACCACGGAAAAGATTTTGCAAATCCGTGATCGTCTCAAAGCTGCCAGAGATAGGCAGAAAAGCTATGCTGACAAGAGGCGTAAACCTCTTAAGTTCCAAGTAGGGGACAAAGTCATGCTGAAAACATCACCATGAAATGTGTGATGCGTTTTGGAAAGAAGAGAAAGTTGAGCCCAAGATGTATAGGACCCTTCGATATAATCGAACGTGTCGGCACTGTAGCTTATAAGCTTAGGTTGCCTAAGGAGCTTAGTGGAATCCATGATGTATTCCACATATTTAATCTTAAGAAATGTCTAGCCGATGAGTCGCTAGAAATGTCGCACAAGGATGTGCAAATTGATGAAAACCTGAGGTTCATTGAGAAACCAATTTCGATCGAGGATAGACAGGTTAAGAAGCTCCGAAGAAAATTGATACCTATAGTAAAGGTTAAGTGGGACGCCTTTAGGGGTCCCGAGTATACATGGGAGGTTGAGTCCACTATGCGACAAAATTATCCCCATCTTTTTTAATAAAGTATCCCCTAAACACCTGGCTTCACATCCTTTGAGTTCTCCAACTATAAATAGGTGAACAAGTTCACCATTTGAACTTGCACCTTTCTTATTCACACTCTTCTCCCTCCTCCGGAAGTTCCTAGCTAAAAGGAGCATCCAACTTAGTTCTCTTGCATTCTAGGAAACTATTGTAAGTGTTCCTTGCTCTTGCATTTTCGTTTATAGGCTTTTATAGCCAAAAGTCAAGCGTTTTACGGAAAACGATTTGACTTTCGGTTAAGACCATTATGGTCCAGCCATTGTTCGAAATGAACATGGCTAAGTGATCATAATAAGGTAGGTGTTAATCCTATAAAGGACACCTCCTGAAGATCACGTTTGCTAGACCAATTGACGGGTTAAAGTTATGATATTAAAAAGTCAAACATGCCATTTTGGAAAAATTATAAATTGATCTTATATACGTTATGAAACCTGTTTTAACACTTAAACAAATTGGTAATAATTATTAGAATATGTAAGATCATGTTCGGCTCGTCAATTTCAGTTCTAGGGTCGGTTCGCAACCGAAAGTCGGAGGTTTGACTTGCGCTTTGACTTTTGATTCTGACCCGATTTAGATTAGTTACCTACTGATCTAAAGTTGGATTATGATCGTAATACAATGTAGCATAACCCTCTGAGGTTATATTACATGATCATAATCAAAATCCAAGTTTATGCGCAAGTTCCATAATTATGCCATCTTTGACCAAAATGTCCTTTGTGCATAAAACAAGGTTTTAAATAGTAATGAACTTAAAAATGAGTTTCCTACTGATGTAATATTATAAGTAGGATTATTTGGGATGTTAAACCAAGTTATAAACTGAGTTTTCAAACAGGTCCTTAAACTATGTCGACAAATGACGGTTTTAACCCTTGTGGCTTATTAAATGGTTTTAATCAAATATTTTCAAGGTAAATCATTTATCTACTGATATTCTATATTGAATAACGTATTATAAACATTTTAATCTGACCATAACATCAGTTTTTATAAACATCGCACAAAGACGTCATTTTACGACATAAGCGTCGTTACGGCGCATAGTATGGTTTTAAACCATATTAATTGACCAAGACTTGTTACCTACTGATTTTAAAACTTAATTTAAACATATTTACAGTAGGTACATGTTATAAACTCAGAATCCCAAATAATTTATAAATAATGTGTAAAATGACCAAAATGCCCCTTCGGTGCATAGTTTGGTCATAAAAGATAATTTACACATAAAATTGACATCCTACTAATATTATATCATAAATAAATTATTTTTCCAGAGTATTTATGATTATAAAGTTAAAAAATATTCGAGTTCCTTTTATCCGGTATATAATTACCAAAATGCCCTTATGAGGCATAGTTTCAATTTAAAATCATAACGGGCATATAAGTTGATATCTTACTGACATTTTAACTTATTTAAAATATAATGGCGTATAGAACTTGTCCATGACTTATCCAGTTACCCATTATCGCTTATAAGCATACGGTTAATTATACGTAACTAGTTTACGGAATTCAACCAAAACGGGTTTAACCTTATCATTTTAATCTCAAAATCCAGAATGTTAATTGTTTACCCATATTATACAAGTCAAGTACTTGTCGGGATTAAAATACATTCTATCCGATCATCGTTTAATCAAGCATTATACGTAATGATCATGTACACTATTCGGTTTATAAGACCGTTAGTATTTAATTAGCTAGCTTATGCCATAATCCAGACTAGAGCCTTGCTGGTAAATGGTATCTGCACTTGGTACTTTTGTATACGGCTGATTTATTTAAAATAAAAGAAGAAGACTAGCTCAGGTTAATACTCTCGAGTTATTTTCCCTATACGGGCTTGGGATACGGTAAATTATTACCGCTTGGTCCAAAATGGGGTCAATCGAATGCCCGTTTGTGGCCAGTAAACCCCATATTTGTTTTAATCAGTTTTGTTTGATAACTTAAACATCAAGGGTTAAATTACAGTGTCCTGGATATCCTCGACTCAATACATTAGTTATTGGCTACGACCTTAGCACGGGGTGTAGGCATACACCTGTCAGATGCTCATATGCAAATTACCCAAGACGTTGGGGATAACTCCTTCGTGAGTTCGTAAGTGGTGTGTATTTAATCATGTATCGGTTTCTGTCCCGGGCCCTGTATGTATTGACAAACATGTGAATCTGATACAAGGTTGCAAAGTCAACTTTCCCAAGTTAATAAAAGATTTTGTGCCGTTTTGCACTTTAAAAACCATTTTAAAGTTTTCAAAATGCGTCAGTTGGGTGTATTTACCAGCGTAAGTTGACGTATCGTCCAAAGACTAAACTGCAGCTACAATACGAAATAGGCCGGAAGCTGCTCGGTAGTGAATAACAGGATCTTGCAAATCCTTAGATCTGCCCTAAAGTTTGTTTTATATTGTTTCTTGTACATTTTATGATCCGCCTGTGGATCTTCTATTACAAGCTTGTATATTATTTTGTATTTTCGAACATTCGGTTTGTAATAGTAATTTTACTCCAAGACTTCTGATGTGCCGTGTTTAATTGACAATGATGTTATCAACTGACGTCACGATACTCCCCACCCGGGCCCACCGGTGTATGGATTTCGGTTTGGAAATCCGGGGTGTGACAACCCTTATATGCAAGCGGTCATGCATAATGCACTTTACCAGTCTCCTTTCCCACCTTCTTATCCACCTACTGGATATCCAAGTTATGGGTACCAATATCCTATTATGCCACAACCACAACCTCCACCGCCACTTGAGGCCATCAATGAGGCTTTGGAACGAGTGAAGGAAATGCAACAACAAACGGAGAAAATGGAGAAGAAGATGAATAAGTTCTTCAAAGGTCTCTCCAAGTTGGTTAAGGGAAAGAAGGACGAGTGAAGTCTCTTCTATTTATATATTTAGTTCCTGCGAGGACATTGTTATTTCTTTAGTCCCTGCATGGACATTGTTAATTCTTTTAAGTCCTTCCATGGATAGTTTGTTTCATTTAATTCTAGTATTTTAATTTCTTAATGGCATTTAAATGATTTATTTGGATTATATATATATATATATATATATATATATATATATATGTTATTCATTCTCTTCAAACGAACGTCTCGATTTTACTCGAAATTTATACTCTGCTATATAATTCCAAAAAGATCTTAATGGTTTTGATTTGCCAAGTGGCACAGACCACACATTTGGCCAGCTTATAAATGATAATTAAGGATAAAAGGGCCTTCTGTCATGATAGTTAAGGGGAGTTATCCTTCTATCTAGAGGTGGTGGACTAGGTTCAAGCCTCCAAGTCGTTAAGGTCAATGCGATCGGGACTATTAATCAACCATTAAGGTACTCTTATGTCAGGAATGTTCATACTCCTGGTAGTGTGACTTGAGAAACCACACTAGCCATGTAACACCCCGACCCGCAGCGGAAATAAGAGTCGGGGCATAATTGGGTTATCACCAAAGCACATGACATTTATTATTATGTTTCATAATTAAATGAAGTCAAAGTTACATTTCTCAAACATCCAAACATGTTCATTCATTACAAGGGAAAATAACCAAACATAATAATCCAAATACTAAAACGTTTTATTTCTTCTAATCCAGGTCCTATGTGTTCCTAGCTGCTGCTGGTTCACCTGTATCATGTGTAAAATAGGAGGTTTTTAGGTCAACATAAGTTGGCGAGTGAACCTTATAGATAAACTTTTGATAATAATTTTCTGGTTAGTTTATCAATAAAATATTGTGCATAATCATAAAAGAGCACATGTATGAAATTAAACATTGGCAACATCAGTTACAATTAAAACATACATTAACAATCGATAGCATATCTGAACATACCAACATCACATAATAATTAACATAAATGAACTGTGCGATCAAGGCTCAATCAAACGGAGCCGATCGTATTGCATGAACTGGTTATGTAAATTGAACTGTGCGCTCAAGGCTCAATCAAACGGAGCCGAACGTATTGCATGAACTGGAAATGTAAATTGAACTGTGCACTCAAGGCTCAATCAAACGGAGCCGAGCGTATTGCATGTATTGAAATGTAAAATGAAATGACCGATCAAGGCTCAATCAAACGGAGCCGATCGTGCGGGCACGCCCTGATCAACCGCATAATAAAATGGGGATCAAACTCAACCTCGATGGATGGGGAGCTACGGCCTCGGCAATTGCATGTATTGAAATGATAATTTGCAAACAATAATAACTACTTAACAGCAACAATTAATACACATGTCATGATATGATATATGCACAATAACTTGGTTATAATATGTAAATGAACAAGACACATGATACACACCAAAAACGTGATTAAAACGGGGAATTTGAAGGGTTCACTCACATTGGGTGCGTTGAATTGGAGATGGTGAGATGCGCACGATTTAGACGAGCGAGTCGACGAGGAATACTAACCTAAATAATAATGGAGAAAATATATTAAATGGATAGATTTTTATTGAGGATTTTAATGGGATTTTTAGATATATTTTTTTTGTGAGTTTATGGCTATTTTCTATCTTTAAAAATGTTATTTTTAAGTATTTTTAATTAATTTTTAAATTAAAATAAACAAATAAATATATATAAAAAAAATATTATTTTTTTTACTGTTTGACCGTTGACCGTTGACCTTCCGGTCAGCGGTAAATATTTTTTTTTACCGTTGACCGGTTCGGTCAGCGGTAAATATTTGCGCCAAGCGGGATTCGAACCGGTGACCTTCCGTTCACGCGCACGTAGCTCTACCAACTGAGCTACGTGACTAACCCGTTAGAAATCCAGTTTTTATTATATTTATACACTTATTCGCTTTTACCGAAAATTCCTTTATTTGCAAAACGTTTTAATCTCATTGAACCGGTGCTTGTGACGGGACTCGATCGCGCGACGTGTAGTTTGTTTTGCACACAGTCCACCGCTGGACTGTGTGTCTAACCCGGTTATATTCTTGATTTATATTATACTTAACAATTACCCGTTCTAACCCGGTTAGTTCTTGAATAAAAAGAAATGTTGTTTCATAAAGCGTGTGTATAGTAAGAATCGAACTCGCGACGTGATTATAAAATGTGCACACAGTCCACCGCGGACTGTGTGTCTAACCCGTTTATAAACCGAATTTTAATTACTCTTATATCCTGAAATAAGTTCATCTTCTTCGTCGGATTAAACTGTCAGCGTATTTCAACTGGTTAAGATTGATTTTGCGACTTTCAAAGATTTTAAACACTAACAGTAATTCAATAGTAAGGAATGGAAAGAGTTTAAAGAACAGGATTTACCGATTGGAGATAAACACAGAAATCCGGCGAAAGTTTTGTCGGTACAGGAATTGAGCTCCGACTGTTGAAACAATTAGCAGTGTGGTTCGATTATTTATAGAATTAAATCATCTAAACAAGGTTTAAATGAAGTGTAGGATATCATACCCTTTCACAGTGAAATTCCGGCAATTTCAGAAACTTTCCGGCGAAGGTGAGATTTCCGATAAATGTTGGCTAAGATTGATTCTGATGATGGAATTGTGTTAGAGATTGACTAATCACATGTTTTAAACAAAAAGAGTCGAAGAAATTACCGTGAGAATGCAAGTCCCGGTTTTCCGGTGAGTTGCAGAAAATTTCCGGCGATCGAATTCCGAGGGTCTTACGGTTCAGAATCTTGACGAAAATGAAATTGAGTGTTGTTGTGATAGTTATGATTCGCGCAAATGATCAGGACTTGGATTAAATCAGAGTTTGGTACATTTTCGGTTTCATATACCGAAAGTGATGAAGTCTTTAAGTTCATTCAATTAAGACTTAATTAGAAACCGATATTCATCGGTTATGAGCTAGCCAAACGAAGTCGAAAAGATTTAGCGTTCAGTTTGCCGGTTTCCGTTATTCAGATGGCACCAATGGTTAATTTGAGTTCGCGTATAAGATCCATTTAGTTGCCAATTGTTACAGAAAACACGTCGTGGCGGAGTGGTTTGGGAAGTGGATGTTAAGTTGTTGGAGTGATTCAGCTGACCCGGGTTCGAGTCCGGTCAGCTGCAAATATTTTTTATTTATTTTATTTTAACTTTTTATCCAATTTAATTTTTATGGTTTAGTTTATTTATTAATTATGTAACGTTTAAACTCAAAATAACTATAAATAATTACTGTATTTTCATAACTTGGTATTTGATTACAAAATGGAGCGGGTTTTGGAGACCCGATTTATACAAATGTTACAAGCCATCTATGAAAAAGGACTACGTCCTGACCTATTAAATAGCCTTTGTGATCAATGAGATCCCGGCTAATGTCATCAATGTGATGACGGTTGATAGGCCAACGTGCTAGATTATATGTTCATTAGTGACATGCCAACGTGCCAGATTATGTGTCCATTAGTGACAGGCCAACGTGCCATATTATATGTCCATTAGTGACCGGCCAACATGCTAGATTATATGTCCATTAGTGATAGGCCAACGTGCCAGATTATATGTCCATTAGTAACAGGCCAACGTGCCAGATTATATATCCATTAGTGACAGGCCAACATGCCAGATTATATCTCCATTAGTGACAGGCCAACGAGCCATATTTTATGTCCATTAGTGACAGGATAACGTGCCAGATTATATGTCCATTAGTGATAGGCCAACGTGCCATATTATATGTCCATTAGTGACAGGCCAACGTGCCAGATTATATGTCCATTAGTGACAGGCCAACGTGCCATATTATATGTCCATTAGTGACAGGCCAACGTGCCAGATTATATGTCCATTAGTGACAGGCCAACGTGCCAGATTATATGTCCATTAGTGAAAAACAACGTGCCATATTATATGTCCAATAGTGACAGGCCAACGGGCCATATTATATGTCCATTAGTGACAGGCCAACATGCCATACCTATATGTCCGTTAGTGACAAGCCTATGAGCTACATATAATTGTCTAATGACAATGACAGTTATGACATTACGATCCACTGTCCAATAATATATGGACTACGTTCAAATTGTAATTTGCCTCTAACGGTCCTTTTGAGACCTAGGCCAAATATAGATATGATAAGCCTAAGAGTTGTGATTTTATTTTTAGACTAGTTGATTAGGCGATGTATTTGCATATCCAATGTTTAAAGCCAATATGGTTATTAATACCATGGCTAAGAGAAGTTTTATTTGGTGTTTAGAACCAAAGCTTTAGAAATGGCCAACTCGGACGAGGCACAAAGTAGCCACCGAGAGATTAACTCTAACAACACCGAAAACATAACCATTAATAATGATGATTCCAAGCTCGCATTGATGCAGTTGTGGGAAAAACCATGGAAAAGGCCATGGAAAAATTTAAAGAATTAAGCGCTACTCGCTCCAGACCTTTATCAATCCCACCATCCTTAGCTCGTAAGGAGAGCTCAATTCACTCTTCAAATGCAAAGAGTGAACCAAAGAAACTAGAAATTTCTGATAGGTCCCGTTCTGCTAAAGACGGATGTACCTACAAATCTTTTTGTCTCCTGTAAACCCCGAAATTTTAATGGGGGAAAAAGGAGCAGTAGAAGCCTTGAAATGGATGGATGAAATGGAGACAATAGTGGATATCAGTGGTTGTGCTGATAAGGATGTGGTTAAGTATGTATCACCGTCCTTTAAGGGCGATGCCCTGATTTGGTGGAAAGCTATAATCTAATCAACATGTAAGGTACACCTGCACAACTTAGGATGGTCTAAGTTTGTTGATTTAGTCAAGGAGACATACTGTCCACCTCATGAGGTGGAGAAGATAGAGTCAGACTTCCTGACTCTCACAATGAAAAATCTAGACTCTCAGAAGTATATTTCTGACTTCAATTCCCTGTCTAGGTTAGTTTCCTATCTAATCACCCCATAACCCCAACGCATTGTGCGTTTCATTAATGGGTTAGCGCCTGAGATAAAGGGCATGGTAAAGGCTGCTCAGCCTAGTACCTATAGATCTGCTGTTAACCTATCTCTCTCCCTCACCTTAGATTTGGTGAGGTAGCAGTCAGTCAAGACTGAGACTGACGAGAAAAAGAAGAGAGAGGATGATAACTCCCAAAGATTTAATGAGAAAAATAAGGGGAGATTTGGGTTCAGAAAGAACCAAGATAAGTCGGGCGTAATGCCGACATGTAAAAATTGCAACCACAGGCATTGGGGACAGTGTAGTATTGATCCACAAGCTAGACCCTGTGGTATCTGTAAGAAAAATGGGCATAAGACCCTAGAGTGCGAAGATATTAAGAATGTCGTCTGCTACGGCTGTAATGAGAAGGAGCATACTAAGTTTAACTACCCTAAGAACCCCAGAAATAATGATGCAAAGTCTGGAGAGGCTAAGAAAGGGAATGCTCGTGCCTTCCAGATGAATGCCAGGGAGGCCGTTAATGACAATAACGTCATAACATGTACATTCCTTATCAATGATGTATATGCTAGAGTTCTTTTTGATTCGGGTGTATACAAATCTTTTGTAGACCATAAGTTTAGTAAACATTAAACTTGCCCATAAGAACTCCAGACATAACCTATGAAGTAGAACTTGCTGATGGAACTTTAGAAACATCATCTTCCATTCTTGATGGATGTGTTATATCTATTAAGAATCAATCTATTCCTATCTCTCTTTTGCCAATGAAATTGGCAGGGTTCGATGTAGTCTTAGGCATGGATTAGTTATCCCATAACCAAGCCTGCATTGCCTGTGATAAGAAACTCATCGAGATTAAAACCCCATCTAGTGAGATGATCACCATTCTAGGAGATTCGCACTATGGATTGCCAGACAAGGTGTCGTTAATTAAAGCATCCAAATGTTTTGGGAAAGGTTGTGTCATTTACATGGCACAAGTAACTATCAACGAGCCCAAGCCAAATATTGAAGACCTTCTAGTTATCTCGGAGTATTCCGATGTCTTTCCTGAAGAATTACCAGGCCTACCTCCAGATAGGCAAGTGAAGTTTAGGATTGACATCCTACCAGGATCATCACCTGTTGCTAGAGCTCCATATTGGTTAGCACCGACGGAAATGAAGGAATTAAGAGTACAATTAGATGAACTTTTAGAGAAAGACTTCATACAACCTAGTTCCTCACCTTAGGGAGCTCCTATTCTTTTTGTTAAAAAGAAGGACGGCTCAATGCGGATGTGCATTGATTACCGTGAGATAAACAAGATAACGATCAAGAATCGTTATCTTTTGCCCAGGATCGACGATTTATTTGATCAACTTCAAGGTGCTAGCTATTTCTCTAAGATCGATTTGAGATCAGGAAATCATCAGCTGAAGGTCAGGAACGAGGATGTTCCTAAGACTGCCTTCAGGACCTGATATGGTCATTATGAATTCCTAGTGATGCCTTTTGGGCTCACAAATGCACCTGCAGCATTCATGGATCTCATGAATAGAGTCTACAAGCCATACCTAGATAAGTTTGTTATTGTCTTCATAGACGACATACTTATCTACTCTCATAATCAAGTTGATCATGAGAAACATCTTCGGTGCATCCTTGAATTGCTAAGACAAGAGAAACTTTATGCTAAGTTCTCTAAGTGCGAATTTTGGCTTAGAGAAGTCCAGTTTCTTAGACATGTTGTAAGTGAGCGTAGTATCCAAGTGGGTCCCGCCAAGATAGAAGCCATAAAGAATTGGGAAGTACCCAAAACTCCATCAGATATTCGTAGCTTCTTAGGATTGGCTGGTTATTATAGGAAGTTCATTGAGAACTTTTCAAGAATAGCCACTCCTTTAACTACCTTGACTCGTAAGAATGTCAAGTTTCACTGGGGTCCAAAACAACAAGAATCTTTTGAGATTCTAAAACATAAGTTGAGCAACGCTCCTGTGTTATCTCTACCTGGGGGTATTGAGGACTTTGTAGTTTACTGTGATGCCTTGCACAATGGCATGGGTTGTGTGCTAATGCAAAAAGGCAAAGTGATTGCTTATGCATCACGACAATTAAAGGTGCACGGAAGAAATTACACCACCCATGATTTGGAATTGGGTGCTGTTATATTTGCACTTAAGTTGTGGAGACATTACTTATATGGCACAAAGTACCATAAGAGTCTCCAGCATTTGTTCAATCAAAAAGATCTGAACATGCGACAACGCCGCTGGATGGAAACACTTACCGATTATGATTGCGAAATTCGCTATCATCCCTGCAAGGAAAATGTAGTTGTTGATGCCTTAAGTCGCAAAGAAAGGGTAAAGCCCATTAGGATTAACGCCAAGAGCATTGAGCTCAGAAATAGCTTGAGTGAGAAGCTATTAGATGCGCAAAAGCAAGCCTTACTAATGGCTAATATTCCTAATGAAGGATTAGGCAGAACTGTTGATCAGTTAATGCCTGGAAAAGATGGAATCCTTGGATTTAATGGTCGAATCTGGGTTCCAATCCATGGAGGACTTAGAGATCTAATCCTCCAAGAAGCACATAATACTAGATATTCGGTTCACCTAGGTGGTGAGAAGATGTATCAGGATTTGAAAAAGAATTATTGGTGGATAGGTTTAAAGAAATCCATTTCCACTTATGTAGCTAAGTGTCTGACGTGTTCGCAAGTTAAAGCCGAACATCAGAAATCGTCAGGACTTCTACAACAGCTTGATTCCCACTTGGAAATGGGAAATGGTAACTATGGATTTGATTACCAAGCTACCTAAGACCAAACATGGTAATGACACGATTTGGGTCAATGTAGATAGGCTGACTAAGTCAGCGCATTTCTTACCAATTAAAGAAACGTATAATTCCGACAAATTGACTAAGTTATATGTGGACAAGGTTGTGTCCCTACACGGTGTGCCGGTATCTACTGTATCTGATAGAGATACTAGATATACATATCACTTTTGGAAGAGTTTCCAACATTCTTTAGGCACAAGATTAAACTTTAGTACGGCTTACCACCCGCAGACGGGTGGACAAAGTGAGCGTACTATTAAGATTTTGGAAGACATGTTTAGAGCATGTGTGATTGATTTAGGTGGAAGTTGGGATGACCACTTACCCCTAATAGAATTCTCCATTAGTTATCATACGAGCATCAAGGCTGCTCCTTTTGAGGCCTTGTATGGGAGAAAGTGTCCAACGCTCGTGTGTTGGGCTGAAGTTGGGGAAGCCCAACTATCAGGACCAGAGATTGTCTTGGAGACCATGGATAAGATTGTGTAAATCCGTGATTGTCTCAAAGCTGCCCGAGATAAGCAGAAGAGCTATGCTGACAAGAGGTGTAAACCTCTTAAGTTCCAAGTAGGGGACTAAGTCTTGCTAAAGGTATCACCTTGGAAAGGTGTAATGAGATTTGGAAAGAAGGCCAAGCTAAGCCAAGATATATTGGACCATTCGAGATAATCGAATGTGTCGGCATAGTAGCTTATAAGCTTAAGCTGCTAGAGGAGCTTAGTGAAATTCATGATGTGTTCCACATCTGTAATCTTAAGAAATGTCTAGCCGATGAGTCGCTAGCAATGTCACATCATGATGTGCAAGTTGATGAAAACCTGAGGTTCTTTGAGAAACCCATTTCGATCGAGGATCGACAGGTTAAGAAGCTCCGAAGGAAATTGATACCTATAGTAAAGGTTAAGTGGGATGCCCTTCGAGCTCCCGAGTATACATGGGAGGTTGAGTCCACTATGCGACAAAAGTACCCCCATCTTTTTGAATAAAATCTCGAGGTCGAGATTTCTTTTAAGGGGGTGAGGATGTAACACCTCGTAAAAATCGTGTCCAATAGTATAACAACACGTGCCATTACTTTTATAATAAGTCCATTATGGACTAATAAGGACTAAATGTGTCAACATGCTTAAGTGAAGCCTCTGAGTGACCTTCTGATGTCAACATGCATAAACCGAGCCTCTGAGTGACCATTAGTGTCAACAAGCTTAAAACATAGCCTCTGAGTGACCATTAGTGTCAACATGCTTAAACTTGGCCTCTTAGTGACCATTAGTGTCAACATGCTTAAACTTGGCCTCTGAGTGACCATTTGTGTCAACATGCCCAGCCTCTGAGTGACATCGGAGTCAACATGCTTATACTGACCCTCTGAGTGATCCTTTACGAAGTCCTAACTCTCATACGTGCCACTTGTTGGACGAGAGAGGTTAATTCTGTAAATATGTGAAAGTTATATAATGGAGAGGTTAAAAGTGTCAACATGTTAATTTATACCTCTAAGTGACCTTTTAACGAACCGAGAGCTCGATAATGTCCGGGCATACTCCCGGGTACACCAAATATTGGTTACGAAGGGCTAAATATGCTATAAAGGTGTTTTAGAAGGTTTTACAAGTTGAGGGGCTAAATGTGACAACCTTTGAAAGTGGCCATAAGGCGCTCGTAGGGCGCGAGAGGCCAGACCTATGCCTTTCGCGGCCCGCCAGAGACCTTTATCTGCAGAAAATTGCCTTGGTCTCCACACATGTTGCAAAAAACCATTTGATTCGAAAACATGGACTTCCAAACTGCTATGCCACCTTTTAGGACACTTGTAAGTGGCTCCCTCTAACACCCATTAACACCTGGTATCACCTCCTTCAAGCTCTTCAACTATAAATAGGTGCCAAGTGTTCACCATTTAAACTTGCACCTTTCTCATTTCTCTTTCTATCTCCCTCCTCTGGAAGTTCCTAACTGAAAGGAGCATCCAACTTAGTTCTATTGCATCCTAGGAATCACTTGTAAGTGTTCCTTTCTCTTGCATTTTCGTTTATAGGCTTTTATAACCAAAAGTCAAGCATTTTACGGAAAACGCTTTGACTTTCAGTTAAGACCATTATGGTCCAGCCATTGTTCGTAACAAACATGGCTAAGTGATCTTAATAAGGTAGGTGTTAGTCCCTATAAAGGGCACCTCCTAAAGATCACGTTTGCTAGACCAATTGACGGGTCAAAGTTATAATATTATAAAGTCAAACATACCATTTTTCGAAAATATTATAATATGAGCTTATATATGTTATGAAACATGTTTTGACACTTAAACAAGTTGGTAATAATTATTAGAACATCTAAGAACATGTTCGGCTCATCAATTTCAGTTCTAGGGTCGGTTCGCAACCGAAAGTTGCGAGGTTTGACTTCTGCTTTGACTTTCGATTCTGACCCGATTTAGATTAGTTACCTACTGATCTAGTTGGATTATGATCGTAATACAATGTAGCATAATCCTCTGAGGTTATATTACATGATCATAATCAGAATCCAAGTTTATGCGCAAGTTCCATAATTATGCCATTTTTGACCAAAATGCAATTTTTATATAAAATAAGGTTTAATCAATAATGAAATTAAAAATGAGTTACCTACTAATGTAATATCATAAGTATGATTATTTGGGATGTCAAATCAGATTATGAACTGAGTTTATGAACAAGTCCTTGTATTATGTCGATAAATGACGATAACGCCCTTGTGGCTTATAAAATGGTTTTAATCATACTTTTCATATCAATCTTTTACCTACTGATATGTTATATTAGATAACATATATAAAACATATAAACCTGATTTTAACATCAGTTTTCATTAAACATGCACAAATCGTCATTTTACGACATAAGCGCCGTTTCGGCGCATAGTAGGTCTTAAACCATATTACCAACCAAGACTTGTTACCTACTGATTTTAAAACTTATTTAAAATAGTTTTACAGTTGGTACATGATATAAACTCAGAATCCCAATTAAACTATCATACTATGTGTAAATGACCAAAATGCCCCTTCGGTGCATAGTTTGGTCATAAATGATAAATTACACATATTATCATGTTTCTGCTAATATTATACCATAATTAAATATTTTTCAGAATACTTACCATTATAACATTAAAATATATTCAAGTTCCTTTTATACGGTATATAATTACTAATACGCCCTTATGAGGCATAGTTTTGTTTTAAAACCTTAACGAGCATGAAAGTTGATATCCTACTGATATTACAACTTATTTAAAATATAATGGCATATAGAAATTGTCCATGACTTATCCGGTTACCCAATATCACTGATATGCGTACGATTAAGTATATATAACTAATTTACGGAAATTAACCGAAACGGGTTTAACCATATCATTTAAGTTTCAAAAATCCAGAATGTTTATGGTTTACCCATATTATACAAGTCAAAGTACTTGTTGGATTTAAACTATCCGATCATCGCTTAATCTAGCGTATTATACGTTTGATCTTGTACGCTAGTCGGTCTAAGTCTATGACTTAATTAAGACCGTTAGTATTTAATTGGTTAGCTTATGCCATAATCCAGACTAGAGCCTTCCGGTAAATGCTATCTGCACTTAGTTCATTTTGATACGACTGAGATATTAAACTTGCATATTAAAATCAAGACTTGCTTAGGTAAATACTCTCGACTTATTTCCCCTATACGGGCTTGGGTTACGGTAAACTATTACCGCTTGGTCGGAAATGGGATCAATGAATGCCGGATTGTGGCTAGTAAATCCGCATATCCGTTTTAATCAGTTTTGTTTGATAACTTAAACATCGGGGGTTAACTACCGTGTCTTGGACATCCTCGGCTCATTACATTAGATAATGGACACGGCCTAAGCGCGGGGTGTAGGCATACACCTGACAGACGCGTCATGTAAAAAACTTACCAACAAAGTCAGGGATAACTCCTTCGTGAGTTCTTAAGTGGTGTGTACATTAATCATGTCTCGGTTTTCGCACTGGGCCTATATGTATGGATAAGCATGTGAATCTGCTAACAAGGTTACAAAGTAACTTTCCTAAGTTATAAAAGATTTTGTGCCATGTGCACTTAAAATCATTTTTAAAATGTTTTCAAGATGAGTCAGTTGGGTGTATTTACCAGCGAAAGCTGTCGTATTTTTCAAAAGACTAAGCCGGCAAGTACAATACAAAATAGGCTGAAGTTGCTCGGTAGTGATAAGAGAATCTTGCAAATCCTAGATCTACCCTAAAGTCTGTCATACACTTTTTGTATATTTTACGATCCGCATGTGGATCTTCTACTACAAAGCCGTCATTTTATTATTTTTTGTATTTGGTTTGTAATAGTAATTTAACTTCAAGACTTCCGTTGTGCTTGTTTAATTGACTATGATGATATCAACTTACGTCACGGTATTCCCCACCCGGGCCCACCGATGTTTGGATTGGTTGTGGAAAGCCGGGGTGTGATAATCATCAACCGGCAACATGTTAAAAGTATAGTTCAACACAAGAGCATTTGCGAGTACACAAGTTTAATATAGCATAAGTACGTGAAAAGATTTAAATGAATCCACATAGCAAAAATAGTTCACTAGATTAATGTCTCAAGGCATGCAATTTTACAAGTCAATCCTCTAGTGTACCGCAAGAAATACTTTACATGACCTTAAGAATACGGGCATTGCGTTACCCCTATAGCGATATACATGTTAAGGGGAGGCTCGTACGAATTTAATGACAAGTGTATCACATAAGAATGTTCCAAGAAGAAAATCATCTATCACGTATTTTAGCATGTATGATGGATTGTTTGTGTTTGCATAAAGTATAGGTGTGATTGCGTGTATTTTTTGATAGATTAAACATGTTGCACCCAAAAGTGTAAAACAAAAAGGTGTTCGAGTATACTTATGGTTATGCAAGCTTCCTAGTGTTCCGTACATAGAGTGTTCAAGTGATGCAACCCGAAGTTACCCTACATGGTGTAAGCAGGTGGGCGTGAGTATACTGAGTCGGACGATAGATCTAGATTCTGAAGCATAAAGTACAGAAACAAAACGGGGAAAAATGCCACTTCGTACGAAGTGACCACTTAGTGCAAAGTGACAGTCAACTTCGCGCGAAGGGTCTGTTTTTGTAACGTTTTAGCTCATTTTGCACCCGTTTCGACACTGATTTTCGTTAACAGTGTATTAGTAATGAGGCAGAACAGTCTAGAACCATACTACTTAATTAGAAGCGATTCACATTTGGTTCTGACTAGTTTATTAAGAAAATACGATAGTTATGTATAGTTTAAGTATTCAAGTTGGTCATAGATGAAAGCATGGAGATGTCAAATCTCGTTATATGATTCACTAAAGCACAAGGTTGCAATAACCTGGTTGGTCATGAATGTACAAAAAGTAAGTGCAAAAATGTCAAGTGGGCGTGGAACTTAATTCGGGTAGCCAAATATCGAATGTTCTAACTAGCTAGAACACTAATCCAGTCCTATGAGATGATGAACTAGGTTAGCTTACAACACTTGGTACAAATGAAAGAAGTAAAAGTTGAAGAAAAGTTATGAAATTGCAAAGTGTTAGTGAGTTAAACTCACATAGAAAAATCTAAGATGATTATGCGAAAATCAAGAAATCTGAGAGTGAGAGTGAGAGTGTATGGAATGTTGGAAGTGGTGGAGTGCGTCTGTATTTATAGGAAAACAGGTCAGTTCGTATGAGTTGGCATCACTTCGTACGAAGTGGTATTCGCTTCGTGCGAAGTGACCTCACTTCGTGTGAAGTGGATTGCTCTTCGTGCGAAGTGACTTGTTCGGTCCATTTTCGCGTGTTATAGCTGGTTTTAAGTATTTTAAGCATCCATGAATGATGTATAAGTATAATTGAAAGCAGAATTGAGCATTCGAGTATTTCAAGTATGAGTTTCTTGTATGAAGTCACATATTAAAGATTGTAAAGTATGAATCAAACATATTAAAATGTATAAGTATCAAATAAAGTTCCATTATGATTATAGTCTCATAGTACAAAGGTTGAAAATGAAAGATACGATTACGAAACAAGTTTCCAAATATACAAATTCGAATACACTTTCTAAATAAGAAAAGTCCAAAATGCAGAGTGTTACAGTCTCCCCTACTTTAGAAAATTTTGTCCCTAAATTTATTCAAGAGGAACACTCAACGAAGAGATGCAGATACTTATTCTTCATCTCACTCTCGAGTTCCCAAGTAAATTCTACGCCTAAGTTGCTTGATTCCTCGGTCCATGATTTCGACTGGTTTTTCCACAAAGTGAAAGGACTCACTGATTTGGAGATCGTCAAGTGGTACATGAAGTTCTTCTTCATATTAAAGACATAGAACGTTGGGTGCAAATTGTTTAGTTCTTGAGGTAGGTCTAGTCGATACGCTACCTTGCCAATCCTTTCGAGAATCTTGAAAGGACCTACGTAGCGAGGAACAAGTTTGCCCTTACTACCAAAGCGAACTACACCTTTCCAAGGGGATACCTTGAGAAGTACGTGGTCACGAACGTTATATTCCAAGGGCTTGCGCCTTCTATCAGTGTAGCTCTTTTGTCGACTTCTAGCGTTAAGCAGGTTATCACATATTTGCAAGATTTTGTCTGTCGTCTTTTGTATGAGTTCAGGACCAATGATTTGGGCTTCTCTGATCTCCTGCCAACAAATTGGAGATCGGGACTTTTGACCATATAAATCTTGAAATGGTGCCATTTGAAAACTAGCGTGATAACTGTTGTTGTACGAGAATTCTATCAAAGGTAAGTGCGAATCCCAGTTGCCACCAAAATCGATTATCCAGGAACAAAGTATATCCTCAAGAGTTTGGATAGTATGCTTGGTTTGACCATTGGATTGAGGATGGAAAGCGGTACTAAGATTAAGATGAGTACCAAGAGCTTTTTGAAAGGTGAAACAACCATTGCGATCAGAAATGATGTCAATGGGGATACCATAACGACAAATGACTTTGTCCGTATACATACGAGCCAATTTCTCAACTTTGTAGTCTTCGCGTATGGGGAGGAAGTGAGCGGATTTGGTCAAACGATCAATGATTACCCAAATAGTATCATGATCAGACGAAGTACGAGGGAGTTTAGTGATGAAATCCATAGTTATGCTCTCCCACTTCCAAACAGGAATTTCTGGTTGTTCGAGTGAGCCAGAGGGACGTTGATGTTCGGCCTTTACCTTGGAACAAGTAAGGCATTTCGAAACGTAGGAAGCGATATCTTTCTTCATAACAGGCCACTAGTAAGACGTACGAAGGTCTTGGTACATTTTATCAGCGCCAGGATAAATAGAATATCACCATTTGTGAGCTTCTTGCATCAAGAAGTCACGAAGGTTGTCATGATTTGGAATCCATACGCGATTGAGATAGTACACAATACCATCGCATTTGGATACGAGTTGCTCTTCAGCACCACACTTCATCTCATTGTACATGTTGTCTTTGTTATGAATGAGTCTTGTGCTCCACGAATCCGATCTTGAAGATTGCTAAAGATTTGGTAACAATGAATACTCTTTCATGAGTCTTATGACTAAGTGCATCGGCCACAACATTCGCCTAACCAGGATGATAGCGAATCTCACAGTCGTAGTCGTTTAACAACTCTATCCAGCGACGTTGTCGCATGTTGAGTTCCTTTTGATTGAAGACGTGCTGGAGGCTCTTATGGTGGGTGAAGACCACGCACTTGGTACCATAAAGGTAGTGTCGCCATATCTTCAATGCAAAAACAACTACACCAAGTTAAAGGTCATGAGTAATGTAGTTTTTCACATGGATTTTGAGTTGTCTTGACGCGTAGGCGATAACATTGTCCCGTTTATAAGAACACAACCAAGACCTTGGTTGGATGCATCGCAGTACATGACGAAATCGTTGTTTCCACAGGAAAAGGAAGGATGGGAGCATTACAAAGCATGTCCTGAGTGTTTGGAAAGACTGCTCTTGTTCAGAACCCCAAACAAAAGGTTTATCCTTCTGAGTCAAGAAGGTGAGAGGAACGGTGATTTTCAAAAAGTTGGAGATGAATCAACGATAATAACCTACCAATCCAAGGAATGAACGAATTATCCTCTGGATTTCGTGCGATCCAATTCTTGACGGCTTTGATTTTCGCGGGATCGACGTGACCAAGGAATTGAACTTCTTTCAGCCAAAATTCACACTTGGAGAACTTGGTGTAAAGACGTTCGGTATGCAAAAGCTAAAGGATAAGACACATGTGCCGTTCGTGTTCTTCTTGCGTCATGGAGTTAATGAGTATATCATCGATGAAGACGATCACGAAATGGTCGAGATAAGCTTACACATGTGGTTCATGAAGTCCATGAAGACTGGTGCGTTGGTTATTCCAAAAGGCATGACCACGAACTCGTAGTGACCATAACGTGTACAAAACGTGGTTTTGGGTATATCTTCTTTAAGAACTCAAAGTTGATGATAACCAAAATGGAGATCGATCTTGGAAAAGCACGTTGCACCTTGGAGTTGATCGAAAAGGTCGTCGATACGAGGAAGAGGATATCGGTCTTTTACTGTAAGCTTGTTGAGCTCGGGATAGTCAATGCACATCCGAATGGATCCATCTTTCTTCTTGACGAATAAATGGGAGTTCCCCAAGGAGAATTACTAGGGCGTATAAAGCCTTTATCAAGAAGCTCTTGAAGTTGGATAGATAGTTCTTGCATTTCCGAGGCTGCTAGACGGTATGGAGATTTCGCAACAGGAGTTGCACCGGGAATAAGATCAATACCGAAAGCAATAGAATGAGGAGGAGGAGGACCAGGTAGATCTTCAGGAAAGGACTTTAGGAAATTCGCAAATGACAGGGATGTTACTCACGCTTGGACTCTTATCCTTCTTCTCCATAACTTGAGCAAGAAAGGCGAAGTATTCCTAGCTTAAGTATTTGTTCGCTTGCATACAAGACATAAGCTTAAGACCTTTCGAAGGTTTTTCACCATATACGTGTAAGGAATCGCCATTGGAGAGGAAGACAAATAAATTTCTCAGAACACACGACTTTAGCATGAACTCGCCTAAGCCAGTCCATGCTATTATGACGTCAAAGCTACCCATTTGCATGGGCATGAGGTCGATCGAGACCTTGTGGTTGTTAATGTTGAGAAAGCAATTAGTAAGAATGGAATCAACGTTGACAGACTTATCGTTAGCGATTTTGACCGCGAATGGTTTGGGCAACTTAGAACGTCTATACTTTAGCAAAGGTTCGAATTCAATGGATATAAAACTTTTATCTGCGCCAGTATCAAATAAACATGAAGCATAGACATCGTTATTGAGAACATACCGTTGATGACATCGTTGGCATTCTGCGCTTGAGCTGCAGTGATGAAGAAAGCTCTACCACATGCTTGCCACTGTTGCTGGTTGTTGCGTTGCGGACAGACGTTGGGAGATGATTAGGATCTCCACATTTAAATCAGGCTCATCAATGGCTGCTTAAGGTGGGCCTTGGTTTGGTGTGGGGTTTTGGGTTGTCGCAACGGTTTGGGTTTAGTTGGCTAGCGGTTGTGGACCACTTCAACATTGAGGAGCAAAGTGTCCAAACCTATTGCAATTTGTGCATAGGCGGTAGGGTGCATTAACAGGGTGATGGTATGGGCATGTATTACACTTGGGAGAGGCCCAATGTACGCGCTTTTGGTAGGCTCTGGGTTGGTTTTGTGCAAACTGTTTGATAGATTAATGGTTTAACGGAGTGACTAATGCACACTTTTGGCTTGAAGCCTTCCTCTTCTTGCCTCTATTGATGTTTCTAGGTGGTTTAGACGGTGTAGGTTCAACGGCGGTTTCGGTGGTAGCTTGATGGGCATTCTTTGACGAAACCTTGGTGGAAGCTTCATGAAGAATGAAGTTGTTGTTGTGGCAGCCAATTTGTAGGTATCCTCAAGGGTTTTAGGTGAGGCGACCTCAACAAGGTTCATAATGAAGGAGAGAGGCATCAGATGTATTTCGCAATAGCCTTTTCAACGGTGTTGACTTGGCTAAGGCATATCGCACTTAGCTGTTTAAAGCGGGCTGTGAGGCCAGCATTGTTGTTTCCTACTTGTTTCAAGTTCCAGAACTCGTTGTCGAGTTTCTGACGTTCATGAGGAGGGCATGCGCGATTTCATTTCCACGAGCGTTAAGCTCGGAGGTCGACCAATCAAGAGCTCTTTGCGTTGATGGTACGCAGGTGGTCAGGACAACCACTCTGAAGGAACGTTACTTCCAATGGTGTCAAACCATTACAACAACTTAGTGGCGTCCTCTTCGCCAATGAAGGGTAAGAGGTTGCATGAACAAAACTGCTTGAAAGTAAACGGCGACTTAGGTGCTTCCACCTTGGAATCAACAGAGGCATGGGGTTAGTCGGTGTTTGGTGTGGTTGGATTTTGCTGATGATGTCGGGATGACCATAGCCATTTGCTTTGCTATAAATTTCAACAATCCTTCTTGGACATCGAGTCGGAGTTGGACTTTGACTTCTTCCTTCCGTTTGAGTTTTGTGAAGAAGACATCCAGGTGATTAAAAATAAAGGAAAGGATGAGGCTTGATCTTAATGTGGTTATAAAATCCACGTTTGAGTATGTAAGTATCACATAACACGTGTGAGTTCATATAGATGGCATAAGCATAACAAGTATTCTATAAGCATAAACACGTTTGAATGTGTAAAAGGAGTATAAATTTAATTGGTTTACGAAAATTATTAATGTGTTTAATTAGAGCTACGTGCGAATTGTGCTTCGGTTTTGAAATGAACGTGGTAACAGTTACTAAAAGGCATAGAAATTGAGATAACAGAAAAGATAGGCTTGATAATATATTGGAGTGTTTCGGGTTGAGAAACTTCGACTGTTCCAAAGTGAATCATAACTCCTTTGGAATTAGGGAGACATGCTTTGGCCTAGTAGTTAAAATATTCTCACCGAGGAGCAGTTAACGACATTTACATGTTCCCAGTTGATCGAGAATTCAAAACTTTGGCGAGATTGTAAATCAAGGAATGGGACAAGTTATCAAGATGCGGGTTTCACTCCTAACTTGATAGCACCGTACCCTAAATGTGGTTTGTACTTACCAAATGAGGAGCGAATTTCGACTCGTTGGTAAGGGTCCACTAGAGTATGAAATGGAAATTTCCATCAAGATGTGGATTTCACTCCTCGCTTGATGGTGTAATTTCGTGTAAAATCGAACACGCGGATTGAGAGTGATCACTAAAGTGCGGGTTTCACCCCTATTTTGGTGAGGTCGTCTCGTTCGTAGTATGAGTGTTTTCATGTCTTCAATGTGTGTATTGTGTAAATGTCTTAGGAAAGACATGTTGTATAATTGAGACAAAAGAAATAGAACGAAGCAAAGTAGAAAGAATGTATGTTAAGCAAGAATCATGAATGGTCAAGTTGGTCACTTAAACTATAGACTAGGTCGAACATGACAATTACACCTAATTCCTTATAGTTATGACACTGATA
This sequence comes from Scalesia atractyloides, assembly GCA_947069175.1. Classification (NCBI taxonomy): domain Eukaryota; kingdom Viridiplantae; phylum Streptophyta; class Magnoliopsida; order Asterales; family Asteraceae; genus Scalesia; species Scalesia atractyloides. The sequence continues at coordinate 30,874,085 of CAMTDV010000012.1, forward strand.
CCAATCTGTCACACCCAAACTGATGGTGGAAACATCAGGGCGGGACGAAATAGATTGCTCGAGTCAACATAACACTAGATTGTGATAATAATTAAGATAACATAATTTCATTTCATTTCAAATATTCGATTACAAAACTTTGGAAACAAAATACATCAACAACATGTCAAGTAAAAATACATCGCCTTGGTCAAGACACACGTCCAACAATACATAAATTAAAAGCGTGTTTCTAGTCCGTCCTATTAGATTTCATCAATGTCGACATCATTAACCTGCAACATGTTAAAAGTATAGTTCGACACAAAAGCATTGCCGCGTACACAAGTTTAATATAGCATAAGTACGTGAAAAGATTTAAACGAATCCACATGGCAAAAATAGTTAACTAGATTAATGTATCAAGGCATGCAATTTTACAAGTCAATCCTCTAGTGTAACGCAAGAATTAGAATACTTAACATGACCTCAAGAATACGGGCGGTGTGTTACTCCTATAGCGTTATACATGTTAAGGGGAGGCTCGTATGAAGTTAATGACAAGTGTATCATATAAGAATGTTCCAAGAATACAAATCATGTATCACGTATTTTAGCATGTATGATGGATTGTTTGTGTTTGCATAAAGTATAGGTGTGATTGCGTGTATTTTTTGATAGATTAAACATGTTGCACCCAAAACTATAAAACAAAAAGGGTGTTCGAGTATACTTACGGTTATGCAAGCATCCTAGTGTTTCGTACGTAGAGTGTTCAAGTGATGCAACCCGAAGTTACCCTACATGGGGTAAAAAGGTAGGCGTGAGTTTACTTAGTCGGACAATAGATCCAGATTCTGAAGCAGAAAGTACAGAAAGAAAACGGGAAAACTGCCACTTCGTATGAAGTGACCACTTAGTGCGAAGTGACAGTCAACTTCGTGCGAATGGTCTGTTTTGTAACATTGTAGCTCATTTTGCACCCGTTTCGACACTGATTTTCGTTAACAGGGTATTAGCAATGAGGCAGAATAGTCTAGAACCATACTACTTAATCAGAAGCGATTAAGATTTTGTTCTGACTAGTTTATTAAGAGAATACGATAGTTATGTATAGTTTAAGTATTCAAGTTGGTCATAGATGTCAAGCATGTAGATGTCAAATCTCGTTATATGATTCACCAAGGCACATAACCAGGTTGGTCATGAATGTACAGAAAGTAAGTGCAAAAATGTCAAGTGGGCGTGGAACTTAATTCGGGTAGCCCAATCTCACAATGTTCTAACTAGCTAGAACACTAATCCAGTCTTATGACGATGATGAACTAGGTTAGCTTACAACACTTGGTACAAATGAAAGAAGTAAAAGTAGAAGAAAAGTTATGAAATTGCAAAGTGTTAGTGAATTAAACTCACATAGAAAAATCTAAGATGATTATGCCAAAAATCAAGAAATCTGAGAGTGAGAGTGAGAGTGTATGGAAGGTTGGAAGTGGTGGAGTGCGTCTGTATTTATAGGAAAACAGGTCAGTTTGTATGAGTTGGCATCACTTCGTACGAAGTGGTATTCGCTTCGTGCGAAGTGACCTCACTTTGTGTGAAGTGGAATGCTCTTCATGCGAAGTGACTTGTCCGGTCCATTTTCGCGTGTTATAGCTGGTCGTTTAAGTATTTTAAGCATCCATGAGTGATGTATAAGTATAATTGCACGCATAATTGAGCATTCGAGTATTTCAAGTATGAGTTTCTTGCATGAAGTCACGTATTAAAGATTGTAAAGTATGAACCAAACGTATTAAAATGTATAAGTATCAAATAAAGTTCCATTATGATTATAGTCTCATAATACAAAGGTTGAAAATGAAAGATACGATTACGATACAAGTTTCCAAATATACAAATTCGAATACACTTTCTAAATAAGGGAAGTCCAAAATGCGGAGCTTTACAATTGATTTGCAATTTCTTGCAAGTGTATTATCTTTTGAACCTTTGTTTCACAATGTTTTTTTCTTGGATAAAGATGGGAAAATGAAGGCACACACCATGAGACATCATTTTCTCGTATTTTATTTTCTCCCCCTAATGCTGGGAACATTGCCTCGTTAAAATGACAGTAATCAAAACATGTTGTAGATACATCACCTGTTAAAGGTTCAAGATATCATATGATGGAGGCTGTTTCATATCCAACATATATTCCCAACCTTATTTGAGGTCCCATTTTTGTGCATTGTGGTGGTGCAATAGGAACATACACTGCACACCTAAAATTTCTAAGGTGGAAAATGTCTGGCTCATGGCTAGAAACAAGTTGTAGTGGGAGTATTTGTGATTTGCACTTGGTCTCACACGAACCAGTGATCTGGAATGTAAAATTGCATAACCCCAAACGGACACATGAAGTTTTGTTCTCATTAGTAATGGTCTAGCTATTAGTTGTAAACGTTTGAACAATGATTCTGCTAAGCCATTTTGTGTGTGTACATGAGCAACAGGGTGTTCGACAACAATTCCCACATACATGCAATAATCATTAAAAGCATTTGACGTAAATTCACCAGCATTATCAAGTCCCACCCTTTTGACAGTGTAATCAGGGAAATATGCTCGTAGTTTGATAATTTGAGCAAGAAATTTTGCAAAGGCAACATTACGAGTTGATAATAAAGAGACATGAGACCATCTGCTGGATACGTCTATTAGTTTCATGAAATATCTAAGTGGTCCACATGGTTGATGAATTGGTCCACATATATCACCTTGAATTCTATCAAGAAACATTAGTTATTTCTTTTCAACTTTTAAGGACGAATGCCTTATAATTAGTTTTCCAAGTGAACAAAAGGTACACAGAGGCATTTTATCTGATTGGGGATCTTTTGATATTTCAATGGATGTCCATGTGTGTTTTCAATGATTCTTTTCATCATTGTAGAAGATGGATTGCCTAATCTATCATGCCATAAGTTAATTATCTCAAGATCATAAAAAATCTCTTTTACTACCATATGTGCTTGAGGCACATTAGTGTGTATAATGTAAACCAGAGTGAAACATGGACAGTTTTTCCAATATATGATCTTTGTTTATGATGTGCAAATATGTTTTATTTCCAACAGTCCTTGACTAAGTATCATATCCATTATGATATATGTTTTTGAAACTCAACAAATTTCTCGTTGATTTTGGGGAAATAAAACATTCTCTATTAGAAGCTTTGTACTATTTGGTAATATTAAATTAGCCTTTCCCACTCCTTCTATCAAGTTTGCAGGACTCGATATTGTATCAACGGTTCCTTTTGTTGATTTTAACTCATAAAAATATTTCTTAGATTTAAAAATAGTGTGTGTGGCTCCACTATCCGCGATAGATATATCTGCATCATTTGTTTACTCTTATGCTCCAATTGTATTCATTTTAATCTTGAAAATATAAAGAAAAATAAAAATAAGTGTAGAACGAAGACCTATGAATTATTTTTTATAAGAAGTCTATTTATTAGTTGAAAACGTTACATGAAAAAAAAAAGAATAATGAAACATAATAAAGATAGCTATAATAAAGGAAACTACATAATTATTGCATATAATTATTATGGCTTAGCAACATTTATTTCAGAGTTCCATGTCATTAGTATAGTCGGCGACATTCATCTCGACGTTGATATCATTAAAATTATCCACATGGTTCACCTTCTTTTCTTTTCTTTTGAGAGATGCTTGGTAAAGTTCATATAAATGTGAAGGTGTACGACAAGCCTTTGACCAATGGTCTGTACTTCCACATCTGAAACAAGAAGTGCCATTGTTTTCGGACCTACCAGTTTCATTCCTGTTGTTATACCGGTTGGAATTGGTAATTTCTGGAGTTTGGTAATTGGTGGTTCTTTGATTTCGATCATGACCACGAATGCGACCACGACCGTATGAATCACCTCAGAACTTTGAAAGAATGGTTGCGACCAATAAAATTACTTTTACCAAAATGTCCACGACCTCATTCCCATTTTCTTCCAGAGTCTTTAGTATCATCATTAACAACAGCATTTGCTTCTGGAATGGCTAATGATCTAGTGGGACGAGCTTGATGATTTTTCATTAGTAGCTTATTGTTTTTCTCTGCTACGAGGAGAAATAAATTTAGACCAAAATATCTTTGAAACTTTTGCAACCGATAATGTTGTTGCAAATTTATATTTGATGCATGAATCATGGACAAAATTTTCTTCAACATGTGCCCACAGAATCAGAGCGTTGAGTGTATTCTGAACAAAGCAAAGGTGTACTCTTTCACCTTTTTGAAATCTTGGAACCTAAGATTGTTCCATTCATCTCTAACAGCGGGAAGTAAAACTTCTCTTTGATGATCAAATCTGCTTTATAAATCTTTCCACAAAACGTATAGATTCTCACAATTTGAATATTCAAATTGTAACATCTCATCAATGTGTTTATGGAGGAAGACTTCGGCTTTTGCCTTGTCTTGATCACCACAATTATTCCCCTCCGTTATCGTTTCCAAAACACCCATTGATTTGAGATGTCGCTTAACATGTGCCGTCCATGGCATATAATTTTCTCCGGTGATATTAAGAGCCGGGAATTCAATTTTTGCGATGTTTGCAAGTTTGTTGCTAAACATAAATAAGATAAATATTAAGATCTAAATACTAATTAAAAATTATATAACATACATAGGTACAACTACAAACACATAAATGAAAACATAAGTAATAAAAAGATGAGGTGGAAGCTCATAGATTAAGCTTGGTAACAATATTAGTATTATGCCGACCAATATTAAAATGGGTGAATCTTCTTCGAAATGTTTTCTTAAAAAACCTTGAGAAGAAGAGTGTTTGTTTTGGAAAAATGAGATTGATAATTGGTAATTTATAGTGGTAAATTATAACCGTTTTGTAACGGTTTATATATATATGTGTGTGTGTGTATTTATAATAAATGATTTATTAAAGAAATGTTATTTTATAAGGTATAAATTAGGATGCATAATAATAAGAAGAATAAAAAATGTTAGTATACATAAATAAATGTAAACTCTAAATGAAATGTGAGGGTGTGTGTATAAATAAAAATTAGTTCAATAAAAGTAAAAGTTAGGTGCATAATTAAATGTTAGACTGTTAGTAGTTCCGTAGTTATGAAATATGTATGATAAAATATTCTTTTGTACTGAATTTTTTAAAGTATTATAAAGTTAATGAAGTGCTTTCATTGCTTATGATGAATATCTTTGTGCTTAAAGCCTTTCTTGATTAGTATATAAGCGACTTGTGCTGATAACTTGTTATAATATAATAAGAATTAACATAAGATTTGTGCTAAAACTTTAAGAACTTTAGAGATGTTATAAGAGTAAGAAGTTGAAATTGTATCACTTATAAAGTGTATACATGAAGTGCATTTTGTCTTATACCTTGAGCTAGTATTTATACTACAAAAAGATTAACTATTTGGTAGACAAGTTTAACTATTTGATAGACAAGTAGTATGATACATCATCTATAAGTTTGACAGAAAGTTCATCCACTTGCTTGGTAGATGTAGAGGTAAATTGATCTTTATGATAAATATGATATACTATCTATCACATATAATATTCATAACAATGCACATATTTATATAAAATTATAGAAGTTTACGGATCTGAATTGACAAAATGTAGAGCTATACCCACAATTTTTATAACAAAAATACTTTACACATTGTTATTATAAGTATCTTTTATACGCTAATGAATGACAAGTAACAAAATAATGCACCATTGTAAAAAATAAAAGAAACTGAATGAAAGAAACTGAAAATAAAAAAATAAACAAAATAGAAATGCCCAGGATTACTAGACGCTAGTGATGCTTCGGAAGATGCTTGAGAGGCATCTAGGGTCGTTTAGTATAAGGTAATGGTATAGATGAGAGAATAGAATGAACGAAGTAATTAAATGGACAAAGGATTAAAATGAATTATCACATTCCATGATTTTGTTTGGTGACCATGTGAGAATGAATGAATCATTACTTTGTGACTTTGTGTTGTTTGGTATGCAAATAACAACGAACGAATAAATCCGCGATGGTTGACGGTAGTGGGTGGTGGCGGTGGGTGGTTGTAGTGGTCGTTGGCGCCTTGGGTGGCGGTGGGTGGTTGTAGTGGTCGATGGCGGCGATGGCGGTGGGTGGTTGTAGTAGTCGTTGGTGGCGGTGGCAATGGAAGGTGGTGGCAACAGCGGTGTTCGGTGGTGGTGGTCGGCGGTGGGTGGAGGTGGTCGGCGATAATCAGTGGAGGTGATCGGCGATGATCAGTGGGGGTGGTCGGCGGTGGGGTTGGTGGTCGATGACAAAGGTGGCGATGGGTGGTGGGGCGGCGACGACGGCGATGGTCTTTCATGACGTTGTGGGCGGCGTCAGTAGGTGATGGTGGTGTGTGGTGGAGGAGGTCGGTGGTGATGCTGGTGACCAATGGTGGAGGGTGGTGGGTGGCGATGTCAACGATGGCAAGTGGTGGCGGTGATGGTGGGCGGTGGTGAGAGGAAATGGAATGAAAAAAACAAGGAGGTGAATGGAATGAATTTGAGGGATAATGTCTTATGTAATGGGTGATTCCATTACCTTGACAAACAAAAATACATTTTTTTTCATTCTCTCGCAATAGTACAATCCATTCCATCTCTCATTCCTGCATACCAAGTGCTCTGAGTGTAGTTACAACATTGGTGGTTAAAATAAAGAGGGGAATGGATACAAACACTCATGGTTGGCGCTTCCAGGTCGGTCGACTGTGGAGTTGCGAGTACGCGACCTAGGCGGAGGGTACTTAGGGAAGTACTTGGACATGTTAAGTTATAAATAAATTAGTTTTCAGAAAATTATATATGTGTTACATAAGTTTACTAATATTTATAATAAAATACGTAAATATCAATATAAATAAAAATATATATGCTCAAATAGTAATGTATTTAAAAAAAATTGATATTTATTCTTTAATATGATAGACATAGGAATTATGTTTTATTTTTTTAAAGTCAAACTCAACCCGAGTTGACCAACTAGATTTGATTATGCCCGAGGTGGATCGGGTTTGATCGGTAGCGAATTATTAGACGGAGTTGAAGAAAATCATCTCAACAACCCACCTTAGTAATTACGCGGTGAGTACTCAGCCTTCTAGACCTTGTTTTACAACATTTCAACCACTACATCGTTAGACATCATCGCTAGGATCTGGCCATAGTGTGTAATCTAGAGGCAACAATTCCTAATATGACCAGAACACAATACAAGAAAAAAAGTACTTGGGTTGATTAGCCCAATTTGTTTCTTACCCAGGTTAACCCGAACACGACCTATTTAATAAATAGGTTAACCCAAACACAACCTTATTTTTCTCTCTTGAACTTTTTATTTTCAGGAGTAATTTCACTAGTTTTCTCGTTACCAATAATCTTATCATTTTCGTTCGTCTCTTCTAATCTTGAACCAAATGTATATAACCAAGTTTATTGGTTGAGAAAGAAAGTTAAGGAAACAATGAAACAAAAATTAATTAAAAAGACACCAATACAAAAATGTTTATTTGAGCTTGACTCTATTGGTTGATTAAATTGTTATTAATTCGATGGTTATTACTCATTTTTTTGCAGTTGAACATACAACTGGTCAACTCAATGCATGACACTCGCTCGACCCAATTTTAAGTCTGCCCAACATGATTGACACCTCATATTTAAACTAACAATTATATGGGTCGAGTTTGTATTCATCTACTTAACCAGTCAATCCGACACGATTGACACCCCTAATTTAATCGTGATTATATAGCTATGTATATAGTTACTTTCATGTAAATCTAAAACTAAAATTCTAAAGAGAGAGTGTGTTGCACTCGTAATCTATAGACTTAATGTGTAGCTCTTACTAAATTATTAATTTAAATATGTCTATCACATCATTTGGTTAATGATAATGTAATTACTTTGCTGCCTCATCCTAGAGAAAAAGAGGGGGGGGGGGGGGGGGGGTGGTATGTTGGTGTGTAGGATCCGTGTTAAACTTGCAATCTATAGAATTAACATTTTGCACCTTACTTAATTAGTTTAAACATGTATATCACCTCATTAGGCTATCCTGGAGAGGGGGGGGTGTTTGTGTGTATAGAGGGATAACGGGGATACGTGTTAAACTCGCAATCTGTAGAATTAGCGTTTAGCGCCTTACTTAATTAGTTTAAACATGTATATCACTTCATTTGGCTAATGACTAATGTAACATATTATGGTTTACAGCTTACTATGCATGGTGGACCACATACATCATATAATTTGATATAACTTTAGAATTGTATCTTAGAAAGCTAGATTATGAGAGAGAGAATGTTAGTTTGTATAGAAGGATAGATGCGATACATGTTAACTCGCAATCTATAGATGTAACATTTAGCCTTAATTAGTTTAAGCATGTATATCACATCATTAGGTTGATGACTAATGCTACCTAATTATGCCTTACAACTTGCTATGCATGGTGGGACACATGCATCGTCATATAAATTGATATATGAACTCTATTATTGCGTACTAGAAAGCTAGATTTTACGAGCCACTTCTTTTTTGGATTCCATAAAGTGAAAGTACAACTATTCCGCTTTTCACCAAAAGCAGAATGCAATAATTCTGTTACACATAACATGATGAAATAATCATTTTTTTTGGGGGGAAAAAAGAATAAACTCAATGTTAATTTCAACATTGTCATTAAAATTCATAAGCTCATGACTTTATAGCTTAGTGGTATTTTGATGGTGAAATAAGACTTTAGAACCAATAGGTTCTGAATTTGATTTCCACAAGGAGATTTTTCCCATATTTACTGGGTTTTCTTCTGAATTGGTGTATAAAGATTATGTCTAGTGAAGATGGATATGATCGGTTGATTCCGTTGGTGACACGATGATACTCCAGTAATCTGTCAGTGATCCAAATTTGTTGTTTAAAAAAAATTAAAATTGATACTTGACATAAATAAATCAACTTCAGGTCGATCATTTACCACAAGTGTCTATATATATATATATATATATATATATATTTCAAGAGACCTCCATAGGTTGCATTATGGTAAGAATTATTTGTATGGTAGCTTGAATTTGATCGAGACTTGACCCGTGTCCAGTCAACACCTCGCATACGCACTCACTTGTCATTGTTTTGGTTATCCCAGGGATGAACACGAGTGAACCAGGATGAACCTTTCTTCAATATCAATTGTTATGCAACAAACAGGAAATGGAGAAAAAAAAATAATGAAAATAGAGAGATGATTAATAGATTTTTGGAAATCAATCCATATAACTCATCATACTTAGACTGAAACACACAAGTATTGCGTTTTCGCATACAAAAATAATGAGCACAGTAAACGAGAAACTAAGAAACATGGTTCGGTCATTATGACCTACGTCCATGGGCTATAACTAGTGTTTAGATTTTTTATTATGAGGTGATGATGATTAAAATAGCCCCACCATCTATGTATAATAATTGATTTAGGGTTTACGACTTCCATCTATGTATAATAACTTATTTAGGGTTTATGACTAGAAAAGAAGAAAACATGAATATGTCAAGGTGCCATATTAGCCCACACGATATTAGGAGTTAAGGCAGGTTGTCCTTTTTCAGCTACAACGACTCCACAACCCAACAACAAGGCCATTTATAGGATTACAAACAAAAAAAGGAATAACAAAGGCAAAACAACACAAAAAGGTTACTCACACCCATGACTTGGAAATTTAAGTAACAAACAAAGGAAATGTTGAATAACTCATAGGTAATCACCCACATTTATGTTGCATGATGTTCTTGAAAACGTGGATGTGGGGCTAACAGTTTGGCACTAACATTTGGCACATATCGACTTAATGGTGTTGGAATGAAAAAAGGGAAGTAAGTGGATACAAATGCTTGGCACACACACACATGTTTATATGTATGTAAGTCTGTGACATGGAGATAAAGAGAGGAAATGAGGCAAAGATGATCAAAAGGTCTGACACAATAGTGTGGCGTCAGGATATTAGTAATTGTTGCTTGGTGGTCAAAAGCGATATTGTAGAGGAGAAAATGAGCATCTGTGACACCCCGCCAAGGCGGCAACACACGAGTGTAACCAAATAAAGGTTTTTGGAGCATATAATTAAGCAAGCACTTTCATGATATAAAACCAAACGTTTACAAAACGTTTTACAGTCCCCCAAATACTAGGGTTCTAACACAAGCCTACACTAGAGAGCTAACATAAGACTTTTCCAAGGGCTCAGTATCCTAGCATGCATGCAAACGCAAATGTAGACTCCCACTTGGGTGAAACCCTTGAAAACATGCTTTAAAACATTAACATAACATAACGTTGGTTAGTTCACAAGTTTGTATCTTCTAATGGAATCCATTTTCATGCAATACATTTATATGAAAATATTTTAAACCAATTAGAGAACCCTTCACAACTTATTTCATGTAATTAATTTTATGAAAAATATAATAACTACTTGAGCAAGCACCTCCCAAGTCATTTCCATGCAAACACGTGTATGAAAATCTAGTACCCGCCCGAAGATTCACCTATCAAATCATTTTCATGCAAACAAGTGTACAAAAATCTTGTAACCGCCCGACGATTCACCTCTTAAACTATTTTCTTTCATACAAGTGTACAAAATCTAGTACCGTTTCCCATAAGACATGAAAGCCCGTCTCCATTAACATTTGCCAGCACAAATACTTCCCTGGACTCCTATGTAATTTCAATGATGTATATGATAATAAATATCATACGTAGCCAATGAGAATTGCGATGATCAAATCAATGCCTTGCTAGCACACTTACATATGTGCTAACATAAGCCCATAACCAAACCATAACAAATGTTGCCTCGCCACATCGCCAATCAAGGCAACGTATAACAAATTAGGAAACAATTGCACTCCCACAGGGTCAGGAGCGGGGCTTGATAAACCCAAGAGATATATTCGACTGTTCCGCGGTCTCGACACACTAAGGTTACTAAGTTATGATAATATAAGGGCTTTCCGAGCTCAAATCCACCTAACTTATGTGCACAGAATAGATCTAATGGATTTCATTCGTAACAACAGTACTATGAAAATGAAAACATGTATACTATATATTATGCATGTCTTCGTAAACCCTTTTATGCAATTCATGGAAATCATGTGACTTAGCATAAAATAAGCATGTCTATGTAATGCAATACATGAAAATCATGTGACTTAGCATAAAATAAGCATGTCTTTCACTCAAAATATATAAAAGTAAAAAGGGGTCGTGCACTGTCACACCCCGGATTTCCAACCCGAAATCCATATACCGGTGGGCCCGGGTGGGGAGTATTGTGACGTCAGTTGATAATTATCATAGTCAATTAAATACGGCACAACGGAAGTCTTGGAGTAAAATTACTATTACAAACGAATGTTCGAAAATACAAAATAATATACAGGCTCATAATAGAAGATCCACAGGCGGATCATTAAAATGTACAAGAAAGAATATAAAACAAACTTTAGGGCAGATCTAAGGATTTGCAAGATCCTCTTATTCACTACCGAGCAGCTTCCGGCCTATTCGTATTATACCTGCAGTTTAGCCTTTGGACGATACGTCAGCTTACGCTGGTAAATACACCCAACTGAATCATTTTGAAAACTTTAAATGGTTTTAAGTGCAAAACGGCACAAAATCTTTTATTAACTTGGGAAAGTTGACCTTGCAACCTTGTATCAGATTCACATGTTTTCAATACATACAGGACTCAGTACAGAAACCGAGACATGATTAAATACACACCACTCAGGACTCACGAAGGAGTCATCCCCAACGTCTTGGGATATTGCATATGAGCATCAAAAGGTGTATGCCTACACCCCATGCTAAGTTGTGGCCAATAACTAATGTATTGACCGAGGATATCCAGGACACGGTAATTTAACCCCCAATGTTTAAGTTATCAAATAAAACTGATTAAAATGAAATATGCGGGTTTACTAGCCACAAGCGGGCATTTGATTGACCCCATTTTGGACCAAGCGGTAATAATTTACGTATCCCAAGCCCGTATAGGGAAAATAAGTCGAGAGTATTTACCTGAGCTAGTCTTCTTCTTTTATTTTAAATAACTCAACCGTATACAAAAGTACCAAGTGCAGATAGCATATACGAGAAGGCTCTAGTTTGGATTATGGCATAAGCTAGCCAATTAAATACTAACGGTCTTATAAACCGAATAGTGTACATGATCATTACGTATAACGCTTGATTAAACGATGATCGGATAGAATGTAGCTTAATCTCGACAAGTACTTGACTTGTATAATATGGTTAAACTATAAACATTCTGGATTTTGAAACTTAAACGACAAGGTTAAATCCGTTTCGGTTAAATTCCGTAAAATTGTTACATATACGTAATTGTGCGCATAATAGCGATATCGGGTAACCGGATAAGTCATGGACAAGTTCTATATTCCATTATATTTTAAATAAGTTAAGATATCAGTGGGATATCAACTTGTATGCCCGTTAAGGTTTTAAAACGAAATTATGTCTCATAAGGGCGTTTGGTAATTTCATACCATATAAAGGAATTGAATATAATTAAATGTTATAATTATAAGTTTCTGGAAAAATACTTTATTTATGATATAATATCAGTAGGATATCGATTATATGTGTAAATTATCTTTTATGACAAACTATGCACCGGGCATTTTGGTCATTTTACACATAGTTTATAAATTATTTGGGATTCTGAGTTTATGACATGTACCTACTGTAAATATGTTTAAAATAAGTTTTAAAATCATTAGGTAATAATATTGGTACATTAACATGGTTTAAAACCATATTATGTGCCTAAACGGCGTTTATGTCGTAAAATGACGTCTTTATATGATTTTTACGAAAAATTATGTTAAGATCATATTAAAATGTTTTAAATATATTAATTAATATAACATATCAGTAGGTAAATGATTTACCTTAAAAGATTTGATTAAAACTATTTTATAAGCCACAAGGGCTAAAACCGTCATTTATCGACATAGTTTAAGGACCTGCTTGAAAACTCAGTTTATAACGTGGTTTAACATCCCAAATAATCCTAGTTATAATATTACATCAGTAGGAAACTCATTTTCAAGTTCATTACTATTTAAAAACTTGTTTTATGCAAAAAGAGCATTTTAGTCTAAAGATGGCATAATTATGGAACTTGCGCATAAACTTAGATTCTGATTATGATCATGTAATATAACCTCAGACTACATTATATTATGATCATAATGTAACTTTATATCAGCGGGTAACTAATCTAAATCGGGTCAGAATCGAAAGTCAAAGTAGAAGTCAAACTTCATGACTTTCGGTTGCGAACCGACCCTAGAACTGAAATTGACGAGCCGAACATGTTCTATATAATTATTACCAACTTGTTTAAGTGTCAAAACAGATTTCATAACATATATAAGATCAAGTTATGATTTTTCCGAAAAATGGCCTTTTGACTTTTTATTTTCATAACTTTGACCCATCAATTGGTCTAGTAAACGTGATCTTCAGGAGGTGCCCTTTATAGAGATTAACACCTACTTTATTACGATCACTTAGCCATGTTCATTTCGAACAATGGCCGGACCATAATGGTCTTAACCGAAAGTCAAATCGTTTGCTGTAAAACGCTTGACTTTTGGCTATAAAAGGCTATAAACGAAAATGCACAAAGAAGGAACACTTACAGTGACTCCTAAGGTGCAAAAGAAACTATGTTGGATGCTCCTTTTAGCTAGGAACTTATAGAGGAGGGAGAAGAGTTATGATTTAGAAAGGTGCAAGTTGGAATGAAGCACTTGAACACCTATTTATAGTTGGAGTGCTCAAATGTAAGAGGAAGCTTACAAGTGTCCCAAAACGTGGCATAGCAGTTTGCAAGTCCATGTTTTCGATTTAATGGTTTTTGGCATTTTTGTTTGGAAGCCAAGCAAACTTTCTGCAGCAGAGGTCCTCTCGTGCCCCGCGAGAGACACAGACCAAGTCTCTTGCGGCCCGCGACCGCCCCTTAGCCAGTTTCAAACTTTGACACTTTCAACCCCTTAACTTATAAAAGCTTATGAAAACCTATTTAAACACCTTTTTGGCATTTTTAGCCCTCCGTAGCCCATATTTGGCATACCCGGGATTATGCCTAGACATTGTCGAGCTCTCGGTTTGTTAAAAGGTCATTTAGAGGTATAAATTAACATGTCGACACTTTTAATCCCTTCATTATCCAACTTTTACATATTATTGGATTTAATAACTCTTGTCCAACAAACGGGACATATGAGAGTTAGAACTTTATAAAGGATCACTCAGATGATTATTATAAGCATGTTGATTCTGATGTCACTCAGAGGCCGGGCATGTTGACATATCAGTCACTCAGAGGCTAATGATTTAAGCATGTTGACATATCAGTCACTCAGAGGCTAATGATTTAAGTATGTTGACATATCAGTCACTCAGAGGCTGTTATTTATGCATGTTGACATCGGATCATCACTCAGAGGCCCAGTTTGAGCATGTTGACGCCTTTAGTCCTTATTGGTCTTTAACATACTATAATTAAAATACAACACGTGTCACTATACTATTGGACACAATTTTACAGGGTGTTACATGCACTCACCTGGAACTCTATGCAGTTGCTAGCAAATAAATAAGATGTTACATGACAAGTCATTCACCAAACTTGCTTAGACTAAATGAGCTATAAATGTTTTTAATTAAATATTAAATTCGATGACCCGTTGGTGAAATGATTATGCGAGTGTTATCACACACACACATAATGCCTGAATCTCACCCCGAAAAAACTTTTAACCCGCCGTGTCTACACATGACCAATTTGGCATATAAATATATATATTTCTTCTAAAAATATACATATTTATATAATGAAAAACCATTTCAAAAACCATGAAAATAAATAAGAACAACTTATTATATTTATTCGAAAAATAAATATATTGTTCGAGTCATGATAAATACCCGGAAAATAATATAGGGTATATTATTATATATTTTTCCAAACCGTTCGTCAAGATTAACATTATCATACACATGAACATACGTACATATACAAACACATGACATATATTCGGTGGCGGATCTAGAAAACTTTCATAGAGGTTACGTTTTAAAAAAAAGGGTAACGAAATCGAAAAAACGTCAAAATTTTCCAAAATTTATACTACCGCCGAAGCGCCAATGGGTAGCGGAGGCTACCCCTTATATAAAGGTACATCCGCCCCTACATATATTATCACACATATGGATACATAGCATATAGATATATACACATACATCAACTCATGCACTTATCATTCAAGGGCAAATAACCATGCACTTTACATACAAGCCAAACAAGCCATGTAGAACCAAATAAGCCATCTAAACCGAACAATAAAACGAACAACTAATCGTTTTCCCCGAAAACATATTCCAATAATTATATATGTAATAAGGTTCGAAAATATTTAGTTAAATTTTTTAGTTTAAAACATCCCAAACCAATCACCATATTCACCATATTGCAGGTTGGTAATGCTGATGCTGAGGGGTTCGGGAAGGCGTTCCAACATGTTTACAGGAAACTGGTGTGTACCCGTCTTATCTTTTAAATCTGTAGCCTATTTTATGTTATGAAATATTTTATCATCTGTTATTTTCAGGTTTTCGAGGAATTATCTTTAACTGCTGCTCGATGTTTTGTTAATTCGTCATAAGATTTGACATCACTTCATTGTTTGTTTCATCACAATTCTCTTTTATGCTTGCCATGTAAAACTTGATATATGTAATATATATTTTCTATTAAAATACTTCCAAGTATAATTATAAATATCATTTCACCAAAAATCGCCAAGACTTGGGTGGTTATGTTAAAAATTATATTTTGCATAAAGACGATAGTTTTGATACTAATACACATATATATATAGGGGAAGATTTAAATGAGAACGCTAAATATGGTGAGAGCCGCGAGAACGAATGAAAAAACCACGAGAACTTAATCAAAAATAATTCAAATCCAAAAGTTTTTTTACACTAATTATTATTATTATTATTCAAATACAATGTAATAAATTAAATTTACATATTTAAAATTACATAAATTCGTAAATAAAGAAAACTTACACATGTGTAAATATACACATAACATATTTATACATGTGTAAAAAATCAAATAGGTGTGATTTTGAGAGGAGAAATGAACTATTTGATATAGTAAATTCTTTTTTTTTTTTTGTATCTTGTAGTTTAATTACAATGAGATTTGTAACAAAAAAAATGGATTTGATTGATTTTTTTCATTCGTTCTCACAGTTCTCGCAATATTTGCATTCTTAAAATAACCCTCACATGTATATATATTAAAACCCTTTATAGATCCAAACCAATATTTTCATCAAAATTACCAAGTCTTGGGTTTAATTAACAAAAACACCAACGAAAACTATTATGATGATGATCCCTTGATCATCAAAACCCATAATCACCACACTTGGTGATTCTTGCATCAAAACCCACTTGAAATTACCAAAATGAACATATACCATATAACCATCCATTTAACAACATGAACATGTCCAAAATGGTAAATCAGGCAAATCAAGTGTGTAACATACTCTAATTGCCAACATGTAAGCTTAAGCACATACAACATACACTTAGATTCCATAATCCAAAAAATTAATAAATAATCATCATAATACTATCCAAATTTTCAGCGAAGCATACCTATATATAACATATATTTTCAATCTATACACTATATGGACTCCATCATAATCCCACAATAAGTATCACTTAGAATATAATCATCAAAGCATAATATCACACTTTTTATACATATCAAGATCATCCACATATCCCCATAATTTTCTTGACTATATGCATGCATCCAACACAATCATTTTAGTCCCAAAACACACATTATCATGTTCATCATTCTATCAAGAATCAACATATAACAATCATCATCTACACCTGTTTTATCATACTTTAATCCAATCACATGTTCAACAATCACCAACGTTGTTTTTACTCAAAGCCCATCATCTAATCACATTAGCATTTCTATTTCAAGCCCCAGATTAATTCATTTTTATAAATCCAAGAATCCTTTGTTTGGTGAAACACTACTTCCACACGTTAGACTTTTAAATAAGATTACAAGATGGACAAGATTCTTACCACTAGTTCAAGACTAGGGATGAAACCTTCTAAATTTGTGCAAGAACAAGAGCGATTTGAAGTTCCAATCCAACATAAACTTCAAGAATCTCTTAATCTTCCAAGAAGTCACCAAACAAACCTTGATTCTGGTGCTTAGTTTAAGAAAAGTGAAGGGTTTAGGATGTGGGGTTGGGTTTTAGGTTAGAAAAGAAAAGGTGAAAGTGATGAGGATGGATGGTGACTAAATGGATGCTAATTGTCAAATGGGAGATGGTTAATCCCTAAACAAAAATTAACAACTCTTGAAATGGTCACTAAACATACTACATCACCACAAATATGTGGTGTTGTGTGGGCTCTTGGAGTCGTAGGTAGGGGTTGGGTGGTGAGTTTGCCAAGTTTGTTATTTTGTTTCCTTAATTTCCTACAACATGGTATTGTTCATACTAAATGAGAGAACTCAATCCAAAATACTAGTCTGGTGGATGAGAGAGTCCATTTAGTATATAACCTCTACATCAGTTGCCCATACAACTAATGTGGAACAAGTCCCATACATTGCACTGGTATCAGTCCAACACAATTGACCCTCCTTAAGAGCTAACGTCCTCGTTGGTCATGGCCATGTTGGTCACGGCTGGCTCTCTCCAAGCCACCACTTCGAGTTCTGGCTCCGATACCAATGTTATACCAAACGAGAGAACTCAACCCAAAAGACTAGTCTGGTGGGTGAGAGAGCCTATTTGGTATGTGAACCCTACATCAGTTGCCATACAACCGATATAGGACAACTCCCATACCTTGCAATGGTTTTAATCCATAACAAATACTTTCTAATTTTGTTAATTCATTCAAGTGTTCTATGTTTTTATTTATTCACCAAGTCAAGCATGAGTGTATCATACTAGTGACACATTGTTGGGTGAATCGTGATAGTTGTAGGTGCCTAAATTATGACTAAAATGACAAATGTGTAATAGAACAGCGAAGACTATATTTCAATACTCATAGCATTTTTTTATTTTTTTCACGCCCAACATATAATAATGCCATTATGTTACTGTTCCAGGCATATTGGAAAAATGTTTACTTACAGTGTGCCATATAATTTCAACACTTTACAATTTACCATATAAATCTAGCACTTTACAATGTACCTTATCATTTCAGCACTTTATAGCGTACCGTATAATTTCAGCACTTTACAATGTACCGTATAATCACCAACGCCCGTATTAGACACTTTATCTTTACGTGATATATTAAAAATTATGTTTAATGGTTTCCCAAATGCAATCTCATGCATTTACTTGGATTTTGCTAGACTTCATGACTTAATTAATAATTAATTAAGTCTAATGCATGTATATAGTGTAAATTAGGATCAATTAGGTGTATGGATAATGTCTCAGATTTACTGGTTGTCAAAATTTTGGGTGTGAACGAGAGAAAAAAATAAGATCCACTATTGTTTAAAGAAGAAAGGTGATAGAAAGATCTAATAAATCCACAATATGTAGACCTAAAACACTTAAAACGTGTCTAGTCAATTGCCCAATCACAAAAATACTCATTTAAAAAAACAAATCCACCCAATAAGAAAACCCAAAAGCACTAAAAAAACGTTATTATATCACCGTCACCATTGTTTTAGAATGACAAACTCACACAATCAATAAATATACTATTTCCACCACGAGAATAGAACCCTCACTACTTCGGGAGCAACACCTTAACTACTCATCTCTCTCTCTCCCTCTCCTTTTCATTGTGTGTGTATAAGAATAATTTAATAACCTCTTGAGTTGAAGAAACTGTGAAAACCTTATGTAACAATCCATTTTTATATAAAATCTAGGGCATGTAATATACATATTTTCGAGCGTTTTGGGCTTAAAATCAATAAAGTGCGGAGTGGGGTTTTTTTAAATCTATGTAACAGGTATGTAACATCATTTTTTGCTAACATCAGATATATGTAACAGATTGATGTTTCAAAAAAAACACAGGGTGCCTTTTGTTATTAGTTTTTTTGGCTCAAAAATTTCGGATGTATGTATGCGTGTGTATAACTTCACACATTCTATCTCTATAAATATCAATTTTAAACTCTTAGCAATATATTTATTTAACATGTTTATAACCCTGGCTTATGCGAGGTTGTGCATTTTAGTCTTGCAAGTAAGTTCGAGCAAGATGTGCGCTCGATCTGGTCTTTCCACTTTATGCTAATGTATGGGGAGTTTAGGGATACTTTGTCCGATGTGGTTTTTCCCATTTCATGATGAGATGTATTATTTACCTCTTAACTCGAATAATTTCAAGCATCAAGAGGATTCAAGGACAAAGGATTTCAAATCTTTGATTTATTGCCTCCCTCTCGTCTATCTTTATTTTTAATGTTTATGCTTCTTTTCTTGTTTGTTTATTTTACTTTTACAAAAACAACCCAATCCAATAACAAGTGTTGAGCAGTGGGATGCACAAAAGCCTTGGTCTAGACTTGATTTAAACCACACTATACTACTACATGATAACTTAAAAACTATTTATATAAAATTAAAACAAGATTTTTAAGAAAAAATGTATAAAAAATACACATTTACACGCATCATGCCCACCACTCACTCATTTTTCACCACCCTTCCACAAAACAAGGCTTCAAAAATAACTTTAAAACCCCACCACCCCACACACACAATTATAAAATGGACAATCGTGGTCCATTGGAGTTCAAAAGTTAGTACATATAAGGATTCTCTAGTAAAATTTTGGCTTGTCTAATCTATGTAATCATTTGTTTAACAATTAATTGCTAAGCAACCAACATGGTTAGTAAAACTGTCATTAAAATGCATAGTAAATATAAATAAATGAAGTAATAATTAGGGGTGCTAATCGCGTACATGTTTCCAGTTAGCGGACTAAATTGTTCTACCCAAAACATCAGGCATATATTTATTTGTGTGGTGTCAGACCTTTTAGTTAATTTTTTTCTTTTGTAATCAGTGTCCTTTAATTGTTTTTCTAATTAACAAAACTGGTTTTATATATTCAGGTTGAGATTAGACAAAAACAAATGAAATGATTATGAAATTGGTAGTTAAAACTAATGAATAAAGTTTCTGAAAATTAGGAGGTGTCAAAAATTTAGAAGATATTCAATATTGCGGAAAGACTAAAATATCAAACGTTAAATTTTAGCACTTTTTAATAAACTCTACCAAAATCTAAATAACAGCTTATATATGTATTTTATATATATATATATATATATATATATATATATGTAAAGTAAGGTTATTGTATATAAAAAGGTCTTAAAATACAAATGTGACTTCACATACAAATGGGTTTTGAAATTTTGTTTTTTTTTTTATATTTACACTAGTACTAGTGTAAGTAAACAAATTTTATTTTGTTTTTTTACATTTCGCAACTAAACATCATGCTAGTAGATGGAAAAAAAAAATTTAAATCCTCCTTCACTTCTCATGTTAAAACTCATTTGTATGTTAAGACCCTTTAATCTTTACACTATATATATATATATATATTGGAGAGTTCAAATGAGAAGAAAAATTTTGTAAGAATAAAAAGAATAACTTTTAAACCAATAGAAATTCTCCATCTAGTTTATTTAATGTGTGTATTTAATATTATGAAAAAGGGCATATAGGTAAATCTATAATTGTCATTAATTATCTAATTAATTAAACTTGTAACTCATTTTTTTTCATATACCCTTTCAAGAAAAAAATAATTTATGGTGTAGACAATTTTCGACATGTGTGGGATAAATT
This sequence comes from Scalesia atractyloides, assembly GCA_947069175.1. Taxonomy (NCBI): domain Eukaryota; kingdom Viridiplantae; phylum Streptophyta; class Magnoliopsida; order Asterales; family Asteraceae; genus Scalesia; species Scalesia atractyloides. The sequence continues at coordinate 30,895,187 of CAMTDV010000012.1, forward strand.
TTAGTACGTGTAAAATAAATTTTGAAATGTGTAGGGTAAATTTACCCGTGTGTAAGGTAAATTCCAGTAAATGTAAGATATATGTAGGATAAATTTTGAAATCTGTAGGATAAAATGTAAGACATATGTACGATAATGAGAGATAACATAATTAATGAGAGGAGTTATAAACTATTTAATGTTTTACCATTATACCCTTTCTTCTTTTTCTTCTCATATAAAATTTCTTCTCAAATGAACATTCCCCTATATATATTATATATATATATATATATATATTTATATATATATATATATATATATATATATAATGAAAGTGTAAATTACAATATTCCTTAACGTACATTAGGTACAAGATAAAATTACGCATGTTGAAAAATCATAATCACTGAAAAACAAACTCATGAATGTTGAAAATCATAACTACGCATGTTGAAATACCATAATTATGCATGTTGAAAAGCATAACCATGCGTGATTATGTTTTTTTCATACATGCATGATTTATATTTTTTAACATGCGTGATTAGGGTTTTGTGTGTTTATAACGTGTGTAATTTCATCTCATACCCAATGTACGTTAAGGAATATTGTACGTTAACTGACCCCTATATATATATAGGGATGGGTTAAAATGAGAACCAACTCGAGTTGTAAGAACCGTGAGAACTAGGTCATCCAAAAGGTTTTTCCGAATTTTTTTTTCTTAAAAGTCATAAAAATCGCTTGTTTCAGCAAATAAAAAATTTTAAAAAAATGTCGCATACCCACATTTACATGAGTCGTAAAAAAATATTTATCTTTGTATAAAATTTACACAGCACGTAAAAAAAACTTGTATCAGTCAAAACCACCGACTCGACATTTTTTTTTACTTTTTTTACAGATGTTCTCATAATATTTTCATCTACGTTTACATTGGTTATCGCGGTTCTCGCAATAAAGGTGGTTATCTCATTAACCCTATATAATTACAAATTTTATATATATTTATATATATATATTATATCATATATAATATATATATGTATGTATTTATATTATATATATATATATATATATATAGGGGAATGTTTATTTGAGAAGAAATTTAATGTGAGAAGAAAAAGAAGAAAGGGCATAATGGTAAAATATTATAATATTATATATATTATATGGCGTTTTTTTTTTCTAAATTGGGTGCTTTTATGGCGCTTTCAACTAGACATTTTATGGTGTTTCTCTAAAATGGGTTTTATGATGGCATTTTAAATTGGAGAAATTATTTTGTGTGTTTTTTTACTGGATCTTTTATGGCGTTTTTAATTGGACATTTTTCATGGCGTTTTTCCGACGACTCCATAAATTTCACGAACACCTAGGTCGTGTCATTTTTATTTTTAATGCAAAAGAATAGCAATAATATACTTGTTGGAAAGATAATAAAACACTCAATTTTATAGTGTACTTTTTTAAAAACTAATTATGTATAAAACTATTACGGGTATTTTAAAAAATGGTGGAAGATACATGTGACTTGCATGTGCATGGCCTTTGACATGTGAGTGGCATGTGCATGAGATTTTTGACAATATTGCCCTTAGTGTAAGTTAGCACAAGTGCCACATGCAACACCAAAATCGTTCCTAGTGTTTTTACAGTTTTAGGTGTTGTTAGAATATCCTGCCCCATATATCTATATATATGGGTAAATTACACTTTTCGTCTTTTATGTTTATATCAGATTGCAATCGATGCTTTTAACTTCTATAATTACAGTCATAATCATTTATTTATTAAAATCATTACACCATACGTCCTTTAGCACTACCCTGGTTTGTTTTGAACATTAAATCACAGCACATGCACCTCATGTAAGCGCATTTATGTCCTTTAACCCCTGATTTCTTCCCCCTTTTACCTCCCGATTCCACCCACCTTCAGTCTCCACCGTATTTTCCCTAATTGAACCTTCTTCATCACCAATTCCTAAACTTTTACTTTGCTGACAAATCTCTTCCAATTTATTACCTAAATTCTCAATAAAAAAAATTCACAAAATATACCTTCAAAATTGGCGAATCAACCTCTAATTTTACCGAATCAACAACTCAGAACTTTCTAAGGTTTATCGAATCAATACCTCGATCCTAATGTTTTCTCAACAGATTCTACTTTACGGGCCGGCGACGTTTGGGAGACCACGTGGTGGTGGGGGTTCTAGGGTGGTTGTTGGACACATGTGATCACCAAGCTTTGCACGTGGAGGTAGGGATTAAGTGATGGTGGCGGTTCTTTGGTGGAAAGAGTTTTGTGGTGGTCCTCGGTCTCATAGCGGTTAGGGTTCAGTGATGGTCATCAGATCCATGGTGGTAGCGGTTAGGTCACGAGCTAGGGGTCAAGAGAGAGGGATGAAGGTGATGGGGTGGTGGTGACGGCAGATAATGGTAACCAGCTGGAGGTGGAAGAAGAAAGAAAGAGTGAAAGTGGTGGATGGTGGTGTGTCGGTTACCACATATCTCCCACCACCCATGGTGTGAGGGTATGGTAGATGATGAAGGTGGTGTGTGGCGGATCTAGATGGAGGGATTATGTGATGGTGGTGGTTCTTTGGTGGAAAGAGTTTTGTGGTGGTCCTCGGTCTCATAGTGGTTAGGGCTCGGTGATGGCGTCAGATCTGTGGTGGTAGCGGTTAGGTCATGACCTAGGGGTCAAGAGAGAAGGGTGAAGGTGTTGGGGTGGTGGTGGCGGCAGATAGTGGTCACTAGCTGAAAGTGGAAGAAGAAAGAAAGAGTGAAAGTGGTGGGTGGTGGTGGGTCGGCTACCACATATCTCCCAACATCCATGGTGTGAGGGTATGGTAGATGATGAGGTGGTGTGTGGCGGATCTGGATGGAGGCGTTGTGATGGTATGGTGGATCTAGATGGGGGCGGTGGTGTGGTGGATCTGGTGGTAGTGGTGGTGGCTATCACAATGGAGGCGAGGTGGAATTTTGTTAAGGTTGTTCATGAGCCGAATCGAGTTGAGTCAAGGCAAACTCAGGCTCGGCTCAAATACAAACCAAGTGGCTCGGCTCAGATTTGAAACCGAGCTGGAAATCTAAGCACGGGCTAGGCTTGGTTTTAAACCGAGTTAGCTCGGCTTGGTTTGACTGATTGTGAAAAGAAATATTGTAACATCCGTCAAAAAACGGATTTTACCAAACCCGCTCCGTTTATTAACCGAACAATCAGTTTAAAATTTCGTGGCGTATTTAATGCCCAAATTAATTTTAAACGATACATAATTAATTATTATATTGGAATATATAATTTGTTTTTGAAAAATTGTTAAAAATAATGAAATAAAAATAAAATGGTTCTGTCGGGTTTCGAACCCGGGTCAGTCAACCGGTTCAGCAAACTTAACACCCACACACTCAACCACTGTGCCACTTGTATCTCTTGTTAAATATTGAAGACAATAAATTCATAACATGTTTTCCGAATTCGAAATCGGCGCGCCCAAATGCAGTCGTCGGAAATCCCGGTGATCTCGCGAGATTGGACGGTTACTTCAGTTATAACGTAAACATTTAAACACTGCATCGGTTATAACCGACGCCTGAGTCCGCGACACAAACTATAACCGCCGGAATACGTAATGACTTTGAATCAAGTCGGAAATTGGACCAAATTCATCGATAACCTGCCTTATAAATACCTCCTCGAACCTCTGCAAGCTTTTTCGCTCAAAACCGCACCTTTACCCGACGTAATTCCATTCGCCGGAAAACTTCTGCACATCGCCGGAAAACCGAACCCTTCACTTCTGAGCCTTACTGAACCCCCTGAGCTTATACCGAAGTCACCCACATCCTTTTCAAGCATGCTGAAGACTCTCTACCGCAAGACACACGACGCCGGAATCTTTTGCTGTCACCGGAGTTCTGCCGGAGAAACAGAGAAGTCCAGTCGGTATACCTTACGCCTAATTTCTCTTTCTTTTTATTTATATCTCACCTGTAATTAACTGAAACACGCTAACAAACATGATTAAAACATCGAACCAGTCGGACTTCCGATCCTGGTTAAATTCAACGAAGAAGACGAAGTTCCAGTTGTGTATTAGTATAATTAAAATCAAGTTATAACTCGGGTTAGACACACAGTCCAGCGGTGGACTGTGTGCACAATAAACACGTAAACGTCTCGAGTTCAATCTTGTCCCACGCATGCTTGCCTTAATAAAAATGTCTTTTTTGTTAACCGAACCGGAGTCACCGTTGTACATGTTACGTTTAATAATAATCGGAATAATAACCAAGATAGACACACAGTCCAGCGGTGGACTGTGTGAATGTTTAGACACACGTCACGAGTTCGAGTCCGGTCTACTGCACGATTCGGACAATTATCTAACTTTTTAAAATAAGGCAGAAATGAAATAACGAAGTTTGTTCATAAGTATAATATAAATCGGATTATTTAACAAGTTAGACACACAGTCCAGCGGTGGACTGTGTGTTAACTCAACCCACAGGTCCCGGGTTCGAGACCTGTGGAGCGCACCGAGTCACTGATTAAAATCTTTTTAGAAATAAGCTGATTTTCGGATTAATCTAATTAATATATAAATATAATTAAAAACAGAAATATTTCGGGTTAAACACGTAGCTCAGTTGGTAGAGCTGCGTGCACGCGTACGGGAGGTCTCGGGTTCGAGCCTCACTCAGCGCACACTTACACGCATACGAACCGGTCAAACAGTCAAGGTCAATGGTCAACGGTCAACGGTCAACGGTCAACGGTCAAAAAAGTCAAAATTTTTTATTATTTTTATTTATTTATTTTAATTAAAAATCAATTAAAATACTTAAAAATAACATTTTTAAGGTTAGAAAATAGCCTTAAACTCACTAAAGTACACCCAACAATCCTACTAAAATGGATTAATAAAATCCGTTTACTTACCGAACCATAATGCTATTTATCTAGGTTAATTTCACTCGTGGTTAAAACCACTTCGCGTGCATTCAACATCATCAACCGAACGCACCCACTGTGAGTGAATCTTACAACTCCCCCTTTTTAATTACACGTTTTGGGGTGTGTCATGTGTCACAAAATAATTAACTCGTTTATTTAAACTTGTGCTATACCATATCGTGATCTAAACTTAGATTGTTTATATTGTTGTGATTATGTATTTCATTTTGTCAACTTATATGAAATTCATTCATTAAGCCCATCAGTTCCTCGTGGGAGACGAGTTGAGCAACGCGTGCCTCAAAACCAATCCATTATTGTTCATGTGTGTATTATTGAGTTTATATTGTTGGTAGTTATGTCTTTCATAATATCATGGTTATGCAATTCATTCATTAGGCCCATCAGTTCCTCGTTAGAGACGAGTTGAGCAACGCGTGCCTCTAAACGATCCATTATTGTTCATGTGTGTATTGTTTAATATTAAATTGGTTTATGAATAAGTTTACATCTATTTTTACTCATGTGTGGTTGTGCACTTTATTTCATAATCAATTAAATAAACTTGTTCAAATGTTTTCCATAGGATTCACTCGCCAACTTTTTGTTGATCCAAAAACCCTTTTTTCACATGATACAGGTGAACATGATGAAGCAAGGAAAACATAGGAAATGCCTTAGAAGAAAACAATGAAGCCTAGATTGATATTTAGGACATGTTGTAATATTGATTGTAATTTTCCATTAAAGTGTATTAATGAATATGAAACGTTAAAATAAATGTCATGAGCTTTGATGATAACCCAATCATGCCCCGATCACCTTTTTTGCTGCGGGTCGGGGTGTGACAGATTGGTATCAGAGCCATGACTATAGGGATATAGGATAGGTTATTAGACCCTTAGAGCCTATACTATAGTCTGCCTAAATTTTAATTGATTAGGTGGTTACATACAAACTTATGATATTTATTTGTTTCATATTTGTTTATATTTACAGTCAAACATACATACTTACATACACATTCATTATACATATATCAATGTTCATATATTCAATTCATATTCATACTTTTGTTATTCAAAGATGTTGTTGCAATTTTCAAATCTCATCAAAGTAAGTTCTGCGACGGGCATGTAGTAACTGGAAGGGTACAAGTACCGGTAGTCGGAACGTCCTGTCTAGGTTGGCATTCGTATAAATCCAATATAACGGACCAGTTTGCCTACCTGGGGACTAACGATGAGAGTACGAAGGACCTATTAGGCCAAAGCATGCCACACCAAACGTCGTTCGAACTAACCCCACTTTGAGGTGTCACCGTGTCTACACCTGGACACATTCCGAATCTCATACGTTATATACATATTTCTCGATTTCTCCGGGTTTTAGTGTACGCAACCAGGCTTACACATGCGAACCATATGAAAAACCCGGTACTCATGGGGGCCCACATGATTACGAAGGTGAAGTATGGCGGCATGTAGGGCCTAATGGCGAGCAAAGCCCAAGACATCCTATGGATGTAGTAGATTTATTTTCTATAATTATTTTATGAATGTTCATTCCTAGTGCGACCCATGAACCCAAAAACATCCAACTCATACTCTTGACATGTATTCCTTGTAGATGTCTTCTAACCTCGCCCGTAGGAAGATGAGAACAGGAAAAGCCCGCGAACGCATGGCTGCCCTAATCGCTCAACAAATGGCTGCCGTAATACCCAACATTGTAATCCAAGTCCAACAAGCACTTACCGCTAATCCTGTCAATCAAGAAAATCAAAACGTTATCAACTCTTCCCCAAATACCACTAAATGAACCTACAAGCATTTCAAATCATGCGACCCTCCAAAATACAAAGGGACTGAAGGTGTCACTGCTCTCCTCCATTGGTTTGAAGAAATGGAGAACACTTTTCTAAATTGCGATTGCCCCGATGATCGCAAAGTGCGTTATACTACTGGTCGTTTATATGGAATAGCACGTACTTGATGGAATACAGAGAAGGCCAAACGAGGCGTCGACGATGCTATGACTTTAACTTGGGACGAATTGAAGGAAATCATGACCAGACGATTTTGCCCAAGGAGCGAAATCAAGAAATTAGAAGATGAGTTCTATTCGTTGAAGCAAAAGGAAGGCGACCACATCACGTACAACAAAAGATTCCTCGAGTTACATCAAATGGTTCCCAACATGTTCACTCCCCTCAACCGTTTGATCGAGCACTACATTCGTGGTCTTCCGTCAAAGATTCAAGACTCTGTAATAAGTACCACGCCTGCAACTTTGGAAGCAGCAATGGAGCTTGCAACAGAGCTCACCGAGAACCGAATCCGGAACAAAGACTTCAAGGAGGAGAAGAAGAAGGATAAAGCATCGACTGAAACCTCCGACTCCACCCAAACCGAATCCCCTTCTCAACCCAATTCTAAGAGAAAAAGAGACGGACAACTTTTCGCTACTATCCAACGAAATCAACCAATTTCACACGCCATACCCATCCAAGCTATCCCAATCACTCAAGTGACACCCAACTCAACTTACCCAAATAAGAAACCATATCTTGGACCTCACCCTCGATGCAACAACTGTTTTTATCACCATCCCCTTACCTTACCTTGTCGACTATGTGCAACTTGTGGACGCTATAGTCATTTGAGCAAGGTTTGCCGCACCTTTCAAAACCAAATCTCCCCCCTACTCAAAACATGGTCCAAACCTATCAACAACCCCAATACCCCATGTTCCCATATGTTCGAGCTTGTTTCAATTGTGGTGACCCTACCCACTTTAGAAACATGTGCCCTCGATTGGTTAACATCATAAACGCTCAAGCCCAATCAAACCCAGTTAACCAAGTAAACCAAGAAAACCCAACCGCTAGGCCACCCGCAAGAGGAAGAGTCTTCAACATCAACGCCAATCCTGTCGAAGATAATGACGGCCCAAACGAAGATACCCAACTAGTCCTCTTCACCGAAAATCCAGATTCAACTCCAATCGTTTAGTTTTATGTTTTTCTTTATCACATAGAACCAATCATAACTTAAGGATAAAGCCAATGAGAATTTGACAAGAATATGGTGGATACGCCGCTGGTACTTCCTATATATAAGTATTCTTGTCAAAGGATCAGAATCATTACCTGGCGGTTATGAGAGGTTCCATGTGTAAACTGTTTGAGTAATTATTGTTTATTATTTTTAGTACATGCAATTTCATAGGCCGCCGCTCCCATTACATTATGAGCGTTGAGCATGTTCCCCATTTCATTATGAGCGTGAACCCGGCGTGCCCACATACGATCGGCTCCGTTTGATTGAGCCTTGATCGCACAGACATTTTCATTTTCAGTACATGCAATACGATCGGCTTCGTTTGATTGAGCCTTGATCGCACAGACATTTTCATTATCAGTATTTTGTGGTTGTTGTGTTTGTAGTAGAGTCACATAGAACTAATCATAACTTGTGGATAAAGTCAATGAAAATTTGACAAGAATATTGTGGATACGCCGCTGGTACTTCCTATATATAAGTATTCTTGTCAAATGATCGGAGGCATTATCAGGCGGTTATGAGAGGTTCCATGTATAGGCTGTTTGTGTGATTGTTGTTTAGATTAAGTTTATTATTTTCAGTACATGCAATACGATCGGCTCCGTTTGATTGAGCCTTGATCGCACAGACATTATCATTTTCAGTACATGCAATACGATCGGCTCCGTTTGATTGAGCCTTGATCGCACAGACATTTTCATTATCAGTATTTTGTGGTTGTTGTGTTTGTAGTAGAGTCACATAGAACTAATCATAGCTTGGATAAAGTCAATGAAAATTTGACAAGAATATGGTGGATACGCCGCTGGTACTTCCTATATATAAGTATTCTTGTCAAATGATCAGAGGCATTATCAGGCGGTTATGAGAGGTTCCATGTATAGGCTGTTTGTGTGATTGTTGTTTAGATTAAATTTATTATTTTCAGTACATGCAATACGATCGGCTCCGCTTGATTGAGCCTTGATCGCACAGACATTTTCATTTTCAGTACATGCAATACGATCGGCTCCGTTTGATTGAGCCTTGATCGCACAGACATTTTTTTCATTTTCAGTATTTTGTGTTTGTTGTATTGGTTGTAGAGTCACATAGGACTAATCATAATTCACTGATAAAACCAATGAAAATTTGACGAGAATATGGTGGATACGCCGCTGGTACTTCCTATATATAAGTATTCTTGTCAAAGGATCAGAGGCATTGTCAGACGGTTATGAGAAGTTCTATGTAGGATTTAGTAGTTTCTTGGTAACTAATCATAACTTGTGGATAAAACCAATGAAAATTTGGCAAGAATATGGTGGATACGCCGCTGGTACTTCCTATATATAAGTATTCTTGCCAAAGGATCAGAGGCGTTATCAGGCGGTTATGAGAAGTTCCATGTAGGATCTAGTATTGCCCTGGGTTAAAATTTGTGTTACATTTATATCATCTCGCTATTTAAAGAAATTGGATTGTGTTCCATTTCTACATAAACTAACCTCTCCATCATAACAAACGAGAGAGGAACTGTCACCATTCAAACATATATGCTATCAGAATGTGGATTCAAATATTAGCTGTTGTGTTTATTTATGTTCTATAGTTATAGAACCAATCATAACTTACTGATAAAACCAATGAAAATTTGACAAGAATATGGTGGATACGCCGCTGGTACTTCCTATATATAAGTATTCTTGTCAAAGGATCAGAGGTATTGTTAGATGGTTATGAGAAGTTCCATGTAGGTTGTAGTATTAGAAGTTTTGCCTTAGGATATAACCATATCCTTCCAAACATATCCAAACTCTTATGCATGATATCATATTTAGCGAATCAACTCTGCTTATCAATACTTTTACAGTAGGCAACAAAAAGCGATTCCTGTAATGGGGTACTTGACCCTTACAAGGAAACGTTACCGCCTCAAACAAAAACTTAAACCCTTACTTTTTCTAAGTATGTAACTGTCAAACTAAACACCGTTTTTAGTCAATTATATCACTACTTAAATTTCGGGACGAAATTTCTAAAAAGCAGGGGATACTATAACATCCGTCAAAAAACGGATTTTACCAAACCCGCTCCGTTTATTAACCGAACAATCAGTTTAAAATTTCGTGGCGTATTTAATGCCCAAATTAATTTTAAACGATACATAATTAATTATTATATTGGAATATATAATTTGTTTTTGAAAAATTGTTAAAAATAATGAAATAAAAATAAAATGGTTCTGTCGGGTTTCGAACCCGGGTCAGTCAACCGGTTCAGCAAACTTAACACCCACACACTCAACCACTGCGCCACTTGTATCTCTTGTTAAATATTGAAGACAATAAATTCATAACATGTTTTCCGAATTCGAAATCGGCGCGCCCAAATGCAGTCGTCGGAAATCCCGGTGATCTCGCGAGATTGGACGGTTACTTCAGTTATAACGTAAACATTTAAACACTGCATCGGTTATAACCAACGCCTGAGTCCGCGACACAAACTATAACCGCCGGAAAACGTAATGCCTTTGAATCAAGTCGGAAATTGGACCAAATTCATCGATAACCTGCCTTATAAATACCTCCTCGAACCTCTGCAAGCTTTTTCGCTCAAAACCGCACCTTTACCCGACGTAATTCCATTCGCCGGAAAACTTCTGCACATCGCCAGAAAACCGAACCCTTCACTTCTGAGCCTTACTGAACCCCCTGAGCTTATACCGAAGTCACCCACATCCTTTTCAAGCTTGCTGAAGACTCTCTGCCGCAAGACACACGACGCCGGAATCTTTTGCTGTCACCGGAGTTCTGCCAGAGAAACAGAGAAGTCCAGTCGGTATACCTTACGCCTAATTTCTCTTTCTTTTTATTTATATCTCACCTGTAATTAACTGAAAACGAACATGATTAAAACATCGAACCAGTCGGACTTCCGATCCTGGTTAAATTCAACGAAGAAGACGAAGTTCCAGTTGTGTATTAGTATAATTAAAATCAAGTTATAACTCGGGTTAGACACACAGTCCAGCGGTGGACTGTGTGCACAATAAACACGTAAACGTCTCGAGTTCGAATCTTGTCCCACGCATGCTTGCCTTAATAAAAATGTCTTTTTTGTTAACCGAACCGGAGTCACCGTTGTACATGTTAAGTTTAATAATAACCGGAATAATAACCAAGATAGACACACAGTCCAGCGGTGGACTGTGTGAATGTTTAAACACACGTCACGAGTTCGAGTCCGGTCTACTGCACGATTCGGACAATTATCTAACTTTTTAAAATAAGGCAGAAATGAAATAACGAAGTTTGTTCATAAGTATAATATAAATCAATTATTTAACAAGTTAGACACACAGTCCAGCGGTGGACTGTGTGTTAACTCAACCCGCAGGTCCCGGGTTCGAGACCTGTGGAGCGCACCGAGTCACTGATTAAAATCTTTTTAGAAATAAGCTGATTTTCGGATTAATCTAATTAATATATAAATATAATTAAAAACAGAAATATTTCGGGTTAGACACGTAGCTCAGTTGGTAGAGCTGCGTGCACGCGTACGGGAGGTCTCGGGTTCGAGCCTCACTCAGCGCACACTTACACGCATACGAACCGGTCAAACAGTCAAGGTCAATGGTAAACGGTCAAAAAAGTCAAATTTTTTTTATTATTTTTATTTATTTATTTTAATTAAAAATCAATTAAAAATACTTAAAAATAACATTTTTAAGGTTAGAAAATAGCCTTAAACTCACTAAAATACACCCAACAATCCTACTAAAATGGATTAATAAAATCCGTTTACTTACCGAACCATAATGCTATTTATCTAGGTTAATTTCACTCGTGGTTAAAACCACTTTGCGTGCATTCAACATCATCAACCGAACGCACCCACTGTGAGTGAATCTTACAACTCCCCCTTTTTAATTACACGTTTTGGGGTGTGTCATGTGTCACAAAATAATTAACTCGTTTATTTAAACTTGTGCTATACAATATCGTGATCTAAACTTAGATTGTTTATATTGTTGTGATTATGTATTTCATTTTGTCAACTTATATGAAATTCATTCATTAAGCCCATCAGTTCCTCGTGGGAGACGAGTTGAGCAACGCGTGCCTCAAAACCAATCCATTATTGTTCATGTGTGTATTATTGAGTTTATATTGTTGGTAGTTATGTCTTTCATAATATCATGGTTATGCAATTCATTCATTAGGCCCATCAGTACTCGTGAGAGACGAGTTGAGCAACGCGTGCCTCTAAACGTCCATTATTGTTCATGTGTGTATTGTTTAATATTAAATTGATTTATGAATAAGTTTACATCTATTTTTACTCATGTGTGGTTGTGCACTTTATTTCATAATCAATTAAATAAACTTGTTCAAATGTTTTCCATAGGATTCACTCGCCATTTTTTTGTTGATCCAAAAACTCTTTTTCACATGATACAGGTGAACAGGATGAAGCAAGGAAAACATAGGAAATGCCTTAGAAGAAAATAATGAAGCCTAGATTGATATTTAGGACATGTTGTAATATTGATTGTAATTTTCCACTAAAGTGTATTAATGAATATGAAACGTTATAATAAATGTCATGAGCTTTGATGATAACCCACTCATGCCCCGATCACCTTTTCCGCTGCGGGTCGGGGTGTGACAAATATTATTTCAAAGCTCTCAAAATTTAGTATTGTAAATACCTTTTTTCAGTAGTTTCAAAGAACATATCAAAAATAAGCTCAACTTAATATATTACAAGCTAAAATCAAGTTCAACAACACAAAATAAGTCCTAAATTTCAACGAAATACAATTATAAGTTTATCAGCATGGTAATTAACATTCAAATATGCTATAGATATCAAATTACACTCCTAAATTCATAAAAATAATAATCAACTTTTTATATATTAAAATATATATATGAAAATAGAATATATTAAAAGTGAAATAATGTGAGCTAAGTCGTGACGAGCTAGCAAGCAAGCCAAACTGACTCATTACAAGTCGAGCCGAGATAGGTTCACTTTCTAATTGAGCCGAGTCGGTTCGACTCAGTTTCAAATCAAGCCATATCAAGCGAGCTTTTACCGAGTTTCGAATGAGCTTTGAGTCGCGAGTTTTTTGGACAACCCTTGATTTTGTGGTGGTGGTGATGGTGGTGGGTGGTTGGTTGGAGAAAGAGAGGGAGGGGAGACAGAACTAAGATAGGGAGAGATAACTGAAATTGAGATAGAGAGATTGGGGGTTGTTTACTTGTATAAACATATTTTAAATATACTAGCATACACTCATGTAAAGATATTAGTGCTAAAGGACGTAGGGTGTAACAGTTTTTATAATGAAAAGATCATAAGTGTAATTATTGAAATTGGTGAACATCCATTGCAATCTAATAGAAAGATAAATGATGAAAAGTGTAATTTAAAATATAACAGGACATATTAAATGGAATATATCAGCCTATTGTAAATCTATTCAATTCTATGTCATGTTTCTATCGTGTGTAGGTCGTATGCCATATAACATTTTCTAATAGCCTCTTTAATTTCAATATTTTACTAAAGCCCACCATTTCTATTTTCATTTTGTTGTATTAGGCCCCTTTCAAGTTATATATCGTTTTACCTGACTTATTTTGATCTAACTTTTATTTTGCCCGATTCACAAAAATCCATAAATTCATTAATGATTGGTCGTGTAAAAAATTAACACCTCAATAATAATCATATGTATATTTGATATATATGTATAATAAATATACAAATTCTACACCATAAACAATTCTATATATGCATCAGATTCTTTTATATTTGTCAATAGAAAAATCAATATATACCATTGTTTGAAACAAATCGTCTATTAATATTATAGAGATAAGAAAGAGAGATTGGGAAATGGATATCTTATTTTGATATATAATATGGATCACATGTGCCTCTATTTATAGGCTTACAAGATGGGTGTAAAGTACATGGAGAGTCATGATATAATGGCAAATACAAGTGGATATTCACACCATTAATAGATATAATGGTAAATACAAGTAGATAGTCACACTATTAATAGATAATAATTCATAACACTCCCCATTGACTACCCACGTGACAAATAATATATTATTCTTATGATACACTTCGTGATGCTGCCTCGTTAAAAACCTTGCCAGGAAAACCCAGTGGGATAAAACCATAGCTAAGGGAAAAAGAGTGCAGTGCGTATTATTCTCCCATGAACTAGTTTCTTGAATGTAGATGTTGGAAATGATTTAGTAAACAAATCTGCCAAATTGTCGCTAGAACGAATTTGTTGGACAGTAATATCTCCATTCTTTTACAAATCATGTGTAAAAAGAACTTTGGTAAAATGTGCTTCGTTCTGTCTCCTTTGATGTATCATTCCTTAAGTTGAGCAATGCATGCTGCGTTGTCTTCATGTAAAATTGTTGGTCCCTCATCTCTCATAGAAATGCCACAAGACCCACAAATGTGTTGTATTACATTCCTTAACCAAACACATTATCGGCTGGCTTCATGAATCGCCAATATTTATGCATGATTAGATGATGTGGCTGTGGTTGTTTGCTTTACAGAACACCATAAAATAGCAGTACCTCCGCTTGTGAATAAATATCCAGTTTGAGATTTTCCAGTGTGAGGATCAGACAAATACCCTGCATCAGCAAAACCAACCAAACTTGTTGTCGATTGGATAGTAAAATACAAACCCATATCATTTGTACCTTGAAGGTATCGAAATATTTGTTTTACTCCATTCCAATGCCTCTTTGTTGGGCATGAACTATGTCTTGCCAATAAATTTACAGAAAATGATACATTTGGTCGTGTATGACTAGCAAGAAACATTAAGACACCAATTGCACTTAAATATGGTACTTCTGGACCAAGAATTTCTTCTCCATCATTCGGAGGTCGGAATGGGTCTTTCTCGACATCAAGATCTTACAACCATTGGAGAACTCAAGATGTGATTTTTCCATATAGAACCTTTTGAGTAACTTTTGTATGTAGTTTTGTTGATGCACAAGGATTCCACCCTTAAGATGCTCGATTTGTAACCCGAGACAAAGTTTTGTTTTGCCAAGGTCTTTCATCTCAAATTCTCTTTTCAAATATTCAAGCCTTTTGGAGCTCCCCTGGAGGTCCAATTATATTCAAGTCATCAACGTATACAACAATTATAACGTATTCAGATTCTGACCTTTTTTATGAAAATACATGGGCATATTGAATCATTTTATAACCTTCTTTCAACAAATACTCACTAAGGCGATTATACCACATACGCCCAGATTGTTTTAGCCCATATAATGATTTGTTTCATTTAGTTGAAAGATGTTCTCGAGAACTAGATGTACATGAGTTTGGCAATTTGAATCCTTCAGGGAGTTTCATGTAAATATCAGTATCAAGTGAGCTATAGAGGTAGGCTGTCACAACATCCATTAGATGCAAGTCAATCCCTTTTTGTATTACCAGACTAATAAGATAATGAAAAGTTGTCGCATCCATAATCGGAGAATATGTATCCTCATAAACAATCCCAGGTCTTTGCGAAAATCCTTGTTGTAACACCTCGAAAATTCGTGTTCAGTAATATACCGACGCGTGTACATGCCCCTGAATAGTACCTCAAATTAGTTAGCCACTCAACTAACCTTAAAAATGTCCAAAATTCAATTTTTTATTTAAAACTAACCGTAACTTATGGTGTAGGACCGTAGGCTATGGTCTGTAGCTGCTGAAGAAAGATTACACTGACCGAAGCTACGGTCTGTCGACCGTAGCCTACGGCGAGACTCAAAAACCTGTATTTTCCTTGTTTTAACTTTCAGCAAATGACCCAAAGGCCCCTAGACTTCGTTATTTCATATTTCTTGATTTACTAAGCCACCTTTAGACCCGAACGTCTCTCGGTTGAGATGATATCTTTTGATTTACCATCCTTGAACATTCCACATCATCACCGAACATTTAACCTTACTAGTTTGGGTAATTTAACCCATGAAACCATAAGTATTCATATCTTTCACGTTTAAGCTAGTAAACACTTATAAGTCGTAAAAACACCTAGTGTGACACCCGTTAACGTTTGGTTATTCGTACTCTTCTTCAATACATCTCGTGTTGAACGAAAAGACCAAGTTGTATCATTATGTCATTGAATATAAGTCAAGGGACAATCCATGACAATCCACAAAACTATTTTTGAGGGACTAAAAGTGTCAAAACCCCAAAATTCTGTCAAGATGCCACCTCTCCTTCAAAATGCCACACTCTTACAACTCTTGACACCTTGCTAGACACTTGTGAAGATCCTAAAACACCTCTAACACCTGGCTTCATCTTCACACACCTTCTTGCACTATAAATAGCCCACTAGTTCACCTCATTTCGTTGCTCATTCACTCTTTCTCCTCTCTATTACACTCTTGGAAGTTCCTGACCATTTAGGAGCTTCCCTTTGGATTCTAAGTTTCCCTTGGATCACTTATAAGTGTTCCATCTTTACTCTTTTCTTTTTATAGGCTTCAGATAGCCAAAAGTCAAGCATTTTTGACAAATGCCTTGACTTACGGTTAAGACCATTATGATCCAGCCATTGTTTGAAATGAACATAGCTAAGTGATTGTAGTTAGGAAGGTATTAGTCCCTTAAAACGGCACCTCCTAAGGATCACGTTTACTAAGTCAATTGACGGGTCAAAGTTTATGTTTTAAAAAGGCAAAGGGGTCAGATTTTATAAAAATTTTAATCTGAGTTTATATATGTTACAAACATGTTTTTGACACTTAAACAAGTTGGTAATAATTATTAGAACAGGTGGGAACATGTTCGATCCGTCAATTTCAGTCCTAGGGTCGGTTCGCAACCAAAAGTCATGAAGTTTGACTTCTGCTTTAACTTTCGATTCTGACCGACTTAGATTAGTTAACTTCTGAATTATGGTCACATTATAATCGTAATATAATGTAGCATAACCCTCCGAGGTTAATTACTTGATCATAATCATAATCTGAGTTTATGCACAAGTTCTGTAAAATGTCAATTTTGACTAAAATGCCATTTTTACGTAAAACAAGGTTTTAATCAACAATGAACTTGCAAATGAATTACCTAATGATATGTTAATGTAGTTATCATATTATGATGTTAATATTCTGATCTTAAACTGATTTTAGTATAATATCATAAACTATACTTTTTAAATGACCAAAATGCCCTTTCGGTGCATAGTTTGGTCTTAAACCATAAATCACACTTATGTGTGACTTCTTAATGATAATCTATCACAAATTAAGTATTTTTCAAAAATGTTTCTAATCATAACATCAGAATACGTGCAAGTTCCTTTTATACGACACATAAAGGTCAAAACTCCTTATAAGGCGTAGTTTCATTTTAAAACCTCAACGGGCATATAAGTTGATATCCTGCTGATATTACAACTAATTCAAAGTATAATGACATATAGAACTTGTTCATAACTCATACAGTTACTCGATATCGCTTATATGCGTAAGGTTGAGTATATGTAACTAGTTTACGAAAATTAACTGAAACATGTTTAACCTTATCATTTTAAATCTCAAAATCCAGAATGCTTATGGTTTACCCATATTATACAAGTCATAGTACTTGTTGGGTTTAAACTACATTCTATCCGGTCATCGCTTAATCTAGCGTATCGTACCGTTTTTGATCCTTTAAGCTAGTCAGTCTAAGTCTAAAACTTAAATAAGACCGTTACATTTTAATTGGTTAGCTTATGCCATAATCCAGACTAGAGCCTTCCAGTAAATCCTATCTGCACTTATTTCATTTTGAATACGGCTAAGATATTAAATCTTGCATTTTTAACTCAAGACTAGCTCAAGTAAATACTCTTGACTTATTTTCCCTATAAGGGCTTGGGTTACGATAAATTATTACTGCTTGGTCTGAAATGGGATCAATAGAATGCCGGATTGTGGCTAGTAAATCCACATATTCCGTTTTGATCAGTTTGTTTGATAACGTAAACATTGGGGGTTAACAACCGTGTCTTGGATATCCTTGGCTCATTACATTAGTTAATGGCCACGACCAAAGCACGGTGTGTAGGCATACACCCGACAGATGCGAATACTAAATTATTTTTACCCACAAGTTGGGGATAACTCCTCCGTGGGTTCATAAGTGGTGTGTACGTTAATCATGTCTCAGTCTCTGTATTGGGGCCCCATATGTATTGACAAACATGTAAAGCTGCTAACAAGGTTACGAAGCTGACTTTCCCAAGTTATAAAAGATTTGTGTCCTGTGCACTTAAATCTAATTTTTTAAATGTTTTCAAAATGAGTTAGTCGGGTGTATTTACCAGCGAAAGCTGACGTATTTTCAAAAGACTAAGATGCAAGTACGATACGAAATAGGCTGGAAGCTGCTCGGTAGTGATATAAGAGGATCTTGTAAATCCTTAGATCTGCCCAAAGTCTGTTATACATATTTGTACATTTTACGATCCGCCTGTGGATCTTTCATTACAAGCCGTCTCTATATTATTTTTCGCACTTCGAACATTTTACGAGCCGCCTCGAATTGACATCTCCATTATTTGCTCCTTTTTTTTCTTTCGAGGATTTTTATCTTTAGAACCGGTTGGTCTACCACGTTTAAGGCGTGCATTAGACTCATTTCCAACATGTGGTTGTCCTTCTGGGACACTTATTTTTACTAGAGCATTAGCAGCTGGTATGTGTGACTTAGTCACTCTCTTTGGGTCAGTGAATGCATCTGGTAATTGATTTGCTAATCTATGTAAATGAATTATCCTTTGAACTTCTAGTTCACACTGTTTAGTTCGAGGATCAAGATGAGATAATGATAATTCATTCCAAATTATATTATTATTTTTCAACTGCTTTTCATCTCCTCCTAATGTTGGGAATGTTGTTTCAACAAAATGACAATCACCAAATCGAGCCGTAAATAAATCACCTGTAGATGGCTCTAAATACTTAATGATCGATGGTGATTCATACCCAACATATATTCCTAATCTCCTTTGAGGTCCCATCTTTGTGCGTTGTAGTGGAGCGATAGGAACATATACGGCACAACCGAAAATCCTTAGATGGGAAATATCTGGTTCCTGACCAATAACCAACTTTAATGGGGAGGAAATGTCGTAACTCGTTGGCCTGATGCGAATTAGTGTTGCTGCATGTAAAATTGCATGCCCCTAAGCAGATGCTGGTAGTTTTGATTTCATAATCATTGGTCTTGCAATCATTTGAAGTCGCTTGATAAGCGATTCAGCAAGTCCATTTTGTGTATGTACATGAGGTACAGGATGCTCTACACTTATGCCAATAGACATGCAATAATCATTGAAGGTTTGGGATGTAAATTCACCAGCATTGTCCAATCGAATTTTCTTGATGGGATAATTTAGAAATGTGCTCTTAGTCTTATTAATTGAGCAAGTAGTCGTGCAAATGCCATATTACGACTTGATAGTAAACTCACATGCGACCATCTAGTTGATGCGTCAATTAAGACCATTAAGTATCTAAATGGTCCACTAGGAGGGTGTATAGGCCCATATATATCCCCATGCATTCTTTCTAAAAAACTCAAGGATTCTGTCCATACCTTAACTGGTGATGGGCGAGTAATTAACTTCCCTAGTGAGCATGCAACACATGTAATATCCTTAGATTGAAGAGTCTTCTGGTTCTTCAAAGAATGACCACATGAATTTTCTATAATTTTTCGCATCATTATTGATCCGGGATGGCCTAACCGGTCATGCCAAATTATAAAATTTTCTCGGTCCCTAAACTTATGGTTTAGGATTGCATTTGATTCAACTGATCCAATTTTAGTAGAATACAAACCATAGGAAAATGCGGGTAACTTCTCTAATATATGTTTTTTACCTGAAATCATACTTGTGATTTGAAGGTACTCATCATTTCCCTCACTTGTAGTCTTAAGATGATATCCATTTAGATGAATATCTTTAAAGCTTATTAAGTTTCTTTGAGATAGTGGGGAAATAATGCCTTGTTAATTTTGAGCAAAGTTCCACTTTGTAGAACTACATAAGCTTCTCCAAGGCCTTCAATTAATTTTGTTTTACCGGATATAGTACCAACGCTTGCTTCTTTCATTGTTAAACTAGAGAAATAATTCTTTTTCTTTAGAATCGTAGGCGTAGTAGCACTGTCTATTAGACATACATCTTCACCACTAATAGGACGTTTAGTTGAACACTCCATATGCTTCAAAACAGAACAAAATTTCATAAATATGGTTCAAACATAACAAATCCCATAAAATGCCCTAAAAATACTTCAAAACAAAACATAAAAAAATCCCAAACAAAATGTCTCAATAAAACATCAAGGAAATAACACAATGTAATGCCCCAAAACCCGAATGTTTGACTCATTAGTATGGTAACTAAGCTATTTAACTTAGTTAGAACTAAGTCTTATGGTAAAATACAAGGATTTGTGGTAAATGTGGTAAATGGCAAACTAGAGGGACTAAAGGTGGGAAATTGGATTGAAGTTTGTATCTAAAAAGAGTGTGAAGGGATCTCTTGTGTGTTGTGTGTGTGTGTGTGTGTTGATACACATAGAAGAAAAAAGGGGGTTCTTCCCCAAAACCTCATATATTGAAGAAATTGATGGTGAAAATGGAAGCTAATCTCTTGCATGAGTGAAGAATTATCATCATCTCAACTTAACAAACGTGTGGTAAGTTGTAATTTGAGATTTAATGATCATTGATGAAATGGGTTGTGTTTAATCCATGAGCTTGTGTAAAATTATGATGATAACGAATTAGAATCATCTCATAAAACATGAATCATGCTCGAATTTCTGATTAGTTTGATGTTTTAATGTAGACCCACTTGTAAAAATAATGTTATGAAGATGATGATGTTGCATGTGTTGAATCAAGGATAGTTTTGATATATAAGAAATTGGATGTTGTAGATATTGTTAAATGAGGTTGATTTAGAAGGAAATGTTATGTGAAACTAGTGAAATTTGATGATTTTGATATGAGCTAGTAAGATTATGCATAAAATACTTGTACAATGTGCTTAGATAGTAGTAAGCACGCCTAGTGTTCGATGAAATGCATAGGTGAGTTTATTAGATGAGATTTGTATGCAAATAATAGGTGAACATGTATAGAAAGTGACAATGATATACTTGTTAGTAAAACAACGTTAGGAATGTATTTGATAAGTATATGTGAAACATAGTTGATGACGTGATTCGGTAAAAGAATGCTTTAGGAACTAGCACCCTATGTTTAAATGGTGGTGTACACCATAAGGCGAACTAGTGGCTGAATGGTAATTTAGAAACGGATGTTTATGAAATGTATAGCTTGTGGACCTACTAGTAAATATTGATGTTGAGATTATGTAAATTGCTAGCTTTGAATGTAGTTGACAATTGCAAGATCATTAGAGCTTGATGTTGAATTGATTTGGTTATACATGTGCATGACATAGAGGTGATCATGTGGTTGTAAGTATGTTGCATCATGAGTATGAAATGTATATAGTGTCATTAATATAGCTTCATATGATGACACGAATATATGAGGTTATGTCGAAAGTTCATATGATAAACGTTGACTTCTGAAAGTCAACTGCGAGTTATGCATTTGATACGATCGTTAATATGTACAATCGTGTATGCTAACAAGAATGTGATTGCGATGATATGAAAGTATAGGGATAATGTCAAGATGGATGGAGGCATGGAACGCTAACGGGTCAAGAGGAGGCAAGGTAACAGATGCAAAAACGGACGCTAAGGTAAGTGATTTCCGGAATCACTCTTTAAATACTTTAAGGGAAATGTTATATTTTAATTGTTGAGAAGCTTGTGGGAACACGTAAGAACAATGGAGGTACTAAAATGAGTCTGATGGTATTGGGTTGATAATGGTCAACTAAATTGGAAGTTGTATGATATAAATCGAATGGGGCAAATCCAAGTAGTAAGCTATCGCTTAAATGACAAAATTAAAACACAATTGGAATTGTGCACATGTAGAATTTATTGTTAAAGTGAGACTATGGTAGTGTAAAGAGGAACGTGACCTCGTTTAGATGTTACATGTTTAATTTGAAATAAATCGGAATAGGCATGAACGAACGGGACTCGAAACGGGTCATATAAGTTACAGCCCCAAATCAGCAGCAGCTGACCGTAAGCTACGGCAGCTGACCGTAGCTTACGGTGGATGATTTAAGTTTTGGCAGAATGTGGCTACCGTAAGCTACGGTAGGAAGGCCGTAGCTTACGGCGGGTTTAACCGACCTTCTAATTATTTTTGTTTCTTGCATCGACTAATTTGGGTTCCAACCCGGCATTCCGTAAGATGTTTTAAGGCTATTAAGTGATGTTAGACTTGTAAAAACTAATGTACGAGTGAAAGTACGAGTCTTGATATACGTATAATGATTGTGGTTTCATATGTGGGTGCCAACACCTAGTTATGTAATTGTATGATTAAAACTCGGATTGAGTAGATGTGTTATAGGCATGAAAGAATCAACGTATTTACACGTACGAAACATTGATGAATATTGAGTATACGATTTAAGTACGGTAATTGCATGTAAACAAGCAAACGTGACTTGCATGTATGTAGTAGGTATAGAATTATAGTGGGTGCATGTCATGTGTATCTATATATGTGAGACGTTTGTATGTGATATGTATTATGCATTTGGATGCGTGTGAGTGTAAACAGGAATCGTAACTTATGGAATGTAGACCAGTGGTATGTGCTTACGTGAAGTTGGAGGTCTGCAATACGTTGAGATTATGTCTTACTAACTGTATTGCTAATGAGAATGAAACAAGAATGCAGGTATGTAAGTGTTGGGCTTTCGAAAGTGCGAAGTCTGGTGTAAAGAACAAATTTAGAAGGATATAATTATGGAGAAGTATACATAGTTAGAATACTATGTGGTTATTGATTAATTTTATATCCATTTAATTTTGTAAGATGTCACCATTTACTGATGTGTTGGTGTGTATGTGGTGACCGCAGATTAGTCCGATCATCATTATCATCATGGGAGATATGTGGACGAAGATCGAGTCAAAGAGCGAGGATTGTACGGGAAGAGTGGTCTCATAATTTGTATTATGTATTACATTTAGCAAGTCGATCAAAAATGAGTGTAGTAAATCTTTTCAAGAAAATGTCCAATAATATATAAATGAACCTTTAGGTATGTTATATAGTCAATAAAGAAAGAATTTTTGAGTCGATATTTCCGCTGCGTCGTTTTGAGTCAAAATGTGTTTAGGGTGTTACACATAATTTTAAATATAATCATTCACGCGTAAGGAAAATCGTAAGCATCCAACTGGTTGGTATCAACCATGATATCACTAGAATCCAAATTTGCTTGCTTGATAAGGAAATCATCATAATCCATATTAGTTACATTAGTAAGGTCCTTTTCACCACTTGGGACATCGGCATTTCCATCTTCATAGTGAAATTTGTCTCTATTTCTTTTCCTTTGTCTTTTATAGATTGTTTGTAAAGCTCTAGCAAGTGTATGGTTGTACGACATGTACCAACCCAGTGGTTGTTACTTCCACATCGATAGCATGAATTCGATGGGGTTTCATTTTTCTTTTTACCTTTTCCATCATTGGATTTCTTTTCATGATCATGCAACCTCTGGTGGGTTCCTTTGTTTTTAAATTGAACACCATGATAATTCCCCCGATCATATCCACGTCCACGACCACGCCCACGTTGATAGCCACGACCATGTTCGTGACGTCCACTTTGGTCATTATATGTTGCCACATTCACTTCAGGGAATAGAGTTGTACCAACCGGACGAGTTTCATGGTTTTTCATTAGTAGCTCATTATTTTGCTCAACCACAAGCAAACATGATATTAATTCACTGTATTTGGTGAAGCCCCTTTCACGATATTGTTGTTGCAAGACAATGTTTGAGGCTTGAAAGGTGGAGAATGTTTTTTCCAACATCTCCTTATCAGTAATATTTTCATCACATAGAATCAATTATGACGTGATTCTAAACATTGCCGAGTTATACTCACTTATAGACTTAAAGTCTTGCAACTATAAATTGAGCCATTCATAACGAGCTCTTGGTAATATTACTGTTTTCTGATGATTATACATTTCTTTCAAATTGGTCCACACGACGAGTGGATCTTTGATAGTGAGATATTCATTTTTTAGGGACTCATTAATATGGTGGCGTAGGAAAATCATTGCCTTTGCTTTATCTTGGGTATTTGTTTTTTTATGCTTTAATTGTTTCCCCAAGGTTATTGACATTTAGATGGATTTCAGCATCCAAAGCCCATGACAAATAATTTTTTCCAAGTGATGTCCAAAGCCATAAACTCAAGCTTTGCAAGATTCGACATTAAAGAAATACGCATGAATTAATGCATGTTATTCAAATTATAATCAAATAAAATTTAATAACCATTATTGACTTATAAAATAATAAAACAAGACTAACAAAATAATAATGCATTCATCATTACCAATTAAAGTTTGTTTACATATATTTATATATGATATATCCATGCATATATAGATATTAGATTAGTTAATAGATGGAAGAGGCCAATAATTTGAAATACATATACTTTTTACTTCGTCAAAATTTTCCCCTTAATTATTATTATGCTAAACAATGATATACTAATGTCGCATTGTGATAATAAAATAAACAAATAAATGCAATTGGTAATTAACGAAAATGTAACCAGTAATGAAATACTAAATTATACTACAAGTGTGTTTTGTTTTATTTAATAAATTATTTTTGTATGTTTTACAAACTTAAATAAATCCAAACAAAAAAATATGTAAATTACATGACTTAATATAACTAGTTCTGTAAGCCTAACAAAACTCATCAAGTTATAAACAATCATTTATCATATCTTAATTTTATCTCATCATAATTGGCATAAAAAAATTTAAGAGACACAAGCATACCCAAGGGGTTAAAACCTAATTTTATCAAATTTATTGTCGTTCAATAAAACACAATAAAGAAATATGGAAGAAAGAATGGGATCAAATTCTTTAATAATAACAAAATAGGTGTTCGGAGTTCATGTTCGCCATTGGTTTACTTTATGAAATTCTTTTGTGTGTTAGGATGAAAATAGATACAACAGTGAGCAACATCACCTTATAAAATTCTAACTCGGGTAAGAACATGTAACAAACTCGTGATAATACGATCTAACTCCAAAAGCAAGTCGTGCTGATAACGTGTTTGAAACAACTAGCCTATTAACATTATAGAGATAAGAAAGAGAGATGGGGAAATGGATATCTTATTTTGATATATAATATGGATCACACGTGCCTCTATTTATAGGCTTACAAGATAGGTATTAAGTACACGGAGAGTCATGATATAATAACAAATGCAAGTGGATAATCACACCATTAATAAATATAATGATAAATACAAGTAGATAATCACACTATTAATAGATAAAAATTCATAACACCATCTTAATTAACTATAATCTCTGTATGTTCCATCCATTATTAAGCCAATGATTGGGATGCCAATTGTATGTACTCATCAATAATTCTATTGGAGCATAAAACAACACCTTATTCGGTCGTTGAAAAACTTTAATAATTTATTAATGTCCTCAATTTTTAAAAGTAATTTACTATATATTACTTCTACAATGTCCTAATTTAAATTATATTAATTCTTTTCTTTAATTCTGATATTCGATACCTTTTTTTAATATAATCAGTATAATTATAATTATTGGTTCCAACAACTAATTACCAGGGATTGAATTTACCCGATTTTGGTAAAAGTATTATTTAAAAATTATGAACTTTAGAAATACATGTTTAGCATCACCATATATGCACGTGACAAAATACCATTTGTAGATTCAATAGCACGATGATGAAAATAATTTAACAAACAAGTTCAATAGTTCTTAAAACACATAGTTTTAATGGAACTAGAAGACAATTATAAAATCTCAAAAAATTGTAAAAGAGTTAACTAAGACCTCAAACGGTTCAAACTTAACCTTCGATGCAACATATATAGGTGAGCGGGGATGACAGTTTGAGGGTCATGATATAAGAAAGCAAGCTATAAGTTTGATACATATAGTATAAAATTTGTGGACTGGATAATTAATCGACTAATCCCTCTAGTTTCACCCATTTTGCGAGATGAGACGTGAAGAAAGATATCGATGCCCTTTGATAGTTTGATAGGCCACTTTTTGCGTGGATACCAATTTACCTTTTAGTCATCTAGTTCACTTTACGGGTGGCATGTAATTAGGGCAAAGAACATGGACACCTATCTCTTTCAGTACGTAGATGTGTATATTAGACAAGATAAACCTTATTTGGTCACTAGTTAGTTTCTCAAGATAAGACATATAGTTCTTAAATTGATAAAGGTTATACATACGCAGAGAAAGGTTATACATACGTGAGAAACATCAAATTATCTAATACATCAAGTTTTAACATAGTAAATAAGTCATAACAGGTTGACTATGGTCATCGAGATGCCAGACTTCAAGATAGGGTAGCCTTCAATCTATACCTAGTGTCTTCCTATAAAGCATCAACACCTGTCTAACCTGACATGCATGCTAAAAAAAGTCACTTACATTGAGTGAGTTTTAGCTTAGATTTAGAATATCAAGTTACTCTTTTCAATATAATCATTTGAAAAGTATTGTAAGACATACTAAACATCAATCATGCATGTCAATGTCAATCATCAATAAAGACATCAATTTATGAAGCGAACTTAAGCGTCAAATGCTTTTCAAGGAGCCAAGCAAGCTTATACCCACACAAGACTCCATCAATCATCAATACATATTACGCCATCGCGCTCACATGATCCATCAATACGTTTCTAGTAACATATACTAAACACCAACAATTCTAGCAACATATGCTAGATGTCAACAATTTAATGTCAATTCCTTAACATCAGTTTACTTAATCTCAATCACATAACTTCAAGTTTTAGAACATCAAGTATAGGCACATAGTAGCTATCAAGCACATCAAACATATTTAAATACAAGTGCATACATATCAACCTAAAATAGTAGCAACAGGACATCTAAAACTCATCTAGGAGTAGGTTTCTATACTAAATACAACGTATATTCTAGCACTTGCAATCTTAGTAAACTGGTCAAGGATACATGTAAAAGAATATTAACTTTTCACATTGATATAACCTAGCGAAATGTAGGGATTTTCTCAAGGAATCCTCCAACATGAAATGTGGCTTTTCACTCAGGCAACATTTCTTTCCACACATAATTAACTTCCCTACATCAACATTTATCTATACTAATTTTTCGCGAACCATACATTTAACTAGAACACATCCAGTGAAATATAATACTTTCTTATTAAGATATCCTCACGAAAGTTAGGGCAAAAAGTACTTGAACCTTAGTCGAGCAACAATGACTGTGATTAAACTGTGTTGTTTGATGTAAAGATTTGAACTTTTAGTCGGAAAAGTATAAGGATCAACCCATAACATCAGCTTCAAATATTAAAAAACATGTGAACTTTTATGTGATTCTCACCTTTAGACCGTGATGAACAGACCTTGAGCTTGCCAGTCTTTAAACCCTCTTCTTTCTAATGGAAATCACTATGTGTACAATGTCCTTTGATCCACGATGGTGAAACGATCTCACATTCATAACCTTCCTATAAAACTTTGCCACGTGATAGTGTTTCTAACTTGAAATTAGTCTCTATTTCTTTCTCTAACTTTCTCTCTCTAATTTTTGGTGAAGAAAGATATTAAATGAGGTGCATGATTCAAGCCTCTTTCCCATAATAGGGTTTCCATGAAGTTTTTGCCCTTCATAGCTCATGCTATGTTGTTTCCCAACTTGGTTTCTAATCATAGTTCATTCCATTTACTTTATTCTTTATCAATAATTTGGGTTGTTGCAAGTCTACCTCTTACAATAGGTTTTATACTCAAAACTAGTTACACATCAAATAACTAAGGGTGAAACTCTTTTTCATTTCTTTCTTGGACTTCCATATGGTTTTTCGAGTCTTTTCGATGCTTCCATTGAACCTTTACTTGCGATATAACTTTATTTATTAAGTGTTTCTCTTTTCTAGTCCATTACTACTACAGGTTCCTTAATGTAGTTAAGCCTTTCATCAACTTCAGTATGAGCAGTACATGTGCTTCTTTAGAAGCTAAACATTTCCTTAAATGTGATGAATGGAAAGTTGGATAGATTCCACTCACTCATTAAGCAATTCTAAAAGACAAGCTACCGCTTCAATATTTGCTACAATTCTAAATGGTCTGGTATACCTCAGACTCATTTTTACTCTCTTACAAAATCTGAAAATTTATTTCCATGGGTAAACCTTTAACATTACTCCATCTCCAATACCGAACTCAATAGGTCTTTGCCTTTTGTTTGCGTAAGAATTTTATCTGTCATTAGTCTCTTTCATAAAAATTTTCGTGATTGCAACCTTAAAGATTCTTGGATCCATTTTCTTAAAATATCTCCCTAACATGTAGGTATCTTACACCTTCTTCTGTATAACATTTAGTAAGGTCGCATCACGATACTTGCGTGATAATGGTTGTTGCAGGAGAATTTAATACGCGGTAAATGAGTATCCTAGCTTCGACCAAAATCAATAATGCACGCATGAAGCATATCCTTGAGTGTCTAAATGTTACTTTCTGGCCGACTATCTAACTGAGGATGATAAGTTGTGTTGATATGCAGCCTTGTTCTTATTTCATCATGAAATTTCTTCCAAAATTTCGATGTAAACCATATGTCTCAATCTGACATGGCATTGCAGGGTCTAAATATTATAGGTTGATGTATCAAATGCACGTTATTGGGTTTTAGATCGAGAACCATGGGTTCACAGTGGGCTAATGTGGGCCCCCTACTACTAACCTAGTATATATTATGGTTTTTTTATCTCATAATTAGGTAAGCCTTTTGATAATACTTCTTTGCAGCCATCTAGAAAGGGTTAGAACATCTAGAGAGTTTTTCATCATTGTAACCACGAGTTCTTTGATCAATAAAAGATTATAACTTTTGTTGGATCTGAGAGTGTGTGTAGTATGTGTTTTTCTAATAAAACAGCTACTCGAATTATTGTAAACTGATTTTGTTGAATTCATAGAATGTAATACAATCACAAGGTACAAAAAGTACTCCCCTCATCAGGTTAATGCTCTCTCACTTAGTTCTTATGCGCTCAAGCTCTAAGTGTTATCTATTACAATTTACAAGAAGAACTATATACATGAGGGGTGAACTATTGTTGACGTCACCATGAAACCGACCCTTAACAACTAATTAAATGATGTAACTGCCAGCCGTTAATTACATTGTTGCATTGAAGTGCTGCTTCTGATGTGAGATTGAGTGAACCACTAGACTGCACAGAACTGTTGGTTGAGAACCTGCACTTCTGGAAATCTAGAACTTTTGTCTTTGACTTTTTGACTTGGTCTTCTAGTCGTTAGTCTTTGACATTGGTTGACTTACTCTTGGCTTGTTGACTAGTAGTTAGACAATCTAACACGTGTTCTTCTATACTCTAATCTTTGAAGGCGGTAATTTAATGAAACAGTAGTTGGGGCAATTGTTTTGAGAAGCTTCCAAGGGGTCTGCTGGACTTATTACTGTATTTTAACTTAATTCTTTAGGCATGGATGATGGTTTCCTTGGGTTTTGTCTTTCATCATTAGCAGATCTTATATAACCCAACAATCTCCCCCTAGAACTGTTGATGCCAAAATCGCACTTATTGAAGCCTGTCTTTTATTCCTTATCTATTGATGAAGAGTCCTTTAAAAGTTTTGTAGAAATTGAAATTCTGGACAATTTATTTATCTTCATTAGAGTCAACCAATTTTGACTTATAGAGAAAGGTTCCCTGTCTTCACATCTTATAATCTGTAAGTATCTTGTTATCTCTAAATCTCTAGGTTAGGGAAGATTAGAGGCTACATTTTGGACCTCTAAAGAAAGAACATCATTCCTTTCATCTGCGAGATGTGGCAAATTTTTATTTTCAAAACATTTTATTAAGCAATGATTGATCTGTTTAGGAACAATTCGGAAGTCTAAGATCTTCATAAGCTCATGAGGGATTTTATGTTTTAGAAACTTCCATTTTTGAGAAGTGTTGGATTATTGAAAACTACTGGATGTTCTGTATTTTAGCTTATAGTTGTTTGTATGTCAGAAGTTCCTAGATTAGATTGATAGTCCTAAACTCCTTGAGTGTTGAGTTTTTGAGAAAGAATCATCATTTCAATTCCCGTTTACCTACCGTCTTGATTCTTCTCTGCTACTCTAGTGATTGGTAAGAAGCTTTTAGAATATATCAGTTGAGTTTTATGAGGTAGAAAGAATACTAAATTTTCTTGAAAGTTTTCCAGATTCTTGAAGGTTCTAGAAGGTAGGATGAATACATTGTGTGTCATTTAGCATTAAGTATAGTATCTCCCCCTTTTCAGTATTGGCAGATTGATTAGATAAGGTAAATAGCACCCCTACTAGTTAGTGATGAGGTGGTTATTTCCTCACAAGTAGTTTTGCTTTCTGTGACTAGAAGGATTTGATGGTAACTTAACAAATATGAATTTTGAGCTCTTGTTTAGGAAGCCAGCTCTTGGGTATATTCATGGATCAGTTGTACATAGCTTGGGCATTTTGGTGACCATCTACATGGGATTGGAGACCTCAGCTCTTAGCTTATTTCATCAAATCAAGAAGTTTCAGAGTTTTTGCATCATTCAATCAAGTGAAATCATATGCCCCCGCAGTTATCACTAGGTTTGTCAAACTGTGATGCCCTTTTTTCTTGGTACAGGGGACTTCCAGCTGTTTTGTCTTACTTGAGTTGCTTACAGTGATGCCCTATCAAGTTGTTTAACTTGTAAGCATAGAAAACATTGTAATTCTCCCATGGTACTCATGTCGAATTCTGAGGTCATAAGATTTTGAAAAGCTTCATATAAGTTTGAATTAGTTGATGCATAGATTAAGTCAACAACATAAATCTGAGCAATTATTAGATCTTTTCTCTCCAATTAAAAAAAGCGTTTTATCAATTGTTTGTAATTAAAAAGGATGACAAAGTTTCATACCATGCTCTTAGGGCTTGTTTTAGTCCATACAAAGTCTTGTCAAGCTTGTAGATATGATTTGGATAGTGAGCATCTTCAAAACTAGAAGGCTGACACATATAAACTTCTTCATTGATCTTTCCATAGAGAAATGTACACTTGATATCCATTTGATACACCTTCATTCTATGGGTAACCGTAAAAGCAAGAAATAATCTAATTGGCTCCAGCCTGACCACTGGAGCAAAGGTTCATCTTAATCAATGACTTTTTCTTGTCTATACCCTTGAACCACTAGCCTTGCTTTGTTCTTCACCACAATGCATGTTTCATCTGTTTGGTTCTTGAATACCCATTTGGTTCCAATGGGACATTTATCTTTAGGTAGAGGTACTAATTCTTAAACTTCCTGCCTTTTGAATTGAAGCAACTTTTGTTGCATAACTTCTACCGAGCAATTGTCTTTCAAGGTATCTTGATATTTTAAGGGTTCATTTATGGATAACAATCCAACAAACAGACAGATGTTTGCTATTTGACTTCTTGTCAGTACACCTTTACTCATATCCCCTACAACTTGCTCTAGAAACGGAAACTTCAAGAAAAGATGTCCCCCAACATCTGGAATGATATCAGTGATAGTGTTGGAATTGTTGGTTTCAGATTGATTGATAGAACAAACTTCGGGTGAATCAGTGTAGAGTGGTGGTGGAGGAATTGGACCAAGAGATTTAGAAAAAGATATATCCATAGTTTTTGAAGCACCAACAGTTTGTCGGTCAGAACAGCTAGTGGGTGAGAATTCATGTGAACCTTCTGAAATTGCTAGAACTACTGTGCCAAAATCAAGGATGACTTTAGTGGTTTGGTCCTTGTCTTTTGTCAATGACAAGGGCTGTATGAAAACTTCTGTTCTGTAATCTTCATTTGTGGTTCCACTGGTTTGTGAGAACTAGAAACTGCTGGATTTTCTCCTGGTTGAAATTTGAGGATTTCAAGATCAAATATTCAGCTGGGTGGCAGGTATTTTGAGTGTAGAAATTTCATTGAATTTTACATCAAGTACTTCTTCAATTACTTTTATTCTAGAGTTTAATACTTTGTAAGCTTTTGCAGTTGAAAACATCTAATAAAATACCCACAATCTATCTTGGCAAAAAAAAATTGATATGGAATCTTTTAGGTTTAGGATGAAACAAGGATATCTAAAGACTTTGAAGAAATAAAGCACTATTTTGGTGTCTTTGATTGATTAGGACCATGTTTTGCACATAACCAATAGTATTCACTGCTTCTGCCAAAAAAGAAAGTGGTAATCCTGAGTCAACTTGCATGGATCTAACAGCTTCAATTAGTGTTATGTTCTTTCTTTTAATCACCCCATTCTGTTGTGATGACCTTGGCACACCGTACTGCCTTACAATTCCTTTCGTATCATAGAATGTA
This sequence comes from Scalesia atractyloides, assembly GCA_947069175.1. Lineage (NCBI taxonomy): Eukaryota > Viridiplantae > Streptophyta > Magnoliopsida > Asterales > Asteraceae > Scalesia > Scalesia atractyloides. The sequence goes on from CAMTDV010000012.1 coordinate 30,927,881, forward strand.
TCAAGAGTGTGATTTTGAACTCTGTTGCATTGTCACTTCTGAGCATCTTGACAGGAAGATCATACTGCTTCTCAACCATGACAATGAAGTTTTTAATGATCTTAGCAGTTTCATCTTTGGAGTGTAAGAAATAAGTCTAAGTGAATTTTGAATAGTCTAACAATGACTAGATAGTGTCTCTTTCTTGGCTAGACTCATTATCTTAACATGGCCAAACAGATCAAGATGAAGCAATTAAAGGCATCTAGTAGTTTTGAATTCTTCAATGGACTTTTAAGAGACCTTATGTTGTTTTCCTTTTAGACAAGAAACACAATGTTGATCACACTTGAGTTCTTTCTTAGGAAACGCTCTCACAAGTCCTTATTTGGAAACATCATTGATTGCTTGTAGGTTAATATGACTTAACCTCTTATACCACAATTCAGTTGCTTTTGGTAATGCCTCACAAAGTAGACATACACTTTATGGCATGGAGTTATTCTTTAGCATAACAACAACATATACATTTCCACTCCTATTAGCCACAAGTTGATCATCATTAGCAATTAAGCACTCAAGTTTCCTTGCAAATTCTGGGCCAACAATTTTGCAGGATTTTTTTGTGAAAAATGTGCCATACCCTTTGTCACACATTTGTGACACACTTAGAAGGTTAAACTTCAAGTTGTCAACAAGATTAACATTTTCAAATTTCAATTTAGCAGCATTTACTTCCCTAGACCCAAGAATTTTTCCCTTTGATCATTTCCAAAAGATATGTCTGACCCCCTATGAGCCCTAAAGTTGAACAAAAGATTCTTACAACCTGTCATATACCTTGACCCACCACTGTTAACATACCAAAGACTGTCAAAGTGTGGAAGATCATTTTTTATGAGTTCATTTGTGGAAACAAGTGCTAGATTGATAGTCTTCATTTCTGGAGATTCACAGTTGTTCTCGTAGGAACGTCATAGATAAGTTTTTCTTTGAAAGAATCTTCAATCATTGAGATCACCTAAAGGTGCTTGTTCCTTAATATCAATTGTGAACATAGCCAAGTTATCATTGTGATCTCATCAGGCATACTACTCCAGTTAACAAAGTTTGGTGTGAAGAAGCTTTGATAATTTGGTTCTTGTGTAGGACAACCAGTAGTTTGAGAAACTACTAGTGAAGTAGCCTATGAGTGTCAAGGTAATCGAGCATGTGATTGGGGTGTGTGAACTTGAGCAAGTTAATATTAAGATGGTCCATTTGCATATTGATATGCCCTTTGAACTGGTCCACGTGCTAAAGGTGCAGTGTACTATGTGGATGGACAAGGGGTATTTTGGGAAAAATTTTGTTGCCCATTTTGGAAACTTGAATACTAACCAGCTTAAGATTGATTTGGATAAGTCATAGTTGGTCAAGTATTTTGTGTAGAATTTCAACATTCTCTAGAAAATTGTCCTAACCTATGACATTTAAAACACTCAACCCTAGATTTATCTTTCTCAAGTTTACCCTACCCTTCAATCAAGGAAACTTCCTAGTTTTATTGTAAAACTTATTTTATTTGATACTCAATAGTGCAAGCTAGTCAAGGAGGTCAAACTCTTACAAGTCAATTGCGTCCATGGGTCTCTGATCATGCATCATCAAGGCATAATTGGGATTTCCAACTTGTGATGTCTTGTTTTGAGAACTAAAACTAGTAGTTATGTCAAAGAAGTAATCATGGCCCTATTCATTTACTCTGTTTTATGATAATGACTTATCTTGACTCATCAGGGTTATGTTACAATATGTATAATCATCAATAGTTTTGCCTGATGACATCTGCGTTTATTTCTAGTCAAGCTCTTTCTCATAAGTGAGCAGTTTGCCATGAAGCCGTGTCAGAGTCATCTCCTTAAAACCAACAGAGTTTCTCAACACATATGAAGCTGTAACCGCATTTATTAGCAAGAGATCTCACAGATTTGTGACTCAGAGCAGAATTTGTGTAAGTTTGATCTTCAAGCCTTAGCTCACTTATTAGGCAGTTAAACCGCTCAAACTTTTGAGTCAGATTTTCTTCCTTGATATAAGAGAATGTTTCATATTGCTTGTTTAAAATCTCTTTGTTATTCTCCTAAACTCTTTTGTACCACCGAATTGTATTCAAAGCATCCGATAGCTCCTTGGCATTCTCACAATGGAGCAATCCAACATAGATTTCGTTAGGTAAGGCGATGGCCAGTATCCCAAATGCCTTAGCACCGAGCTCCAATTTCTGGAAATCTTGCAATGAGTAATCTATGGGTTTCTTTGGAATATTAACATTCGATTGTTCGGTACTCGGAACAGAAGGAACATGATGGTCATATAACACTAATCTGCAGCAACCAGTGTTCTCTGTGATAAATGGTGACCCATTCTTCGTTGCCATATCTTGAATTCATGACGAATGAGCATTGGAGGCTTGTTTGCCAATCTGGTATTGTGACTGTATTTTAACTTATTTCTTCAGGCAAGGATGATGTCCCTTAGGTTTTGGCTTTCATCATCAGAAAATCTTACATAACCCAACAACTTTGAATGAAACTTTGATTTGTTATTATTCTTGAATCACCATGTAGTTTAGATTATGCTTACTTTGTATGTTTTATGTTTGATATCGTGTTGAAGATCCATAGAGATTTTGAGACTTACACCCATGTCGTGCCATGTTCTCTCTAATAAATAGTTATAACAATCTTTCCGATGTGTACATCTCGCAAATAGGCAAGAAATTAGCACTTTTCATTAAGCAGTCCACAATTACACACATGGTGTCATGACCCTTAGTTATCTTAGGTAGCTTGGTGATGAAGTCCATGGTACTGTGTTCCCATTCCTGTTTCGGTATATCCAACAACAGTATCTTTTAATAAGGCTTTTGGTGCTCAACACTAACCTACAAGCACATCAAGCACTTATTTACATAACTAGTAGTTTCGTGTTTCATTCCCAGCCACTATAATCATTTCTACAGATAATGATACATTTTGGTGGCATCTGGATGGATATAATGACTTGTTTGCTTCATCTAATATCCTTTCCTTGAGTTCCCCATGGTGAGCAATCCACATGCGAATAAACCTGGTCTTAACAAAGTGAGTGTCATCTACCATCTTCACCACTTACCCTAGTATTTAATCCCTCTTGATCTTATCTTCTTTAAGTGTTTCCACTTTGCATCACTGACTTGATTCAAAACTTCTAGAGTCACGATCAATTGGTGAGTATTCACTCCAACCGTTTCGTGTCTTTCTTTACGCTTAAGACGTCAGCTAAAATGTTAGCCTTCCTTTTATGATATAAGATCTCACAAGCGTGGTCCTTTATCAATTGAGCCATTGCTTCTACCTCATGTTTAAGTCTTTAGGTTCGAATAAATACTACTCCTGTGGTCCGTGTATATTGTACATTTGACTCTATATAAGTAGTGTTTCCAAATCTTCAATGCAAAGACCATACCTTCAAGATCCAAATCATTAGTGGGATAACTAGTTTCATGAGGTTTTATTTGTCGTGAAGCATAAGCTATCACTTTATCTCATTGCATTAACACACACACCAACCCTTGATAAGAAGCATCAGAATACACAATCAAGTCCTCATTTCCATCCTGTAGGGCCAACACCGGAGCCTGTGTTACCCTTTTCTTCGATTCGTGAAATGCCTTATCTTCTCCTGGGCCCACTTAAACATTACCTCTTTCCTTTTCAACTTAGTGAACGATGTTGTTATCTTTAAGAAATCCTTAATGAACCTCCTTAAATATCCTACCAAAACAAGGAAGGTACGAACTTCTAAAGGCATTTCAGGATGATTCCATTGCATAACCGCTTTAACCTTAATGGGGTCTACCATTATTCCATCAGGGCTAATACGTAACTGGTTAACTATACATCGCGTAACCAAAAGGAACATTTTGAGTATTTAGCGTATAACCTTCTTTCCTCAATGTTTACAGTACTTCTTGTTATGTGAAGTGCGGTCACCTTCTTTTAGTTAATATTTTATGGTATCATCAATAAATACGATCTTTGATCGGTCCAACATTGGTTGAAATACCAATTCAACAAATCCATGAATGTTGTAGGAGTACTAGTCAGTCTAAATGACATCACAAGAAACTCGTAATGTCCGTAATGCGCCCGGAAAGACATCTTCGGGATGTCTTGTTCCTTATCCTTTAATTGATGATAACCTGAACTTAGATCGATCTTGGAGAATTAACTTGCTCATTGCAATTGATCAAATAGATCATCAATCCTAGGCAACAGTTACTTGTTCTTCAACATGAGTTTATTCAAATCTCGGTTGTTGATATACATTCACATACTTCCATCATTTTTCTTCATAAATAATGTAGGTGCACCCTAAGGTAAGATACTCAGTTGTATAAAACCTTTATTTAGGATTCTTGTGGTTGGGACATCAAATCTTACATTTTAGTTAGAGTTAGAGGATACGGTGCTTTGGCAACAGGATGAGCTCCATAAAACAAACCAATTTGGATTTCGATCTCCCGATCCAGTGGTACATTAGGTCCTTAGGAAATACGTCTGGAAAGTTGCACACCGGTATACATGTTCCAGTTCATTCATTTTCATTATTATCAATAACATATGCCAGGTAAAATCCACACCATCGCATCATAAACTTTTCCGCCTTCTTTGAAATGATTTTCGATGCAATACATACTTTGTCACCATAGATCGTAATTGGTCTCCCTTTAAGTGCTGTTAGATGGATCATCCTCCTCCAACCGATTATGTTAGCCTCACATATGGTCAACCAATCCATACCCAAGACTACGTCAAACCCTCATAAAGTCAATAGGATTAATCTAATCGGAAACCTATGACCTTCTATTTCTAGAAAACTATTACCATTTGCAATTTCTAAACTGTTGGTGCATAATGTCTATCGCTTATGTCTAGGATATATCGGTTATGTAAATAGGGCTTAGAATGTTATTTTATATATATTTTGTATTTGACTCGTACGAGTGAACCTATGTGTGGCTCGTACAAGTAACCACTCGCACGAGCCAGCATCACTAACTCCTGTGTGAGCCATGTTGGCCTATAAATAGTGCAGCTTGAGTGTTATGTTAAAATATGTTGGTGTGAGACGACGACAATGCCCTGTCAAAATGTTTACACGTCTGTAACCTTCACGTTTATTAATCCGAATCAAAGGCGTTTAAGCAACATACTTTCTTGTTTGTTTGTCCAACTCGCTAACAATGAATTTTGCCTCTGTTAGCTGAGTCAAATCAGTCCGGTGCTCATAAGAGGATAGCCGATCCCCTCTCACATAAACCAAAGGCCCTTTTGATTTTTTAGCATTACCATACAATCCGTCACAAACTTAGTAGCAATAAAACTCATACTTGTACCAGAATCAAAAGTACTAATGTGATAAAATTATTTATCGGAAACATACTTGTCACCAGGTCAGCTACGACTTCCTCTGTGGTCATGGTGAAAGCTCGAGCCTTGGCTTTTGGCTTCTCACTCATCTTTTTACCATCATGCATCTCAGTTCCAAAATTTTTAACCCTTGGCTTCTTGCATTCCTTGCTGAAGTGTCTGAACCTACCACAGTTGTGACACTTCGGGACATTCGGGTAGTCACATGAGAAGTGGCCAGTTTTCCCACAACAGTAGCAAAGGTTTGTCCCCAGTCAGCACTCACCCGGGTGCTTCTTTCCACATTTCCCGCACAATTCAGTCTCTTCCACCTTAAGCTTCTTCTTAGAGGATCGATCTTATCGTTCATGTACCTTTTAGGATCGTTGGATCACTTCTTCTTTGATCCATCTCATGTTGATTCATTATTAGTAACATCATAGAGCTCATTGATTTCCTTAGTTGATTCAAACGTCTTAAGGGCACTAGCCTTGAAAGGCTCGAGCTTTAGGCGGCAACCCCTCACATAAACACTTCATCCGCCTCTCCTTAGTGTTAACAAGGTGTGGGACCAATCTTGGCATTTCAATTGTATTTTGTTTTCTATAAGCTAGTTTGTTGTCTACATGTATACAATTGTATTTTGTTTTCTATAATAATGTAAATTATAGAATAAAAAATGATGTTTTATTATTTCATTACCCCTGCCATATTCTAAAATCTAAACCCATATATACAAAGTTTTATTCTATTTACTATGTATACAAATACAAGCTAGGAGAATAGTGACAAGCAGCTGCCTAGCATTCTCCTATTGGCCTGAATAAAATACGATTTTACCTTAAGTTATAATTACGATTTTGCCCCCGATTAAAAATTACAGCATTGCCATTGTTATAGAGTTTGAGAAATTACGATTTTATCCCCTGTCAAAAGTAAGATTTTGCCCCCGATTAAAAATTACGGCCTTGCCGTCGTTGTAGATGTTGACAAATTGCGATTTTACCATTGCCAAAATTACGCTTTTACCCATATTTAAAAATTACAGTTTTGCCATCATTATAGCTTTTGCTAAATTGTGATTTTACCCCAGTCAAACTTACGATTTCCTCCCCGTTGAAAATTACAATCTTGCCTTCGTTTTCTTTTTTTTGTCTTCCAAACCTATGATAGTATTTTTTTTAAGTTGCTCGACTCAATGTAATTTTTATTCGCTAGCGCTAGCTCATTGGTCATGACAAATTACAGTTTTGCCTTCAGTTTAAAATTACAGTTTTCTCATCGTTTTTATTTTTTTCTTAGCAAAACTATGATAGTGTTTTGTTTTAATTGTCAGAGTAACATTTTGCCTAGCGCCCCACAATGCGGCCGCGGAATAGTGCCAGACAACTGCTTGACGCTTCCTCATTGGTTCAGCTAAATTACAATTGGGGGCCGGGAAATAGTGTCAGCCAGCTGCCTGACACTTTCTCATTATTTCAGCTAAATTACAATTTCGCTCTTTTTGAATTACAGTTTTGCTATTTGTTTTCTGTTTTTTTTTTCTTCCCAACCAAATTACGATTTTGCCCTAGGTGTAAACTTATAGTCATGCTATCGTTTTAATTTTTTTTTTACAAAACTATGGTAGGGTTTTGTTTTAATTGGTTGACTCGGTGTAATTTTTATTCATGTCAAGCGACTGCTCAGAAAATTTAAAATTTTCATCTCTTAAAATTATAGTTTTTCTATCGTTTTAGTTTTTTTTAGCAAAGTTATGGTAATGCTTTGTTTTAATTGGTTGACTCTATATAATTTTTTTTAGATCATGTTATGAGCGGTATGTATAAATAACCGAAACACAGACGCACATATGTTATGAGAGAGAAATATTCGGATTAGTGTCCCGCAACACGAGCAGGGCAAAAACTAGTTATATACACATCCAATTTGCATTATGAACGTTCCTTTTGTCTCGTTATGAAATCCGTTTCATAATATATAGCTGAAGAGTAGTAAATATTTATAAATTTGCCTATGCAAGTAAGGAAGAGGTATTTATTTCGAATACATACAACCCCGATATTCTTACTATAATCAAATAAGCTTTAAATACATAAAATCTCCACATAAAAACTTTTCAAAACTTCTAATGTTGCTATTATTATCAGTATTACTATAATTATTATTTTATCACGCATCACGTGAACTTCATCTTGCTATACATGTTTATAATTGTATTTTGTCTATAATGCATATTGTTGAATGTACTTTTTTTAAATATCTATCACCACTACCATATTCTAAACACACACAAATATATATATATATATATATATATATATATATATATATATATATATATATATATATTATATATTATATATATATATTATAATATAATGGTTTTTATTTTGTTTTATTTTGTTTTATCACACATCCAATATGGTGTCAGCATGATGTTCTTAACTCTAAGAAGAGTTCGTAGGTTTGTTCTACAACTCTTAACTTCAAGTTTATCCATAGTGGTCTTAGCGGACAAGTCATCACTCACATAATGGAAGCTAATTAATATATAAAAACAATTTAGGAACATTGAGTTTTATATTTATCTTTTCTTTTGCTGTTTTTGCTTTGCAGTGAAAATGTTTTTCTTATTTTAATCATTCGGATTTGTATGTTTTACTTTTTTGACCTTTAAGTTTTATCTTTTTTTTTAAATAAAGTTTTCTCGGTATTAATTTAAGTTTGTTTACGTTTTAGGATACATTGCGGTATAAGTTCGTGTTTGTCTTTGGTTACGTTTTACATCACGTGGTAGTATAAATTTACGTTTTTATTTTATGATTTTTCCCGGTCTTTATGGTTGTTTTCTTACTACTTGGCACGGTTTACGACCCCACACCCAGAAGGTGGGGGTTAAACAATAGTTATCTTTATAGATAGTGACTAATCACCCCATTGATGATTTGGAAGAAGGTTAGATTCATTTGATTACATTGTAAGAACATGTGTAATGGTTAATGCTCCTATGGTTATTTTTCTCCAAATTAGCATCATAACATCCTTTTAAAAATTGTGTAACGATTAATGCCTTTTAACGCTCACTTTATTCATCACTTTCCATTTTTTCTCCTAAATAGGCATTATTCTAGAAATGTCTGTCCCTTTCACGCCCCTATAATATTCATTACGCATAGCCTAATGTTTTCATGGAACAAATCGACCAATCTTTTCAGTTCTACAAATTTACTATGTGTTGAATTATGATGGAATTACATATCCTCTCCAAACTATCTTCTAATATATTATCTACCAGATTGCATGATCCGTGTTTTCGTTATAATTATTACTATTAAAATACGGAAATCTTCAATCTTCTACAAATAAAAATAATTATTATTAGTATTACTATTATAATTTTGTTATCTTAGCTTCGTCTGGTTATAGGGTTTTATCCCGATCCTAATATAATTTCTTAAATTCCCAAAGTTTTTTGTATCAAACACTAATTTGTATATATCTACTTTGAATATATACTGTTTTTAAATCTTGATTGGTTTAAAATTAGGAGATAGAAAGAGAGAGACTCACTTTAAACTTGTAAACAATCTTGATTGGTTAACAACTAAAAAAGCTCTTTCCATAAAGTAATTATACCTTATCCTACTATGACAACAAAAACTTTGTAAACAATCTTTGTCGGTTATCATAAACATATATATATATATATATATATAATAGGATAAGGTTATTGTGAGAAAATCTAAAAATGTGAGAAGAATAAAAAAGAATCTAAACCATTAGATATTTAATCTAATGGTTGAGATCATAGTGACAGTTCTGTAAATAATGCTGACTATTAAACTAACTAATTTTCTGGATTTAATATTTTTAAATTAAGAAACTAACAATAATACACATGCAAAGTTCTCCTATTCTTTTTTAAACATTAATAACTTTTTATACGTAACTCTTTTTTTTTTTAAATTACACTATAATAACGAGTGTTTTTTTATCTTTAATATGAGTAACATATTAATATATTTATGAGTTATTTCTGTTTTTATATATTTAGGGTGTTATTTCTGTTTTGATTCTGATTAAAGTGTTGACTGGTGTTATATTACCCTAATTAGACCAACTCGCACGAGAAGAAAAAGTTCTCACGGTTCTCACAACTCGTGGTGGTTCTCATTTGAACAGATCTGTGTGTGTGTATATATATATGATGTTCTAAAAGTAGTCAATTAAAATTACCCTAATTCTAGACTCAAATTAAACTATAGACCCCTAGATTATACTAAACTATTAACCGGCAAGTGGACAGATCAATTGTAAAATAGTTTAGTAAGTCCGGATTATCGAACCCAGAAGACTCTCTAATTACGATGACGACTCAATCTAGAATCAATTAACATAATTATTTATAGTTTAAGGGGGGTTTCTAAATTTTAAATTATTGTTAACTAAAATTACTTAATTAAAATTAATTTGAACTTTGAACTTATAAAAATTAGAATTTAATTCAAGAATAGTAAACCGATTACCTAGGTTGGATTTTATATTATTACTTATTTGGTCTTGTAATTAGTTAATTAAGTTGAATGATTATTCGGGATCTTAAAAGGTCAAACTTTAGGGTTACCGAATAGGACCCACGACCCTTCTCGAGAAGACGCCTATGATACCCTACAAGTTACTTCGAATTTACCGATTTGAAAGACTCCCTCTCGGTTATCTTATTATTTAATAAAGTGTCTATTTTAGTTAAGTACCTCTCAATAATTAACCTAGACCAACAATAACTTTTCGTTTAGTTTAACTGACTCAATTATGACAAGTAAATTAAATCCGGAATTTTCTCAAGACCTAAACCTAACAATTCATCTAATCAATTCACCTAACTAATTACTATCTCTCAAAAGTTAATTTAGGTATAATGATAAAAATCAATCTTATATTTTACTTAATTGTTTCCCCGGTTTATTGGCCAATTTTACCGACTGTTTCTCGAACCTCTAAAGACTTGAAAAACAACACAAAGCTACTCTATGGAAGACATCCAACTAGATTCATGCAAAACAACTAAATAATCAAAAACCAACTTTACTAAACTAAACAATTAAAGCTGAGAACTTTACCAAACATCATTCAAACCATAATCAAATTAAAACAAAATCCAAACTTTCATAATATAAACAATCCAAATCTAGGTAACAAAGGAAATCTAGCCAAGTATCATGGTTTTAAGACTAATAAAAACAAGGTTTTTGTAAGAATTCATCACATGAGAAACAAAGGAACTAAAAAGGTTTGAGATTTCGCAATATAACCGTGTTTGATTCAGCCTCCGAGTTCCTAGTCTGCCTTGATGATTCCAGCATCTCAGAATTGCCTTCTTCAGCCTCACAATTCCAGAATTTTTGATCTTCAAGTTCTGAGTTCGTCACAAAGTGTTGAAATCATAGTATAACTCAAACTTATAACTAAACTTTCCCTCATCTCTTAGCTTTACGAATTTTTCTGGATAACTCACCCTCTCGCCGTCCACGAGAGGGTTCCATGTCTCGGTCGCGCCCCGCGACCTAGTGGCAATGAACCGGAAGGATATTGGCCCCTCGCGGGGCGCGAGAGGAATACAGTGTGGCGGTCGCGGGCCGCCAGAGGCGTATTTCTTCCATTTTTCGATTCGTTTCCTCTTTCATGTTCCAACTACGCTCCAGCTTGGTTTCAATCATCAATTTAGCTCATTTTTCCCATCCTTCCGACCGTTTTCACGAACTAAGACCTGCAAAAACGTATTTGGATCAAAAATAGATATATTCTTTACACACTGTACATGATAAATGCATGTATTATTCAATACATCAATATATATATATATACATATACATATACACACAACACACACACACACACACACACAATATATATATATATAATATATATATATATATATATAATAATATATATATATATATGGTGGGGTTCTAGAGTAAACACTAGTGTATTTGAACTGAGTGAATAAATTTTAGCCATTGATTTACACACATGTATGGCCAGGATTAGTTCGCTCATTCGCAAATACACTAGTGTTTACTCTTGAACTAATCTATATATATATATATATATATAATATATATATATATTGTAAACCACCTTTAATTGTGAGAACCGTGAGAAATAGGTCATTCCAAAGGTTTTTTCGAATTTTTGTTCTCAAAAGTTATAAAAATCACTTGTGTTAGCAAAAAAATGCCACATACCCACATTTATATGAGGCGTAAAAAAATTTTATTTTCGTACAAAATTTACACCAGCGCGTAAAAAAACTTGCATCAGTCAAACTACCGACTCGACAAATTTTTTTTTACTTTTTTTCTACAGATATGTTTATAATATTTTTATCTACGTTTGTGCAAAAGAATTTTGGCCCAACTTGTGCGGAAAGAAAAAGTTCGCACGGTTCTCATAACTCATGATGGTTCTCATTTGAACCGAGCTCTTTCTCTCTCTCTCTCTCTTTCTCTCTCTCTCTCTTATATATATATATATATAATTGAGAAATATTTGAACCACACATTTTTATAAGTAAAAAATGCAAAAAGAATGCAATTTTTTTTGAAAAAGTTGAAACTTTTATGTCGTTTTTAAGAGATTTATACACATATGTATATTGTTAATCTTTTAAATATACATGTTTTAAAATTGAAAAATAAGTATTGTATATCTATAACTAAGATGAATAATTTAATTTTAGTATTTAGTGTTTAGCATTAGTATTTAGGGTTTAGTTTTAAATTTTAGTTTTATAGGTTTGGCATTAGTTTTAGGGTTCCGCTTTAACATTAATATTCATTCACTTCAAATATTAGTTTATTAAAGCTATTTGTATTTAATCTTTATTATAACTTGTTTTAGTTATCTTTTCATGTTGCTATAAATATATATTTTATTTAATTTGTTGATAATGCATAACAACAAAAGATATATCAGAATAAATGTTTTGATCATAATACAAGTACTGTTTTTATTTTAAGTAATCAACGCAATTGCCAAAGAGAGAGTCCCAGACAACGGCGCCAAAAACTTGATGTTCTAAAAGTAGTTAATTAAAAACAATTAAAAATTACCTTAATTCTAGACTCAAATTAAACTCTAAATACCTAGATTATACTAAACTACTAACCGGCAAGTGGATCCGATCAATTGTAGAATAGTTTTAGTAAGTTCGGATTATCGAACCCACGAGACTCTCTAATTACGATGACGACTCAATCTAGAATCAATTAACACAATTACTTATATTTTGAGGGGGGTTTCTAAATTCTAAATTATTGATTAAACTCAAATTACTTAATTAAAACGAATTTAAACTTTGAACTTGCAAAAAATAGAATTTAATTCAAGAATAGTAAACCGGTTACTTAGGTTGGATTTTATGTTATTACTTATTTGGTCCTTGTAATTAATTAATTAAGTTGAATGATTATTCAGGATCTTAAAAGGTCAAACTCTAGGGTTACCGAATAGGACCCCCGACCCTTCTCGAGAAGACGCCTATGATACCCTAAAAGTTAATTCAAATTTACCGATTTGAAAGACTCCCTCTCGGTTATCTTATTATTTAATAAAGTGTCTATTTTAGTTAAGTACCTCTCAATAATTAACCTAAACCAACAATAACTTTTAGTTTAGTTTAACTAACAAGTAAATTAGATCCGGGATTTTCTCAAGACCTAAACCTAACAATTCATCTAATCAATTCAGCTAACTAATTACTATCTCTCAAAAGTTAATTTAGGTATAATGATAAAAATCAATCTTATATTTTACTTAATTGTTTCCCCGGTTTTTGGCCAATTTACCGACTGTTTCTCGAACCTCTAAAGACTTGAAAAACAACACAAACGTACTCTATGGAAGACATCCAACTAGATTCATGCAAAACAACTAAATAATCAAAAACCAACTTAGATCATGCAAATACACTAAACTAAACAATTAAAGTTGAGAACTTTACCAAACATCATTCAAACCATAATCAAATTAAAACAAAATCCAAACTTTCATAATATAAACAATCCAAATCTAGGTAACAAAGGAAATCTAGCCAAGTATCATGGTTTTAAGACTAATAAAAAACAAGGTTTATGTAAGAATTCATCACATGAGAAACAAAGGAACTAAAAAGGTTTGAGATTTCGCAATATAAGCGTGTTTGATTCAGCCTCCGAGTTCCTAGTCTGTCTTGATGATTCCAGCATCTCAAAATTGCCTTCTTCAGCTTCACAATTCCAGAATTTTTGATCTTCAAGTTCTAAGTTCGTCACATAGTGTTGAAATCAGAGTATAACTCAAACTTATAACTAAACTTTCCCTCATCTGTTAGCTTTACAAACTTTTCTGGATAACTCACCCTCTCGCAGACCGTGAGAGGGTTCCATGTCTCGGTCGCGCCCACGCGACCGAGTGCCAATTAACCTGAAGGATATTAGCCCCTCGCGGGGCGCGAGAGGAATATAGTGTGGCGGTCGCGGGCCGCCAGAGGCGTATTTCTTTCATTTTTCTATCCGTTTCCTCAACCGAAATGAAAACTAGCTAAAGCTTTACAAATGTACGTGATAATTGCATGTATTATTCAATACATCAAATATCCCCACACTTGCTCTTTTTTCCGTCCTCGAAAAGAATTGTGCACAAACGGAATCATAATCAAATAATTATTCGATTTCAAAAATTATGATTATTTTCATTAAGGATAAAATTTATGTTAACCGCGATTGCAAGTTTTCATATCCACTTACACTCAAAATTCGGCTCTTAGACTCTTACCATGTGAATTTAGTTCAAGTTCGGTCAATCTACCTAAGGTCTCACACTAGAACCCATAGTACACTTAATCCCACCTCAAGCTTATGGAACAAAAGGAATGAATTATTCAACCCATTTCCTAACCATTTTATACCAAAATATAAAGAAATTAAAACCAGGTAAATTTTCCTCTTCTTTTCTTTTCCTTTTCTTTTCTTTTTACCTTTTGATTTCTCTTACATATCTAACCTAGAGGCTGTCTCAACCAGAGTCACCATCCCCGAGAGTGACAACGTGGGCTTTGATACTTAAGATTTGAACTAATCCTAGAGGGATTCTCGATCAGAGTCACCATCCCAAGGGCGAATCCATAGGCCTCGTCTACTCTTTAATCATGCTCATTTTTTCTTATTATTTTTTTTCTTTTTTTTATTCACATGATTAAAAATTCTAAAGATTTTAGCTTATAACGGCATTCCTTATACTATTTTTGGTGGTTTCCGTTTCCATTTTTCCTAGATGAGTACCCACTAGTAGACCGACAATTAAGTTATATTAATCTCAAAGAAACTAAGAATCGAATCGAGCCTACTTACACATCCCAAGTTAGACATAAACTCAACCTTTTATTTCTCATATTATTATTATTAGAAACCGAATAAAAACTCAATTTTTCTATCATTTTCCGTTTATATTTTTATGAATACTCCTTTTCCAAAAGACATTTTCTGATTTTTGATTTCTTTTCGTAATAAAAACTACTCTACTACCCCATTCCCACACTTAAATTTTGCATTGTCCCTAATGCAAGGATGAGAAAACTCACTACTAAGCAATAAAAAAAACTAAAACATAAGAAATAACTAAAAAAACAAGTGAACGACTTAGCTGATAATGCAAGACTGTCAATGTGCCAGTCAATCCACTCATGCCCTCCAATCCGAACACGCTCAGCAAAAAACTCTCAATTCTCACACGCAAACGAAGCAGCATATATACATCGACCTATCAACCAACATAACAACTTCCACAAACAGCATAATAAGACATGAATAAATAAATTGTCTTTAGAAGTTATCCATCATGGTACCCAACCATCCCACAATTCCCAACAATGTAAAGTGTATACAATATATGAAAACAGTAAAAAAGAAAATAAACAATAATACGAATCTGTTGTTGTTAAATCATCTTCCTCTGATTCCTCGGATGCCTCGAACACTTGATATGGCTGAACATCCTCCATACCAGCAAATTGACTAGGACCCGGCTGACTTCGCTGCTGGAAATAGGATGGCACCCCCATGTTCAAATTCTCTATCATGTACGCATTCCATCCTCTAGCCGTCTCTGACCATCCTCATGCATCCACCTACTTTCCATCATGACTTGGCGCACACCACCAAACAGCTCGGTCAAACATACCCTCCAAGGTAAATGGGTCAGGGCAAGGCTCAAGAAGAGGATACTGTCTTCCCGACAGCTCCTGACGGCTTATCGGTCTCTGATATCGAGTAGGCATGCCAGCCTGCATAGATGATGCCGCTTCAGATCCTTGAGGTGGCTGAACTTGAGGACCCTGCCTGACCGACTCCCAGCTCACAGGCTCCTGCGACATCAACATACTGGCAGCCTGAAGGTCACAAATACTCATAAAGCATGGGGATGGGCCCTCTCTCATCCTGTCCTGAGGGTACCTGTGAACACCCCAAAACTTTCTACCAAGCATGTAATCAAGGGTCCACAATACACCCTCGCCCCCGAGCCTCCCCTCCACAACCGCTTCATCGACCACACAAAGATAGTTGCCAGATTTGCCGGTCTTCTTTCCACCATACACATCAAGCAAAACAAACTCACCTAGTTCACCTTATTATCCCCCTGCCCTCGCCCAACTAATGTGGCAGCCATAATCTTGTGAATGAAACGGTAGACCGGATCAATGTCACTCGCCACCATATTGTTAGAATACGATGCAGTAGAGATGGTACCCCAGAAACGAACTAGCTCGTTTGTTTGAACACTGTGTGGGTGTCTTCTTTTAAAAACCCTTGTAAACTGGTGAAAAAATCCTGCAACTGAACCTCTTCCATTGTGTAGATCTGAGTGGCTACAGCAAATTGTGGGACTGTCATTTCGTGTAGATGCCTCCCCAAGGCGAACGAGATAACATCACTCTCAGTAAACTTCCCTTGCTGGTATTCGAAAGTGGAATGAAATTTGAGAGTAATTTCCCTATACTGTCTTGCACCACAGTCCAACACTCGCCTGAACTTATCTCCCAGCAATTGCTCAATCCTGCCCCTTTGACCCAACTGATCCAACATCCCCCGATCAATCCTTTGTATGGCAGTAAGTCACAAGTGATCAGGGTGGACAGTCTCTCATACTCGTGAGAATCAAGCTCGAACTGCAGCAATGGGTTATCTACTAGTCGTGTGCTTTGCTCATGGGGAATACTGTCCCCCCTATATCTAATGCTTCGTCGCATCCCGAAATTTGGAGGTAGTGGTTGCGTCTCTGCCGGGTCACCCCTCTGTCGAGGCGTAAGCCCTCTCCTTTTCCTTCCCGCTCTACTAGAACTACCTTCGCCTGACATCTGCGAAAAATCATTTAATTCACAGGCAAAACAGGTAGAGCATTAGAAAGAAACAATCGACGTGGGCAATGACCGTATAGCATTACATTCGCGGTCATAGTCAGAAAAAATAAACACTTTACCATATTTTATTGGGTGTTAGTAACATTATTCATCAATTAGACCGGCTGGCGCGCAAATGGAGATTGAGTGCGGGCTAGAGAGGTTCTATATGCATGAAAGCCCAAATATTACCAACCCCCCAAAATATATCTAAACCATATGACTACCCATTTCCGGCACTTTAATTATCCCTAATTAAAATCCGGGTGCCGGAAAGTATCCAACATTGAGTTCAAATGTAAAGATAAAAACTTTGTACACAACGCAGGAAAACGGGTTGAAAATTCCAATAAAAATATGATTTTTATACACCAATAATTACTAACCCGAATCCCCACACTCAATGTGGAACCATACCAAACCAAAGTACCCAATCTTCTTAATCAGAAATAGTCAACCACAATCAACCGTAGTTCAAACCAACCCGAGTGCACCCCAAACCCTCAAAATAAACTAGCATGCAATTTACAATAGACACAACAGTAAAATACATTAGGCAACTACATAAAATATGAAGATGAAAGCAGCAGAGTTGCAAAGGAACATACCGTAATGTCGATCTGTAAGAGAGATTAAACAAATAGTAGAGAAGTTGCAAAAACTGTTGAAGATCTCGTTTGAAGGTGAAAGACACAAATTTGCCCTTGAAAAATTGGTTATAGTTGATGTAGGGAAGTAATGGAAGAAGATTTTGGTGAATGTGGGTAAAAAGTTGTGGATTTTGGGGAAGAACAATGTAGAAACCGTATGTGGAAATAGGGGAAAGCGTGAGTGGAAATGGGAGATGAATTTGGGCGTCTAGGGTTTTGAAGTCCTGTTAGGGTCTCTCGCGGACCGCGAGAAAGGATGTAAATCCTTTAGCACCCCGCGACCGAGTAATATATTCCAGAATCAAAGGGCTCTCGCGGACCGCGACCAAAAAGTCTCTAGGCTCTCGCGGGCCGCGAGGAGGTGGTTTCATAGAAAGTTTTGAAGTCTGGCCAGTTTTGTGCCTTAGAAAAAATTTTGAAAGTTGTGTTTAACTTGTTAAACTTTAGTGAAACCCCCTCTTCCCTCCGGTTACTAGAAAAACGTACCTGCAAATCCAAGCTCGTCATCGATGGTGGCGTCATGTTGGTGATATCACCTGCAAACAGCTAAACGGCCCACAAACAAACAAAACACAGACTACGATAAACAAGAATTAGTACTAAAAACATGAAATGCAAGCAACTACCAAAATGTACAAACTCTACACATGAGCTCACACTCAAGGTCCTATGCGGTCTGAGGCGGAACTTCGAGAGGAGTTTCCTCCATCTCGGTGGAATCGAGTGGTCCTCCTAAATAGTGCTTCAATCGATGACCATTGACCTTCCACGTACCTCCGTCAGCTTCATCTTTCAACTCTATCGTCCTGTATGGGAATACCTCATTTACCACATACGGACCAGTCCATTTGGACTTCAGCTTCCCGGCAAACAGATTCAATCTCGAATTATATAGAAGCACTCTATCGCCAACCTTGAACTCCTTTACCCCCCCCCCCAGTCTTCTATCATGCACAACCTTTGTCTTCTCTTTAATACTCCATGAATGCTCATAAGCTGCGTCCCGAAGCGCTTCTAACTCATGGATTTGGAAATATCGTTTCTTGGCAGCTTCGGTGAGGTCCAAATTCACGGTTTTCAGGGCCCAAAAAGCCCGGTAATTGAGTTCGACCGGAAGATGGCAGGCTTTACCATAAACGATCATGAAGGGTGTGGTGCCTAAAGGTGTCTTATAGGCGGTTCTAAACGCCCATAACGCATAGTCTAGCTTATCGGACCAGTCCTTCCTACTTTTACCTACTGTCTTCTCTAATATCCGCTTCACCCCTCGGTTTGCATTCTCCACTTGCCCGCTTGTTTGGGGATGATAAGCGGTGGAGAAGAGATGAGTGTCACTATAGCGCGCTAATGCCTTCTCCATAACGGCATTGCAGAAATGAGTGCCACGGTCACTATTGATAGCTCGTGGGGTCCCGAAGCGAGTGAACAACTTCTTTAGAAATCACCACCACTCAGTCGTCATTGGTGGGTAAAGCTTGAGCTTCAACCCACTTCGAAACATAATCAATCGCCACGAGGATGTACCGATTCTCGCTAGAGACGGGAAATGGTCCCATGAAGTCGATTCCCCACACATCAAAGACTTCGAGAATTTGGATCAGGTGTTGGGGCATCTCGTCCTTGGATGAGATATTGCCGGTGCGCTGGCAACGATCACATCTCTTAACAAACTCCAAAGCATCCTTAACTACGGGGGCCAGTAAAAACCGCAATCAAAGACCTTATGTGCGGTGACGTGCGGACCTTGATGACCTCCTGTTTGCCCCTCATGCACGTGCCTCAGAATCTCCACCCCTCCTCTCTACTCACACAGCGCCTAAGAATGCGATCACCTCCTATCCTAAATAGAAACGGGTCGTCCCAGATGTATCGCCTAACATCACGAAAGAACTTCTTATGTTGCGTGGTCATACCCTTTAGAACCACTGCATTTGTGAGGTAATTCGCAAAGTCCGAGAACCACGGCATACCCTCCTTCTCTGCCGCCACAAACTCCACTGACTCGTGAGGGAACCTATCACCGATTTCCTCCTTTATGATTTCTTCTCTACCCGGATCTTCTAATCGGGATAGGTGACGGAGGCCACATTCTCTGCTCCCTTCTTGTCTCTAATCTCCATATCAAACTCAGAAAGCAGGAGAATCCACCGGATGAGATGAGGCTTCGCGTCCTTCTACTGGAAGAGGTAACGGAGAGCCGGGTGATAAGTAAAGACTATGGTCTTTAAAAGGACGAGATAGGAGCAGAATTTATCGAATGCAAACACTACAGCTAGAAGCTCCTTCTCTGTCGTGGTGTAGTTCTCCTGAGCGTCATTAAGGGTCTTGCTAGCGTAGTAGATGGGATGAAAATGTTTATCCCGTCGCTGGCCTAAAACGGCGCCGATCTCATAGTCGCTCGCATCACACATGAGCTCGAAGGGCAAGCTCCAGTCGGGTGAGACGAGAATGGGAGCACTCACCAGCTTCTCTTTCAGGATCGCGAAGGCATGCAAACAGTCATCGTCAAAGACGAAGGGGACATCCTTCTCTAGAACCGTGTCATGGGGCGTGTAATCTTAAAGAAATCTCTAATGAATCGTCTATAAAAACCCGCATGACCTAGGAAGCTACGAATAGATTTCATGCTTGTTAGCGGAAGGAGTCTACTAATGGTATCTATCTTAGCCCTATCAACCTCTATACCCGCGCAAGATATCTTATGTCCTAGAACTATCCCGTATGTCACCATAAAGTGACATTTCTCCCAGTTC
The DNA here is from genome assembly GCA_947069175.1 of Scalesia atractyloides. Classification (NCBI taxonomy): domain Eukaryota; kingdom Viridiplantae; phylum Streptophyta; class Magnoliopsida; order Asterales; family Asteraceae; genus Scalesia; species Scalesia atractyloides. Next base: position 30,948,135 of record CAMTDV010000012.1, read on the forward strand.
AGCATCAGCCTAGTCTATACACATCGCTTTATGATCGCATCAAGGTGACTAAGGCACTGATTAGAAGTGTTTCCATAGACAGAGAAGTCATCCATGAAAACCTCCATCGAAGTCTCGATCATGTACTGGAAGACAGCGACCATACATCGCTGAAACGTAGCTGAGCATTACATCGCCTGAAAGGCATACGGCGATAGGCGTATATGCCGACGGACATGTGAAGGTTGTCTTGTCTTGATCATCCAGGGGATGGGGATCTGGAAGTAACCTGAGAACCCATCAAAAAAACAATAAAATTGTTGTCCTGCGAGTCGCTCCAACATCTGATCGATAAATGGGAGTGGGAAGTGGTCCTTGCGAGTGGCGTCATTTAATTTTCGATAATCAATGCACACCCACCAGCCAGTGACTGTACACGATGGGACAAGTTCTTTTTTCTCGTTCATAACCACTATCATCCCCCCTTCTTGGGAACAACCTAAGTAGGACTTACCTATGCAGAATCAAATATCGGGTAGATGAGACCGGCTTGCATTAGCTTGAGCACCTCCTTTTTCACGACTTCTTGCATATTTGGGTTTAGGCGGCGCTGAGGCTGCACTACCGGTTTAAAGACATCCTCCATGAGGATCCGGTGAGTACAGAAGGTAGGGTTGATTCCCTTGATATCAGACAATTTCCAAGTGATAACCTCCTTATTGGCTTTAAGAACCTTTACCAATCGCTCCTTTTCCTCCGTCGACAATTTTGGAGAAATTATAACGGGTAAGCTCGAATTGTCACCTAAGAACGTATACTCTAAATGGGCGGGGAGGACCTTAGCTCTGCGGGGGCCGGAGTATCTAAAGGGGTATTTTCACTTGCAGCACTTAACTCACAAATATAAGGTCTCGGGAACCCATAGTGGGTCATTTTCTATATCATCACTTACGCTCTCCTCTACCACTACGCTCTCATTCACTAGGTCGGCTCCGCTAATATACTCGATACACTGAGCAACGCACGACATGAATGAATTTAGAAAGTAGACAGAGTGACATGGGCCACTATCGTTGTCGCCACCGCTTGGGTGTTGCATCGACCTTGCGATTTCGAAAGTGACGTTCTCATCCCCGACACGAAGTGTGATTTTTCCATCATGAACATCAATAATCGCTTTTGCGGTGCGAAGGAATGGACGACCTAGGATGATGGGCACCTTCTTGTCAGCCTCCATATCTAAGATGACGAAATCCACAGGGAAAACAAATTTATCAACCTTAACTAACAAGTTCTCTATAATTCCCCGTTGATACTTAACAGACCTATCAGCTAGAGACAGTGACATACGAGTAGGAGTGAGCTCCCCTAGACCTAATTTCTCATAAAGTGAGAAGGAAATCAGATTGATGCTAGCCCCTAGATCTGCTCAGGCATGAGCTGGAACAATGGAAACACCAAATAAGCATGGAATAGTAAAGATACTTGGAACAGTAAGTTTTTCGGGTAAATTGTTTAGAACTACGGCGGAGCACCGTCTAGTCAACGGAACATTAGAAAGCTCCCCAGCCTATCTTTCCGTTTAAGAAGATCCTTCAAAAACTTAGCATATTTAGACATATGCTAGAGGGCCTTTATGAAAGGGAGATTGATTTTAAACTGAGTAAACATATCAAGGAAATTCCCGTATTCCTTGGCATATTTTTGCTGTTTAAGACGGGCTGGGTAGGGTAAGCGTGAAAAATCTACGTGTGGTGATGGCCTAACCTCTACCGGTTTCTTCTCTCCCCTACTCTCTACTGAAGGTCCACTATTTGGTGTTGTACTTGCTGGGTCTAGCCTAATTTGCACCCTAGGTGGAGCCTCCATTTCTTTTTCCTCATATACCTCCTCATCCTGCTCCTCCACTTCTACCTCCTCTCTAACTACCTCTTTCAAACTCTTACCCGTGTAGTTATCGCTTTCGCATGTTGGTTCGCGAGGTTAGGTTGGGTGTTACCCGCGAACTGACCGTGTGGCTACTCTTGCAGCTGCTTAGCGATACTCCCTACTGACCTCTGAAGATCTAAGAGCGCGGACTGCTGATTTTTCAGAAGAAGATCGTGTTCCGCTAGAGTTTTCTGGGTAGCCTGATCCTTAACCACTAATTGAGACAACAGCTCCTCAATCCTATCTAAACTGCCCCCTGAACCTCCACTCCTAGTCTGACCCTCTTGATTCGAACCCCCTCCACTAAACTGACCTGTATGCCCTGAACCTCCACTAGAGTAGTGACCCTGCCCCTGTTTTGATATGAACCAGATTGGAAACCAGGGGGTTACCTGAAGAGCGGAAGTTATTATTATTATTACATCAACTAGGGTTATAATTTGAGTTATTATTATTAAAAGGGTCCGTTGGACCTCTACTCTGACCTGTAATGAACTCTACCTGCTCAACGGTGAGCGTAGGACACTCTATCGTATCGTGACCCCTCGACACACCTCACACCTATCTACTTTCTTCTTCAACTCCTGAATCTCTTTAGTGACCTCTCGCTTAAAGCTATCTAGTGCAGCGGCCACCATAGTTTCCAAGCTAACTTGGTGAAAACCCCGGTTAACCGGGATGGTACGAGAAACAAGAATTGAATTCCTTCCGGCGGTGCTGTAGTCTATGTCTGAATGTGCGAAGCTTTCGGAGAGGTCATTACACTCAGTAACCATTTTCTTTCCCATTAGAGTTCCACCAGCGTTGTAGAATTTTTCTACAAGTGCCCAATCTGACAGGCCGTGTTGAGAGCAGCGGGACACTAGGGTTTGGAATCGCTCCCAGACTAGATGATAAGGCTCGTCAGGTTCCATTCGGAATGAATGGATCTGGTCACGAAGGCGAGATGCTTTTGCGGGTGGAAAGTATTTCTTTAGGAAAGCATCCCGTAAGGCGGCCCAGGTAGCGAAGGTACCGGGTGGTTGAGAGTCAAGCCAGATGGCGGATCGACCCCCTAGAGAAAATGGAAAGACTTGAATGAAACGGGAATCATTGCCCGCACCTTCCAAATTGAAAGTGTGACTAAGGCGGGTGAGGCGGTTAATATGGGCAGGCGCATCCTCGTCATCACGACCATGGAATTGACAAGAGTTGGTTATGGCGGTCATGGTGTAGGATGGGATTTGCCAGGCTTTATCATTATTCATGGGAGGAAGAGCGATGGGCGAGTTCGCACCGGTGAAACTGGTGGTGGCCTGTTGGTAGACGGTTTGGTGATTGGCCATGTGGAAATTAGGTGGTGGACTTGTGTTTCTATGAAGTACACGGGGCGATGGGGAACCGGGTGGTGAAGGCTTTGGTGTAAAATCAAAATCGGGTGGTATGAAAGGACGGGACGAACTTGAAAAAGAAGACGAAGAAGTACTAACCTTTGGTGCAAAAGGAGAAGATGTATCCGTAGGCGGCTTCGACGGAGGTCCTTGCGAATGCGCATAGGGCATCCACTAAAAACCGGAATTGAACAAATATGAGAATTTAAGAAAAGAAACTAAACAAAAATATTTTAAAACTAAATAAAATTAAACTAACTAAATTATTTAGACTCATATGACGCAAACCAAAAATGGTAAACACGTATAAAACAATTAATCCTAAATTAAGTAATCAACGCAATTGCCAAAGAGAGAGTCCCAGACAACGGCGCCAAAAACTTGACGTTCTAAAAGTAGTTAATTAAAAACAATTAAAATTACCTTAATTCTAGACTCAAATTAAACTCTAAACACCTAGATTATACTAAACTACTAACCGGCAAGTGGACCGATCAATTGTAGAATAGTTTTAGTAAGTCCGGATTATCGAACCCACAAGACTCTCTAATTACGATGACGACTCAATCTAGAATCAATTAACACAATTACTTATATTTTGAGGGGGGTTTCTAAATTCTAAATTATTGATTAAACTCAACTTACTTAATTAAAACGAATTTAAACTTTGAACTTGCAAAAAATAGAATTTAATTCAAGAATAGTAAACCGGTTACTTAGGTTGGATTTTATGTTATTACTTATTTGGTCTTGTAATTAATTAATTAAGTTGAATGATTATTCAGGATCTTAAAAGGTCAAACTCTAGGGTTACCGAATAGGACCCCCGACCCTTCTCGAGAAGATGCCTATGATACCCTAAAAGTTACTTCAAATTTACCGATTTGAAAGACTCCCTCTCGTTATCTTATTATTTAATAAAGTGTCTATTTTAGTTAAGTACCTCTCAATAATTAACCTAGACCAACAATAACTTTTAGTTTAGTTTAACTGACAAGTAAATTAGATCCGGGATTTTCTCAAGACCTAAACCTAACAATTCATCTAATCAATTCAGCTAACTAATTACTATCTCTCAAAAGTTAATTTAGGTATAATGATAAAAATCAATCTTATATTTTACTTAATTGTTTCCCCGGTTTATTGGCCAATTTACCGACTGTTTCTCGAACCTCTAAAGACTTGAAAAACAACACAAACGTACTCTATGGAAGACATCCAACTAGATTCATGCAAAACAACTAAATAATCAAAAACCAACTTAGATCATGCAAATACACTAAACTAAACAATTAAAGTTGAGAACTTACCAAACATCATTCAAACCATAATCAAATTAAAACAAAATCCAAACTTTCATAATATAAACAATCCAAATCTAGGTAACAAAGGAAATCTAGCCAAGTATCATGGTTTCAAGACTAATAAAAACAAGGTTTTTGTAAGAATTCATCACATGAGAAACAAAGGAACTAAAAAGGTTTGAGATTTCGCAATATAACCGTGTTTGATTCAGCCTCCGAGTTCCTAGTCTGCCTTGATGATTCCAGCATCTCAGAATTGCCTTCTTCAGCCTCACAATTCCAGAATTTTTGATCTTCAAGTTCTGAGTTCGTCACAAAGTGTTGAAATCATAGTATAACTCAAACTTATAACTAAACTTTCCCTCATCTCTTAGCTTTACGAATTTTTCTGGATAACTCACCCTCTCGCCGGCCACGAGAGGGTTCCATGTCTCGGTCGCGCCCCGCGACCTAGTGGCAATGAACCGGAAGGATATTGGCCCCTCGCGGGGCGCGAGAGGAATACAGTGTGGCGGTCGCGGGCCGCCAGAGGCGTATTTCTTCCATTTTTCGATTCGTTTCCTCTTTCATGTTCCAACTACGCTCCAGCTTGGTTTCAATCATCAATTTAGCTCATTTTTCCCATCCTTCTGACCGTTTTCACGAACTAAGACCTGCAAAAACGTATTTGGATCAAAAATAGATATATTCTTTACACACTGTACATGATAAATGCATGTATTATTCAATACATCAATATATATATATATACATACACACACACACACACACACACACACACACACACACACACACACACACATATATATATATATATATATATATATATATATATATATGGTGGGGTTCTAGAGTAAACACTAGTGTATTTGAACTGAGTGTATAAATTTTAGCCATTGATTTACACACGTCTATGCTTAGGATTTCATCATCAAATCGTAAATACACTAGTGTATTTCATCATCAAGTCCTGGCCATTGATTTACACACATGTATGGCCAGGATTAGTTCGCTCAGTTCGCAAATACACTAGTGTTTACTCTTGAACTAATATATATATATATATATATATATTATAAACCACCTTGAGTTGTGAGAACCGTGAGAAATAGGTCATTCCAAAGGTTTTTTCGAATTTTTGTTCTCAAAAGTTATAAAAAATCACTTGTTTTAGCAAAAAAAATTCCACATACCCACATTTATATGAGGCGTAAAAAAAATATTTATTTTCGTACAAAATTTACACCAGCGCGTAAAAAAACTTGTATTAGTCAAACTACCGAGTCGACAATTTTTTTTTACTTTTTTCTACAGATATGTTTATAATATTTTTATCTACGTTTGTGCAAAAGAATTTTGGCCCAACTTGTGCGGAAAGAAAAAGTTCCCACGGTTCTCATAACTCGTGATGGTTCTCATTTGAACCGAGCTCTTTCTCTCTCTCTCTCTCTTCTCTATATATATATATATATAAAATTGAGAAATATTTTGAATCACACATTTTTATAAGTAAAAAATGCAAAAAGAATGCAATTTTTTTTTTGAAAAAGTTGAAACTTTTATGTCGTTTTTAAGAGATTTATACACATATGTATATTGTTAATCTTTTAAATATACATGTTTTAAAATTGAAAAATAAGTATTGTATATCTATAACTAAGATGAATAATTTAATTTTAGTATTTAGTGTTTAGCATTAGCATTTAGGGTTTAGTTTTAAATTTTAGTTTTATAGGTTTGGCATTAGTTTTAGGGTTCCGCTTTAACATTAATATTCATTCACTTCAAATATCAGTTTATTAAAGCTATTTGTATTTAATCTTTATTATAACTTGTTTTAGTTATCTTTTCATGTTGCTATAAATATATATTTTATTTAATTTGTTGATAATGCATAACAACAAAAGATATATCAGAATAAATGTTTCTGATCATAATACAAGTACTGTTTTTATTTTAAATTCGGTATACCGTACTCTAGTTTTTACTAGTTTTTTTGGATTTTAATAAAGAGTAATGTTGACTTTTGGTTCATAAAGATTTTTACTAGGCTTGGTATGGAAAACATACTTTTTTTTCTGTTTTTTCACCCCAAAACTACTTTCACATATTAAAATCCCTCAACATTATAGGAAAACATGAAAAATTTTCTCTAACCCAATTGTATTACATTAGTGTCCCAATTGTATTATATTATATTATACCAGTAAAAATATATAGAATTACCCCATAAACAAGTGCATTAGTTTTTCTAATATAATCCTAATTATTGTTATAGTTAAATTAGTTGGTTATATTTATTCATATTGTTTCCTACTAAACCATACCCACCTCACACAAAAAAAAAAGATACCTCTCCTGAAAATAAAAACTTGATGTAAACATCTAACAACTCGAAAAAAGATGAATTCTCTTTTATATAATATGAAAAAGACTGCTTGAACACAGCTACTTCATTGCTGGCTCTTCGTCCCCATAGACCCTACATCTTCGACTCCCTCTTCACCGCCTGTGACACCCACTTCCCACCAACTCCTTAGCTGTACATGCCACGCGCCACCACTGCGATCATTAATAAAAGACTCTTATTTTATTTGCTTACACATTACAGATTTTATTAACTTTGATATACAAACAAAAATGGAAATTGAATAATAAATTAATAATGATGGAATTTATATCTTTTTTTCGGTTACCAAAGTGTTAAATGAACAAGATCGATTTCTGGGATTTATTTAAAGAAACCATCTATAGGAGACAGTTGCTGACGGTTTCAAGACTCAGCGTACTTACAAAAAAAAATTTATGTGTGCGAAAATTTTTAGAGTAGTTTGTGTATTGACATATTATAATTTTTTTTGGTCCTGTTTAAGTCGAATATGGTCAGGTCATATAAGAAACGGGTGAAATCTGATCAATCGAACCGAGTTTTAGAAATTCGGTTGATGTCTTTAATATAAAAATATTTATTATATACACATATGGTGTGAGGTTTAATGAATACAATAAACAGAGAACCGGGAAACAGTGTATTTAACATATTAAATATATTTAAAAATCAATTTAAAAATTATGTTTTTCAAAAATCGAAGCTTTTGCATATAAAGATATGTAGAAGTTATTCCAATAAAAAATTGTAATTTTTAAAACTTTTTTACTGTTTTCTTTTTTTTTTAATTTTTTTATTTAAAAGGCTTCTACATGTATTTAGATACAAAAGTTCTGTATTTTTTTAAATAATTAATTTGACATGTTAAGTTGAATTTAACATGTTAAATGTATGATTCTCTAATTCACATTTTTTTAATGTTCCTCAATGAACCATCCCTACACGTGTATATCATAAATCTAAATTAAATAATTATATACACATATATATTATATTCTATAGTAAAGTAAAAATAAAAAAAATAATATATGTGGTTTTAACAAATATATGAACGACTTAGATAATTAAGATATAGGATTTGAAATACAAAATCAGATTTTAAAAACAAAATAAAATACAAATAAAAAATAAGAGTAAAAGCGTATATAATAACAATAATAAATATCCCCATTAGTTTAGATTAGCAAGTAATAAATTAAATATACAAACAGTAAAAGTCTAAATAAAAATTAGAGACCTGACATGTTATTAGCTTATAGAGAGGCTTAAAAGATGGTTCCAACTTCAAATAAGGTTTAATTATTTTATTTATTCTTTTTTTAACAGAAAATTTGGATTACTATTGGTAATAACATCTATACATCAATTTAATAAAAAACCTAACAAATCTAAAGAAAATTCTCCCTGTGGGAATTAAACCTACGATCTAATAGTCCATAAGTCTTATTATTATTATTATTAATTTTTAACAACAAAATTCCATTTTGGGGCACCTCAAGATTCGAACTCCCACCACTTAGATGGGAGAAGCACACCTTTACCACTCCATTGTCGTCAATTGTCCTAAGTTTTATCCCACCATAAAATGCCATTAGGATATAATATTATGGACTTTTTTTTACATATTCTAGAAATGTCAGTGGGCTTGTTAAATAGGGTTGAGTTATATGGTTTAAAAAAATAAGAAGGGTGAGAAACCACTACAAAATGACAAGTTTCTAAGGATGAATCAAGTGAGAAAGATAAATTTGTCTACGAATAAAAAAGAATATGCACATGCAAGTCGCATGCCAAGAAACAGCGCATGCAAGTCACATGCTATCCTTCCAATTTTGTAAACGCCGGTAACTTTTTAGACCTCATTTATTTTAATATATATATATATATATATATAACCATAAAATCGAGTGTCTTTTATCTTTAATATGAGTATCCATGTGTTATATTTAAAAATAAATAAAAACCCATATGCGTATTACACAATGGACATAACGTAAAACACAGTGAGTATCAAACTAAAAACACAATAGAAATCGACCAAAAACACAATCAATAAAAACAGATGAAAGACACAATGGATATGATGTACAACACAATGAGTATCCAATAAAAACGCAATGAAAATTAGACTAAAACACAATTGATGGCAGCAGATAAAAAACACAATGGATAACATATTAAAACATAATGGACAATAGACTAAAAACACAATGTACAATAGACTAAATACACAATGTACAACAGACTACAACACAATGGATATAACGTTAAATAATGAGTATCAAACTAAAAACGCAATGGAAGATCTAAAATCAAAATTGATGACGTCACATAAAAGACACAACCACGATGACAACTGAAAAAGACACAATGGACGACAGATTAGAACACAAAGAATAAAATATTTAGAACACAATGAACCATATATTAAAACACAATGGATAACAGACTAAACACGATAACCAAAACCAATAACACAATGTATAGAAAACGAACCGAGTTGAAAAACACAATAATTAAAATCGGTAACACAATGTATAGAAAACCCAAATATAACACTATCTTCATTGTATTATATATTGTGTTGTGTGTTCTGATAAAAGCACAATGACAGAATCTAAATTAACATCAGTAAAAATATAATGACCAAAACACAGTTGATAAACATAATAACACAATGCAAAGAAAACCCAGTAAAAATGAAACTTTGTATTTTATTTTTATATAGCAATATCATAATTATATTAAAGATAAAAACGTTCGTTATTACGGTGAAATTAAAAAAAATATCGTATGAAAAAGTTATGAACGTTTTAAATTGATGGGGGAACTGACAAATGCGTTGCATTGGAGAGAGAAAGTCAATAAATGTAGAATTTCATTTTTGCCATTCCACTATTTTTTTTCTTCCAAAAACTAATCTCAACCTTCAAAATCTAAAATCAATAGACTAGAATCCTTTTTATTTATTTTACCATTTGTATTTGATCCTAATCTTATTATACGAGCCAGTAAAAGTTATGTTTCTAAAAGTTCTTTTGAGCCACCATCTTCGTCTTCCTTAGTGAGAGCCCTATGTTTTTTTTTCTTTTTATAGCACCTCTTTTAGCCAAAAAAAAACCTTCGTTTTTCTATTCCCTCGTCTATTTCTCTTCCAAACCTGATAACGAGAAAACAAGCTACGTAGATCCAACGAGTTCAAGGGGTGTGAAACCAAAATTTTAATGGGGGAGCTCAAGATAATACCATACCTATAAAGCTATTTTTAGGGGCCGCCCGCCACCCCATGACTCAGTGTGGGTCCGCCCCTGGTCTCAACGAGAAAGTTATAGAGCATGATGTAATTAACGATACTCTCATTTTTCTTGCAAATTTCTTTTATTGTTATAATTAAAACCGACAAAACATGTAAGTTGGATCATGTAATAGGTCAAAAGGCAGATGCCAAACCACAAAACGGGCTATTTTAGAAAATTCTTTTAAGAAAAATAATCAAAATGGTTTACTCATTTATTAAATAAGGGTTCATGATTCTCAAGTGTAATTATAGTGTTTATCAAATGGGAACTACATTTGTGAAAAAAAAGAGTCAATTGACTAACAAAATTTACGAGTAAGCTTAATTTGTGAAAAAAATCATATATATTTTCATTAACTCTTCAAATGGAAACTACATTTAAATATTTAAATCGAAGTTAAACAGACAAAAAGTTGTGTCGCTATCCATTTTTAATAGTAAATCAAGGTTTTTAAAAAAGAGTAAATTAAAGTTTTGTTCTTTATGTATTACCAAATTGCATGCGGTGTCCCTGTACTTCAAAATTGACTGTTTTGTTCTTAACATTTCAAAAAATCTACCTTAGTCATTTCCAACCCATTATTTTTTTAAGTTGTCAGTGCCTTGCCATAGCATTCTATTTTTAACTCAGGACATTCTTAAATTCTTATAGGACTAATTGTATAAAACTGAAAAACGAAAATAAATATAAACTCTCACTCTCTCTCTTTCATATGTATCTCTCTCTAATCTGAACCCACCACCACCACCATCTCTCTCAACCCACCACCACCCCACAACCTTCACCGTCACCACCCAAATCAACAGAAACTAAAATAAAGGATGAGTGTTCTCGGATTCAAAATGAACAACCAATGTATAAAGATCTTACAAGTTCCGAGTATCGATGAGAAAGGTGAACTCCGATTAACACGCAGAGAATTCCGGCGAAGCTTATATTTTCTGGTGAGATTGAAATACCCATTCTTAATATACAAAAAGTATTTAATAAAATTTGCATTAACATATATATGTAAATAATGCCAATACAAATACATTACACAAGATTTGAAGTTCTATAAAACTTCATATGTATTCAACAAATATTTTCTACTAGTTCACAAAGTTTGGTTATATGAAAACGATTTTAAGAAATGCGGAAGCTTGATTATTTGTTGTGTTCGAACCTTCGATAAGCTTGACCTCCATCCGTAGACCCTATGCAATTTCTATAAGCCAAATAACATCTTAACGTTAAATAAATAATGCCTGGAAAGAAGTTTGGCAAACCAAGTTGCCCCAAATAACAAACCAAAATTTTTGAAGAAATCCTCGTCGTAAGCTACGGTATGTGTATTGTAGCTTACGGTACAACACCAGAGATGGTGCAGTGAAGCCCAACCGTAGCCTATGGTGGTTAACCGTAGGTTATGGTACTGCTCTGTAGATTTTTCTTTAATTTCCTGTTTGCCCCTTTGACGCTTAAACTTCCATATCTTTTTCTATACTCAACCGTTTAGCCTCAAATTTATTTCTATGTGATCGTAAATTGATTTCCCACTTTTTAATTTAAAATCCATCATCCGAAATGACAAATTCCTACACCTTATGCTATTGGCATAATAATCAATTTATGTAGTTATTTTGACCCGTTAACAATTTGACCATATTACCCACATTCTTATGGCAAGGATCAGTTACTTACGGATTGCAACCCTTTTCCAAGTTGCCAAACTTGCGTTTATGCTTCTGTTACCCGGCTTTCATTTTCGCTATGTTTTTTACCCGTTTGGTTACTTTAACCAAACAAGAAGCTTATTTTCGCTTATATTGTGAATTTACTGTTTTCTTCCTACGTTTCCATTCCCGTTTACGCGTTCACATAGTTTTGATTATTCAAGTGAATTTCAAAACTTATGAACTAACCCGACCTATTGTCAGGCGCCATATATTCGTTTGGTTTATTCAAGTGAAATTCCATCACTTATGAATGAACCGAAGTTCACGGGTATTACTTCGTTTATCAACATATAATTAAAACAAGTTTATTAATGAAATCATACGAAGTAATAATCCACTTACCTTAGAGTTTCCCTTTCAATCGCGTGTCTACCTCGGCTTGGCCACTTGACGTTTCGCCCAAGCTGCCTATAGAGTTCAACCCAATTTATCATTTAGAACTCATAATATAACATATGATGCGAAATTGTCAAAGTCTCATTTATAAGATCCATATCAGGATTCTCTCAATCCATTCAATAATTTATCTTTATTTAGGCATTATAACAAACACCTATTAGGCATGGATCTTTTCACTAAATCTATTTGGTTTCTATTTCATGATTTTGTCATGTTTTTACTTCATGTGATATCAATGTGACTATTATGTTCAACAACATCCAAAGTTCATTATACTAATATCAAATACTTCAATTTCAATATCAGATTTCATGTAATCAACCCATTTACTAATACTCACTTACATACCCATGGCTTCATTGCTCAAACACTCAAATTATAGTGTTCGACTTACAATTCTTCATCAAGGTTTGTTCTAAAGCATGTACACTACTCTTATTTCACTTTGATTTCAGCAATTATGCAAGAATTGAAATTTAGAACTCCAAGATTCTTCATAACATCATCAAATATTTAATTTCAACATACCTTATGATCCCCTAATTGAGGTGATCAATATTCTATACCCATGTAGGAATTTAGGCTCAATTTTACCTTCAATTTGATGATTTGGTTTGAAGAAGGGTTTCACCTTCTTCTTCTCTCGCTCTGGTGGAACTTAGCACACACACATGTGTGTTTTTATTTTTTTATTTTCCTTTTTAATACTTTAGATATCAAATTAACCATTTTAGCCCCTCATGTTTTGATGTTGTTTATATGCCCACAATTCAATGTTTATCTAGACATTAACATGTTACTAACCAGGTTACGTATTCCTAGTTATTGTACTCAATAGTTTTATTCGGGGAAATAGATGTGCAATTATAATCTTATAAGTTAATATTTTCGGGGTGTTACAGCGATCCGAAGATAATATCAAAGGTCAGTTGACCCATTTACTTATGGGTACAGTCTCCGGACACCACCACTTGCAATCGCCCAATTCCACCTTAACCGGACCACCGTCACACCCACCCCTTCACCCACCGCCGCCTCTAACCCACCACAATTAACCACCCACCACCGCTAAAACCACCATCAGCATCGCACCCCCCACCGTACACCTCCCACCACCACTATACCCGCTATCACCATTGCACCCACCCCACCACCGTACATCTCCCACACCGCTAAACCTAATATCTTTTTGCTGCATTTGATCCTATTTGGGTAATTAGGGCTTAGAAACCGAAGATGATTTTAGTGTATTTTTGCATCTTCTATATCGCTAACCACACCTTAATTACTATACGATCTTTTTGTTTCTTATCAAAACAGATTGCATGGGTATAATTCTAGAGAGATGGCAAAGAGCGTTTTTAGAAAGGGAGAGAAGAGAGAGGGAGAGAGAGAGAATTAGAGAGAGAAAAAGAGTGCATAAATGAAGTCATATTTTATATCTTTATTTCTTTTATTTTTACACAATTAGTCATTGTTATAATTTATTTACTCAATAGTCCATAGGGAGGCAAAATGACAAAAGCGCCCTTATGTGCAAGGCACATGACCACTTTCAACAAAAATAATCTAACTAGGTTTGGCTTAAAGGATACAACATGCAAGATTTTGAAACGTTAGGGACAAAACCAGTCTGATACATACATAAAGGACAAAACTTGTAATTTACACTTAAAAAAACTTATCCAAGATCTCGAGGTTAAAACATTACTATTCATCACACCTTGAACTCGACTAGGTACGGAATAATGCAAATTCAAACTTCAAAAGAAAAACAAATTTTACTCATTCAATTGGTATAATACAAAATTTTTTTAACCTTGTCTATTAATAAAATTTGATAAAAAAAGAGTAAAATGAAAATTGAATAAGAAATAAATAATGATGAAAATTTAATTTAATAACATAATAATATATCTTTTTCCTTCTTACCAAAGTGTTAAATGTAACAAGATTCATTATGGGATATATTTAAAGAACCCCACTTTAGTACAAGAGAGAATTTAGTAAACAAATCTTGTAAATTAATTAACGTGCGCAGATCCGTCCAGTGCGCATTATAGCTTAATCCCTCTTATTCTGGTTCTTGAAAAAGGGGGTTTCTTGGTGGTCCATTTTGTTTGTTTGTCCTCCTCAAGCAGTACCTAATTCTTTTGCTCTTATCCCCTTAACTTGGGTCATCTTTCTTTTCTTTTTCTTGTGTTTTACTAATAAGCTTCCAAACAGATCTATTTTGTTTTGTGGGTTTCTTGATTTCCCACATTTCAAGATCATATTTTAAGCAAAAGCAAGATAGTGAGTGGAGTTTGTTGAAGGAACCTTCAGATCTTGTTGCTGTTGTTGTTGTTGTTTGAAGTTGAATTTTAAAGGGGTTTTCTGGTTGTTGTTGGTGAAGGTAAGCAAGGCAAGAAAGATGGAAAAAGACCCACCAAGTTAACATCTTTTTTCAATTTAACACATCTTGTTGTGGGTTTGTTTGCATTAAAGTTGTGTTCTTTAGAGGAAGAAAGTGGGTTGACAAAGGTGTGTAAAGATTAAAGAACAATGTTGGCAAGGAGTCCTTCTAGTGTCCATACAGCCACTACTTGTAATACTTTACTTAGAGAACTGCAGGTAATCTTTTGAGAAAAATTTGTGTGTTTCGTTTGCAAATTTGTTTGTTTTGGGGTACCCTTTGGGTTCTTGACATGGGTGTTGTTTCAAAATTTGATTTTTAGTTACAATTTTCCAAATTTCATGTTCTTTATATTTTTGAAAATGAGAATCTTGAAGAATCTTGAAATGGGTATATGAGTTTATCTCAAATTCAGTGAATTGATGGTCTTATGGTGTTGGAAATTTAAGCAAAAAGTCTTGAATTTGATGGCATATTTTCTCATTTTCTGTTCCCTGAAATGTTATTTTATACTCTTTTGATTTTCTTTAAAATTTTCTTGACTTTTTTTTTATGTATTATTCTGTTGTTTATTCATTTCACATGATTCTTGCTCTTCTTGTTGGAGTAGAATTTGGAAAATTCATTTGCTATAACCTAACAAATATCTTTACCCTTTTCCCCCAAATATTAATTTAGAAATTCTATCATTTTTGTGTTGGATTCACTAATTTGTTATTGTACTAAAAATGTGGAATTACATATAATCTCAGAAATTCTTGTAATATAATTGTGGTATTTTACTAAATTGTTCAAGCCTATATTCTTCTTTACCATTATGATGATAAAAAAGCTGCCTTTATAATTTCCCCTTCTAATTTCTTTTTTGGATTGTGGCATGTGTGCAGCAAATATGGATGGACATAGGTGAAAATGAAGCTGAGAAAGACCGAATGTTAATGGAATTAGAAAGAGAGTGTTTAGAAGTGTACAGAAGAAAGGTCGATGAGGCTGCAACCGCCAAAGCGCGCCTTCACCAGGCGGTTGCCGCCAAAGAAGCCGAACTCGCCACTCTCATAGCGACCCTCGGTGATCTTAACACTCATTTTCCGGTAAACAAATGGTTTCATTCAATGAAAGGAGCCATCATTGTCAACTTTATTATTATCTGTTAATCTTAATCATGTTTTTCTTGGCTTTATTAGTCTTTTAAAGTTTTAACCACTTATTAGCTTTATTATTATTTTTCTTTCTATATAGGGATAAGAGATGTACTTTGACTTTGAAACTAAAGTGGGCTATGTATAACATTAGAACCAGCTTCGTAATTCTTATGATTAGTTAAACTTTTAGGGGTACAGGTAAAACTGCAGGCTTTATAGCAAAAAAAATGTTATGGAGTAGCTTTTTTTATCCAAAAATCATTGTTGGAAAATAGAAAAGGAACATACATGAACTTTTATCATCATTGTAATGATAAGTCGATAACCGTTTTACCCTGCAAAATTGGGAAAATGATCCGTTTTTTGCAAGTATAGGCTTATGTTTTTGTATGGTTGACTTTTTTATGTTTCACAGCTAGAGTGTACCTTTGACTTTTAAGAGTCAAAACAATAATTGTTTAAGTTTATTTTAAGTTGAAAAAGTAATTAATGTTTATATCTATAACTTTGCTTTAAGTGTTCTCTTTTTCGTTGAATAATACAGATAAACATTGAAAACAAATCATCCACATTGAAAGCTCAACTTGCAATGGTCACACCGTTGGTAGAAGATTTGAAATTAAAAAAAGAAGAAAGAATCAAACAATTTGCAGATATAAAGAGTCAAATCGAAAAAATTAATGGTGAAATTTCGGGATTTAGTCAATTTGTAGATTCGTTGAATCTCGAAGAACAAGACTTATCACTCCGAAAACTCGGCGAATACCAGTCTCATCTTCGAACTCTCCAAAAAGAAAAGGTATATAATTTTTTTTAGAAAATTTACGTAAAGCTACAATCTTTTTAGTAAATGTTGATGTATTTTATTTGTAGTCGGAACGACTTCATAAAGTTTTGGCCCATGTGAATGAAGTTCATTCCATGTGTAGCGTTCTCGGGTTGGATTTCGGCAAAACCATTAGCGATGTCCATCCGAGCTTGCATGGTACAAGCTTAGAACAAGCAACAAATATAAGTGATAGCACATTGGAAGGTCTAGAAAACGCCATTCTTAAGTTGAAAACAGAGAAAAAAGTGCGGTTTCAGAAGGTGCACTCATAGTAAAGAGTAAAATGCCATTTTCGTCCCTCAGGTTTGGCTAGTTTTGCGACTTTTCGTCCAAAGGTTTGTTTTTTCCACATCTGGATCCAAAGGGTTTGAAATCTTGCCATTTTCATCCGGTTCGTCAACTCCATCTATTTTTCTTCGTTAAGGCAGGGGTATTTTCTTCTTTTTTGTTAAGTTAAAGGGCAACCTGGTCTTTTTGACTTTATGTACAAGCATTTAGCATATTGTACAAGTATTCAAAAAAGACGAAAATACCCTTAAGTTAACAAAAAACACGAAAATACCCCTGCCTTAACGGAGAAAATGAATGGAGTTAACAAGCTGTATGAAAATGGCAAGATTTCAAACCTTTTGGATCCACATGCGGAAAAAAAAACCTTAGGACGAAATTCGCAAAACTGATCAAACCTCATGGAGGAAAATGGCATTTACTCCATATTTAAACTTTAAAAACCATAAATATCATGTTATTAGTTGTATGTTAAAAAAGCTTTTATTTTTGGATGAAATACAGTTGAAAGATATTGCGGAAAAATTATTTGAGCTTTGGCAAATAATGGATTCTACAAGGGAAGAAAAGAGTTTTTTTTCAAGAATTACCTCGGTTATTAAATTATCGGAAGCGGAAATTATGGAACCTGCAGCCCTTTCGTTGGAGGTTATTCAACAGGTTTTACTCCTTTTGGTCCTTTTATTTCAACTTCGTTTTGTTTTCTTTGAGTTAAATAATATTATAATAAAAATAATCTTGGCAGTCATCGGAAGAAGTTGAAAGGCTCAGTAAACTGAAAGCAAGTCGAATGAAAGAACTTGTTATGAAACGGAGATCCGAGTTGGAGGGCATATGTTTAAAGACTCATATCGAGCCTGATCCAAGCACCGCTATTGACAAATCTAATGCAATGATAGATTCCGGTAAGTTGGCATTAATTATTCAAAACTAAAAACACTGAAGAAAATGGTTATATGTTAAAAAAACTAAGAAATTAGGCAAAAAGTTTTCCGTGTCAACCCACCTGACGCGTGGCAAATTACCGGTCTAGAGCTGTTACTAGGGCTGCAAATGAACTGAACGACTTGTTTGTGTTCGTTCGTTTAGGAAATTATGTGCTCACGAACTGTTTATGAACACGTCTGAAACGAGATTTACAAACGTTAATGAACAGAAACTAATGTTCATGAACACAAATGAACACAAACTAATATATAATACTCTGACACTTATTAAATATTTTATTGGTCGGAATTTTGAAGTATTTAAATAAAAACTAAAAACACTAATGAACAATCGAACATAAACGAACACGATATCGAATGTCCAGGAACATAAATGAACGAATGTGGCCTCTGTTCATGTTCCTTCATTTGCCTAAATAAACGAAACTTCTTGTTCGTGTTCGTTTGTTTAATAAACGAATGAACACAAATGAACTTCCTGCCGCACGGTTCACCACTGTTCGTTGAATGTTCAGTTCATTTGCAGCTCTAGCCGTTACCCAACCTGACTGACCTTCCTGTTTTGCTGCCACATTCTGTTTGTAGGTCTAGTGGACCCCAGTGAACTTTTGGCGAACATTGAAGCACAAATTAGTAAAGTAAAGACTGAAGCATTGAGTCGAAAGGAAATCATGGATAGGATAGAAAGATGGCTCTCTGCCTGTGAAGAGGAAAATTGGCTTGAAGATTATAACCTTGTAATATTCTTTCTTTGTTTTATATTGTTAATTTGAAACGTTTTGGATTTTTTACAAACCTTAAACAACAAAAGCATAACTATTTGTTTTGGTTAAAAGCCTTTAGCCGTGATCTTTCTTTGACTTTTGTTCATAAAATCTTAGGATCAAAACAGGTATAGTGCTGGAAGGGGAGTCCATCTTAGTCTGAAACGGGCTGAACGGGCCCGAATTGCTGTTAACAAGATTCCATGTATGTATATTCTTCATTGCTTATCGTTTCATCCATTTCATGATCTCAAGTAATCGTCGACTTAACCTACCAAATTACAGCAATGGTCGACAACCTAATATCCAAGACAATCGCGTGGGAAAATGAGAAAAAGAAGTCATTCCTTTACGACGGGGTGAGTTTTTTAAACATTATTCTTTTTTTTTCGATTTGTTTCACTATTATTTTCCCCATATGTTGATTCGAGTAAACGTTTTGTTTAGGTTCGCTTGGTGACAATTTGGAGGAATATAAAGTAACGAGACTACAGAAAGAAGAGGAAAAGAAGCGGTTCAGGGTAATGTATTGCGTCTTTTTTGGGTAAAGTGGTCAGTCAGTTGGGTGACGGGTTGGAACGGGCCTGACCCACAAACACTTCGTATTAGTTAGAGTAAACTGTAAATTACGCGGATGGTCCCTGTGGTTTATCAAAATTTTGGATTTTGTACACAGATGGTCCATGTGGTTTACACTTTGTAACACATTTAGTCCCCAGCTAACAAATCTAAAGGTTTCAACAAGTCTAAGTTAGAGGACTAAATGTGTTACAAAGTGCAAACAAAAGGGACCATCCATGTGACTTTTGGAAAAGTTAGGGACTAAATACGTTACAAAGTGCAAACCACAGGGACCATGTGTGTACTTTTGAAAAGCTAGGGACCAAATCCAAAATTTTGGTAAACCACAGGGACCATCTGTGCACTTTATTAGTTATGAATAAAACGGTTTCATATACAAGGAATAAACTTCGGTGACTTACAACTCATTTTAAATAAAATACAAACCAAAACAACCCTTTTAAAAGTAAACGGGTCAAATTGCCACCTAAAAAGAATCCATTTATTCTTGCAACAGGACCAAAAGAAGCTTCAAGACTTGCTACTTACAGAACGGGAATCCATTTACGGGTCAAAGCCCAGCCCGAGGAGATCCACCAGTTTTAGGATGAGTAATGGGCATCGTGGAAACGGGTCGATGACCCCTACACCTCGCAGAAACTCGGTTGCAAGTCCAACAATGGAGCCCATGACTCCCGGTTCATATTCCGGTCGTCAAAACGGGTACCACAAGGAAATGAGACGGTTAACCACCGCCCCACTAAACTTTGTGACCGTACCCAAAGAAGATACGATATCGTTTTCTTCCGTATATGGTTCTGAACCTGGGTCTCCCCTTCAGAACTGAATCTTTGAACATTAACCGGTATGTCTTGTTTTTCCATAATTATGTTTTTCATCCAACAAACCTGCATGAGTAAAATGTCATTTTTCGTCCCTAAGGTTTTTGGCCAATTTTGCGATTTCCGTCCAAAGGTTTGTTTTCCGCATCTGAATCCAAAAGGTTTGACATTTTGCCATTTTCATTCGGCTCGTCAACTCCATCCATTTTTCTCCGTTAAGTCAGGGGTATTTCCGTCTTTTTTGTTAACTTGAGGGTATTTTCGTCTTTTTTGTTAACTTGAGGGTAATTTCGTCTTTTTTGTTAACGAAAATACCCCTGAATTAACAGAGAAAAATGGACGGAGTTAACGAGCCGGATGAAAATGACAAGATTTCAAACCTTTTGGATCCAGATGCGGAAAAACAAACCTCTGGACAAAAGCGCCAGAAAATTGCGTTTTACACAAGCTGCATCGAGTATGTTAGTGTTTAATATAATTATTATTATTATATTTGGTACAGTTGGTGGAGCAGGATGTAAGAAGCTTTTGTGTGTTGATTGGAGTAGAACAGGAGCAGAAAGGATGTGAATATATGAAGGGGGACTAGTTTTTTATGATTTGAACAGCAGCTGACAGTTTAGCAACAGAGTGTGATGGTGGATATAAATAGAATTTGTGAACATTTTGGATGATGTTTGTTTGGCAGTTACTTGTAATCTGGTGTATCTCTGCATGTTTTTCTTTTTTGCTTTGATATAAAATCCAATAACTTGTGATCTACTATCTCTGCATTTTACCATTGGGCGGTGGTGGCGACAAGAGTAATGGCGTTTAGCGGCCGGAAAGTACCCTTTGATGGTTGGTTGTTTTACCAATCTTGAAAATAGCAAGCTGATATAACAAGATCCAAGGTTATTTTGTGACATGTAGAAATATCATTGTTGAAACAAAGAAGAAAAACATGTGGGTTACCTTATAATTATTCTCAAATATTCTCTCCATTTCCATGTTAACCAAGAATCTTCATATTTCACATTATTTGTTATGATTATTAATCACAAGGTATGGCAATAAAATTATTTTGAGTTCATTATTAGACAACTGGCATTAAAGGATGAGTATTAGGACACTTGTTGTGGGGTAGTCCCGCCTTGTCTGGCGACGCCCTTCAACACCGCCCCGGGTGGTCTGGCGTCGTCACGGGAGTCTCCACCAAGACGTTTGAGACGGGGCTAATTTTAAAAAATCTAGCCATTGAACGGCTATAATATTATTTTTTTTTAAATTAACAAAATTTACCTATAAATACACCAAAACCATCCCGCTTTTTTACACACTTTAACCACTTCTCTCTCTCAAATTTATAAAATCATTCCCATTTTTTACAATTCTTCAACCTTTTATACAATTATTCCACTTTTGCCATGGATCTCAACTACAACCCGAACAACCCGAACCCAAACCCAAACCAAAACATTTTCTCAGTACCCGGCTACTATCCTAGTGTGGAACCGAGTTGGTCATCCTCTCAATTTTCGTATAACGCTTTTGGGGGTTTTCAACAAATCCCCAACGCGTTTTCCCAAATGAGCCAACTGCAATCAATGCAACAAATGCAGTCGGTGCAACAAATGATGATGCGAAACCCGTTCAATTCGCAATTTCCATCTCAACCACAATATTCCCCAACACCGGAGTATCCCCAACCACAACCCGAAGAAGATGACGTTCAAGAATTTGTGTCGGAGACCCAACCGCAATCCTCGAAACGAAAATGTAACAATCGTATAAATCGGGTTTCAAAAACCCGCACTGTTTATTAATCAAGTATTTGTTATTTTGTTCGTCACGTATTTACTAGCATCAGTTAATAATATATTTTTTATTTATTAGCAAAGGTGGTAGAATTAAAAGTTTTTAATTAATAATTAATAAATATTAATAGGTGAATTAAATTAAACTTAAAAATAATAAAACAAAAATAAAAGGGGAAAACCGAGAGTTGAACCCGGGTCACTCCCTAAGTCACGCACACAGAACACCACTAGATCACACACAGCTCATGTGATTAAAACTAAGATTTTTTAAAACTTAAGCCGTGTAAACCTTTAACCGCAGAACAAGATTCGAAACCAGAAGCCGCCAATCATCCTCATCAAAGTCAATCAATACTTTCGGTTATCTGCTCATGTATAACTGATCTTTTAATCCGTTTCAATCGATAATCATGTATAATGATTATAACCGATTTGAAGTTAATGACCGAGGGGTTATAATTGAGACTCTGGGAGATTATAAATACCGGTTAAACCCACTCCATACCGTCGCCCATTGCTCCTTAATTCGAATTCTTTTGCTCTCTTCAAATCTCGCCGGAATTGTCTTTAGTCTTCGGAAAATCCCCACCGGAAAACCGGAATCTTCAAATTATCGGTACATCTTTCACGCTATTATTTGTAATTGCATTAGAACCTTTTAAATTCTTTAAATTTCATATCTATAACAATGGTACATCCTGGCATGATCGAAGATCAATGCTGGGTTCTGTATAAATGAAGAAGATGAACTGTAACAAATGGTTAAATTTAACTAAATTTCTTATATAACCGGGTTAGACACCCATCCCAGTTGGATGGGCTGGGTGCAAAACAACTTACAGACGCGGGTTCGAGCCTCAGTGTGTGCACCGGTTATTTGATTTTAAAAACCTTTTTTATTAAATGATTTCTGAATTAATGTAAACAGTATATAAGAATATTAAAAATCAAGTATCTAACGGGTTAGATACGTAGCTCAGTTGGAAGAGCTGCGTGCACGTGAACGGAAGGTCTAAAGTTCGAATCCCACCACACTCGTCTAATTCCACCATAAAACCGGTCAGGTCCCTCCTGTCAGACCTGACAATATTTTTTTTAATACTAGTTTATTTTATTTTATTTATTTATATTACTTATATATATTTCTTTTAGTTAAAAATTAACTAAAAATACATAAAAAATACAATTTCGAAGGTCATAAAATCTCCATAAAAACCACAAAAAATAACCTAAAAATCTAACAAAAAGTATTAAATAAAAATATTAATTTGATCGAATTATCGTATTATTATTTTATGTTAGTATTCGTTCATCGATCAAATCCTCAACTCGTGCGCACTCATCATCAACCAAGAATACGCACCCACTGTGAGTGAATCCTTACAAACTCCCTTTTAAATCACGTTTTGGGGGTGTATCATGTGTCGTACGTGTTTTGTTTATTTATTTAAACACTTGCGCTAATATCGTTATGGGATCAAATGTGTATTTTTGTTGGTGTGATTATACATTTTATCATTTGAGTGCTCATTTAAGGCCCATCAGTTCCTCGTGGGATACGAGTTGAGCATCAGGTGCCTCATTAGATCGGCTCCGTTTGATTGAGCCTTGATCTCAAGTTCATCATTCATCATGTCATGTGTTCACCATGGATATTATGTGGTTTGTGATTGTTTATGTATATGCATATGCTCACTTATGATACATACACAAATTTTTAAATAACTGATAAACCAATTGTCTAAATTGTTTTACTTAGATTCACTAGCCAACTTTTGTTGATCCATCCCTTTGTTTTTACGCATGATACAAGTGGACAGGCTGAGGAGAGGAACACATAGGAATGGCCTTAGAAGACTAATAATGTAACACCCCTGCCCCTCGTTATCACCAATATTGTCGGCTTTGCCCCCGATGGGTGGCCCATCCAGGAACTCACGGCTCTGATACCAATCTGTCACACACCAACTGATGGCGGAAACATCGGGATGAGACGAAAACTAGATTGCAAGAGGCTTCATAACGCTAATTATGTCAAGTGTTTAATAATTACCTTTTTACATATTTTAAATCAAATAATACAAAATTTAGATCCCGACACGTAACAAATATAATTTCATTTCATTGATAACGATTTAATACAATATATTGAAACGAAATACATGTTTGAAACAAATACAATACAATAAGTATTTAAAGTTTAAATGCGTTTCTAGGCAATCCTACTAGATTCCATATGTCATCAAAATTCCTGCAACATGTATTAAAAGCATAGATAGATCAATACAAAAGTATTGGCGAGCATACAAGTTTGAAATTAATTGTAAGTATAAAAGTTGGTTTTGATTACGACAAGTATATATTCAAGTCGAATCACACGAATATGTAGACCACTTTCGCATAACAATAGCATATAATCGAATTACTTAACTAGCATACATAGTATTCTAAGCATAACGATATCATGAGAATACAAGTCAAAACTAATAAGCATAAACAAACTCAAGCATAACAAGTAGCATGTATAGAAGAGTTTAAACTAACACATATAACTCACATAAGCGTAACAGATGACACATTTGGTATTGTGAACACATTTAATTTTGTTTAAAATAAATTTTGTAATTTATACATGTTGCACCCCAAAATGCATTAAAGCGTAAAAAGGGGGTCGAGTATGCTCAAGGTTTTAAAAAACTTCCTTTGGTGATTCCGTAAAGAGTTGGAGGTTGGAGCTTCAAGCTTTCTTTAAAACACTTAGTGTTTTCTTTCAGAACTCTTAGAGTTCTCTTCCTTGCTTGGAAGATTTGAGAGAAGTAGAGAGGTTGAGAGAAGAATGGTGTGAAGAAAATGGTAGAAAGATATTGATATTTATAGGTAGAGAATGTGGAAAATGGTGAAATATGATTGGTTAAAAAAGTGGAAGAGGATTGAAAAGATGATTGGTGGAGAAATGAGGTGGAAAAGGGTGAAATATGATTGGTTAAAAAAGGTGGAATAGGATAGAAAAGATGATTGGTGGAAAAAGGAGGTGGAAAAGTGTGAAATATGATTGGTTAAAAAAGGTGGAATATGATTGAAAAGATGATTGGTGGAGAAATGAGGTGGAAAATGGTGAAATATGATTGGTTAAAGAAGGTGGAAGAGGATTGATGAGATGGAAAGATGATTGGTATATTTCTTGGTATTTCTTGAGTATATATTATGTTATTAAGTATATAAAAAGTATAAAAGTATAATTCAAGTATTGAGGATGTGCGTATAAGTATTTATACGTATAATTGTGTCGGTTTGCGTATAAATACGTATTTAAATGATCGGTTGTGTGAATAAAAAAATATACATAAAATATGAATTTTATTATGATTAATGCCTCGAGTTGTGAGATTGAAATTAAAATACGAACATTAGGTTTCTAAAATTAGAATACGGATACGGACATTTTTAAAATAGAAATACGAAGATACGAGGCGTTACACGAATAACAATTAATATATATATATACACACACATATATTTTTATTATGTTTTAACGCCCCGAATTATGACACAAATATTTATTTTCTAAAAATAAGGATGCGAAAAAGCGAGGCGTTACAGTCTCCCCTACTTTATGAAATTTCGTCCCGAAATTTATTTAAGAGGGATACTTTAGAATAATAGGGCATTTTGAAGCATGTATGGGTATAATCGCGGAATAGGTTGTGAGTGATTAAAGTTTGTATTAAACATAGTATGAAACACCGAATTTCTCATGGCACGTTTTACGAAAGTTTGGTAATATGGTAGTAACACGTATATATAGGAAGTAACCGCGGCGTATCCACCATGTTTATACTATATTACTTCTGTTTCGCTAATCGGTGTCATGTTACGTTCTGTGTCACGATTAGGGTTTATTAACGTATTACAAGTGAGATTGATAGCATATATAGAGTCTCAAGTATATAAGTATAATTGCATTTAAGTATGAGAGAGTATACTGTATAAGTATGAGTATAAGTGTAAGTGTGCGTATTCGCACATTCGTGTACAATACAGATGGTATATTTTAGTTTAACCAAGATTAACGGATTACTGGCATGTGAAAAAACAGGTCAAACCATCGTGTACCGCAATGTAGACTACCCATCATCGTTAAAACGAAGAGGGTGTAAAATAGTTTACTTAACATGACCTCAAGAATATGGGCGGGCGTCACTCCTATAGCGCTACACAAGCGCTATACATATTAAGGTGTGGCTTGATCAAAGTTAATGACGAGTCTACCACATAAACATGTGAATAAACAAGTCAAACCATCGTGCACGCAATGTTGACTAGTCAATATTGTTGAATCATAGTGTAAAATAGTTTACTTGGCATGAAATAGTTTACTTAACATGACCCAAGTCTCAAGGGCGGTGCGCTACTCCTATAGCACTACGCATAGTGCTATACATGTTAAGGTGTGGTTTTATAACGAGTTTATCACATATAGTGTTCCAGTAATCCCAAATCAATTATGATGTTTAGTATGCACCTATAGAATCGTTGCGTAATAGATTTTAGTATAAATGCGAAGTTTGTCGTGCATAAATTTGATTTTAGTATAGTGTGACATTAAAAAAAATGAAGGAATAAGAATTATATAGCATAAAATGTAAGATAGCATAAGAGAGAGGCTTGTTAAAATATTGGAGTGTTTCGGTTTTAGAAACTTCGACTATTCCAAAGTGACTCGTAAGTCCTTTCGAATTAGGGAGACATGATTTGGCCTAATAGGTATAATACTCTCGTCGCCAAGCGATTAACGGTACTTTACCCTTCCAGTTAGTACATGTCCCTAATTTGATTGAAAAATACGAAACTTTGGCGAGATTAAAAATTGAGGAGCGGAACCAGTCATCAAGGTGTGGATGTTAATCCTGGCTTGACAATTTCGTCCCAAATTGTGGTTTATTGAACGTATCAAGATATAATCTCGAATCGTCAATAAGAATCCACTAGATTATGAAATGAAACTCCTATCCAGATATGGATATCACTCCTGACTTGATGGTGAATTTCGTGCGAAATAACATGTAAAACGGATTGAAACTCGTCACCAATGGCGGGAATCACCCCTGTATTGATGAGTTATTTCGATTGGGGAACAAGAATATACTCAAAAGCGTGTGTTGTGTTTCATGTCTTAGGAAAGACATATTGTAAGTTTTAGGATCAAAAGGGGGAGAAGCATGATAGAAAGAATAACTTTTTAGACAAGTATCACAAATGGTCAATGGTATGGTACTTAAACTATAGGCTAGGTCGAACATGACAATTCTACCTAATTCTCTATAGTTATGGCTCTGATACCAATCTGTAACACCCCTGCCCCTCGTTATCAACAATATTGTCCGTTTTGCCCGCTAAGAGCTCACGGATTTGTTTTTTGTTGCCCCGGTGGAGACTTCCTAGGAGGTCACCCATCTTTGGGACTACTCCCACCTGAGCATGCTTAACTGTGGAGTTCTCCTCTCATCCACTAGCATTAAGCTCAAAACGCGTTGGTGATTTAAGAGGTAGGGCACCAGGAATCTCTCCTGTCCACGGACGATGTTGGGAGGTATGCCATTAGGTGTTATAATCACCCCCTAAGGGACTCATTGTCCTCGATGAGGTTTTACCCCAACATGTAGGAGGTTGCCATTATCCTCGATGAGGTTTTTTGCCCCACATTTGGGAGGTTGCCATTAGGTGTTACAATCACCCCCCTAAGGGACTCATCGTCCTCGATGAGGTTTTACCCCAACAACCTGAACGACACAGGAGTGGCTCTGATACACTCTGTAACACCCCTGCCCCTCGTTATCACCAATATTGTCCGCTTTGCCCCCGATGGGTGGCCCATCCAGGAACTCACGGCTCTGATACCAATCTGTCACACCCAACCGATGGCGGAAACATCGGGATGAGATGAAAACTAGATTGCAAGAGGCTTCATAACGCTAATTGTGTCATGTGTTTAATAATTACCTTTTTACATAGTTTAAATCAAATAATACAAAATTTAGATCCCGACACGTAACAAATATAATTTTATTTCATTGATAACGATTTAATACAAGATATTGAAACGAGATACATGTTTGAAACAAATACAATACAATAAGTATTTAAAGTTTAAATGCGTTTCTAGGCAATCCTACTAGATTCCATGTGTCATCAAAATTCCTGCAACATGTATTAAAAGCATTGATCTATACAAAGTATTGGCGAGCATACAAGTTTGAAATTAATTGTAAGTATAAAAGTTGGTTTTGATTGTGACAAGTATATATTCAAGTCGAATCGCACGAATATGTAGACCACTTTCGCATAACATAGCATATAATCGAATTCCTTAACTAGCATGCATAGTATTCTAAGCATAACGATATCATGAGAATACAAGTCAAAACTAATAAGCATAAACAAACTCAAGCATAACAAGTAGCATGTATAGACGAGTTTAAACTAACGCATATAACTCACATAAGCGTAACAGATGGCACATTTGGTATTGTGAACACATTTAATTTTGTTTAAAATAAATTTTGTAATTTATACATGTTGCACCCCAAAATGCATTAAAGTGTAAAAAGGGGGTCGAGTATGCTCACGGTTTTGCAAAGCTTCCTTTGGTGATTCCGTGAAGAGTTGGAGGTTGGAGCTTCAAGCTTTCTTTAAAACACTTAGTGTTTTCTTTTAGAACTCTTAGAGTTCTCTTCCTTGCTTGGAAGATTTGAGAGAAGTAGAGAGGTTGAGAGAAGAATGGTGTGAAGAAAATGGTAGAAAGTGGTTGATATTTATAGGTAGAGAATGTGGAAAAGGGTGAAATATGATTGGTTAAAAAAAGTGGAAGAGGATTGAAAAGATGTTTTGTGGAGAAATGAGGTGGAAAAAGGTGAAATATGACTGGTTAAAAAAGGTGGAATATGATTGAAAAGATGATTGGTGGAAAAAGGAGGTGGAAAAGTGTGAAATATGATTGGTAAAAAAGGTGGAATATGATTGAAAAGATGATTGGTGGAGAAAGGAGGTGAAAATGGTGAAATATGATTGTTAAAGAAGGTGGAAGAGGATTGATGAGATGGAAAGATGATTGGTATATTTCTTGGTATTTCTTGAGTATATATTATGTTATTAAGTATATAAAAAGTATAAAAGTATAATTCAAGTATTGAGGATGTGCGTATAAGTATTTATACGTATAATTTTTCGGTTTGCGTATAAATACGTATTTAAATGATCGGTTGTGTGAATAAAAAAATATATATAAAATATGAATTTTTTATGATTAATGCCTCGAGTTGTGAGATTGAAATTAAAATACGAACGTAAGGTTTCTAAAATTAGAATACGGATACAGACATTTTTAAAATAGAAATACGAAGATACGAGGCGTTACACGAATAACAATTAATATATATATTATACACACACATATATTTTTATTATGTTTTTAACGCCCGAATTATGATACAAATATTTATTTTCTAAAAATAAGGATGCGAAAAAAGCGAGGCGTTACAAATAAAATATATATTCTGTTTAGAACAATGTTTATTTGAGCTTGTATTTTCCTTGTTTTGGATATTTGAAGTTTTAATTCCAACTTAATAAATATGAAACCTTTTAGTAAATGTCATGAGCTTTGGTGATAACCCAATTATGCCCCGACTTCTATTTCCGCTGCGGGTCGGGTGTGACAGATTAGTATCAGAGCTTGTGACTATAGGGATATAGGATAGGTTATTAGACCCTTAGAGCCTATACTATATTTGATTAGATTTTAATTATTTATGTGTTACATGCAAAACTCATGATGTTTATATGTTTCATGTTTATTTCTCACACACAAATACATGCAATCACTCCCACTACTACATGATTATATGTGATGTTCATTATAGTTTATATGTTGTTAACATATTGCCATGAAGCCATCACCATTCACAATTTTCCTGATTTCTTCTCAAATATTTTGCAATGTTTTCATGTTTTTCATTCACATCAAAGTGAGTTCTACGACGGGCATGTAGTAACTGGAAGGGTACGAGTACCGGTAGTCGGAACGTCCTATCTAGGCTTGGCATTCGTATAAATCTAAAATAATGGACCAGTTTGCCTACCTGGGGACTAACAATGAGAGTACAAAGGACCTATTAGGCCAAAGCATGCCACACCAAACGTCGTGTGAACTAACCCTACTTTGAGTTGTCATTTTTTCTATACCTGGACACATCCTGACCTTATCCCTTACAATTATTTTTTACGATTTTCATTCGGGTGATGCAAGCATTAACAGACCAACACCAATGTGAACCCCTACCAAGCCCAATAGTCATGGGGGCCCACGTGACTACCAAGGCCGAAGTATGGGAGACATTGGGAGGCCCAATCTTAAGCAAGCCCAAGACATCCTATGGATGTAGTTAATTTCTTGTTTCATTTATTTTAATTGTTGTTTTCACTTGTTACGACACATGACACCTAAAAACGTTCAATTCTTAAACTCGCTACTTATTTCCTGTAGATGTCTAATAGACACTCTCGAGGCGGTAGAAGGTCAGGAAGATCTAGCGAACGTATGGCCACTCAAATCGCTCAACAGATGGCTGCCGTACAACCTGATATCGTTGTGCAAGTTCAACAAGCACTTGCTGCCAATCCCATCAACCCCACCAACCAAGAAGGGCAAAATATCGCTAATCCTCCTCCCAACACCACCAAATGTACCTACAAACACTTCAAATCCTGCGATCCCCCAAGATACGAAGGGACTGAAGGTGTCACTGATCTCATCCGTTTGTTTGAGGAGATGGAAAGCGCCTTTCTCAATTGCGATTGTCCTGATGATCGCAAGGTGCGTTATGCAACTGGTCGTTTGTTTGGCGTAGCACTTACCTGGTGGAACACAGAAAAGGGGAAGCGAGGTACTGAAGTTGCTATGGCCTTGACTTGGGATGAGTTAAGGGAAATTATGACGAGACGCTTCTGTCCAAGAAGCGAAATCAAGAAACTGGAAGATGAGTTTTACTCATTAAAGCAAAAGAAGGGAGACCACACCACCTACAAAAAGAGGTTTCTCGAGTTGAATCAGATGGTCCCCAACCTGTTCACTCTGCTCTATCGTCTAATTGAGCATTACATTCGAGGTCTTCCCTCGAAAATTCAAGATTCTGTGTTAAGTACTTCACCTGCAACACTCGAAGCTGCCATGGAGCTGGCTACCGAACTTACGGAAAATCGCATTCGAAATGGCGATTTTAAAGAAGAGAAAAAGAAAGATAAGGCATCTGCTGAAACTCCAACCCCAACTCCGACAGGTTCGTCTTCCAAATTCGCTGGCAAAAGGAAGCGCAACGGGAAAAATTTTGCCGTTACCCAAAGTAATTCCCCTATCACTGCTGCCCCAATCACACAAGTCGCCCCTCAAGCCGCCCCATTCAAGAAGCCATACACTGGTCCACACCCAAAATGCAACCGATGCCAATACCATCATCCTCCTGAGAACCCCTGCCAATACTGCACAAGTTGTGGCCGTGCAGGTTACACGATTCAAACCTGCCGTATTCCCCAAAAGCTAAACCACAACCAGCCTCAAGCCCAAACCAATAATCAAATGGTGGGCCAAGCCCAAAACCAACAACCCTTTCTCTTACCACCTGCTCAACCATGGCTCAACCCTACTACCAACCCAATTACCCAATGATGCAACCTGTCAGAGCATGCTTCAACTATGGCGATCCAACCCATTTTCGTAACACATGCCCACGCCTGGTGAACATCATAAATGCCCAAGCTCAAGCCAATCCGGTGAACCAAGCCAACCAAGCTAATCCACCTGCTAGAGGAAGGGCTTTCAACATCAATGCCAACCAAGCTAGGGCTGATAATAATGTGGTTAACGGTACGTTTCTTATTAACGGTAGTTATGCATCCATACTGTTTGATACCGGTGCGGATAAGAGTTTTGTGTCCTTAGAATTCGAATCCATTCTTGATTTACCCGCGTTAGTCTCGCTGAACCATTCACGGTGGAAGTTACTGATGGTGAACCTATTGCGTTAGACTCGATTATTCGTGATTGTACTCTTACTCTTAATGACCACGATTTCCCAATTGATCTTATTCCTATGAAGTTGGGTAGTTTCGATATTATCATCGGTATGGACTGGCTTAGTCAACATCACGCCGAAGTTGTTTGCCACGAGAAGTTTATTCGAATTCCTCTCGCTAACGGTCAAACTCTGCGTATCTTTGGAGAAACTCCTTCTAAAGGGCTCAAATTGATGTCATGTCTTAAAGCTCGAAGATATCTTCGCAAGGATTGTATCGCGTTTCTAGCTCATATCGTCGAGAAAGGAGGCAAGGAAAGGAAGCCGAAGATATTCCCATCGTTAAAGAATTTCCTCAAGTTTTTCCCGATGACGTTTCAGGACTTTCTCCTGTGCGAGAAGTCAAATTTCGAATCGATCTTGTACCTGGTGCTACACCAGTAGCAAAATCTCCATATTGGTTAGCCCCATCTAAGATGCAAGAGTTAGCTAGTCAGCTGCAAGAGTTGACTGACAAGGGATTTATACGTCCTAGCTCATCACCATGGGGTGCGCCTGTTCTTTTTGTAAAGAAGAAAGATGGAACTTTTCATATGTGCATCGATTATAGAGAGCTCAACAAGCTGACCATCAAGAATCGCTATCCATTACCTCGTATTGATGATCTTTTAGATCAACTTCAAGGTGCCACCTGTTTTTCAAAGATCAACCATCGTTCTGGTTATCATCAACTTAGAGTGCATGAATAAGATATTCCAAAGACTGCGTTTCGAACTCGTTATGGCCACTATGAATTCATGGTTATGCCTTTTGGTTTGACCAATGCCCCTGCTGTTTTCATGGATTTGATGAATAGGGTGTGTAAACCCTATCTCGATCGAATTTTTATAGTTTTCATTTATGATATTCTTATCTACTCTAAGACCAAATCTGATCATGAGCGACATCTTCGACTTATTCTAACACTCCTGATAACCGAAAAGCTTTATGCTAAGTTCTCAAAATGTGAATTCTGGTTAAAAGAGGTACAATTTCTTGGTCATGTCGTCAATGACAAAGGGATTCATGTTGACCCTGCAAAGATCAAAGCGGTACAAGAGTGGCAAGTGCCACGTACTCCTACTGAAGATAGGTCATTTCTTGGTCTAGCTGGTTATTATCGTCGTTTCATCGCAAACTTTTCTCGTATCGCCATTTCACTCACAGCCTTGACTAACATAGGAAAACCCTTTATTTGGGGACCCAAGTAAGAAGAGGCTTTCCAAGATTTGAAGCAAAAGCTTTGTGATGCTCTTATTCTTACACTTCCTGATGGTTGCGAATACTTTGTGGTTTATTGTGATGCATCAGGACAAGGGTTAGGTTGCGTACTAATGCAAAGAGGAAAGGTGATAGCCTATGCCTCGAGACAACTCAAGGTGCATGAAAAGAATTATACCACTCACGACCTAGAACTTGGAGCAGTCGTGTTCACCCTTAAGATATGGAGACATTATCTCTATGGTACCAAGTGTGAAATCTACACCGACCACAAGAGTCTCCAACATATCTTCAATCAGAAAGAGTTAAAAATGAGGCAACGACGATGGGTCGAACTCCTAAATGACTATGATTGTGAAATTCGATATCATCCTGGCAAGGCTAATGTTGTGGCTGACGCTCTCAGCCGTAAGGAGTATGCAAAATCCATTCATATTTTGTGTTATCAAATTGTGACTGATCTTCAAAACCGAATTAGAGCAGCTCAACATATTTTCGTCATGGAAAATGATGTGCGAGTTGAATTGTCTTGTGGAGCGGAAACCAAATTAGAATCCAAGTCCGATGGTATTCTCTATTACTTGAATCGTATTAGGGTACCTGATCGTGATGATCTTCGTATTTTTCTCATGAGCGAGGCTCACAAAACTCGATACTCTATTCATCCGGGAGCCGATAAGATGTACCATGATCTATGGTGTAACATTTGTCAAAAACGGGTTTCCAAAACCCGCTCCGTTTTGTAATCGAATATCAAGTTATAAAAATCACGCTGAATATTTATGATTATTTTGACTTAAAATGATACATAATTAATAGATAAACTAAACTATAAAAAGAATATTTGATAAAAAGCTAAAACAAAATAAATAAAAAATATGATGCTGGCGGGACTCGAACCCGGGTCAGCCGGTTACAACTTCAAATACTTAACACACACACACATCACCACTCCGCCACTTGTTTGTTTTCTGTCATCTTTAGGAAACAAATAGGTTTTATGGACTAAGGTAAATCAATCGATTTTACCAATTGTAACTGAAATCGGTTATCAAACACCCAAAGTCGATCTGGATACTCGCGATTCAGCGAGTATAACCGATAAACTGACGATTCCAATCAATGCTGCCATGAATGTAACTTGAATTCGGAAGTGGATCGGTTTAATAACCGAAAGTTTTCAATTCTCGGATTACTTCAATCCTAGACCCTTCCTGCGACTCAAACACTCTGCAAGACTTTCAATTACATTTCCGCAACCTTACAGTCCACCAGAGAAGCTTAAATCAACTCTCCGGAAAAATTCTGCAAGTCGCCGGAAAACCGGGACTCACATCCACACGGTATTTCCTTCGACTCTTTCTGTTTCAATCATGTGATTAATCGGTCACTAACACAACTCCACCATCAGAATCGATCCTAGTCAACGTTTGTCGAAAATCCTACCTTCGCCGGAAAACTCCTGAAACTTCCGGAAACACATCAGGAACTGGTATGATCTTCCAAACTTCTGTTAAACTTTGTTTAAGTGCCTCAACTTCTTAAATAATCGAACAAAGCTGTTAATTGGTTTCAACAGCCGGAGTTCACTTTCAGAACCGACGAACCTCTGCCGGAATTCTGTGAACAACATTAATCGGTACATCTTTTTCCTCAAACTCTCTCCATTCTTTACTGTTAAATTACTTATAATGTTTGAAAAGCGTATATGTCATGAATCGGTCATAACAGTCGGAATATGTTTGCTGGGTAAAATCAACGAAGAAGACGAAGACACAATATAACATAAGATTAATAAAATCGATAAAATGAACGGGTTAGACACACAGTCCAGCGGTGGACTGTGTGCAAAATACACACGCACGTCCCGAGTTCGATCCCTGCTACACGCATTCCTTGTGTAATAAAATGCCTTTTTGATTAAAAACTAAACCGGGTTAACTCAGTTAGTTGTTAAGTATAATAAAAACCGAGATAATAACCAGGTTAGACACACAGTCCAGCGGTGGACTGTGTGCAACATTAAGTCATACGTCGCGCGTTCGAAACCCGTCACTAGCACCGGTCCGTTGAATTAAAATGTTTTTGCAATTAAAAGAATTTCGGTTAAACTGAATAAGTATATAAATATAATTAAAAACAAGATTATTTCGGGTTAGACACGTAGCTCAGTTGGTAGAGCTGCGTGCACGCGTACGGGAGGTCTCGGGTTCGAGCCTCACCCAGCGCAAACCATGTCGCTGACCGAACCGGTCAACAAGTCAACAGGTCAACGGTCAACGGTCAACGGTCAACGCTAAATAAACAATTTTTTTTATATTTTTATTTATTTAATTTAATTTAAAAATCAATTAAAAATACTTAAAAATAACATTTTTAAAGATAGAAAATAGCCTTGAACTCACAAAAATATATCTAAAAAATTTCATTAAAACCCTTAATAAAAATCACTCATTTAATATATTTTTCCGTTATTATTTAGGTTAGTAATTCTCGTTGTTCCGCTCATCTAATCCGTGCGCATCTCACCATATCCAATCCAACGCACCCAATGTGAGTGAATCTTTACAAATTCCCCGTTTTAATCACGTTTTGGGGTGTATCATGTGTCTTGTTATATATATATATTATAGTTAAACCATTGTGCATACGTCATATCATGAACATGTGTATTCAGTTTGTTTCAACTGTTGTGTAGTTATTGTTGGATGCAATTTATTATTTTCAATACATGCAATTTCATAGGCCGCCGCTCCCCATTACATTATGAGCGTTGAGCATGTTCCCCATTTCATTATGAGGTTGAACCTGGCGTGCCCACATACGATTGGCTCCGTTTGATTGAGCCTTGATCGCACAGACATTTTACATTTTCAGTACATGCAATACGATCGGCTCCGTTTGATTGAGCCTTGATCGCACAGTTTCAATTATGTTATTTATTGTATGATGTTGGTATGTTCATGTATGCTATCATATGTTATTGTATGTTATAGTTGTGATTGCTATTTGCCACTGCTTGATTATTTACATTTGCTCATTTATGATTATGCACAATTTTTCATTGATAAACTAACAAGTAATTCATTAATAAATGTTTATCTAATAAGGTTCACTCGCCAACTTATGTTGACCCAAAAACCCCCATTTATACACATGATACAGGTGAATCAGCAGCAGCTAGGAACACATAGGATTGGACTAGAAGAATAAAATGATTTAGAGTTGGGATTGTTATGATTGGTTTATTTTCTTTGTATTGTATGAACATGTTTGGATATTTGGAAATGTAACTTTGACTTTATTAAATATGAAACATATTAGTAAATGTCATGAGCTTTGGTGATAACCCAATTATGCCCCGACTCTTATTCCGCTGCGGGTCGGGGTGTGACAGATTGGTATCAGAGCCATGACTATAGGGATGTAGGATTGGTTATTAGACCCTTAGAGCCTATACTATAGTTGATTAGAAACTTATAAGGATTTTTGTGTGCTACATGCCAAATTTCATGATGTTTATATGTTTTATGTTAAATGTTACATTCAATATTATGCAAGCATGTTCATAAGTATGTATTATCATATAATGCCTATCATGAATCATATACTCATAACATATCACATCCATGAAAGCACACACCCACATCATGATTGCTTTTACAATGATTTTTGTGTTTTCTAATCTCATCAAAGTGAGTTCTCATGACGGGCATGTAGTAACTGGAAGGGTACCAGTACCGGTAGTCGGAACGTCCTGTCTAGGCTGGCATTCGTATAAATCCAAAATAAAGGACCAGTTTGCCTACCTGGGGACTAACGACGAGAGTACGAAGTACCTATTAGGCCAAAGCATGCTATACCCAAACGTCGTGTGAGCTAACCCCACTTTGAGTTGTCATTGTGTCTACACCTGGACACGTTCCGACCAAACATCTCATGAACATATTTTGTGGTTTGCATTCGGGTGATGCGAGTGTTAAATTGCCAATACTAATGTGAATCCTACCAAGCCAATAGCCATGGGGGCCCACATGACTATATAGGTGAAGGTATGGGGGACATTTGAGGCCCAACATGAGCAAACCCAAGACATCCTATGGATGTAGTTGCATTATTGATATTTATGTTATTTTCATTTTCTTAAAGACACATGACACCTAAAAATACTCCATAAACTCACAATCTCCTTATGTACGTTCCTGTAGATGTCGTCTAGACAACAACGAAGGGGTAAAAGGTCAGGAAGGTCTCAGGAACGCTTGGCCACACAAATCGCGAAACAAATGGCCACGATACTGCCTGACATTGTGGTCCAAGTACAACAAGCCCTCGCTACAAATCCTACTCATCCTCCCCAACAATATGACCAGAACATCGACAACCCTCCTACCAGCAAGTGCTCTTACAAACATTTCAAGTCTTGTGATCCTCCTAAATTTGAAGGGACCGAAGGTGTCACTGCCCTCCTCCACTGGTTTGAGGAGATGGAAAACACTTTTCTCAACTGCGATTGTCCTGAGGATCGCAAGGTTCGATACGCCACCGGGAGACTATTTGGGGTAGCTCTCACCTGGTGGAATACTGAAAAGGGGAAGAGGGGAATTGATGATGCAATGGCCTTAACGTGGGAGGAGTTAAGGGAAATCATGACTAGGCGTTTCTGTCCTAGGAATGAGATTAAAAAGTTGGAGGACGAATTTCATTCTTTAAAGCAAAAGGAGGGAGATCATACCATCTACAACAAGAGGTTCTTGGAATTGAACCAAATGGTCCCTAACTTGTTCACCCCAACTTATCGCTTGGTTGAGCATTATATTCGAGGTCTTCCCTCGAAAATTCAAGATTCAGTTCTCAGCACTTCACCAGCAACACTTGAAGCTACTATGGAACTAGCCACTGAACTGACCGAAAATCGCATTCGAAACGGTAAATTCAAAGAGGAGAAGAAGAAAGCCCCTATTGAGGCTCAAACTTCAAACCATTCTGGTTCCTCCTCGAAGTTTACTGGTAAAAGGAATCGAAGCACAAGAAACTTCGCCGTCACACAAACCAATTACCCTATTCCTGCTGCACCCATTACCCAAGTCGCCCCTTCACCTGCACCATACAAAAGACCATACTCTGGCCCATTACCAAAATGCAACCGTTGCCAATACCACCATTCTCCTGATCATCCTTGCCAATATTGCACCGGCTGTGGTCGCGCAGGTCATACTGTTCAAACCTGTCGCATACCTCAGCGAACGAACCGTCACCAGCCTTCAACCCAAACCCACCAACAAATAATGGGTCAAGCCCAACAACCCCTATTACTACCACCTACCCAACATTTAGCCCAAACCTACTATCAACCCAACTATCCCATGGTACAACCTATGCGGGCTTGCTACAATTGTGGAGATCCAAGCCATTTTAGAAACACTTGTCCACGTTTGGTGAACATCATTCATGCCCAAGCTTAAGCAAATCCGGTGAATCAAGCTAACCAAGCTCCACCACCTGCAAGAGGAAGAGCTTATAACATCAACACCAATACTGTTGAAAATAATAACGGCCCAAACGAATCACCCAACTAATTTCTCCTCGCCAAGAATCAAGACTCAACTCTAATCGTCTAGTTTTAATGTTTTCTTTATGTTATCTACATCTTTCCGTATTCCAGTTGTAAAATTTGGAAATTATGTATCCAAGAATTTTAATGCGATTTGATATTACAGTTTTGTTCTATACTCATTGATTTAACATTTATATCATCATACATCTCGACGTATCTCGATCTCATCATTTAAAGAAGTTGGGTTGTGTCACACTTTTACATAGACTGACCCCTTCATCAAAACCAACGAGAGAGGTACTGTCAACATTTAGTCATGTATCATTTCAGAATTGAGACTCAAGTTTTGTTTCTTGTGTTGTTTATGTTTTAGAGTCACATAGAACTGATCATGATTTACTGATAAAGCCAATGAAAATTTGACAAGGATATGGTGGATACGCCACTGGTACTTCCTATATATAAGTATTCTTGGCAAAGAATCAAAAGCATTACCAGGAGGTTATGAAAAGTTCTGCGTAGGTTTAAATATCGTCATGGTTGAAGTTTTTGTTTATGATCATTACAAATGCATCGGTTCCCTCAAAACTGTTATAAATAAAATCGTAAGCGACATCAAAGATCAACATCCGAGAAGCCCAGCATGTTTCAGTAACAGAAAGGAGACGTACGCAAGGAGCCGTCTTATGGAGCTGAACTTAAAATTGAAACCAAATCCGACGGTATGCTATACTGTCTAGATCGCATATGGATT
The DNA here is from genome assembly GCA_947069175.1 of Scalesia atractyloides. Lineage (NCBI taxonomy): Eukaryota > Viridiplantae > Streptophyta > Magnoliopsida > Asterales > Asteraceae > Scalesia > Scalesia atractyloides. The sequence continues at coordinate 30,987,727 of CAMTDV010000012.1, forward strand.
CCTGACCACAATAACCTTCGTGATATTTTTCTTATGAATGAGGCGCACAAAACACGATATTCTATACACCCAGGAGCCGACAAGATGTATCAAGACCTTTGATACATCTACTGATGGCCTGGAATGAAAAAGGATATTGTTGATTTTGTTTCCAAGTGCTTTTCATGTTCCAAAATAAAAGCTGAACATCAAAGACCCTCAGGACTTCTGATCCAACCGGAAATACCTATATGGAAGTGGGAAAATATAACCATGGATTTCATTACCAGGTTACCTCGCACTTCTGGTGGGTATGACACTATATGGGTAATAATTGACCGACTTACAAAACCAGCTCACTTTATTCCTATTCGCGAAGATTTCAAGAAGCGAAAAGCTAGCTCGTATTTGTATCAGCAAAAATCGTATGTCGATATGGTGTACCGTTAAGCATTATTTCTGATCGTGGTGGTCGTTTCACTTCACGAACATGGCAAGCAGTACAAGCCGCCATGGGCACACGATCAGATCTCAGTACCGCCTATCACCCTCAAACTGATGGTCAATCTGAACGCACCATACAAACTCTTGAAGATATGCTTCGAGCATGTGTCATAGATTTCAAGGGAAATTGGGACGCTCATCTCCCATTAGTTGAATTTTCGTGCAACAACAGCTATCGTTCAAGCATCGGCATGGCACCTTTTGAAGCCTTATATGGTCGTAAGTGCCGATCTCCTGTATGTAGGCACGAAATTGAGGAAGCTCAAATCACTGGTCCAGAATTGATCCAAGAAACCGCAGACAAGATCCATCAAATCCGAAACAATCTTTTAGCGACCCAAAGTTGTCAAAAGAGTTATGCAGACAAACGACGGAAGCCTTTAGAGTTTAACATTGGTGATCATGTATTTCTAAAAGTATCACCGTGGAAGGGAGTAGTTCGTTTTGGTCAAAAAGGGCAAGCTAGCACCACGCTACGTAGGGCCTTTCAAGATACTCGAAAGAGTAGGACCTATAGCTTACAAGCTTGATCTACCAGAAGAACTCAACAGAATTCATCTCACATTCCACGTATCAAACTTGAAGAAGTGTCACGAAAACCTCCACATCCCTCTGGAAGATATTCAGATTGATGAATCTATGCATATTATTGAAAGACCTGTAGAGATCATGGATTTCGGAGAAAACGTCTTCAACGAAGTCGCATTCCAATTATTAGGGTACGCTGGGAGTCGAAATGGGGACCTGAGTTTACTTGGGGACGTGAAGACTTAGTGCGCGAACAATACCCGCACCTTTTTCCTACTACTATTACTTAAATTTCGGGACGAAATTTCTAAAAGTAGGGGATACTGTAACATTTGTCAAAAACGGGTTTCCAAAACCCGCTCCGTTTTGTAATCGAATATCAAGTTATAAAAATCACGCTGAATATTTATGATTATTTTGACTTAAAATGATACATAATTAATAGATAAACTAAACTATAAAAAGAATATTTGATAAAAAGCTAAAACAAAATAAATAAAAAAATATGATGCTGCCGGGACTCGAACCCGGGTCAGCCGGTTACAACTTCAAAGACTTAACACACACACACATTACCACTCCGCCACTTGTTTGTTTTCTGTCATCTTTAGGAAACAAATAGGTTTTATGGACTAAGGTAAATCAATCGATTTTACCAATTGTAACTGAAATCGGTTATCAAACACCCAAAGTCGATCTGGATACTCGCGATTCAGCGAGTATAACCGATAAACTGACGATTCCAATCAATGCTGCCATGAATGTAACTTGAATTCGGAAGTGGATCGGTTTAATAACCGAAAGTTTTCAATTCTCGGATTACTTCAATCCTAGACCCTTCCTGCGACTCAAAACACTCTGCAAGACTTTCAATTACATTTCCGCAACCTTACAGTCCACCGGAGAAGCTTAAATCAACTCGCCGGAAAAATTCTGCAAGTCGCCGGAAAACCGGGACTCACATCCACACGATATTTCCTTCGACTCTTTCTGTTTCAATCATGTGATTAATCGGTCACTAACACAACTCCACCATCAGAATCGATCCTAGTCAACGTTTGTCGAAAATCCTACCTTCGCCGGAAAACTCCTGAAACTTCCGGAAACACACCGGGAACTGGTATGATCTTCCAAACTTCTGTTAAACTTTGTTTAAGTGCCTCAACTTCTTAAATAATCGAACAAAGCTGTTAATTGGTTTCAACAGCCGGAGTTCACTTTCAGAACCGACGAACCTCTGCCGGAATTCTGTGAACAACATTAATCGGTACATCTTTTTCCTCAAACTCTCTCCATTCTTTACTGTTAAATTACTTATAATGTTTGAAAAGCGTATATGTCATGAATCGGTCATAACAGTCGGAATATGTTTGCTGGGTAAAATCAACGAAGAAGACGAAGACACAATATAACATAAGATTAATAAAAATCGATAAAATGAACGGGTTAGACACACAGTCCAGCGGTGGACTGTGTGCAAAATACACACGCACGTCCCGAGTTCGATCCCTGCTACAAACGCATTCCTTGTGTAATAAAATGCCTTTTTGATTAAAAACTAAACCGGGTTAACTCAGTTAGTTGTTAAGTATAATAAAAACCGAGATAATAACCAGGTTAGACACACAGTCCAGCGGTGGACTGTGTGCAACATTAAGTCATACGTCGCGCGTTCGAAACCCGTCACTAGCACCGGTCCGTTGAATTAAAATGTTTTTGCAATTAAAAGAATTTCGGTTAAACTGAATAAGTATATAAATATAATTAAAAACAAGATTATTTCGGGTTAGACACGTAGCTCAGTTGGTAGAGCTGCGTGCACGCGTACGGGAGGTCTCGGGTTCGAGCCTCACCCAGCGCAAACCATGTCACTGACCGAACCGGTCAACAAGTCAACAGGTCAACGGTCAACGCTAAATAAACAAATTTTTTTATTTTTTTATTTATTTAATTTAATTTAAAAATCAATTAAAAATACTTAAAAATAACATTTTTAAAGATAGAAAATAGCCTTGAACTCACAAAAATATATCTAAAAAATTTCATTAAAACCCTTAATAAAATCCACTCATTTAATATATTTTTCCGTTATTATTTAGGTTAGTAATTCTCGTTGTTCCGCTCATCTAATCCGTGCGCATCTCACCATCTCCAATCCAACGCACCCAATGTGAGTGAATCTTTACAAATTCCCCGTTTTAATCACGTTTTGGGGTGTGTCATGTGTCTTGTTATATATATATATATTATAGTTAAACCATTGTGCATACATCATATCATGAACATGTGTATTCAGTTTGTTTCAACTGTTGTGTAGTTATTGTTGGATGCAATTTATTATTTTCAGTACATGCAATTTCATAGGCCGCCGCTCCCCATTACATTATGAGCGTTGAGCATGTTCCCCATTTCATTATGAGGTTGAACCTGGCGTGCCCACATACGATCGGCTCCGTTTGATTGAGCCTTGATCGCACAGACATTTTACATTTTCAGTACATGCAATACGATCGGCTCCGTTTGATTGAGCCTTGATCGCACAGACAATTTACATTTTCAGTACATGCAATACGATCGGCTCCGTTTGATTGAGCCTTGATCGCACAGTTTCAATTATGTTATTTATTGTATGATGTTGGTATGTTCATGTATGCTATCATATGTTATTGTATGTTATAGTTGTGATTGCTATTTGCCACTGCTTGATTATTTACATTTGCTCATTTATGATTATGCACAATTTTTCATTGATAAACTAACAAGTAATTCATTAATAAATGTTTATCTAATAAGGTTCACTCGCCAACTTATGTTGACCCAAAAACCCCCATTTATACACATGATACAGGTGAATCAGCAGCAGCTAGGAACACATAGGATTGGACTAGAAGAATAAAATGATTTAGAGTTGGGATTGTTATGATTGGTTTATTTTCTTTGTATTGTATGAACATCTTTGGATATTTGGAAATGTAACTTTGACTTTATTAAATATGAAACATATTAGTAAATGTCATGAGCTTTGGTGATAACCCAATTATGCCCCGACTCTTATTCCGCTGCGGGTCGGGGTGTGACATATGGCACTTCTACTGGTGGCCTGGCATGAAGAAAGATATTGCTATATTTGTTTCTAAGGGCCTTATATGTTCCAAAGTGAAAGCTGAACATCAAAGACCTTCAGGACTCCTTGTCCAACCCGAAATACCTGTATGGAAGTGGGAAAATACAACCATGGATTTCATTACCAGGTTACCTCGCACCTCCAGTGGGTATGACACCATTTGGTTTATCATTGATCGTCTCTCTAAATCAGCTCATTTCATTCCAATCCATGAAGATTTCAAGAACGAGAAGTTAGCTCGTATCTATATCATTGAAATTATAAGCCGTCATGGTGTACCCTTTAGTATCATTTCAGATCGAGACGATCGTTTTACTTCACGAACATGGCAAGCTGTACAGTCCGCTATGGGTACACGTCTAGATCTCAGCACTGCCTTTCACTCTCAAACTGATGGTCAATCTGAACGCACCATACAAACCCTTGAAGATATGTTGCGAGCATGTGTCATAGACTTCAAAGGCAATTGGGACACTCACTTACCGTTAGTTGAATTCTCGCACAACAATAGTTATCATTCAAGCATCGGTATGGCTCCTTTTGAACCTTATATGGTCGAAAGTGCCGATCTCTGGTATGTTGGCACGAAATTGGTGAAGCACAAATCACTGGACCTGAATTGATTCAAGAAACGACTGACAAAATCCTCCAAATTCGAAATAATCTTCTAGCAGCTCGAAGTCGTCAAAAGAGTTACGCTGACAAACGACGAAAGCCATTGAAGTTTTGTGTTGGTGATCAAGTACTTTTGAAAGTATCACCGTGGAAGGGAGTGGTTCGTTTTGGTCAAAAGGGCAAGCTAGCATCACGCTATGTGGGACCATTCAAGATACTCAAAAGAGTAGGACCTGTAGTATACAAGCTTAACCTACCAGAAGAACTCAACAGAATTCATCCCCAATTCCATGTATCAAACTTGAAAAAGTGCCTCGCCGACGAAAATCTTCATATTCCTTTAGACGATATTAAAATCGATGAATCCATGCACTTCGTTGAAAGACCAGTAGAAATCATGGATTTCGGTGAAAAGCGTTTGAGACAAAGTCGTATTCCAATAGTCAGGGTGCATTGGGAGTTAAAACGATGACCTGAGTTTACTTGGGAACGTGAAGACTCAATGCGCGAAAAATACGCGCATCTCTTTCCAGTTGCAGCTACTACTTAAATTTCGAGATGAAATTTCTAAAAGTAGGGGATACTGTAACATTTCTATAAATCGGGTTTCAAAAACCCGCACCGTTTATTAATCAAGTACTTGTTATTTTGTTTGTCACGTATTTACTAGCATTAGTTAATATTTTTTTTTTTATTTATTAGCAAAGGTGGTAGAATTAAAAGTTTTTAATTAATAATAATAAATATTAATAGGTGAATTAAATTAAACTTAAAAATAATAAAACAAAAATAAAAGGGGAAAACCAAGAGTCGAACCCGGGTCACTCCCTAAGTCACGCACACAAGATTCGAAACTAGAAAGCGCCAATCATCCTCATCAAATTCAATCAATGCTTTCGGTTACCTGCTCATGTATAACTGATCTTTTAATCAGTTTCAATCGGTAATCATGTATAATGATTATAACCGATTTGAAGTTAATGACCGAGGGGTTATAATTGAGACTCAAGAAGATTATAAATACCGGTTAAATCCACTCCATACCGTCGTCCATTACTCATTAATTCGAATTCTTTTGCTCTCTCCAAATCTCGCCGAAATTGTCTGTAGTCGTCGGAAAATCCCCACCGAAAAACCAGAATCTTCAAATTATCGGTACATCTTTCACGCTATTATTTGTAATTGCATTAAAACCTTTTAAATTCTTTAAATTTCATATCTGTAACAATGGTACATCCTGGCATGATCGAAGATCAATGCCGGGTTCTGTACAAATGAAGAAGATGAACTGTAACAAGTGGTTAAATTTAATTAAATTTCTTATATAACCGGGTTAGACACCCAGCCCAGTTGGATGGGCTGGGTGCAAAACAACTTACAGATGCGGGTTCGAGCCTCAGTGTGTGCACCGGTTATTTGATTTTAAAAACATTTTTAATTAAATGATTTCTGAATTAATGTAAACAGTATATAAGAATATTAAAAATCAAGTATCTAACGGGTTAGACACGTAGCTCAGTTGGAAGAGCTGCGTGCACGTGAACGGAAGTTCTAGAGTTCGAATCCCACCATACGCTTCTAATTCCACCATAAAACCGGTCAGGTCCCTTCTGTCAGACCTGACAATATTTTTTAATACTATTTTATTTTATTTTATTTATTTATATTACTTATATATATTTCTTTTAGTTAAAATTAACAAAAATACTTAAAAAATACAATTTCGAAGGTTATAAAATCTCCATAAAAACCACCAAAAATAACCTAAAAATCTAACAAAAAGTATTAAATAAAAATATTAATTTGTTTATATTTATCGAATTATCGTATTATTATTTTAGGTTAGTATTCGTTCATCGATCAAATCCTCAACTTGTGCGCGCTCATAATCAACCAGGAATACGCACCCACTGTGAGTGAATCCTTACAAACTCCCTTTTAAATCACGTTTTGGGGGTGTATCATGTGTCGTAAATGTTTTATTTATTTATTTAAACACTTGTGTTAATATCATTATGGGATCAAATGTGTATTTTTGTTGGTGTGATTATACATTTTATCATTTCAGTACAATCATTCATTTAAGGCCCATCAGTTCCTCATGGGATACGAGTTGAGCATCAGGTGCCTCATTAGATCGGCTCCGTTTGATTGAGCCTTGATCTCACGTTCATCATTCATCATGTCATGTGTTCACCATGGATATTATGTGGTTTGTGATTGTTTATGTATATGCATATGCTCACTTATGATACATGCACAAATTTTTAAATAACTGGTAAACCAATTGTCTAAATTGTTTTACTTAGATTCACTCGCCAACTTTTGTTGATTCGCATGATACAGGTGGACAGGCTGAGGAGAGGAACACATAGGAATGGCCTTAGAAGATTAATAAAATATATTCTGTTTAGAACAATGTTTATTTGAGCTTGTATGTTTCCTTGTTTTGGATATTTGAAGTTTAATTCCAACTTGATAAACATGAAACCTTTTAGTAAATGTTATGAGCTTTGGTGATAACCCAATTATGCCCCGACTTTTATTTCCGTTGCGGGTCGGGGTGTGACAGAAATATAGGGAAGCGACCTATGGTTGAGAAAGATCAACCTTCGAAAGGGAAGGCAAAACTTTGGACGAAGATGGAGGAGGAGGCGTTAGCCAAGGCATGGGTTAGCACTTCAAAAAGCCCATTATCGGTATATAAAAATATATAAATTTTATACCAAAACTTTATAATTATACTTTTTTTAATATAACTTTTGCAACATTTTAAAAATATAGGTAACAACCAAACCGGCGATGGGTTTTGGAAAGAAATACTATCGAAGTTTCTTGCGATAATGGAAGGTCATTATGGCGACATCGATTCCATCTCTTCGAAGTGGCGTATCCGGTCGTTAACCGGTTTTCGGCGATTTATAATAACTTGTATACTGGTCGCCGTAGTGGGATGAAGTGATGAAGACGTTTTTAAAAGGCGATGCGTAGATATGAAGATACGCATCAGACCGTTTTCCCCCACGTACGTGCTTGGGAAGTTTTGCGAACCAGTAACAAGTGGGCGCCGGTTCCAAATGAGGTTGCAACGGCTAAACAAACAAAAAGAGACCGATAGTTATAATGCGGGGGGCTTGGATGCACGATGTCAAATAAATATAAACGACAAGCCCGAATTTGACGATGAAGAGTTTTTGGTTCGAGAGGAGGAACGTCCCCCGGGCAGGGACAAATCCAAAAAGGCGATAGCTGCAAAAAAAACAAGTCGCGACGGGGGCGGTTCCAAAATGGACGAGTTTTGGCTCAGTTCAAAGCGTTCACCGAGGTCACGGCCCAAAAGGCAAAGGCGAAGGAACGTGAGGTTGAAGAACGAGTTTGGTTGAAGCATGAGAAAAACGAATATAAAGAGCGGAGATAATGACATCCGACATAAACTCGTATCCGGAAGAAGATTGACCGATTTTGCGAAGAAGAAAGAAAAAATCACAAAAAAGTGGAGTTCATAGGATTGTTTTTAGGTTATGTTTTTTATTTTTTTCGGTTATTTTTTTATTTTTTATGTTTTTTTAAGGTTATTAACGTGTGGTTTTTAATACTAATGATTTTATTTTATATTAGTATATGTTAAAAGCTAGTTTAATAAAAAAAGAAAAATAAATTAACTAGGTGGGGTCGGGTCGTCACCCATTTCCTTGGTTTCATCCTTAGAAGGGCGTCCTCCAAGGACTCTGACGTGACGGGTCATCCTCCAGGGAGACCCGTCACCCACACCGAGTAGCGTTACCTTTGGTTTAATTATTTTAAGAATATTGTTCTTAGTTTTTGTCGAATGTTTTTTTAACATTCCAAAAAATTCATTTCAGAATTGTTGTTGAATATTCAGATTCTTTTGTACCACAATTTATGCATTTTTGAACCTTGAAATTTTTATCATTGCTGAACAAATCAGTATTATTAATTTTTTAATCAATATTTCATATATTTTTAAAACATTTTATTTTGACATAGGCTATATGCCTAAAAATCAAACTAATTTGTTCATATGTATTTGAATAAAAAAACATGTATACTAATTATGGAAATTACTCTATGAAAATACAAATGGAGTAAATCTAGTCAACATAGGAAAATATTGTAGTTTTCTTGAGTTACTAAATATAGAAAGAAAAGCACATACAATGTACACCATAAAATCACAGAAAAACTAGGAACATGATCATTTGATGTATAAGAAACATCCAAAAGAATAATGTCAATCACAAAGGGAATTGATTCCAGAAAAACAAAACGGTAAACGGTCATCGGTGGCGGGGACAACGGTGAACCGAAAGAACGAGAAAGAATCGTAATGTGGACGCTCAAAGGAGCTTCCAATGCGTTAAAAGACGTAAGCAGTCTTTTTATCGCGAATTTTGCCCCTAGTTCAGCGAATCGGAATCCTGAGATTGAGGCTGCTGTTATAAAAGCCACCAACCACAACAACTCTCGTGTTGATTACCGAAGCGCCCAACTCCTATTTGCATGGATTCGAGTTTCTGGTCATTATATCCGTCCAGTACTGTCAGCCCTTACCACGAGGATGGAAAAGACCCGCAGCTGGACGGTAGCATTGAAAGGCCTCATGCTTTTGCATGGGGTCTTTACGTGCAAAGTCCCCGCCGTTCAAAAGATCGGTCGTTTACCTTTTGATCTCTCGAATTTCAAAGACCGAAAACCGAATATGTTCCAACATGAAGCATTCATACGTTCGTACTACACGTATCTCAATAAAAAATCGGCTTTCATGATGAAACATTCCGACGATAGGAAAGAAGGAACTCTTAGAAGAGGAATCAAAGAGAGGCCGAAACAATGGACCATGATGCAACATCTTGCATGGTTAGAAAATCTTCAAGGGTTGCTGGATATGTTGCTCGAGATCAAACCGCAAGGAGAGAAGATGAAGAACGTTTTACTTCTCGAAGCGATGAATTGTATCATGCTTGAGATCTACGATATTTATAGTCGGATCTGCAACGGGATTGCTGCAGTTCTCGTGAGGTTATACTCCATTGGGAAAACCGAAGCGGGAACGGCATTTTCGATTCTGCAAAAAGCATCCACTCAGGCTGAGGTTCTGTCTCGATACATCGATTTTTGTAGAGATTTCGGGGTTACTAAAGCAACGGAAAGCCCAAAAATCGTTCATATCCGCAAGGACGATATTCAACAACTTGAGCAGATAATAAACAAGGCTTCAAGTCCACAAAAGGCCGAACAATTGATTCCAAACGAAGAGGAACCGACGATGCCCATCGAGGATAGCGTTGTCATCAAGAAACCCGAACCAATGCAGCTTGGCGAGACCTAAGATGATTTGATCAGGCAAAGATCATGAAATAATGTTTGATCTAGAAGTTGAACATGAATAGGTTGTTAAACCTCATTGTTCTTATAGTATAACATATGATATGATTGTTTATAAGCCTGTTGATCAAATCTACAAACGAATGAACTTGTGCTTCTTTTAAAGAGTTATCCAACATATAATGATTACAAATGTGTTCAAATCAAACGCGTAGTGTGCATAATCTCGATGACCCATAGCGACGTAGGACCATATAAAATCAGTTTTAAAGACTAATAACAATGATTGAAGTAAATAGTTCAGGTCACTTTCAAATCTAACATGAATACACTTGGTTAAAACGGGTCATGCCCGAGTCAACCTAACAAGTTCACAGGTTGACATTACTTTTTATATAAAAAATATTGTATATCATAAAAGTTTGTGACATTATTTAGAAAGACATAAAAACATGTGTATGTTTCATATAAACTTGTATTTCTTGTTTTAGTTTGTAATAGTACAGTGTCGATATGCAAAAGAGAAGGGAAGAAAATCCAATATAAAATGAGTCAAGTACGTTTCAACCTGCAAAGACTCATGTTTTGTTTGGGTTCATGCGTTTAATATCTAGTTCATGACAACTTTACTAGTTCACGCAGTTTTGACCCGCCAACCTGCGAACTCAAACCATTTACCACTCCTAGGCTTGTACTAAAGGATTGTTTATAATTATAAGCCAGTTGATCAAATCTACATCCGAAGCATAAGCCGATTATAAATGTGTTCAAATCAAGCACGAGCGCAAGATCTTGAACAACCCATAGCGATCAAAACCCTTACAGAACCAGTTTTAATAAAGTATACCAACAAAGAAACGTCGTCAGCTGGACATATGCCAAAGAAAAACAGAGTTCATAAATATGATAAATCTACCGTTAAATTTCACCAAGGCGTTGCCCTTTTTGCAAGAACAGAAATAAAAATTGAAGTAAAAGGCTCGGGTCACCTCTAAAATGTCGAAAGCTCGAAAAAAAGGTAACAGTAAACCTCACAAAAGGGCCTAAGACATATATACAAGTTACAACGAACCACGAAGTCGAAACCATAAACAAACACCGCATTTTCTTAAATCTACCTGATGGTAACAAACTTGTTGGTGCCATGTTTCGCCCAATAAGTTCTAAGATCAATTGCATCCGAGAAATTGTAACCTTCAGACGCTAGTTTCTCTAAAACCTTCTTAAAAGCACCTTGACTCATCTTCCTCCCCGCGATTCTCGCACCGCGGCGTTTGGTACTCATTGGAAGCGGGTACATTGATATCGTGGTGGTGCAGCATGCCGACTGCCAACCCCCCAACCCCCATCGGTAACACTGCTGTGGAGCTCCGGTACACGTGCAAACAGGAATGGGGATTCCGGAAATGTCCATATCGATCCCGTTAATCACCACATCGACATTTCGTTTGATGGTTTTCGCACGGTGGCCAGACGAGTTTCCGTTTTCTTTAGGTGTCGACGGGGTCTTTTTCGGTTTCTTCGATTTCTTTTCCCCGGGGATTTGCACGGCGGTTGTTGTTCCTCGTTTTTTCATAGAACTACCGTTTACACCGCTGTTTCCGGTCACAGCTTTCGCCACCTACACCGCCACTATCTTTACCGACAACTACATTGTTTTCTACGGTCATATTCATTACAGGATCCTTCGACAAATCAAGCGGTGGCGGTACCATGTGAATCGAATGGGAGGTTGAAGTGTTGGGAAGAACCGAAAAGTTAGTGTTTCCGGGTAGCATATGAAGAAGTCTTTCTCTTTGTATCCAACCGTAGTTCATGGGCATAGGCGGGTCAGAAACCACACGCGTGTGCGGGTGGTGGTAAGTTGAAACATTCGGGTTAACCATGACAGGACTTTCTCGCAAATTTGGAACGGTTTTGGGTCCCTATGGTCTACCATCGGAGACATCAATTGCAGACCAAGATGTTCCTTAAATGAAGGGGGTTCGTAAAAGCCCCAAATTCGCATATTTAACCCGTCGTCATCCATTAAAACTACAGATGTATGCAAAGAAAACAACATATTAATCAAATGAGCCAAAATCCAAACAATACCCACAAACATTATCATTAAAATTACATCTATTGTCATAAAAAATACATCTTTTTGGATCAAATTTGAACATGGCATCAAGATCAGGACCTAATATCTTCGAAATCATTGTCATGATAAACAGAGGAATTTCAAAACATAAAAAATCAAGCCCTCACAAAGGATTGAAATAAATGCTACAAAATTTAAAAGCCCCAAATTCTATAAACACCAAGATCAAATTTTTAGGGTTTTAAAGTTAGATCTAACCTAAAATGTGAGTAATTAAACAGATCTATCGTAGATATTCAAACCCTAGCAATATTGTCAATCAAAAAACACATAAATAACATGAATTTAGTAAATTTTGAATCGATTAAAAGGGGGAAGGTTCCGATCTTGATAAAAAATTAGATCTTGAGTTGTAAGAACATTAACCAGAACATAATATTTTATATAGGTGAGGGAAACAACCAGTTCGTGTGTTTGTGTGTGCATATTATATATATATATATATATATGGAGAGAGAGAGAGAGGGGGGAGAGAGAGAAAACTTACTTGGTGTGGGTAAACAGTCTTTTTAGGGTTTTGGCGTTGCGGAGAGAGGAGAGAGAAAGAGAAGGGTTGAATTGAAATGGGAGCGTTAGTTTAGTTTGTATCTATCAGATAAATAAAAAAAGGAAATCTCATTTCATTTGCGTTCGGTTGCTTGCACTTGCCGCAGCTGCCCATCCAACTCCAATTTTATTTTTAATCTACTTTTTTAATTTAGTAAATTAGTATTGGCCTTATGTTTTAATTAGTTTAATCCTTCCAATCTAAAAAATAATCTTTTAATATTTTAAGATTGTAATTTAGAACGGTTTTAGCTTCTAAAATTAACTATGTTAACTTTTCCAGTTAATCCTAATAATATTGTGATTCTTTTATAGTTTACGGGTTGTTTTTGTAAGTTATAAAGTTCTTTTAATATTTTCATTTGTGTAATTACTTAATTTTTATTTCTTTATTTCTAAATTATTATTTAACAAAATACGTTTTAAATATACAAATAAATACATATTTCTTTAACAATTCGTTTTTTTAAAGTTTGTTTTATAACCTTTTTAAAACCGTCTATCATTTTTAAAATCATTTCTTTTTAAACTGTTTGTTTTTAAAATTGTTCTTTTTAAGTCCTTTTTAAAAAAAATTGAACAGGTCGTTTTTTACCATTCTTTTTAAAACAATATATATTTAAACAATTCATTTTATAAAGTCGTGCATTTTTAAAACTGTTTATTTTTAAAGCGTTCCTTTAAAAACCGTTTTGGTAAAATGTTCCTTTCATTTTTAAAGCATTATTCGAATCGTATATCTTTATAAAATCTTACATTTTTGGATCGTTTGTTTGTTTGAAATTTGTTCATTTTTTAAACCTTTTATTTGTTAAAACCATACACTTTGAAAACCTTATATTTTAACAAAAAAATTTAGTACCCTTTGCTTTAATTTTATGAACAATTTAAGTTTTAAAATGTGAATGATTTTAGTAAACAAAAGCGAATTTCGAACAAACAGTTCAGAAAATGGAGAATTTTAAAAAGAATAAACGATTAATTTAATGCCTTAAAAATAAAAAAAGTTTTAAAAATGGACGACTTTAAATATTGAATTGTTTAAAAAAAAGTTTAAACTCATATGGTATTAAAAAAGAATGGTAAAAAATGAATTGTTCAATTTAAAAAAAAGTAAGGACTTAAAAAGAACGATTTTAAAAACAAACAGTCTAAAAAGAAACGAGTTTAAAAATGACAGAATGTTTAAAAAGGTTAAATATACATGTTTTTAAAAGTACATTTATAAAAATAAATTGTTAAAGAAATATGTATTTATTTGTATATTTAAAACGTATTTTGTTAAATAATTATCATGGAATAAAGAAATAAAAAATAAGTAATTACACAAATAAAAATATTAAAAGAAGTTTCTAACTTACATAAACAACCCCTAAGCTATAAAAGGACCATAATACCCTTAAACTTAAATAGAAAAAAGTAACATAGTTAGTGTTAAAATATTCTTTTCTAGACTGAAAGAATTAAACTGGTTAAAACACATGGCCAAAATAGTAATTTACCCTTTTTAATTTCATAACTCATCTAGCCTATTTGAATAATGATGGACATCCCAAAATGCTTAACACATTCTCATTTCGACGTAGTTGTCGAATGTTGTGTTGAATAAGCTGCAACTTTAGTCACATATTTGTTGATCTCATCATACATGCGTCAACAGATGCCCCTTTGACTGATGCTTCGGGTTTGCACAAACTTTGACTCAAGTTTGTGTTAACACAAATCCTTGAGATTTATGTATTAGACTTCGGCCCCCAAAGTACATATATCCGATTAGTTAGAAACTCAAACTCGATCGACTACCATCACCTCCTCCTAGGCTAGCTTTCGTCTGATCGATCATTTCTACTGATTGGCAAATAAAGGCTCTTTCAACAGGCTACAACAAGTCATCAGTTTTGTATCAAAAACTCCAACACAACCATAATTCATTTGCACGACAATGACACGATCCTCTGATTATCACACTACAATCTTCATGAGGATTAACAAACTTAAAACTAATCACTACAGCTTCTCCATCTTAACATTAGTCCCAACCATGTTCGGTTTAACATAACTTCACCATTGCATCGATCCTTTGATCTTTAAAACCTAACCGACAATTTATAAGAACTTTGGACACTACACTGATCAACATCAAATTAGTCAAAACCCAAGAAAACCTGAAATCCCGTTTTGTTATCGAACTTTAAGCTCATCAATAATCATTGTTTGATCAACAAAATGGTGAACATGACACTATGCAAACCTTGACGGATCTCTATGTCAAAGCACCCGAATACTGTTTCAATATCACCCAAATTTTTAAGAATTAATCAATTTTCGAAAATTTTATTCCCTCTCATTCTTGGTGAATTCACACCATCTCTTCAAACTCATAATGCGGAAAATTTGACGCTTTAGCTTCAAATGCGAAAATTTGACGTTATAGCCCATATGCGAAAAATTTGAGGCTTTAAATTCAAATGCGGAAAATTTGACGTTTTAGCCCAAATTCGTGAAATTTGACGTTTTGGCCCATAATAGTCAAATCACGAATCTAGAACACCAAACATTAACTAATAAACATTCCACGAATACCACCGTATGCTCTGGTTCTCGTGACTACCCCACAATCTTTAATAACCCACATCTCCGTCATCACGAGCTAATCACCAATGATCAAACGCGTTCTCGAACACCCGTATCCGACGCTAAAAACTGAACGCGTAATGTCTCGAAAAATATGTTCCCAAAATTTTCCATCATCATCACCCCATTATTTAGCATTTAAAAAAATTGTTTAGGAAGATGATTGCGTCTCGATCACAAACCGGGTAATCATCTCGAAACAGATCAATCAAGCAATAGTCAAACTGCTCAAACGATTAGAATCTGTTCACCAAATGATCAAGCTAACATTATCCGCAAATGACCAGCATAATCTTTTAGAATTGTAATCGATTAGAAACAAATATTTGTTCTTCAAAGAATCAACTTAATCATTTGAATAGACTCATACGATCTCATCAGTCACTAAGGAAATTCTAAACAAACGACTTGATCGTTTATGATTGTAAACGATTAGAACAGAACTCTGACTTCAAATAACCAGATAAGATCGTTTAGACTATCACACTCTAAATCGCTAAAAGAACGGTTAAACGATATGCCTAGATCTTTTACACTAACCCAAACGATTTTTATCAAGAAAGATGAAAAAAAATTTCCGGCTACATTTTTCGGCCAAAAACCCGCTAAAAAATCTCAAAAATGCTAATCTTGATAAAATTCGACATGAAAAGGATCAATTGAATCAAAACCAAAAACCTAACAATCCTTAGCAATCAATCTTTAGATTGAAAAACGTTTTGAATCCAAATCCAATCTAACTCAGTTCGTACAAGGAAACACTCATTATTCTCAGATTTCAACCAGAAAAACCTCAAATCTCAACCAAATTCGACAACGATTGGCTCTATAGATTCAAAATCACATGAAGAAAATCCATAGCGAATCAATTTTGAGAATCAAACACGTTGTGATTCGACTCTAAAGCACAAACCAGTTCGCACACATGAAAAGGCACAGTTTTGAAATAAAAATTCTTCAAAATTTCACCAAATTCAACAAAATTGGAGCAAACAACTCGGATTATCATGAATACAAACCCTTGCCAATCAAATTTAACATCGAATACATTTTGGATCCGAAATCATACAAAATTAGTTCGGATATCACAAAAAGCTCTGATACCAATTGGAAGTGCATGAAATGGATAGAAACTATTGAATTTGATAAATTAAACAACAAATTTGGTAGATAAACGATAAATGAATGAGCTGGCACATATTTACTATATTGAATGAGTTTAAATCACACTTTAGGAGATTACCTCTTGTGACTCCTATCCGCCCACACACACACACACCCTCTCTAGAAAGATCTGATAATGAAAATTAACATAAGGTTAATGAAAAATGAAAATTATTAGGCTTTTGTTGGATGGTCTAAACATACAAGTTGATCACCCTAAACAATCAACCTAATCATTTGCCTATAAACACACTATTCAACACACGGTTCAAAGCTCGCCTATTCGAACAACGATGGTATCCCAAGTTGCACTAACAAAAAAAATTACTTGGAATGGAAAACTTCTTCGATGCCTCCATATAAGTGTGGCATATCCATTGTTGTACGCCTGTACGCATCAAAAACCATGCATAAAAATTGTATGGACTATAAAGTTGATGTAGTCGAAGGATACATAGTATTTTAGTGTTAAAAGATCCACATTTAGGATACATTATCTCAAATATAATAAGGACACATAGTTATTAATGTGTTATTGAGGATTTGCAAGTAATTGGTGAAAAAGGAGTAAATTGGATGTAAAAGGATGTTTTTGGAAGAAAAAGGAGAAAAGCTAAAGAAAGGGTAGGTGAAACAATAAGGTAAGACGCATACCGACCTAGAAAGTACAATTCGTAACGGAAGTTTGTCAGAGAGACAAGATCAATATTGGGATTTGGGCCAAAGTGGGACAGATTAGGTTAAGTACGACCGGACCTAGTTAAAGGGGACGTCCCGTACCGTTTTCGAAGCCCAAATAGAGCCTCATATTTAAGGTATTCAATGGAAACCCTAAACAGAGAGCTGAAATAGGAATGGAGAGTGAAAAAAGGGCCGAAGAACTCTATTTATCAGGAGAGAAAAGGAGAGCAGACTAAAGATCTTACGGTTAGGGAAACAAGATTTGACTCTCTAGATTACATCTTTACTATTTTCTAGTCTTTGAACTTTATAATTGATGATGAATTCAATTTATGTTTTGAATTTGTTTGTTATGTCCGGCTAAGCTCTTTTATAACTATCCGAATAAGATGATTTGTTGATTTACTTATGATTGGTGATTGATTTGTTTCTTAGTATAATTTTAGTAGTTTGTTATGGATTAATCTTATGATGCACATGAGTACATGTTGTGTATTGATTATAACGTTATTGCGTGGTTGTGTTGATCTTTTTATGAGGTTATGCATCTTAGATTCAATATTTTCTATCTCTAGGTTATATTGACGTTTATTTACTTAGGGTTTGAAACCTTAACAATAATAGATAATTGATCATCATAGTTGGTAAAACATGTGGGTTGCTTAAGGGAAAGATCTGAATAAAGGATCTAGAAACTAGTTAGAGTTTCCTATATTTGTCTAACCTTGATAGTTTGTAAATCGCTATGTTCGTGGTTCAATCTTGTTACTAGTCTCGAAACCCCAAGTCATAAAAATCCATATCAATACTAGCTAGCTTTATTGGATTAGGTTTAAAGGTGTGTCTATAGCATTAACCTTAGTGTCACACCCAAACCGTTGGTGGAAAAATCGAGGCGAGACATAATAAATTGCTCAAAGACAACATAACACTAAATTCCGATATATATTAAGATTCAAAATTTCATTTCCATAAAATCAAATGACATAGTACATTGTTCAAAAAGGAAATACAACAACCGGGAATTTCATAACTAAAAACATCAAAATGCATAAATAAGCTAGGTGAGTATCTAATACACCCTAAGTAGTTTCTTGTGATAACATCATCAAACATTTCCTGCAACATGTATAAAAATATCCGTTAACACAAATTATGTCGGTGAGCATAATAGTTTGTTTACATAGCATAGATAGAAGAAGTCTCAAATACACATGTTTATGCATACTAAATCATGTAACATACTAGCATGCAATAGACTAAATATCAATCCAAAGTTTGGCACTTGTGTAATCTTATCACCGAAGTAAGTAAGGCCGTAAAGAATAACTTAACAATGACCCACAAAACGGGTGGTGTACTAACCTATAACGTTATACATGTTAAGGGAGGCTTGCAAGGTTAATGATAGATGTCTAAGCATAAGTATAATGTGTTTAGTATGGATACATAAGCATGTCTAAAGATTGAGTTTTTGATTTAGTTTGATTGTTGTGTGTGTAAATGTGTTTAGTATGGATACATTTTGCAACCTAAATAGTGTTTAAAGCTTAAAAGGGTCTAGTATAAACTCACGGTTTGCAAAGAATTTCCATATAATGTGAGTGAAAGGGTTTGTGGGACGGAACACTGAAGTCACCTTAAAAAGGCAAACAAAGGTGTATGAGTATAAGGATTTGGAGATTGAAGTTAATAAAAAATTACGAGTATGAAAGTACATAAAACATATCCAGCTTAGACACTATTATTAATAAGTGTTTTTCACGAGTGTTAACACTCACTAGAAGTTCAAAATAAGGAATCCAAGACTAAGATATTTTCCACCTAAACACATAACATTCAACCATGGGTTGGTTAATATTATGTTTTGGTTTTGGAATAGTATTATATATAAATTATTACGTATATAGTCAAGTATTTGTCAAGCATTAGAGGTAGGGTAATCCACTAACCTCAAGACATTTCACCATTGCACAAAATCACCAACATAGTTGATGATTCGGATGGTCACGAATACAAGGAAAAGAAATACATGAGTAAACTATCTATTTTTCTAAGCAACCAAGTGAGGGATGGTGGAAGTTTAGTTGTAGAACCAAGGTCCTAAACAATACCATTCATACCTTAGACGAGTACTTCCAACATTGCGTGATTAGAGACTTGGTGTGGTTTCACTCACTTTGTTGTTTTGAGGTTTCTTTGAGACTCATAACATATAAAATAAAGGCATATGAACCTCAAAGTTCTGGATTTAAACTTTAACTCAAGTCCTTCAACATGGAAGTTTGTTGGTGACTTGGTTTGGTATGTAAAAGATCCAAAAACAAAGTTAAGACAAACAAATATAAAAGTTCACTAAAAATCCAAACTTGGACCTAAAAAATGGTGGTTTACCATGGTAAACAAGTGCTAATACTTCTAGAGGTTTTCCAAGTGTAGGGAATAAGAAAAGCAAGAAGAAAATGTAAGAAGCAAGCCCAAAACTCATTGTTTTGGTTCTTGAACTTTTTGCCTAAAGTTGCAAAAGTGGAAGATTAGAGAGTGTTAGAGAGAGATTTGGAAGTGGTGAGAGTGTTTAGGGGTTGATATTTATAAGGAGGATAAGTGATGCGGGTTTTAATGAAGGTGGTTGGAAGTTAAAAAGAGGGAAATAGCTCAAAACACAGGCTGGCTGCGTGTTCTGCTGCAGATGGGTCCCTTGCGAACCGCAAGGGTGCTTATATGGTCCGAAAGGACCTTTAGAAAATTAAAAAAAAAGTCATTTTTAGTCCTTGTGGTTGTTTAGCTTGTTATTTGGTGCTCAAAACACATAGTTAAGTATGTTTTTAGGTATTTAAGGTGTGTGCAAGCATTTAAATGATATTAATACTTATGAATTAACATTTCAAAGAAATACAATCTCGATGTATGGCTAGGGTTTGAATTAAAAATGTGTATTCACGATAGTCTACGTATTATGCAAGAATAATTAGGCAAAAATAATATAAAAAGTGATTTCCATTATGATGAAGTCTTGAATTACAAGGGATGAAGAGAAAAAATACGAATTACATTAAAATTGGAAAGGAACGAAAAAAATATGGGATGTTACACCTAGTTTAATAGGATTAACTGTAACATCCGTCAAAAACCGGGTTAACCAAACCCGCTTCGTTTATTAACCGAACAACCAGTTAAAAATTTCGTTGCGTATTTAATGCCCAAATTAATTTTAAACGATACATAATTAGTAAGTATATTAGAATATAAAAGTTATAATTGAAAATCTGTTAAAAATAATGAAATAAAAATAAAATACTGATGCCGGGTTTCGAACCCGGGTCAGCCGAATGTTTCACAAAGACTTAACTCACACTCGCCCAACCACTCCGCCACTTGTGTTTCTTGTTGATTTATTGATTCAATTAATACATATAATAAAAACTGAAGTCGAATTCGGTCACTCAGCGCCCAAATCATTCTCGCCGGAAATCCGGACGAATTCATCAAACATTGACGTTATCTTTTGTCATAACGGATGCATTTACATCATCGTCGGTTATAACTGAAAAACGTTAATGTCCCTCATTCAAATCACCAAACCATAATCTAAAGATTTTTGGAATTCGAAACCGAAAATGTAAATCAATCTGAATTATACATCATTCATCAGTTGAGCGCGAGTTTATCAAGATTACACTCTCCATTTCGCTCAGAAAAGCCTCGCCGCAGTCGCCGGAATTCTCTGTAAATTAACCAGAAATTTTCGCCGGAAAACCGAATTCATTCCATCCCGTCTGCTTACCCAAAAATAAGATCTTAGAGCTCATACTGACATCACCCACACTTACCTTAAACCTCTGAAGAATCTCTGTCGCAAGAAATTTCACTCGCCGGAGTTCTCTGCAAGTCGCCGGAAAACCGAGACTTTCATCTACACGGTAAATACCTCGACTTTTCTGTTTTAACCCATTGTTAGATTATTACTAACATCAATCCCTCACCCAGAATCTATTCCAGACGACGTTGCCGGATTTTCTGTTTTCGCCGGAAAACTTCTGGAATTTCCAGAATCACACTGTTAATCGGTATGATCATCTAAACACCCTTATAATCGTTGCTCAGTAATTCAATTTCACATCATTCATACGGTTAATTGATCCTAACAGCCGAAGTTCACAAAACAGAGCCGACGAATCCTTGCCGGAGTTCTGAAAAAGTCATCTGTTCGGTACATCCTCTCCCCAAACTTTCTCTGTCCATTGCGTTTCAATCGTTGATATTGTCCGTTAATCAAATTAAACAAGAAACAGTTGGTTTAATCATTGTCTGTGTTTTGAACGAAGAAGACGAAGTCGTGTATAATATAAGATTAATTAAAATCGGTATTATAAACGGGTTAGACACACAGTCCAGCGGTGGACTGTGTGCAAATAAATACGCATACGTCCCGAGTTCGATCCTTGACACACACACACTCGCTGTAATAAAAATGTTTTTTTTTTTAAAACCAAACCGGATCCACACGCAGAATCATGTTAAGTATAATAAAAACCGGAATATTTACCAAGTTAGACACACAGTCCAGTGGTGGACTGTGTGCCAAACTAAACCACAGGTTCCGGGTTCGAGACCTGTGGAGAGCACCGAGTCGATACCATTAAATCCTTTTTAAAATAAATGATTTTCGGATTAACTTAATTAGTGTATAAATATAATTAAAAACAGAAATATTTCGGGTTAGACACGTAGCTCAGTTGGTAGAGCTGCGTGCACGCGTACGGGAGGTCACGGGTTCAAGTCTCACCTAGCGCACACATACAAACGACCGAACCGGTCAATGGTCAACAGTAATGGTCAATAGTCATGGTCAACGGTCAAAAAGTCAACTTTTTTTATTATTTTTATTTATTTATTTTATTTAAAAATCAATTAAAAATACT
Organism: Scalesia atractyloides; assembly: GCA_947069175.1. Lineage (NCBI taxonomy): Eukaryota > Viridiplantae > Streptophyta > Magnoliopsida > Asterales > Asteraceae > Scalesia > Scalesia atractyloides. The sequence goes on from CAMTDV010000012.1 coordinate 31,009,913, forward strand.
TAAAAATAACGTTTTTTTTAAATTAGAAAATAGCCTTAAACTCACATATATCCAATAATCCTACTAAAATTGATTAATAAAATCCGCTTATTTACCGTAGCTTTTCGTTATTAATTAGGTTAGTTATTTCTCGTCGATCAATCATCTAACTCGTGCGCATTCAACATCATTCACCAAACGCACCCAAGGTGAGTGAATCTCTACAAATTCCCTGTTTTAATCACGTTTTTGGGGTGTATCATGTGTCTTATTATTTATTATATTTAAACTATTGTGCATCCATCATATCCATGAACAAATGTGTATTCAACATGTATCAACTGTTTGTGTGGTTATTGTTTAGATTAAATTTATCATTTTCAGTACATACATTTTAATAGGCCGCTGTTCCCCATTACATTATGAGCGTGAACCAGGCGTTGCCAACATACGATCGGCTCCGTTTGATTGAGCCTTGATCGCACATACATTATCATAGGCCGCCGCTCCCCATTACATTATGAGCGTTGAGCTGTTCCCTATTACATTATGAGCGTTGAGCTGTTCCCTATTACATTATGAGCGTGAACCAGGCGTTGCCAACATACGATCGGCTCCGTTTGATTGAGCCTTGATCGCACAGACATTTATCATAGGCCGTCCGTTCCCTATTACATTATGAGCGTGAACGTGACGTTGCCAACATATACAGTTTCATTCATGTTATATATTCATGCAAGTTGGGTTGTTATGGTATGTTATGGTATGTTATTGTATGTTATTGTTTGTTGTTGTTTGATATTGTATGCTATTGGTTTGTTATTGTATGCTATTTGTTTGTTATTGTATGTTTATTTACGTTTGTTCATATATGAATATTGCACAATTTTTCCATATTAAACACAATAAGAAATAAATAATAAATGTTTTCTAACAAGGTTCACTCGCCAACTTTTGTTGATCCAAAAACCATTTTTACACATGATACAGATGAACAGGATGAAGCAAGGAAAACATAGGAAATTGCCTTAGAAGAAAAATAATGAAGTTTAGAAGGATGAATAGAACATGTTGTATTTGTTTGATTTGATTGTAGGATTCCTTGTAAATTGTAATAATAAATATGAAACATTATAATAAATGTCATGAGCTTTGATGAAAACCCAATCATGCCTCGATCACCTTTTCCGCTGCGGGTCGGGGTGTGACAGATTGGTATCAGAGCTTTTGACTATAGGGATATAGGATAGGTTATTAGACCCTTAGAGCCTATACTATAGTTGATTAGATTTTAATTGTTTATGTGGTTATATGCAAACTCATGATGTTTATTTCTTTCATATTTATTACATACACAAATGCATGCAAACACTTCCAATATTACATTTTGTGATACATAGTGGATTATACTTACAGTCAAACATACATACTTACATACATATTCACCATACATATTTCAATGTTCACATATTCAAATCATCTTCATACTTCCGTTATTCAAGATTTTGTCGCATTTTTCATTTTTCAAATCTCATCAAAGTGAGTTCTGCGACGGGCATGTAGTAACTGTAAGGGTACCAGTACCGGTAGTCGGAACGTCCTGTCTAGGTTGGCATTCGTATAAATCCAATATAACGGACCAGTTTGCCTACCTGGGGACTAACGATGAGAGTACGAAGGACCTATTAGGCCAAAGCATGCCACACCAAACGTCGTTCGAACTAATCCCACTTTGAGGTGTCACCGTGTCCACACCTGGATACATTCCGAATATCATACGTTACATACTTATTTCTCGATTTTCTCCGGGTTTTAGTTTACGTAACCAGGCTAACACATGCGAACCATATGAAAAACCCGGTAATCATGGGGGCCCACATGATTACGAAGGTGAAGTATGGCGGCATGCAAGGCCCAATTACGAGCAAAGCCCAAGACATCCTATGGATGTAGTAGATTTATTATGCTATGTATATTTTATGAATGTTCATTCCACGATACATGATCCCAAAAACATCCAACTCATACTCTTGATATGTATTCCTTGTAGATGTCTTCTAATTCCGCTCGTAGGAAGATGAGAGCAGGAAAAGCTCGCGAGCGTATGGCTGCCCAAATCGCTCAATAAATGGCTGCCGTAATACCCAACATTGTAGTTCAAGTTCAACAAGCCCTTACCATTAATCCCGTCAATCAAGAAGATCAAAATGTCGTCAACCCTTCCCCAATTACCACTAAATGCACCTACAAATATTTCAAATCCTGCGACCCTCCAAAATACGAAGGGACTGAAGGTGTCACCGCTCTCCTCCATTGGTTTGAAGAAATGGAAAACACTTTTCTAAATTGCGATTGCCCCGATGATCGCAAAGTGCGATATGCTACCTGGTCGTTTACTTGGAATAGCACTTACATGGTGGAACACAGAGAAGGCCAAACGAGGTGTTGAAGATGCTATGACTTTGACTTGGTAAGAGTTGAAGGAAATCATGACAAGACGATTTTGCCCAAGGAGCGAAATCAAGAAATTAGAGGATGAGTTCTATTCGTTTGAAACAAAAGGAAGGCAACCACACCACGTACAACAAGAGATTCTCGAGTTAAATCAAATGGTTCCCAACTTGTTCACTCCCCTTTACCGTTTGATCGAGCACTACATTCGAGGTCTTCCTTCAAAAATTCAAGACTCCGTAATAAGTACCACACCTGCAACCTTGGAAGCAGCAATGGAGTTAGCTACAGAGCTCACTGAGAACCGCATACGGAATAAAGACTTCAAGGAGGAGAAGAAGAAGGATAAAGCATCAACTGAAACCTCAAACTCCACCCAAACCAAATCCCCTTCTCAACCCATTTCTAAGAGAAAACGAGATGGGCAACTTTTCGTTGTCACCCAACGCAATCAACCAACGTCACAAGCCATACCCCTCCAAGCTATCCCAATCACTCAAGTAGCACCCAACTTAACTTACCCAAATAAGAAACCTTACTTTGGACCTCACCCTCAATGCAATACCTGTTCTTATCACCATCCATTTACCTTACCTTGTCGACTATGTGCGAATTGTGGACGCTATGATCATTCGAGCAAGGTTTGCCGCACCTCTCAAAACCAAACCTTACCCCCTACTCAAAACATGATCCAAACATATCAACAACCTCAATACTCCATGCTCCCATATGTTCGAGCTTGTTTCAATTGTGGCGACCCTACCCACTTTAGAAACACGTGCCCTCGATTGATTAACATCATAAACGCCCAAGCTCAAGCAAACCCAGTTAACCAAGCAAATCAAGAAAACCTAACCACTAGGCCACCAGCAAGAGGAAGGGTTTACAACATCAACGCCAATCCTGATGAAGATAATGACGGCCCAAACGAACCACCCAACTAGTTTCTTCACCAAAAATCAAGAATTCAACTCCAACCGCTCAGTGTTTATGTTTTATTTATGTTTATCTCAATCTTCACGTATCTCATTTGTAAATTGAAAATTGAATCTAAGAATCTTAATGTGGATTACTATCTCAATTTTGTTTTATACTCATTGTTTTAACATTCATATCATCAGACATCTCGACGTACCTCGATCTTATCATTTAAAGAAGTTGGGTTGTGTCTCACTTTTATATAGACTAACCCCTTCATCATAACAAATGAGAGAGGTACCGTCATCATTCAGTCATGTATCCTTTCAGAATTTAGACTCAAGCTTTGGTTGTCGTGTTTTCTTATGTTTTAGAGTCAAATAGAACTAATCATAATTTACTGACAAAACCAATGAAAATTTGACAAGAATATGGTGGATACGCCGCTGGTACTTCCTATATATAAGTATTCTTGCCAAAGGATCAGAGGCATTGTCAGGCGGTTATGAAAAGTTCCATATAGGATTTAGTAATGTCTTGGTTGAAGTTTGTTTTATACTCACTGATTTAGCATTCATATCATTTCAATCTCATCATTTAAAGAAGTTGGGCTGTGTCTCACTTCTACATAGACTAACCTCTCCATCATAACAAATGAGAGAGGTACTGTCTTTATTCAAGCATGTATACTATCAGAATTAAGACTCAAGCTTTGGTTGTCGTGTTTGTTTATGTTCTAGAGTCACATCATAGAACTAATCATAACTTACTGATAAAACCAATGAAAATTTGACAAGAATATGGTGGATACGCCGCTGGTACTTCCTATATATAAGTATTCTTGCCAAAGGATCAGAGGCATTGTCAGGCGGTTATGAGAGGTTCCATGTAGGTTTTAGTAGTAAAAGTTTGTTTTAGGATATAACCTTATCTTTCCAAACATATCAAAACTCTTGCGCATGAAATCGTATTCAGTCAATCAACTCTGTTTATCAATATTTTATCATAGCATCAAAAAGCGATTCCTGTAGCAGGGTACTCAACCCTTACAAGGAACGTTACCGCCTCAAACAAAAATTTAAACTCTTACCCCCTTATATGTATGCAATTGCCAAATTAAAACACCATCCTTTTGAGACAAACCTGTCACTACTTAAATTTCAGGACGAAATTTCTAAAAGTAGGGGATACTGTAACATCCGTAAAAAACCGGGTTAACTAAACCCGCTTCGTTTATTAACCGAACAACCAGTTAAAAATTTCGTTGCGTATTTAATGCCCAAATTAATTTTAAATGATACATAATTAATAAGTATATTAGAATATAAAATTTATAATTGAAAATCTATTAAAAATAATGAAATAAAAATAAAATACTGATGCCGGGTTTCAAACCCGGGTCAGCCGAATGTTTCACAAAGACTTAAATCACACTCGCCCAACCACTCCGCCACTTGTGTTTCTTGTTGATTTATTGATTCAATTAATACATATAATAAAAACTGAAGTCGAATTCGGTCACTCAGTGCCCAAATCATTCTCGCCGGAAATCCGGACGAATTCATCAAACACTGACGTTATCTTTTGTCATAACGGATGCATTTACATCATCGCCGGTTATAACTGAAATACGTTAATGTCCCTCATTCAAATCACCAAACCATAACCGAAAGATTTTTGGAATTCGAAACCGAAAATGTAAATCAATCTGAATTATACATCATTCATCAGTTGAGCGCGAGTTTATCAAGATTACACTCTCCATTTCGCTCAGAAAAGCCTCGCCGCAGTCGCCGGAATTCTCTGTAAATTAACCGGAAATTTTCGCCGGAAAACCGAATTCATTCCATCCCGTCTGATTGAGCCTTGATCGCACAGACATTTATCATAGGCCGTCCGTTCCCCATTACATTATGAGCGTGAAGGTGACGTTGCCAACATATACAGTTTCATTCATGTTATATATTCATGCAAGTTGGGTTGTTATGGTATGTTATGGATGTTATGGTATGTTATTGTATGTTATTGTTTGTTGTTGTTTGATATTGTATGCTATTGGTTTGTTATTGTATGCTATTTGTTTGTTATTGTATGTTTATTTACGTTTGTTCATATATGAATATTGCACAATTTTTCCATATTAAACACAATAAGAAATAAATAATAAATGTTTTCTAACAAGGTTCACTCGCCAACTTTTGTTGATCCAAAAACCATTTTTACACATGATACAGGTGAACAGGATGAAGCAAGGAAAACATAGGAAATTGCCTTAGAAGAAAAATAATGAAGTTTATAAGGATGAATAGAACATGTTGTATTTGTTTGATTTGATTGTAGGATTCCTTGTAAATTGTAATAATAAATATGAAACATTATAATAAATGTCATGAGCTTTGATGAAAACCCAATCATGCCCCGATCACCTTTTCCGCTGCGGGTCGGGGTGTGACATTAACCTTAATCGGTATTTATCCACTTTAGCATTTTATACGATGTTATCAAAGCCGAGTCTTGAAACACTTTAATAAGTATCATGTGTCATCAATCCAGTCAATCTTCGTTGATTTGTGTCTTGGATGGTTATATTGTCTAACCTTTGATAATCTTTCATAGTTAATTGAAGTATTAGTATTTAAGTTTGATTATTAGTAGATTACATATTAATGTGATAAATTTGATACTAGAATATTTTGTATCCTAGAATTGATACTCGACAACTTACCTGAACTATGCTATACTATGATAGATATGATTGTCTGTTACATGTGTAGTTAGTAGTTATTAGGTCTTTTACCTTAAACTAGTGTGTGTGTGTGTTTCATAATTTAATATTACTATTTAAGCACGTCAAGAGTCTAGGTTGAACACAGATGGTGAACTATAAGTTGATCAAAACATGGTAACTTGCTAATAAAAAACCCATTGAAACGATGGCAACATGCTATATATACCTGGGCATTAGTAAGGTGTTTGAAATTGCAACTGGCCAACTTTATTTAAGGTTTCTCCTATAAGATTTAACGAATGCTACATAACCAACATATGCAATTAGATTCATACAATCTGCAACAAACACGTACTAATTAAGACTAAATAAAGTTACTTATTTACCCCTTAGTTTTGTAATTTTGACTTTTTATTACAAAAAGATGTCCTTTTTGGTTATTTTGTTTATTGATTTCATTTTTCAAGAGTAATCATACTATGTCAAGACACCCAAAACACCTAACACATAAACACACAAATATACCACATGCATATCTCAATCCTATATCAGAAACACTTAAGTTAATTATAATGAAAATTTTACGATAAGTGAATTGAAATGGAAGAGAAGATTGAAAACCTCAGGAACTGTTGGTAACGTTGATGGCTTCTTCACGTATGTGATGAGAACTTGAGGAAAAGAAAGACGACGACCTGGATGAGACGAAGAAAGACTTCCAGTGAGTTATGTGGATTGCTAATTCTAACCCGTACATCATTTTGCCCTAGCTTACTTTGACCTGTGAAATCTTTACTATAGCCCCTTTGGCTTATTTCTAACATGTCCATAAATTTATTTAGAGATCATAAAAACCCGGTATACCATAATAAGTTCCCAAAATCACCCAAAACTAACTATGTGGGTTCTTTTTACCAGGTCTAATACACACATATATCATACATGTATGATTTATATAGTTTGCTTGTACCCAACTCTTGCTGGTACGGGATTAATAAGATGATCACCTCCTTTGAAGTAAGACTCATTCGCCATCCTACAAAAATACTTACCACTACCCTCTAAACTTATCTTTCTTCATTAAGAAGTGAAAGTTTTACATTTCAGGTCAATCTGGTTCTTGAAGGACTTGCTTGTTAACTCCGAGACCAACATTGTGTTGAAAGATTGTAGCTTTGTAAACATTGTTATGACCATAAACAATATCAATCCTATAAATCATTGGTATCCCCAATCAAGTCGATGGCGAACCACTTTTGAGATCATTAACCATGTCAACCCACATTTTGGGGATGTTCTTGCTGCTGGAAGACTCTCCGGGAATGGTATACTCAAAATACTCCCTGCAATTTGAAGACCTCAAGAAAGATCTAAACACAACAACAACCATACCCAGTAAAATACCGCCTTTAGCAATATAACAAAACAAAATAAAAACTAACCCTTTTATTATTGGGATGCGTCTTTCTTGCCAAAGTTGTAGCCAGATTAGCCAAAAACAGTGTATGTGTGTGATATTTAGTAAATGCTTAGTTTTCAACTCGTTGTGCCAAATTCCAAGAGAAAAACCATGGATAAAAAACCTGCCTAAGCTCAACAAAAATCCTATAATGGTTCACACTTTCAAGATTTTAATAGAAAAAGAAACCATGAACTTTATAGATTTTAAGAAAAACACATGAAATTTTTAATACATTCAAAATGCCCATGAACTGTCAAATGCTACAAAATGAACCTAAAATTTCTTAAGCATGAGTGTTCAAACTTAAAAAAAACTGCAAATCAGTTCCAATGTATTAGAAGCTATGTTAATGAAAGGTACAATAAACATAACATGCATTTTCGTATCATGATAACATCCAAATCTCATATAGTTACAACATCATCGACTGCTTATAAAACTTCGTTGACTGCCTGTAAATTACTTTATCAGCCGCCTGTATAACTTCGTATTTAGCCTTTAGTGAAAGATTTGATTTGTGAACACAAACACTGGATGGTCATCGAAAGATCTAATCTATGGGGTTTTTATGTAACTAAAATATCCAATCTATGTATTTTCATGAAAATGAATGGCAAGATACATAGAAATGGAGAGCAAAACTCTGTTGGGCACCTGTGACATGTTGTAAAAACAGTGAGACACCCTTGACATGCTCTAAGAGCGACTACATCACTTGTGTCACCGATGAAAGAAACACCGTCGGAGCACTGATATAATGTTACGTAATATACCGACGCTTTAGGCACGTGGCACAATCTCGTTGGACCTAAACTTGATTGATCTTAAGGCACTAACGTCACCATCTGTTTTTGGGACATTTAGTAGTAATAAAAAGTCAAAGGGACAGAACGCGGGAAATGAGAATAAATGTAAATAAGGGACATTTCTTGGATTTTCCCCTCAAACAAACCTTAATCAGATTGGTTAACATCAGTGTTTTCAGAACCGGACCGTACTAGCATGTCAGACCGGTTGGACTGGGAACCGGAGGTTGGGCCGGTCCGGGTGATGGTATCGGACCGGAATTAGAATGAACCGGAGGTTGAACCGGTGACCCGGGAAACTGGCCAGTCGAACCGGTTTTTAAAGGGGTTGGACAGTTTTTTTTATTTTCAATTTTCATATTTAACCCTATTAATTTTTACAATGTTTACAACACCTCCCGATTTTTACGTCCGATCCGATCGGTCAGACCAGTGAACCGTTAAGAAGACCGGTACATGTAAATAACGGACATTTCCGGGATTTTCCCCTCAAACAAACCTTAATCACATTGGTTAACATCGGTGTTTTTAGACCTGGATAGGACCAGCTGGTCAGACCGGTTGGACCGGGAACCAGAGGTTGGGTCGGTCCGGGTGATGGTATCGGACCCCAATTAGAATGAACCAGAGGTTGAACCGATGACTCGACGGTCGGACCCGAAAACCGGCTGGTCGAACCGGTTTTTAAAGGGGTTGGACCGATTTTTTTTTATATTTTTCATATTTAATCCTATTAATTTTTATAATGTTTATGACATCTTACGGTTCTTACGTCCGATCCGGTCGGACTAGTGAATCGTTAAGAAGACCAGTTCAACGTTCGATCCGGTTCTGAAAGCATTGGTTAAAATAACATGAATATAAAATTAGAAATTAACCAAGTATTAACAACGTTAATTATGGAGTAGTTGGCTAACATATAATGCATGTCACTCCTAAGATATATGGTTGTGTGCCTCAGCTGACCACAAAAAATGTCGGACCCATGCACTACTTGCATGATCAAACGCATGGTTCCTTTAATCTACTAGAATACCACAATAAATAAGCACGCATCAGTTTCCGATAGATTTTCTCAATCACGCACAAAACCACTCTAATTGATTTCTAATTTTATGGACTTATATTAAAGACACCCTTCTTTATTTATATACACAAGCACATCTTATGTGATCAATCTGTACATGCAAACATGTGATATATAAGTTCCCACTAAATCCGCTTTGTAAAATTTCCTTCTCTTGCCAAACATGTCGTCCTTGGACCCGAGTGGGTGCAAGAAAAGGAAGATAGTCGAAAGTTTTTAAGTTCAAGGCCTTTGGTGAACAAGGGCATCCAATAGAGAGTTGTGGCACGTTTCGGGACAATGTGAAGGCGCTCCTAGAATATGGAAATATAGAAATGGCATTCGCGAATGGAATGACATTTTGGTCATTTCAGCTCGAGGTCCATCACCACCCTCCTTCTAATGTCTTGTTATTTGTTGTTGAAGAGTCAATTGAGGGGTTAGTTAATCCTTATTGCAAGCACTGTATATATGTCGGTAATGTCTTTTTCTTTGCTAAACTTAAATTCCAGTAATATCCTACTCATAGCAGGGTCCAAAGAGAATGAGATAAAGACAACCATTACCTCTTTTCTAAGGGGATAAAAAGGTTGCACTCACTGAGACCTCAGCTCAAAATTTCTCCGTGCTACGAGTTTTCAACAATATATGTTTTCTATATGAGTATGTATTCAATTAATCGTTGATTTTGGCACGATGAAAGCACAGGGTGGGGAGACCATATGATATGCAATAAGAAGTATCATTTTTTGGTGCCATCTAAGGATACAATGTCAGCTTTCTTGAGCTATGAAGCAAACCACATCAGTATAGTAATGGGTAAGTTAAATTTTGTGGAATTAAATGGGCATACAATGCATGGTGTGTTTCACTCTAATGGATTTGGGCATTTGCTATGTGTCAATGGGTTGGAGATGGGTTCGGATTTGGCTGGGCACCGAATCTTAGAGTTCTGGAACCGTCTATGTATCTGCTTTCAAGCCAGGTTAGTTCTATATTCTACTATGTAGCTATAATATGGTTCCCTATGTAGCTTTAAAATTTATCGTCACAAGAAAGTTGGGTCTCTGAATAAATAAAACGTTTGTAACAACAATCTTTACATGCAATTGATAGTTATGAAGTAATTAAACAATTACTTTATTCAAATAAAGTTGTAGCTAGCCTGGAAGAGTTACCACATGCAACACATTTTTCGATATTAATAAAAATTATATTATGGAGTGTTATTTCATAGAAAGTTCTTTTTTTTCTTTTTAATTTATATTATCGTGTGAAATTATAACAAGGTAATTACATTCGGTGGATACTTTTTTCCTTACCGTCATTTTTATAAAATTTTATAAAGTGTAAAATGTCATTTTAGTTTTTGTGGTTTCGTACTTCTCCCACTTTAATTCAAATGTTTTATTTATCGTCTGTAGGTCCAAAAGGTTTTTAACATTGTCATTTTAGTCAAACTGACTTAACCTTATCCATTAACATTAGTTAGTTAGGGACAATTTTGTCATTTCTCCTATTATTTTAATTAAACCTTTATTATACTCACTCTTTAATTTCTCTCATGTTCCTCTATTTTGCCCATGGCATTATCGCCTAGTGGCATCTTGAGGGGTAAGATAAGGTTTATAGGCCATTAGGTTATGAGTTCGATTCTCACAAAGGAGTTATTTTATCATATTTATTAGGTTTCCTCCTAAATTAGTATATAGGCATTATGGTCTAATGAAGATGGATATGATCGGGTGGCTCTGTTGTATTAGTTGATACGATGATGCTTCAATGCTCCATCAGTAATTCAAAATTTACTGTTCAAAATTTATGAAGCTTACTATATATATGCAACAATATTACCATCTAATATACAAGCGGTAGAAATCATGCCCAGTAAAGCATCCAGAGAACATCTGGAGAGCTATATGCATGCTTAAACCACCAAATAACAACCAAAAAAATATGATCAAAGATAGAAAAAAAGTCAAAGCTTACCGTCAATTTTTGACACAATATCACCATACAATCCGATAACGATTCTTCCTGCAGCATTAAATTTATGATTACTTTTTTTTATAAATTATGGTTTGTATAAATAGGAGAAAAGCGGGGAAATTAAAGGGTGGGTTAATAAAGGTTTAATTTAAATAATAGAGGAAATGATAAAATTGCCTCTGATTAATTGAGTTTAATGGATAGATTAACTTGTGATAATTTTAAAAACCTTTTTAACCTTTAGACGATAAAATAAACCTTAATGTGATAAAACTATTCAAACCACAAGGACTAAAATAACATTTTACTAATCACAAAAATCCCAGTTAAAGTTTTGTTAGTAGAAACATACAATTCTGAGTTAAAGATACACTTATTCATTTTAAACTTTTTTCCATAGAAAATGGAACACTGATAAAGAAGTTTAATTTAGGACGCTCAAGTGTTCAATTATCAAAACTTCAAAAGAAGCCAATATTAACTATATAAGTGGATTCATTTAGTAAAAGAAATAAGGGGAAAGTTATATATACATGTATTTATAATGAATAGCTCAAATGAGAATAATTTTTTTTAAGAAGAAAAAAAAGAAATTTCAACCAATAAATATTTTTCATTTTGCTTCATTAATTTTTTGTGTTTAATGTGATTGTAAGAGTATATTTGTAAGTTTGCATAAATTATTAAATTATAGTTTTCCTCTTCAATAATGAAGTAAATTAAATTTGTAACTTATTTTTAAAATATATATTAAAAAAATTAATTTAGAGTGTAAGATAAATTACGAGTTGTGTATGATGAATTACGAGTTACAAGATAAATTTTGAAATGTGTAGGAAATAAAGTTCGAAATGTGTAGGATAACTTTTGATGTGTGTAATCAAATAATTTGAGTGTGAAAAATGATAACATTAATAACTAATTAATTAGTCAAATAAACAATAAATGAGATGGAAGAAAAATTATTTAATGTTTAACATTTGTACTTTTTATTCTTTTTATTATTAATTAAAATTTCTTCTAAAATGAAACTCCCCCTATATTGATATAACTTTTAAATAAAGTAAATACTATAACTAAATAACAACTTAAATATTTTACATATTATTTAAAACCATTTATTTGTTGAAAGTGTTTTGTCTCTAATAATAAACCAATATTGGGTTTTATCTTGAAGATATTAAAGATAAATATTGTATTAAGTAATTGTTAAAAACAGTTTTGCTTATGTATAATTACTTAAATACATATACTATTATATTTAAAGAGAGATTATTCGTGGTTTATGATAAGCATGTCAAAATAATATTAAGACTTCACTTATAACCAAGTATAAATAAAATTCAACTTCTTGGTGAAAATTATTATGTTTTCACACTTGCAAATGTGAAAACACAAATGTACAAAGATGGTTTTTTTTTTACTTACACTTCTAAATTTTATTTTCACACTCATTTTCATTATATATATATATTGTGTAGAGAGAGATACAAAGGAGGGGTATGTGAATATTAATATTTTTTCTATTCATGCTTAAAGATGTGAAAGTAAGTTTGTTTTCGTTTTTAGGTGAATTTTATGCTGGATTGTCCATACTTTTCAATGCGAGAATTTACGAGAAATTTATCATTCCAACTATTTTAATAATGTTCATTATATTTCACTTTCTAAACTTAACAACATGTTTAGGAAATGTGTTAAATCAATTGATTTCTAGTATTGATTATTGTATCTTTGATGGTTATATGTGAGATAATGGTGTTTAAGTCGGATCCTTTACCCTCTGACCCTCCGCTAAGTCGGATCCTTTTATACTCATGCATCCCACGCCTCCTGTGTTTTAGTCGTCACCCCACCTTGTTTTGTTCTTGTTTAAAGGGTTTTTTTTTTCTATCAAAAGTTCTAGCTCGAATTATATGTTAACATTCTTTTTACTATCAAACCAATGCAAACAAGGGTTGCTTAATGTGATTCTATTTCTAGTTGAGACTTACATGACTTGTATATATAAGTTTTATTAGTTCAATGGAGTTAATAGAGAATGTCCCAAGTTTTATCACACGTAGGATGATTGGTAGACCACAAAAATAAAACATTAAAAAATATATTGTAATAAAAATTTGTTTTGAGATAATACATATCTGTAGTCTCTATATATTATATGGAACCTCTAGTCTTTGGAATATATGCAGTAAAATTCTAATGTCCATGAAGGTTCACAACAAAATGTTGATTATTTTAACAAAACTATCTATATATTAAGTTATATTATTAACTCGTGTCAAACACTAATATTTGTGTCATGGTAAATTACATTTACGTCCACGAGATTTGAGAAACACTAATAAAGCCTCACAACACCTCCTTTAGAGCTTTTCTACTAAGCATACACAGTGCCATATGACAACATTTTTTTTAATTTTAAAGCCTCTTTAGAGTCTCACCACAACAAATAGTCTAAGCAGGGTGAAAAATGCAACCAACAAGGAGAAAAAGGAAAAACAATTACAACTAGAGATCAGCCATCCGACATTACTTAGATCTAAGCACACTTAACTGCAGAGTTCTCTTACACCATACATGATCAACATGCCTAAAAAGCATAAATTGTATTTGAGATCGTATGTTCCTTATGGCTCATTATCACTCGCGTGAACGCAACATAAGATTTTTCTTAGATGTTACAAATACCCCCTAGACCTCATCATCTTAGGTGTGGGTTTTCCCATCTCCTAAACAAGAAATGAGTGACTCCTGTGCCATTTGTATTCATCATAGCAACGAGGAGCACATTGATTTATTCTAGGTTATCGAGTAAAAACTTCTTAAGAGATTTATTTTGACACCTTAGAAACTCTACATCGTTTTATTGGAGATGTATTAAGGCAATAGGGATGTCTGACCTCAAATACCACCAACATGTTTTAGGAATATTTGTTGCAGATATGAGGAGAGCTTTAGAGCTAAGCATTCTTTGATGAAAGGAATTCACAAGAAGACATTGTGGTAATTTTCCAATTAAATAATCTAAACCAACCTGTGAAATCATTGTGAGTAAAACAAACAATTTTAGTTGGTATGAGTGAGTCTGATTCACTTTTCTCTTGTTTACAATGGTAGGACAAACCTCATTAAGGAGACGGGTCAAAAAAGGTGTGTATGACACCTTAAACGAATGTTACAACGGAGTTCACATAAGAGGTAAATGGTCATAATGATGCCTAACCATAAATATCACTAATATATTATGGATGCATCAACTATGGATTAGAAATGAACTCCATACTATATATATATATATATATATATATATATATATATATATATATATATATATATATTTTGTTTGGCAAGAAACATTCATGATGGGTATTCCAGATCGGTGTCTCTGAGAAGTTTCTATTTTAAGTAAGAAGTCCATAGGCTCTATAACCACAACACAGATTATATGAGTCATACGAAAGCACATATATTATACATACTAACTACAGGGCATATCCTAACCTAAAGACGCAAAAAGAACACCATCTCGATATTTATAAGAAAAATGTATTTTGGAAACCTTTAATACAGGTGACAGAACTAAAGAAACAAAATGAACACCATCTCAATATTTATAAGAAAAATTCATAAACCTTTAATACACATGACAGAAAACTATTTGATGAGTTATTATTCATTTTTTCTAACTTGCTATACACAAACACTTGTATTCACGTAAAATGTTGACTTTTTAAACTAACAAAAACTAAAGCAATACCATATGCAAATTGAAGAGAATAAAATGTTAGTTTTTCTAGTTTCTTTTTTTAAACAATGATGTGTGAAAAAGTCATGGCATTTTAAAAATTGTGAGAAAAGTTAGTATAAAAGTCAATATTATGCTTTAAAGAATTATACCATATGTTCTAAAAGTTGTAATAATTTAAACTGTAAAATTACATTTTGTCTTCCTTACATGTATAACACACACAGTCACACACACATATAGAGAGAGATACAAAGAGAGAGGAAGGACCATGAAAACTCTTCTTTGTATGAAAGACTCTTCTTTGTGAGACACTAGAAAACTCAATACCGAATGTGATAATATATATTGCATACATGTGTATATACAGGTAAGGATTAATTCAGAGCCATAAATAATTACTGAAATTCTCTAAACCTTTTATTTATTTGATAATGGTTAGAAATCTTTATGGCATTTTGGTAAATAAATATAAGTTTAGGAAAATTATTTAGTTGTATAGTGGAAATTTTGAGATTTTGATTCTTGTGTCCATAACGTCCTCCTATTTTTCTCTCTTTCACTCTTTTCTTTCTTTTTTTAACGGCAAACAAAAGTATTATTATCTCACCAAAAAATAGCCATCAGGGTGCTAGCTTTAATACACAAGTACATCAAACCAAACATATTACATTCACACATTACCATCCATTCTAAAAAACATTAAAACAGTTCCATAAATCCCAATCCATGTTCCTCTGTTTAGATCGAGCGTTGACCCACAGAAAAGACATCCCTTATATATCTCCCAAAACTTTCTACATAGGGGCTGCTTATGCTCCTGCGTTTCGACATCTCCATATACACCAAAAAGTCGTATGGCATAGGGCATGAATCGTTTCTTGAACTTCGCTGAGCGACCAACATACAAGTGTAAATCAAGGAGATCCCTTACCGGGAACGCAAATATCGGCTGAAGCTTACACATTGTGAAACGAGTTGCCAAACCATCTGAACGAAGCAACAAGTCACAAATATATACTCCGGAGTCTCTTGTGCTTCGCCACACATCAAACATAAAAATTTGGAACGTTTCTATTCCGCCTTACCAACACACATTTTGTTGGAAGCCTGTCGAGATTTGCCCGCCATGTGAGAATCCCCTACCTTTTTTGGAACCCAATTATTCCACCTGTGCACATACTCCGGAATACTATATTTATGTAGGACAAGATGCTCTTTTATGCTTCTAACCGTATATTTCCTACATCCGTCCACAACCCATCGCCATTCATCCTTCCTATTAGACTCCACAAAAGCATTCAGTAAATGTAACAACTGATGCATCTGGGCAGCCTCATCCCCATCTACAATCCCCCTACTGCATTTCAATTTCACCCCAAACTCCCTCTTATCATACGGTCCAATACCACAGCCATCTCTTTCATCCTTTTATTTATCATTCCAAAAGTTCCTAAAAAACCATACGACCAAACCCTACATCAAAATAATTGGCTACAACTACACTTTTGCAACCTACAATTCTTTCATTGTTCGTCTCCCAAGATTTCAAATCTCCAGATAGTTGTTTCATTGTGAACAATCTTTTATTTCCATTTTATTGCATGAATCAATATATTTCCACTTTTATTTGAATATTTGTTCGTTACGAAGAAGGGGCATTCTAGGGTATTTACCTTAGCCCCGATCAACAACCTCTCACCAACTCAAAAAGTGCTCAACTTACCCATTAACTAGTACATGGTGGCGAGGCCTACCCTAGCCATAAATGTTTTTTTTAATTTAAACAATTTCAATTTTATTTAAAAATAATGTCAAATATTAATAAAAAAACACTTCATTAAATGAAACTAAAAATCCATAATTTAAATTAAACTAAAAACCGGAAATTAAAAAAATGACAATTTTTAATAATAAAACATCCTAGAAATCCAGTAAATGGCTTGTGGGCCAACCCCATTTTTCCTAGCTAGCTCTCGTTTGCGTGCTACAAAGACCTTTGCACTTCTACGGGAAGATTTTCGTGAGGGGTAATATACGTTTGAAAATCTCTATTTCCCCTGCTTGGGCGACACTTTCGTTTTGTTCGTTAATCAAGGCCGTAGAGGCTTGGACATTTTGTTCTCTTGCCTCGACCAACTTTTGCATCATCAGTTCCTTCTTTTGGGCTTAAAATCTTATTTCCTCGCTTTCCAATCCATGTTGGTTTGTAGTTTGGCTTGACGAACTCGTAGTTCTAACTTATGCCCTCTTTTTGGGTTGTGTTGGGCTTACTTCGTTGTTGAACTCCGATACTGACTTTTTGGATGCCTCGAAATTAGCTGAATCTGAGGATCTTCTCTTGCTAGCACTTCCACCGGAATCTTCGTTCAACAAGTTGATTTGACCCCAATTAGCCGCTTCTTTAAGAACCTTCCACGCAAGACCGTGCTTGAACGCTTGTTTATATTTTGCTAGAGAATCCTCGTGTGCCTTTTTCAAAACTTGTAAATCATCGCAATCGTTATTATGAATGTGATTCTAAATGTTTAAAAAACAAAGAAGTTAGAAAACTATAAAACGTTAAATTAAAGTAAAATATAATTTTTACCGTTTGAATGTGGAGGCCGTTGAACCAATTAATATTCGACACCATTAAAGCCCATTTTGAGTTTAGTTGATCGTGCGTTCGATCGGCACTACTCCTAGCCCAATGAAGTATTTTTGGACCGCTTTACACAAACCGTCTTTTCTTTGATGGTTTCCTTTTTGCCGGTCAGCCGATATGTGGAGGTATGCTTTAGCCAGTTTTTCATCCTCCTCGAGACTCTATTATGTTTGGTTAGCCTGGTTAGCAAATTTTCCTTTTTTCTTGCTTTTAGTGCTATCTAGGGCTGAGCCGAAAACCAAAATAACCGAACCAAAACAAAAACCAACAATTCGGTTTTTTTAGTGTTTACTAACAGAAAATCTCGTTTTAGTTTTAGGATAACCACTTTCAATAACCGAACCGAATCGATAAGTCATAATAGTTGGCCAAATCCAAATATTTTTATGTTTAAGTTTAAGTTGTTTAAGTGTTTAACCGATGCTAGTAAGAATTACTAACTTTATTCTTGATTATTAAATATATATAATAAGAACATTAACATATTTATTTATTATTGAAACGATTTATCTATTGTTTATAAGAAATAACAAAATTTAACATAAAAATTAAATGATTTCAAAGTATTATAAAGAAACGTCTCAATAAAAACTTTGAAGAAACATTAAAATAGATTAGAATGTTAAATTTATATGAACAATATTAATTAAAAAGACTAAATATATTAACTTAATTGTAAACATTTAAGAAAGATTCTTAAACTTTGAGTTATACTTTTCATTTTTAAATCTTACGTAATTTGTTTCAAAAACCAAAAAAACGAAAAACCTAACCGAAGCATTGCTAAAACCGAAATAACCAAAACGGAAAACCGAACTTTCGGTTACGGTTTCGGTTTTAACCAAGAAACCCACCCGAACCAAACCATGCACAACCATAGTGCTCTCCACCGAAATCTGCTCTACACGGTCTTCACTTCTAATTTGCATTTCTTCTCAAATTGTGTTTTTTGAACGTATTCATCATCTTCATCAACGTCTTCACGTAGCGGTAGCTCGCATTCTTCATTTTCTTCTACAAAATGACATGGGTTTCTATACGTCCCAAACGGTTCGAAATTTTGCATCGCTTCTGTGAGAAATCGAGCGTAATTGATGGAACCATAGGTTGTGAAAAAAATAGTTCGGTTGTTGACCAAACATATACGTCGGTGGAATGGGTTGAGTAAGAGGAGTTTTGGCATATACCCTCACCACCAAAAGGAGCACCGCGGCTCGAACCAGAACCGCGTTTGCTCGAACCGGCACCGCATTTACTCGAACCGGCACCTTTAGATTTTTTATGTGAATCCATTGTAGAGACTTTTGAGGGTTTTGGTAATGAAGGGATTTGAGAGTGAGTGTGTTAAAATTATAGGGGTATAAGATATAAATATAGTATTGATAAATTATCTTTTTTAAGCACATGACCGTAACAGTCAAAAGTTCTAAGTACCAGATTGAAAGCGGGATTGAGTGTTGGCTAAGCCAACCCACCAAACCTACCCGTAGGGGTGGCGACATTGTGCTTGTCCGGGTTGCAACCCGTTGAGGGGTACCCGCTAGATGCCCGGACCTCCCTTAAATAACATTGATTCATGTTCTTTTTCTGCTTCAAATATTTATTTATATTTTATCCCTATTTCCTTAGTTTGTAATTTCTTCTTAGTAATGGATCCAGAAAAGTCGTTATCGACTAATCCTGCTAATTCTTTTTCCCTTCAACTATACTTTTAACGAGTATTATGTTTTTTTTTTTGGAAATTACACATATGTATTCTAGATATTTTCATATGTGTAAACTATTTATTTATATGTTTACTTTATATGTGTAAACTATTTATTTACATACACATAAATATACTGAATGTGTAATCCAATATTTACATACTTGTAAGCTAGTTAATATAAATTTATTACACATAAAAAAGTGTGTTTGATAAATTTGATTATATATATATGGGTTCAAGAGTGAACACTAGGTTGCGAGTGAACTGTGTGAACTAATCTGAGTCATTAGATTATCTCATCTAGAGATTTTTAAACAATGGCAATATTGTAATTATAATGTTGTAACTTCCCTTTAAATTAATTGACAGAAGGCTATTTGCGTCTTTTATAAATTGCATTTATTAAACAATATAATCAAAATTTCTAAAATCTTGCTAGTTTCCATATATACAAGATACACAGATGTTAGTTTATACACATGTGTACAGTCTCGCTAACTATCAATTTATACAAGATACACAGCTTTTAGTTTATACACATGTGTACAGTTCGCTAACTATCAGTTTATACAAGATACACAGTTGTTAATTTATATAGATGTGTACAGACTTTTGATACATTTGTGTATTTTGTAGTTCACGACCTAGTTCCGTTAGGAGTTTCATATACGGTCTGAATCCGGGAGGGATAGTTGGTGTCCAGTACCTAGTTCAGTTAGGAGTTTCATATACATTATTAGCAACCGATTCTACACGAGTTTAAAATAATGGAGAAGTAACTAAAAATATGTGCGAGAGAGAGAGAGAGAGAGAGAGAGCTAATGTCAATCTTATCCTTTTAATCTAAAAATAATCAATGGCCAAGATTAGTTCACTTAGTTCACTCTCAAGAAGTTGTTCACAAATGATCCTAATCCTATATATATACACACACACACATACATACAAGAAGAATCCGTTAAAAAACCATCATTTATTGCGAGAACCACGAGAACCAAAGTGAACACAACCAAAAATACTTAAAACAAAATCTAAAAAACACATAATTTTTTAATATATTTTTTTAAAAATCGCTATATTTCGTCACTAAAAATTCGAGTAACAATTATCGGTGCACATGTGCATATGTATCATTTCTTTGACAAATTCCGTAATACGTTACTAATATTAGACAATTGCAATTTCATTTACACTAACATCTGTAATACACTAATTTTTATATTAGAAATGTACATGTGCATCTATATGTATGAACATGATATAACATGTTTTGGTACACTACTTTGAATACTCTTTCCATTTATCTATTATACCATCTGTAATACACTACCACTACCTTCTACCATCCATAATACAATACCATTACCAATATGTTTAATATTTTTCACTTAATGCACATGTACATCAACACCCTTCATACCATTCAAAAAACATATTACATCATAAAGTTACAAATATAACCAAACAATCAACCACTAGATATAACTAACCAAAAAAATATGTACATGGGCATACTTTATTATTCATAATCACAAACTTTTTGTATCAAAACACGTTATATCATGGTTATACATAATGATGCACATGTGCATTTTTAATATTGGTAATGTAAAAAGTAGTGTATTACGGATTAGTGTTAATAAAAGTGCAATTGTCTACTACTGATAATGTATTACGAAATTTGTCAAATAATGGATAAATATGCACATGTGCATTGATAATTGTTACTCAAAATTTTTTAGTGACGAAATATTACGATTTTTTTTAAAATATTAATTTTTTTATGTTTTTAGGTATTTTTTGTGTTCCCATTGGTTCTCATGGTTCTTGCAATAAGAGATGGTTCTCAAATAACCCTACCCTATAGGATGAATGGTTTGAAGAAATTGATGATTAGTTTGAAGATTTACATATATAAAAATGGGTTATTTGCACATGTCGTTTGATTACTAAAAGATAGAGAGGAAAGAAGATAAATAATTGATTAAAAAGAGTAAAATATTTAACAAATTACTAATATACTCATTTTATTTAGCTTTTAATTTTTATAACTAAAATATAACGATTGGTCCAAATTAGTTCTCTAACTTTTATTTAAAAGTGGGCTTCTGCAAAGAACCAATATATATATATATAAAATATATATATATATATAGGGATTGGATCAAATAAAAAGTTAATTTGGCAAAGTAGAATAAGAAGAGATTTTACCTTCATTTTTAAATCAATAACTAAGATAAAAATATAAGAAAAAGATGGGTGCAAAAGTATTTTTAGAATAGTCTATTTGTTGTATTTCTCTCTAGATGAAAGGTACATGTATATTCCTCCCATTTTTAAATGTTCGTATTTTTTACGACATTGTTTAAAAATGCATCACAAAATTGAGTATCATTTTATGTTTAATTTGAGTATCCTATTGGTATATAAAATATGAAAACTAAAAAAAACTTAAAAAAATGTGTTGTATTTCTGTGTTGTATAATATTTTTGTGCTGAATTTTTGTATTGGAGTTGTTGTGTTATTTATTGTGCTGAATATTTTGTACTAGATTCTTTTTGCTGGTTTCTATGCTAATATTTTTGTACTAGATTTGTGTTGAAAGTTGTACTTGATTTTTTTGTGGTGAATTTTTTTTTACTAGATTTTTTTGTGTTATATTTTGAGAAAACAATACGGTGAAAGTTTGTGTTTTAGTACCAAAATGCCCTTTCATTCTACTTATAACAAGTGTCACATGTGTTTCCACAATTCTTTTTAAACTTTTAGACAAAACCCACATTTCAGTGGATCTTCCCCTGTATATATATATAAGAGAGAGAGAGAGAGAGTCTCGAAGACCTAATATTTTAATTCAAAGCATAGACGGAAAGAGTAAACATCGTCACTATATATATACTAAAATAAATGAAACCGTTGTGTATCTTTAATTACATATACGTGTGTGTTCCAGTTACTTGTATATTACTATTCATAACTCATTTAAAAATAATTATATCGACATGTAGATAAAAATAAAAGTGTCACAACGGCAAACTTGAAACTATATAAAATATGGTGTCCTGGAACAAAATATGCTTAAAAGTAATTATAGTAATTAAATAATAAAATAATTATATAGAAGATTATTATACTATTACGTACTTATTATTTATAATATTTATATAATAACACACTTAATCAAAGGAAGGTGATTTGTGGACAACAATTTTATTTATACATGACATTTTTACAAAAAGATTATTTTATCCTTAGACACTAAAGGTAAACTTATTACAAATGTAATTCAGTATAAATTTTGTTCTTTATGAGTAAAAGTTAAAAACCATATATTAAAAATGTAATTCCGTATAAATTTTGTTCTGTATGAGTAAAAGTTAAAAAAGCATCTCCCTTAATTAATTGACTATCACTGAGGAGATCGAGTCAATAATTAGATTTCATGTTTATTTAATTTTTTTTATCTACGAATTTTTTTTGCTTCTTGTAAGACTTAATCTAAAATCTTACAGTTAAGTGTTCGTTTAATTGGTAACTTAATATATTTTCCGGTGGCAAATCGAGTGAATGATTTGTGACAAAATCTTCAAGTCCTTAAACAATTTGGTTAGAAGTGATTACTAAACATAAGAAAAAAAAGCTACTTAGTTTACAACATATTACATATAACCCATTTTTATGTTGAAAATTTTACCTCAGGTTCTGTTTTTATTGTTACCTATCCTGATTTGGTTTTGACTAACTTGGTGCTAACTATCTACTTCTTTGCAATAGGAAAGTTAGCTTGATTGATTTGGCAAAGCAGAAAAACATGGATTTGAGGCTCCTTCATGGGGCAGCATATGGGCAATCATGGTTCGGTAACTGGGGTTACCAATTTGGGCGAGGAAGCTTTGGCGTCACATGACAAATGTATCAAAAATCCCTTGAAGCCCTCCAGAATATTCCTTTATGCATCCTTGCTCATCAAATTGGCACTTCAAATATCGAGATCCCAATCTTGTTCTATAGATACCAAACGCTTTCAAGCCGTTCTCTATTGACCCTTGGTGATCTACTCAGGTTCATGCTAGATCTCAAACACCGGCTTCCCAAAGAGAGTGCTTTGAACACATATAACCCTGGGATCTTAGTCGAAAATTCGTGTAGATGGTCCCCTAAACGTATTGAAATGGCTGCACGGGTTATTGTTGAATCCCTAAAGAAAGCTAAAATTAGATGGGTATCAAGGCAAGAAGTCCGGGATGCTGCCCGTGCCTATGTCGGTGACACAGGTTTGTTGGATTTTGTGCTCAAGTCGTTAGGGAATCATGTCCTTGGTAGTATTTGGTTCGTCGTTGTCTGAATCCAGTAACCAAAGTTTTAGAGTACTGCTTAGAAGACATTTCAAACACTTTAACTAACCAAGAAGAGTTTGTTATAAATGACTCCAAGTTGAAAACTCGATACAAGATCTCTAGGGTTCAACTCATGAATGACATGTGCTACATCTATAGGCACATCCTTAGAGGACAAACCAAAGAAATGGATAGAACAATAATGCCCTCCATTTCATTAGCATCAAGAATAGTCCTTGATACTAAGTACTTCGTTAAAGATTATGGGGCGGAAATGTTTTCGAAATATGAATCAGAAACAGATGAAAAGTCGAAACTTTATTGCACCGTAGCGATACAAGATAAGGGAGAAATATATGTCCATGTGGAAGGTGAAAAGAAGTTTATTACCGCACCATACGAGGCCATAATGTTAAGAAACAATGCAACATTTGATGAGCTCATAGAAGAAGTAGAGAAAAACTTTAAGGAAATATATTGGGGACTAAAGAGCTTCATGATTGGATCCATAATGAACATAAACCCTAATGGATCTGATCAGGTCTTTAGGGTTACCAAATCTGGCAGCAAACTTGTTTTTCAAGGCAAACTGGTTGAAATGGGAATGAATCATGAAAGTATATATGAAAGTGGCTCACGACAAAGATTCTTTGTGGATTTTGGTTGTGGAACTAAAGATGATGATGGTGAAAGAATGGTGGCGTGTGATATTTGTGAAGTTTGGCAGCACACAAGGTGTTTGAAGATTCCAAACAACGAAGAAATTCCGAATATATATGTTTGCAGTCGGTGCGAACAAGACATTCTAGTTTTACAAGCACTACCATAGTACCAAACTAGCTTAGCAATCTTACTTGATTCATATACAGATACATTTACTAGTTTGTTATTTGTAACTAAGTTACTACTTTAATTTTCTTTTAATGCTCTCTTACACTACTCATGCAAAACGGGTGTTCTTTATGAAACTTGTGAGTTCGTTGTTTTTATCCCAGGCATTTTATATGGTATTTAATCATGATCGTTTCTTTATTTTCACTGTGTATTCTTCTTTTTGTCGTCGTTACGCAAAATGATCAACCTGTTGCTTACTTTCATGTCATATAAATGGTTGAACAAAGATATTTAACACTTGTACAACTAAATAAAGTTTCGTTTACCAAAATTGTGATCCTTCAGGGATTAACGCCTCATAATAAAAGTATTATATAGAAAAAAACCAACTTTTTGAAGTGGTGTTGCTGATTAATTATCGTGAGAGTGTAATACAAAAAAGTTGTGGTTTTCTATATATGCGTTGGTGTTTTGGAAACCACTAACAGATCTCCAACGAAGGTTTTCAGAACATAAAGAAAATGAAAGAAACTTATTAGTATTTGCAAGTTTCACTTAACAGATAAAACTTTAGCATAAGATTTTTTTTCTAGGATTTTCACTTATGATTAGGATATAGTTTTTTTTCGATGATAAATCAATTGATAACGTCTATTGCATATACTTTCAGTATTTCTCTTAGTTTCACATCAGTCATTCTATCTCTATGGTGGTAATGCTTCTTAGCAGATATATTTTATTGTGTATAATTATCTAGTTTCCATATTTATAAGATAGTTTGTTATGTAATTAACCCTATATAATGGGTCACGATTTTCAATGTAAAACACAAAGAAATATACAAAACCTTTATGGTATCAGAGCTACGGTTCTGCAAACCCTAGCTCAGCCGTTAACATCCTCTCTCTCTTCGGTTCTCTTTTCTTCTCAGCCTATCCACCATAAACCACCATGACTAAGACGACGAAATCATCTTCTGAACCACCCAAACCAACTTCCCTACACCCAGCCTACTCTGTCACAAATATTCATACCAAAATCAGAACCCTAGATGGCACAGCCGTATCCTATTAATCCTGGACCAAACTGTTCAATCTTCACGTTGTAGCCTACAAGGTTGCGAACCATATTGATGATGCACCAGCCCCCGATAAAACCAATCCTGATTACCCACTATGGAAAGAGTTGGATACTCTTGTGCTCCAATGGATGTATAGTACTGTTTCAGATGATCTCTTGGACCGAATCTTGGAGACTAATTCAACGGCTCGTGATGCATGGGTCAAGTTAGAAAAAATATTTTAAGCAAGAAGAAGGCGAGAGCTGCAGCCCTTGAAACCCGTTTCTATAACCTAACCCTTACAGCATGTTCTTCATTGAATGACTATTGTCAACAATTGAAAAGCCTGGCCAATTAACTTGCTGACGTAGATCATTCAGTCTCTGATTCCAGACTCGTTCTCCAACTTGTTCGCGGGTTACCTGCTGAATACAGTACCACGGCTTCCTTTATCAACAACAGTGATGCTGACTGGGATCTGGCCATTACTTGTTACAGGATGAAGCTATTCGGATTGAAGCTCAGAAGGGGTCCTCAACATCTGTTCTTCTCGCACCAACTACAACAACCCCTGCCCAATAATCTGCTCAGCCTTCGGGTCATTCAGCACCCACTACAGCCGTCACCGACCAGTCCCAAGACCCAGGTCAGTCTTCGTACCGAGGCCGGGGCCGGGGTCGTGGAAGAAACAATAGAGGTGGTCGACCACGTGGTGGCCGGTCCTACTACTCTGGGAACGGGTATTCTGCTGCACCAACTTACCCAAATTGGGCCTGGTGGACTCCACCGCCCTGTCCCTACCCGACCCAGAATACATTGAGGCCCAATACAACTTTCTCACCACAGTAGCCTGCTACTTAGCAACCACAGGCTCACTTCACAGGGTTTCCACAACAGTATCAGTCACCAGGTCTCACTTATGACGCCCTCAGTCCATCCGACTTAAGTGCAACCTTTGCTCAAATGCAGGTTCATCAACATAATGCTTCTTGGAACCAAGATATCATGGACACTGGAGCTAGATCACACGTCACCCGTGATCAAGGTAAAATCATTCTCCCTAATTCATCTATTGTACGCAGTTCAATTTTAGTAGGCAATGGCAATTGTGTACCAATCCATGGATCCGGTACAGGCTTTCATACATTACCTAACCGTACCTATATCTTACCCAACGTCCTTTACAGCCCTCATATCACTAGAAACCTTATTTCTGTTCATCGTTTTACACGTGATAATAACATTTCTATTGAATTTGACATGTTTGGTTTTTCTTTGAAGGACCTCATCACTAAACGGACTCTCTCTCGCCATAACAACATCGGGGATCTCTACCCATTCACACCACCTCAACTGCCTACTCAAACTTGTTTTATTGCATCACCTGCTCTTCCTTGGCACGATCGGCTTGGTCATCCAGGGCCTCACGTCTTAGACGTTTTAAGTCGTACTTTTAATTTTTCTTGTAATAAAGACAATATGTCTAATCTTTGCAATTCTTATCTATTAGTGAATAGTAAACGTTTACCTTTTCATGCATCTAATTCATTTACTTTTGCTCCTTTGCCATCATAAACTGTGATTTATGGACCTCACCTATCCCAAGCAAATCCGGTTATAAGTATTACATGGTGTTTATTGATAACTTTTCACATTTTGTGTGGGTGTACCCGTTGAAATTTAAATCTGAAGCTTTCCCAACCTTTACTAAATTTCACCGACTAATTCTTACTAAATTTAATGGACACATTAAAACCTTTCAGTGTGATCTTGGGGTGAATTTGACAATCACGCCTTCAAGAGTTTTGCCTCTCATTATGGCCTTTTGTTTCGTTTCTCTTGCCCACAAATATCTTCCCAAAACGGACGTGCCGGGCGGAAGATTCGTCACCTGAACGACATCATCTGAGCCTTGTTAATCCATGCCAATCTCCCACCAAGCTTTAGGTCGAAGCCTTACATATATACCATATACCTGTAACATTTGTCAAAAACGGGTTTTCCAAACCCGCTTCGTTTGAATCGAATATCAAGTTATAAATTTTTCGTTGCGTATTTATGTTTATCTTAATTTTAAACGATGCATAATTAATTAACAAATTAGAATTTAAAAATTATAATTAATAAAAAGTGAAAAGAAAATAAATAAAAAGAAAACCGGCTGCCGGGATTCGAACCCGGGTCAGCCGGGTGAGTCTAATAACTTAACACGCGCACTTATAACCACTCCGCCACTTGATGTTTTCTGTTAGTTCTAGGAATCAATTAAGTCATAACTTCAATCGCGAATCAACCGGGTTACGCCATCTGAAACCGTAACCGGCTTCCAAACGTCCAAAAACGTTTGAGTGATCGCGGTTTTCTGATAATAACCGATACACCGACATTTTTAATCAATTCAGTCTTGAATGGACTTGAATTCAAGTGATGTTCGGTTTTTATAACCGAAAACATTCATTTCTGGATTTACTTCAACAAAAGCTTCATCTCGCGACTCAATTACATTCCTAGAACTTCTATTCTCACGTTTACTCTAGTTTCTGATCGTCGGAATTGCTTTTTGAACTCGCCGGACTTTCGCCAGAAAACCGTGTCTTCCATCAAATCAGTAAGTTTCTCAATTCTTTCTTCGTCTATCAGTTGTTAAGCTTTTACTAACTCAAACCCTTCAATCAGAATCAGTTTCAGACGACGATATCGAATAATTAAATCTCGCCGGAAAACTTCTGAAAGTTCCCAATTCTCGCTGTGAAACGGTGTAGCCTTTTAAACCTTCTGGTAATTCTTGTTCGGTGCTTCAATTCCGCATCTAGCTAATCAAAATTTTTAATTTGTCCGCCCAGACGATATCCATAAAAACAGAGCCGACGACTTCGCCGGAATTCTGAGAAAGATCGTTTCTCCGGTATGTTTACTTCCAAAATCTTCTCTGCCATTTCATTTTAGTCATTTGAATGTTTGTCAATCGAATTAAACATCGTTATCTGTAATATTGTAACGAAGAAGATGAAGTTAGGTTGTTTATAAGTTTAATATAAATTGGATATTATCTCGGGTTAGACACACAGTCCAGCGGTGGACTGTGTGCGCACATATATCACACGCCGCGAGTTCGATCATTGACACAAACGTATGCTCTGTAATAAAGATGTTTTCTTTTTCTAACTGAACCGGATTAACCCACTGAAGTTGTTAAGTATAATAAAAATCGGTATATTAACCATGTTAGACACACATTCTAGCGATGGACTGTGTGCAATACTAACCCACAGGTCCCGGGTTCGAGACCTGTTGCACACTCCGGTTCAACGATTAAAACCCTTTTTGAAAATAAAAGAATTTTGAATAAACTAAAACAGTATATAAGTATAATTAAAAACAGAATTATTTCGGGTTAGACACGTAGCTCAGTTGGTAGAGCTGCGTGCACGCGTACGGGAGGTCTCGGGTTCGAGCCTCACCCGGCACACACTTATACGCTAGCAAACCGGTCAAACAGTCAACAGTTCCGGTCAACGGTCAATGGTCAACGCAAAAGTCAACATTTTTTTTTATATTTTTATTTATTTATTTAATTTAAAAATCAATTAAAAATACTTAAAAATAATGTTTTTAAAGATAGAAAATAGCCTTAAACTCACAAAAATATATCTAAAAATCCTATTAAAATTATTAATAAAATCCACTCAATTACTATACCTTCCGTTATTATTTAGGTTAGTTAATCCTCGTTGATCAATCCTCCAAACTCGTGCGCATTTCATCATCTTCAACCGAACGCACCCAATGTGAGTGAATCTCTACAAATTCCCCGTTTTAATCACGTTTTTAGGGTGTATCATGTGTCTTATCATTTATTATATTTAAATCATTGTGCATCCATTATATCCATGAATTATGTGTATTCAACAAGTATCAATTATTTGTGTGGTTATTGTATAGTTTAAATTATCATTTTTCAGTACATACATTATCATAGGCCGCCGCTCCCCATTACATTATGAGCGTTGAGCTGTTCCCCATTACATTATGAGCGTAAACCAGGCGTTGCCAACATACGATCGGCTCCGTTTGATTGAGCCTTGATCGCACAGACATTTATCATAGGCCGTCCGTTCCCCATTACATTATGAGCGTGAACGTGACGTTGCCAACATATACAATTTCATTCATGTTATATATTCATGCAAGTCGGTTGGTTATTGTATGTTATTGTTTGTGGTTGTTATTGTTACTGTATGATTTAATTACATTTGTTCACATATGGTTATTGCACAATTTTTCATGATAAAGATAACAAGGAATCAATAATAAATGTCTTTCTAACAAGGTTCACTCGCCAACTTATGTTGACCCAAAAACCCCTATTTTTACACATGATACAGGTGATCCAGCTACAACAAGAAACATATAGGATTTGTAACATTTGTAAAAATCGGGTTTTCAAAACCCGCTCCGTTTTGTAATCGAATATCAAGTTATAAAAGTCACGTGGAACATTTATGATTATTTTGATTTAAAATGATACATAATTAATAAATAAACTAAACTATAAAAATTATATTGATAAAATGTTAAAACAAAATAAATAAAAAAAATATGTTGCTGCCGCCGAAATTTTCTGCAAATCTCGCCGGAAAACCGTATTCATCCTCAAACGGTAAATCTCTCAATATTATTGCAGTACAACAATTCTTAAGCTATTTCTAACTTAAACCACTCAATTGAAATCGAATTCAGGCGCTGTATTCAACTAATTTCAGTTCGCCGGAAAGATTCAGAAAGTCTTTATTTCCGTCTGTGAAACGGTAAGGACCTTCAAACACATCGTTAACGTTTGTTTATCACTTCAATTCCACAATGGACTAATCAAAAAACGGCTAATCGTCTGTTCAGTTGAGGTGCACAAAAACAGAGACCGACGCCTGCCGGAACTCTGTAACAAATCGTTCACCGGTATGTTTTTCCTCTAATTGTCATCCCTGCTATCTCTTATCAGTTTGTGTAATGCTTAGCAATCGAATTAACAAGTTTTAATGATGTAAACTGCTGTCGGTAAAAATCCAGTGAAGAAGATGAACTTTGACAATACTATAAGTATAATTAAAATGGGTAGTTTAAACGGGTTAGACACACAGTCCAGCGGTGGACTGTGTGCATATTACACAACGCAAGTCCCGAGTTCGATCCCTGCTACACACACTGCTTATGTAATAAAATGCCTTTTTGTTTAAAAATTAAACCGGGTTAACTCAGTTAATTGTTAAGTATAATAAAAACCGAGATAATAACCAGGTTAGACACACAGTCCAGCGGTGGACTGTGTGCAACATTAAGTCACACGTCGCGCGTTCGAAACCCGTCACTGGCACCGGTCCGTTGAATTAAAATGTTTTTGAAATTAAAAGAATTTCGGTTAAACTGAATAAGTGTATAAATATAATTAAAAACAAGATTATTTCGGGTTAGACACGTAGCTCAGTTGGTAGAGCTGCGTGCACGCGTACGGGAGGTCTCGGGTTCGAGCCTCACCCAGCGCAAACCATGTCACTGACTGAACCGGTCAACAGGTCAACGGTCAACGCAAAATAAACAATTTTTTATATTTTTATTTATTTAATTTAATTTAAAAATCAATTAAAAATACTTAAAAATAACATTTTTAAAGATAGAAAATAGCCTTAAACTCACAAAAATATATCTAAAAATTTCATTAAAATCCTTAATAAAATCCACTCATTTAATATATTTTTCCGTTATTATTTAGGTTAGTATTTGTCGTTATTCCGCTCATCTAATTCGTGCGCATCTCACCATCTCCAATCCAAAGCACCCAATGTGAGTGAATCTTTACAAATTCCCCGTTTTAATCACGTTTTGGGGTCTATCATGTGTCTTTGTATATATATTATAGTTAAACCATTGTGCATACATCATATCATGAACATGTGTATTCAGTTTGTTTCTGTTGTGTAGTTATTGTTGGATGCAAATTTATTATTTTCAGTACATGCAATTTCATAGGCCGCCGCTCCCCATTACATTATGAGCATTGAGCATGTTCCCCATTTCATTATGAGGTTGAACCTGGCGTGCCCACATACGATCGGCTCCGTTTGATTGAGCCTTGATCGCACAGACATTTTCATTTTCAGTTCATGCAATACGATCGGCTCCGTTTGATTGAGCCTTGATCGCACAGTTCATTTATGTTATTTATCGTATGTTGTTGGTATGTTAATGTATGCTGTCATATGTTATTGTATGTCATAGTTGTGACTGCTAATTGCCACTGCTTGATTATTTACATTTGCTCATCTATGATTATGCACAATTTTTCATTGATAAACTAACAAGTAATTCACTAATAAATGTTTATCTAATAAGGTTCACTCGCCAACTTATGATGACCCAAAAACCCACATTTTTACACATGATACAGGTGAACCAGCAGCAGCTAGGAACACATAGGACTTGGACTAGAAGAATAAAACGATTTAGAGTTGGGATTGTTATGTTTGGTTTATTTTCTTTGTATTGAATGAACATGTTTGGATATTTGGAAATGTAACTTTGACTTTATTAAATATGAAACATATTAGTAAATGTCATGAGCTTTGGTGATAACCCAATTATGCCCCGACTCTTATTCCGCTGCGGGTCGGGGTGTGACAGATTGGTATCAGAGCCATGACTATAGGGATATAGGATAGGTTATTAGACCCTTAGAGCCTATACTATAGTTGATTAGAAATTATAAGATTTTTGTGTGTTACATGCCAAATTTCATGATGTTTATATGTTTTATGGTAAATGTTACATTCAATATTATGCAAGCATGTTCATAAGTATGTATTATCATATAATGCCTATCATGAATCATATACTCATAACATATCACATCCATGAAGGCACACACCACATCATGATTGCTTTTACAATGATTTTTGTGTTTTCCAATCTCATCAAAGTGAGTTCTCATGACGGGCATGTAGTAACTGGAAGGGTACCAGTACCGGTAGTCGAAACGTCCTGTCTAGTCTGGCATTCGTATAAATCCAAAATAAAAGACTAGTTTGCCTACCTGGGGACTAATGATGAGAGTACGAAGTACCTATTAGGCCAAAGCATGCTATACCAAACGTCATGTGAGCTAACCCCACTTTGAGTTGTCATTGTGTCTACACCTGGACACGTTCCGATCAAACATCTCATGAACATATTTTGTGGTTTGCATTCGGGTGATGCGAGTGTTAAATTGCCAATACTAATATGAATCCTACCAAGCCAATAGCCATGGGGGCCTACATGACTATGTAGGTGAAGGTATGGGGGACATTTGAGGCCCAACATGAGCGAACCCAAGACATCCTATGGATGTAGTTGCATTATTGATATTTATGTTATTTTCATTTTCTTAAAGACACATGACACCTAAAAAGACACTATAAACTCACAATCTTCTCATTGTATGATCCTGTAGATGTCGTCTAGACAGCAACGAAGGGGTAAAAGATCAGGAAGGTCTCAGGAACGTTTGGCCACTCAGATCGCGAAACAAATGGCCACGATACTGCCTGACATTGTGGTCCAAGTACAACAAGCCCTCGCTACAAATCCTACTAACCCTCCCCAACAACATGACCAGAACATCGACAACCCTCCTACCAGCAGGTGCTCTTACAAACATTTTAAGTCTTGTGATCCTCCTAAATTTGAAGGGACCGAGGGTGTCACTGCTCTCCTACATTGGTTCGAGGAGATGGAAAACACTTTTCTAAACTGCGATTGTCCTGAGGATCGCAAGGTTCGATACGCCACCGGGAGACTATTTGGGGTAGCTCTCACTTGGTGGAATACTGAAAAAGGGAAGAGGGGAACTGAAGATGCAATGGCCTTAACTTGGGAGGAGTTAAGGGAAATCATGACTAGGCGTTTCTGTCCTAGGAGTGAAATTAAAAAGTTGGAGGATGAATTTCATGCTCTAAAGCAAAAGAAGGGTGATCACACCACCTATAACAAGAGGTTCTTGGAGTTGAACCAAATGGTTCCAAATCTGTTCACCCCAACCTATCGTCTGGTCGAGCATTATATTCGAGGACTTCCCTTGAAAATCCAAGATTCAGTACTCAGCGTTTCACCAGTAACACTTGAAGCTGCTATGGAGCTAGCAACTGAACTGACCGAGAACCGAATTCGCAACGGGAAGTTCAAAGAAGAGAAAAAGAAAGCCCCTGTTGAGGGTCAAACTTCAAACCCTCCCATTTCTTCCTCTAAGTTTGCCAACAAGAGGAAGCGCAACACCAGAAATTTTGCAGTTACTCAAACCAACTCCCCTATTCCTGCTGCACCCATTAGTCAAGTCACTCCTTCACCCGCACCATACAGAAGACCTTACACTGGCCCGTTACCAAAATGTAACCGTTGCCAATATCACCATTCCCCTGATCATCCTTACCAATATTGCACCGGCTGCGGTCGCGCAGGTCATACTGTTCAAACCTGCCGCATGCCTCAACGAACGAACCGCCCCCAACCTTTAACCCAAACTCACCAACAAATAATGGGCCAAGCCCATCAACCCCTACTATTACCACCCACCCAACATTTAGCCCAAACATATTACCAGCCCAATTATCCTATGGGTCAACCAATGCGGGCTTGCTACAATTGCGGTGACCCGAGCCATTTTAGAAACACTTGTCCAAGGTTGGTTAATATTATTCATGCTCAGGCCCAAGCCAACCCGGTGAATCAAGCAAACCAAGCTCCTCCACCTGCAAGAGGGAGAGCTTTCAATATCAACGCTAACCAGGCCAGAGCTGACGGCAATGTGGTTAACGGTACGTTCCTTATAAATGGTAGATATGCATCTATGTTATTTGATACTGGTGCGGATAGAAGTTTTGTGTCTTTAGAATTTGAACCTATCTTAAACAAAAATCGGGATAAGCTCACGGAATCCATAACGGTAGAAGTTGCGGACGGGAAACCAGTTTCATTAGACTCTATTATACGCAACTGTACACTCACCTTAAACGACCACGATTTCTCAGTCGACCTTATTCCTATGAAGCTGGGAAGTTTTGACATCATAATCGGTATGGATTGGCTCAGTCAATATCAGGCAGAAGTTGTATGTCGTGAAAAATTTATTCGTATTCCTCTTTTAAACGGACAGACTCTTCGAATCATTGGAGAAACCTCGTCGAAAGGGCTCAGCTTAATGTCTTGTCTTCAAGCTCAAAAATATCTTCGCAAGAATTATGTCGCGTTTTTAGCTCATATCATCAAAAAGGGAACCATAGAGAGGAAACTTGAAGACATTCCTGTAGTAAAAGACTTCCCACAAGTTTTTCCTGACGACATTTCAGGACTTCCTCCAGTTAGAGACGTCGAATTCCGTATTGATCTTATACCTGGTGCTACACCAGTTGCAAAGTCTCCTTATAGGTTAGCCCCCTCTGAAATGCAAGAGCTAGCCAGTCAATTACAAGAGTTGACTGACAAGGGATTCATACGTCCTAGCTCGTCGCCTTGGGGTGCACCTGTTCTTTTTGTAAAGAAGAAAGATGGATCGTTTCGTATGTGCATCGACTACAGAGAGCTCAACAAGTTAACAATCAAGAATCGCTATCCTCTACCTCGCATTGATGATCTTCTTGACCAACTACAAGGTGCCAGCTGCTTTTCAAAAATTGACCTTTGATCTGGCTATCATCAACTTAGAGTGCATGAAGAAGACGTCCCTAAGACTGCGTTTCGAACTCGTTATGGCCACTATGAATTCATGGTTATGCCATTTGGTTTAACCAACGCACCAGCTGTCTTCATGGACCTAATGAACAGAGTCTGCAAACCTTATCTTGATCGATTTGTTATAGTCTTCATCGACGATATTCTTATTTATTCAAAATCTAAATCTGATCATGAGCGTCATCTTCGACTCGTTCTTGCACTTCTAGAAAAGGAAAAGCTTTATGCCAAGTTCTCCAAATGTGAATTCTGGTTAAAAGAGGTGCAATTCCTCGGGCATGTAGTCAATGACAAGGGAATACATGTCGACCCTTCAAAAATCAAAGCGGTACAAGAATGGCAAGCTCCACGTACACCAACTGAAGTAAGATCTTTTCTTGGTCTAGCTGGCTATTATTGTCGGTTCATTTCAAACTTCTCTCGCATTGCTGTACCACTCACGGCTTTAACTCATAAGGGAAAACCTTTCATATGGGGACCCAAGCAAGAAGAAGCCTTTCAAACTCTTAAACAAAAACTTTGTGATGCACCAATCCTCACTCTTCCTGAAGGTTGTGATGATTTTGTAGTCTATTGCGACGCGTCAGGGCAAGGATTAGGCTGCGTTCTAATGCAAAGAGGAAAGGTCATAGCTTATGCTTCGAGACAACTCAAGGCACATGAAAAGAACTACACCACTCATGACCTAGAACTTGGAGCCGTTGTGTTCGCTCTTAAGATATGGAGACATTATCTCTATGGTACTAAGTGTGAAATATACACTGACCACAAGAGTCTTCAACATATCTTCAATCAAAAAGAGCTAAACATGAGGCAACGAAGATGGGTCGAACTTCTAAATGATTACGACTATGAAATTAGATACCACCCTGGTAAAGCAAATGTGGTGGCTAATGCACTTAGTCTAAAGGGTTATGCGAACTCCATTCATCTTCTATGTTCGTAAATTATAACCGACATTAAAGATCAAATTCGAGAAGCCCAACACGTTTCAATAACAGAAGAAGATGTACGAAAGGAGATGTCCTGTGGAGCTGAGCTAAAAATTGAAACTAAATCTGACGGTATTTTGTATTACCTAGATCGTATCTGGATTCCTAACCACAACAACCTTCGTGAAATTCTTATGAATGAAGCTCACAAAATGGGATATTCTATACACCCAGGAGCCGATAAGATGTATCAAGACCTACGATACACCTATTGGTGGCCTGGAATGAAGAAGGATATTGCCGTTTTTGTTTCCAAGTGCCTTACATGTTCCAAGGTGAAGGCTGAACACCAAAGACCCTCAGGACTTCTAGTCCAACCGGAAATACCTGTATGGAAGTGGGAAAATATAACCATGGATTTCATTACCGGGTTACCTCGCACTTCTGGTGGGTATGACACTATATGGGTGATTATAGACCGACTTACAAAATCAGCTCACTTTATTCCTATCCGCGAAGATTTCAAGAACGAAAAGCTTGCTCGTATTTATATCAACGAAATCGTAAGCCGACATGGGGTACCGTTAAGCATTATTTCTGATCGCGATGGTCGTTTCACTTCACGAACATGGCAAGCAGTACAATCCGCTATGGGCACGCGATTACATCTCAGTACCGCCTATCATCCTCAAACTGATGGACAGTCTGAGCGCACCATTCAAACTCTTGAAGATATGCTTAAAGCATGTGTCATAGACTTCAAGGGAAATTGGGACGCCCACCTACCATTAGTTGAATTTTCGTACAACAATAGCTATCATTCGAGTATCGGCATGGCACCTTTTGAAGCCTTATATGGTCGTAAGTGCCGATCTCCTGTATGTTGGCACGAAATTGGGGAAGCTCAAATTACTGGTCCAGAATTGATCCAAGAAACCACAGACAAGATCCATCAAATTCGAAACAATCTTCTAGCGGCTCAAAGTCGTCAAAAGAGTTATGCAGATAAACGACGGAAGCCCTTAGAGTTTAACATTGGTGATCATGTGCTTTTAAAAGTATCACCGTGGAAGGGAGTAGTTCGTTTTGGTCAAAAGGGCAAGCTAGCACCATGTTACGTAGGACCTTTCAAGATACTCGAAAGAGTAGGTCCTGTAGCATACAAGCTTGATCTACCAGAAGAACTCAACAGGATTCATCCCACGTTCCACGTGTCGAACTTGAAGAAGTGCCTCGCTGATGAGAACCTCCACATTCCGCTGGAAGATATTCAGATTGATGAATCTATGCATTTTATTGAAATACCAGTGGAGATCATGGACTACGGAGAGAAACGTCTACGACGAAGTCGCATTCCAATTGTTAGGGTACGCTGGGAGTCGAAACGGGGACCTGAGTTTACTTGGGAACGTGAAGACTCAATGCGTGAAAAATACCCGCATCTTTTTCCTACTACTTCAACTACTTAAATTTAGGGACGAAATTCCTAAAAGTAGGGGATACTGTAACATTTGTAAAAATCGGGTTTTCAAAACCCGCTCCGTTTTGTAATCGAATATCAAGTTATAAAAGTCACGTGGAATATTTATGATTATTTTGATTTAAAATGATACATAATTAATAAATAAACTAAACTATAAAAATTATATTTGATAAAATGTTAAAACAAAATAAAAAAAAAATATGTTGCTGCCGGGACTCGAACCCGGGTCAGCCAAGAACAACTCCAACGACTTAACATACACTCACATCACCACTCCGCCACTTTGTGTTTTCTGTTATCTCTAGGAAACAAATGAAATTTATACACAAACTCGGTTAAAACCGGTTGCGCCAACTGAGAAACGGAAATCGGCAAATCAATCGTCATATCGTTTGATTACTCGCGCATTCACGTTCATAAACCGATGAACCGATGTCTTTAATCAAGTCAGAGGTGATTGAACATCAATTTCCATTACTATCGGTTTTTATAACCGAAAAGAATCAAAGTCTCAATTACTTCAATTCCAGACACTCTCGCGACTCAGAAATACCATACCAGCATCTCATTTCATTTTCGTCACATTTTCAGACCATCAGAACGCTTAAATCAGCTCGCCGGAATTTTCTGCAAATCTCATCGGAAAACCGTATTCATCCTCAAACGGTAAATCTCTCAATATTATTGCAGTACAACAATTCTTAAGCTATTTCTAACTTAAACCACTCAATTGAAATCGAATTCAGGCGCTGTATTCAACTAATTTCAGTTCGCCGGAACGATTCTGAAAGTCTTTATTTCCGTCTGTGAAACGGTAAGGACCTTCAAACACATCGTTAACGTTTGTTTATCACTTCAATTCCACAATGGACTAATCAAAAACGGCTAATCGTCTGTTCAGTTGAGGTGCACAAAAACAGAGACCGACGCCTGCCGGAACTCTGTAACAAATCGTTCACCGGTATGTTTTTCCTCTAATTGTCATCCCTGCTATCTCTTATCAGTTTGTGTAATGCTTAGCAATCGAATTAACAAGTTTTAATGATGTAAACTGCTGTCGGTAAAAATCCAGTGAAGAAGATGAACTTTGACAATACTATAAGTATAATTAAAATGGGTAGTTTAAACGGGTTAGACACACAGTCCAGCGGTGGACTGTGTGCATATTACACACGCAAGTCCCGAGTTCGATCCCTGCTACACACACTGCTTATGTAATAAAATGCCTTTTTGTTTAAAAATTAAACCGGGTTAACTCAGTTAATTGTTAAGTATAATAAAAACCGAGATAATAACCAGGTTAGACACACAGTCCAGCGGTGGACTGTGTGCAACATTAAGTCACACGTCGCGCGTTCGAAACCCGTCACTGGCACCGGTCCGTTGAATTAAAATGTTTTTGAAATTAAAAGAATTTCGGTTAAACTGAATAAGTGTATAAATATAATTAAAAACAAGATTATTTCGGGTTAGACACGTAGCTCAGTTGGTAGAGCTGCGTGCACGCGTACGGGAGGTCTCGGGTTCGAGCCTCACCCAGCGCAAACCATGTCACTGACTGAACCGGTCAACAGGTCAACGGTCAACGCAAAATAAACAATTTTTTTATATTTTTATTTATTTAATTTAATTTAAAAATCAATTAAAAATACTTAAAAATAACATTTTTAAAGATAGAAAATAGCCTTAAACTCACAAAAATATATCTAAAAATTTCATTAAAATCCTTAATAAAATCCACTCATTTAATATATTTTTCCGTTATTATTTAGGTTAGTATTTGTCGTTATTCCGCTCATCTAATTCGTGCGCATCTCACCATCTCCAATCCAAAGCACCCAATGTGAGTGAATCTTTACAAATTCCCCGTTTTAATCACGTTTTGGGGTCTATCATGTGTCTTTGTATATATATTATAGTTAAACCATTGTGCATACATCATATCATGAACATGTGTATTCAGTTTGTTTCTGTTGTGTAGTTATTGTTGGATGCAAATTTATTATTTTCAGTACATGCAATTTCATAGGCCGCCGCTCCCCATTACATTATGAGCATTGAGCATGTTCCCCATTTCATTATGAGGTTGAACCTGGCGTGCCCACATACGATCGGCTCCGTTTGATTGAGCCTTGATCGCACAGACATTTTCATTTTCAGTTCATGCAATACGATCGGCTCCGTTTGATTGAGCCTTGATCGCACAGTTCATTTATGTTATTTATCGTATGTTGTTGGTATGTTAATGTATGCTGTCATATGTTATTGTATGTCATAGTTGTGACTGCTAATTGCCACTGCTTGATTATTTACATTTGCTCATCTATGATTATGCACAATTTTTCATTGATAAACTAACAAGTAATTCACTAATAAATGTTTATCTAATAAGGTTCACTCGCCAACTTATGATGACCCAAAAACCCCCATTTTTACACATGATACAGGTGAACCAGCAGCAGCTAGGAACACATAGGACTTGGACTAGAAGAATAAAACGATTTAGAGTTGGGATTGTTATGTTTGGTTTATTTTCTTTGTATTGAATGAACATGTTTGGATATTTGGAAATGTAACTTTGACTTTATTAAATATGAAACATATTAGTAAATGTCATGAGCTTTGGTGATAACCCAATTATGCCCCGACTCTTATTCCGCTGCGGGTCGGGGTGTGACAGATTGGTATCAGAGCCATGACTATAGGGATATAGGATAGGTTATTAGACCCTTAGAGCCTATACTATAGTTGATTAGAAATTATAAGATTTTTGTGTGTTACATGCCAAATTTCATGATGTTTATATGTTTTATGGTAAATGTTACATTCAATATTATGCAAGCATGTTCATAAGTATGTATTATCATATAATGCCTATCATGAATCATATACTCATAACATATCACATCCATGAAGGCACACACCACATCATGATTGCTTTTACAATGATTTTTGTGTTTTCCAATCTCATCAAAGTGAGTTCTCATGACGGGCATGTAGTAACTGGAAGGGTACCAGTACCGGTAGTCGAAACGTCCTGTCTAGTCTGGCATTCGTATAAATCCAAAATAAAAGACTAGTTTGCCTACCTGGGGACTAATGATGAGAGTACGAAGTACCTATTAGGCCAAAGCATGCTATACCAAACGTCATGTGAGCTAACCCCACTTTGAGTTGTCATTGTGTCTACACCTGGACACGTTCCGATCAAACATCTCATGAACATATTTTGTGGTTTGCATTCGGGTGATGCGAGTGTTAAATTGCCAATACTAATATGAATCCTACCAAGCCAATAGCCATGGGGGCCTACATGACTATGTAGGTGAAGGTATGGGGGACATTTGAGGCCCAACATGAGCGAACCCAAGACATCCTATGGATGTAGTTGCATTATTGATATTTATGTTATTTTCATTTTCTTAAAGACACATGACACCTAAAAAGACACTATAAACTCACAATCTTCTCATTGTATGATCCTGTAGATGTCGTCTAGACAGCAACGAAGGGGTAAAAGATCAGGAAGGTCTCAGGAACGTTTGGCCACTCAGATCGCGAAACAAATGGCCACGATACTGCCTGACATTGTGGTCCAAGTACAACAAGCCCTCGCTACAAATCCTACTAACCCTCCCCAACAACATGACCAGAACATCGACAACCCTCCTACCAGCAGGTGCTCTTACAAACATTTTAAGTCTTGTGATCCTCCTAAATTTGAAGGGACCGAGGGTGTCACTGCTCTCCTACATTGGTTCGAGGAGATGGAAAACACTTTTCTAAACTGCGATTGTCCTGAGGATCGCAAGGTTCGATACGCCACCGGGAGACTATTTGGGGTAGCTCTCACTTGGTGGAATACTGAAAAAGGGAAGAGGGGAACTGAAGATGCAATGGCCTTAACTTGGGAGGAGTTAAGGGAAATCATGACTAGGCGTTTCTGTCCTAGGAGTGAAATTAAAAAGTTGGAGGATGAATTTCATGCTCTAAAGCAAAAGAAGGGTGATCACACCACCTATAACAAGAGGTTCTTGGAGTTGAACCAAATGGTTCCAAATCTGTTCACCCCAACCTATCGTCTGGTCGAGCATTATATTCGAGGACTTCCCTTGAAAATCCAAGATTCAGTACTCAGCGTTTCACCAGTAACACTTGAAGCTGCTATGGAGCTAGCAACTGAACTGACCGAGAACCGAATTCGCAACGGGAAGTTCAAAGAAGAGAAAAAGAAAGCCCCTGTTGAGGGTCAAACTTCAAACCCTCCCATTTCTTCCTCTAAGTTTGCCAACAAGAGGAAGCGCAACACCAGAAATTTTGCAGTTACTCAAACCAACTCCCCTATTCCTGCTGCACCCATTAGTCAAGTCACTCCTTCACCCGCACCATACAGAAGACCTTACACTGGCCCGTTACCAAAATGTAACCGTTGCCAATATCACCATTCCCCTGATCATCCTTACCAATATTGCACCGGCTGCGGTCGCGCAGGTCATACTGTTCAAACCTGCCGCATGCCTCAACGAACGAACCGCCCCCAACCTTTAACCCAAACTCACCAACAAATAATGGGCCAAGCCCATCAACCCCTACTATTACCACCCACCCAACATTTAGCCCAAACATATTACCAGCCCAATTATCCTATGGGTCAACCAATGCGGGCTTGCTACAATTGCGGTGACCCGAGCCATTTTAGAAACACTTGTCCAAGGTTGGTTAATATTATTCATGCTCAGGCCCAAGCCAACCCGGTGAATCAAGCAAACCAAGCTCCTCCACCTGCAAGAGGGAGAGCTTTCAATATCAACGCTAACCAGGCCAGAGCTGACGGCAATGTGGTTAACGGTACGTTCCTTATAAATGGTAGATATGCATCTATGTTATTTGATACTGGTGCGGATAGAAGTTTTGTGTCTTTAGAATTTGAACCTATCTTAAACAAAAATCGGGATAAGCTCACGGAATCCATAACGGTAGAAGTTGCGGACGGGAAACCAGTTTCATTAGACTCTATTATACGCAACTGTACACTCACCTTAAACGACCACGATTTCTCAGTCGACCTTATTCCTATGAAGCTGGGAAGTTTTGACATCATAATCGGTATGGATTGGCTCAGTCAATATCAGGCAGAAGTTGTATGTCGTGAAAAATTTATTCGTATTCCTCTTTTAAACGGACAGACTCTTCGAATCATTGGAGAAACCTCGTCGAAAGGGCTCAGCTTAATGTCTTGTCTTCAAGCTCAAAAATATCTTCGCAAGAATTATGTCGCGTTTTTAGCTCATATCATCAAAAAGGGAACCATAGAGAGGAAACTTGAAGACATTCCTGTAGTAAAAGACTTCCCACAAGTTTTTCCTGACGACATTTCAGGACTTCCTCCAGTTAGAGACGTCGAATTCCGTATTGATCTTATACCTGGTGCTACACCAGTTGCAAAGTCTCCTTATAGGTTAGCCCCCTCTGAAATGCAAGAGCTAGCCAGTCAATTACAAGAGTTGACTGACAAGGGATTCATACGTCCTAGCTCGTCGCCTTGGGGTGCACCTGTTCTTTTTGTAAAGAAGAAAGATGGATCGTTTCGTATGTGCATCGACTACAGAGAGCTCAACAAGTTAACAATCAAGAATCGCTATCCTCTACCTCGCATTGATGATCTTCTTGACCAACTACAAGGTGCCAGCTGCTTTTCAAAAATTGACCTTTGATCTGGCTATCATCAACATTGTGGTTCAAGTACAACAAGCTCTCGCCAAAAATCCCACCAATCCTCCCCAGCAAGAAGACCAGAACATCGGCAACCCTCCTACCAAAAAGTGCTCATATAAACATTTCAAGTCTTGCGATCCACCGAAATTTGAAGGGACCGAAGGTGTCACTGCTCTCCTCCACTGGTTTGAGGAAATGGAAAACACCTTCCTCAACTGCGATTGTCCCGAGGATCGCAAGGTAAGATACACAACCGGGAGACTATTTGGGGTAGCTCTTACCTGGTGGAATACTGAAAAGGGTAAGAGGGGAATCGAAGATGCAATGGCCTTAACGTGGCAGGAGTTAAGGGAAATCATGACGAGACGATTCTGTCCTAGAAGTGAGATTAAAAAGTTAGAGGATGAATTTCATTCATTGAAGCAAAAGGAGGGAGATCATACTTCCTACAACAAGAGATTCTTAGAGTTGAACCAAATGGTCCCTAACTTGTTCACCCCAGTTTACCGCTTAGTCGAGCATTATATTCGAGGTCTTCCCTCGAAAATTCAAGATTCAGTTCTC
Source organism: Scalesia atractyloides (assembly GCA_947069175.1). Taxonomy (NCBI): domain Eukaryota; kingdom Viridiplantae; phylum Streptophyta; class Magnoliopsida; order Asterales; family Asteraceae; genus Scalesia; species Scalesia atractyloides. The sequence goes on from CAMTDV010000012.1 coordinate 31,054,097, forward strand.
AGCACTTCGCCAGCAACACTTGAAGCTGCTATGGAACTAGCTACTGAACTGACCGAGAATCGAATTCGCAACGGTAAATTTAAAGAGGAGAAAAAGAAAGCCCCCGTTGAGGGCCAAACTTCAAACCATTCCACCTCCTCCTCTAAGTTTACTAATAAGAGGAAACGTAACACCAGAAACTTCGCTGTCACACAAACCAATTTCCCTATCCCTGCTGCACCCATTACCCAAGTTGCCCCCTCACCTGCACCATATAAAAGGCCATACTCTGGCCCATTACCAAAATGCAACCGTTGCCAATACCATCACTTTCCTGATCATCCCTGCCAACATTGCACCGGCTGTGGTCGCGCAGGTCATACTGTTCAAACCTGTCGCATACCTCAGCGAACGAACCGCCACCAGCCCTTAACCAAAACCCACCATCAAATAATGGGTCAAGCCCAACAACCCCTACTACTACCACCTACCCAACATTTAGCCCAATCATACTACCAACCCAACTATCCCATGGTGCAACCTATGCGGGCTTGCTACAATTGTGGAGACCCAAGCCACTTTAGAAACACTTGTCCACGTTTGGTGAACATTGTACATGCTCAAGCCCAAGCAAATCCGGTGAATCAAGCTAACCAAGCTCCTCCACCTACAAGAGGAAGAGCTTTCAACATCAACGCTAATCAGGCTAGAGCTGACAGCAATGTGGTTAACGTTACGTTTCTTATCAACGGTAGTTATGCATCCATGTTGTTTGATACTGGCGCGGATAAAAGTTTTGTGTCCTTAGAGTTTGAACCCATCCTAAACCAAATTCGTGATAAGCTCATGGAATCCATAACAGCAGAAGTTGCTGACGGAAAACCGGTCTCATTAAACTCTATTATACGCAATTGTACTCTTACCTTAAACGACCACGATTTTCCAGTTGACCTCACTCCTATGAAGTTGGGAAGCTTTGACATTATAATTGGTATGGACTGGCTAAGCCAACATCAGGCTGAAGTTGTATGCCGCGAAAAGTTTATACGCATTCCTCTTTCAAACGGTCAGACTCTACGAATCTTTGGAGAAACCCCATCGAAAGGGATCAGATTAATGTCCTGTCTTCAAGCCCAAAAATATCTTCGCAAGAATTATGTCGCATTTTTAACTCATGTCGTCAAAAAGGGAACCATGGAGAAGAAACTCGAAGACATCCCAGTAGTAAAAGATTTTCCGCAAGTTTTTCCTGACGACATTTCAGGACTTCCTCCCTTGAGAGAAGTCGAATTCCGCATTGATCTTATACCTGGTGCTACACAAGTTGCAAAGTCTCCTTATAGGTTAGCCCCCTCTGAAATGCAAGAGCTAGACAGTTAATTGCAAGAGTTGACTGACAAAGGATTCATACGTCCTAGCTCCTCGCCTTGGGGTGCACCTGTCCTTTTTGTGAAGAAGAAAGATGGAACGTTTCGCATGTGCATCGACTACAGAGAACTCAACAAGTTAACGATCAAGAATCGCTATCCATTACCTCGCATTGATGATCTTCTTGACCAACTTCAAGGCGCCAGCTGTTTTTCAAAAATCGACCTTCGTTCTGGTTATCATCAACTCAGAGTACATGAAGAAGACGTCCCAAAGACCGCTTTCCGAACTCGTTATGGTCATTATGAATTCATGGTCATGCCATTTGGTTTAACCAACGCCCCAGCTGTCTTCATGGATTTAATGAATAGAGTCTGCAAACCATATCTCGATCGTTTTCTTATAGTCTTTATCGACGACATCCTCATTTACTCAAAGTCTAAGTCTGATCATGAACGGCATCTTCGACTCATCCTTACACTCTTAGAGAATGAAAAGCTTTACGCCAAATTCTCCAAATGCGAATTCTGGTTAAAAGAGGTACAATTCCTTGGACATGTAGTCAATGACAAGGGAATACATGTCGACCCCTCAAAAATCAAAGCGGTACAAGAATGGCAAGCGCCACGTACACCAACTGAAGTAAGATCATTCCTTGGTTTGGCTGGTTATTATCGCCGTTTCATTTCAAACTTCTCTCGCATTGCTCTACCACTCACGGCTTTAACTCATAAAGGAAAACCCTTCATATGGGTACCCAAACAAGAAGAAGCCTTCCAAACCCTTAAACAAAAACTCTGTGATGCACCAATCCTCACTCTTCCTGAAGGTTGTAATGACTTCGTGGTTTATTGCGATGCGTCAGGGCAAGGACTAGGCTGTGTTCTAATGCAAAGAGGAAAGGTTATAGCTTATGCTTCGAGACAACTCAAGACTCATGAGAAGAATTACACCACCCATGACCTAGAACTTGGAGCCGTTGTGTTCGCTCTTAAGATATGGAGACATTATCTCTACGGTACTAAGTGTGAAATATACACTGACCACAAGAGTCTTCAACATATCTTCAACCAAAAGGAGTTAAACATGAGGCAACGAAGATGGATCGAACTTCTAAATGACTACGACTGTGAAATTCGGTATCACCCTGGCAAGGCAAATGTGGTGGCTGATGCACTCAGTCGAAAGGGTTATGCGAACTCCATTCGTCTTCTATGTTCGCAAATCATAACCGACATTAAAGATCAAATTCGAGAGGCCCAACATGTTTCAGTAACGGAAGACGATGTACGAAAGGAGCTGTCCTGTGGAGCTGAACTTAAAATTGAAACTAAATCTGACGGTATTCTGTACTATCTAGATCGCATATGGATTCCTGACCACAACAACCTTCGTGAATTCCTTATGAATGTGGCACACAAAACACGATACTCTATACACCCAGGAGCCGACAAGATGTATCAAGACCTTCGATACACCTACTGGTGGCCTGGAATGAAAAAGGATATTGCTGTTTTTGTTTCCAAGTGCCTTACATGTTCCAAGGTGAAAGCTGAACACCAAAGACCCTCAGGACTTCTGGTCCAACCTGAAATACATGTATGGAAGTGGGAAAACATAACCATGGACTTCATTACCGGGTTACCTCGCACTTCTGGTGGGTATGACACTATATGGGTAATCATTGAATGTCTTACAAAACCCGCTCACTTTATTCCGATCCGCGAAGATTTCAAGAACGAGAAGCTAGCCCGTATCTACATCAGCGAAATTGTAAGCCGACATGGTGTACCGTTAAGCATTCTTTCAGATCGTGATGGTCATTTCACTTCACGAACATGGCAAGCCGTACAAGCCGCTTTGGGTACACGATTAGACCTCAGTACCGCTTATCATCCTCAAACTGATGGACAATCTTAACGCACCATTCAAACTCTTGAAGATATGCTTCGAGCATGTGTCGTAGACTTCAAGGGAAATTGGGATGCTCATCTACCATTAGTTGAATTTTCGTACAACAACAGCTATCATTCAAGCATCGGCATTGTCACACCCCGATCCGCTGCGGAATAAGAGTCGGGGCATAATTGGGTTATCACCAAAGCTCATGATATTACTATTATGTTTCATATTTATTTAAATCAAAATTACATTCTCAATAATCCAAACATGTCCATACAAATACAAAGAAAAATAACCAACTAAACAATTCCAAGCTCTAAACCATTTTATTCTTCTAGGCCAATCCTATGTGTTTCTGGCTGCAGCTGGTTCACCTGTATCATGTGTAAAAATGGGGGTTTTTGGGTCAACATAAGTTGGCGAGTGAACCTTGTTAGATAAACATTTATAATTGATTTTCTTGTTATTTTATCAAGGAAAAATTGTGCATAATCATAAGTGAGCAAATGTAAATAATCAATCAGTAACAATGTTAACCACAAACTATAACATACAATAACATACCAGCAGCATACCATAACATATCAACTTGCATAAATATATAACATGAATAAAACTGTGCGATCAAGGCTCAATCAAACGGAGCCGATCGTATTGCATGTACTGAAAATGATAAATGTCTGTGCGATCAAGGCTCAATCAAACGGAGCCGATCGTATGTTGGCACGCCAGGTTCACGCTCATAATGTAATGGGGAACATGCTCAACGCTCATAATGTAATGGGGAGCGACGGCCTATAAAATTGCATGTACTGAAAATAATGAATTAAATCTAACAATAACCACACAAACAATTGAATCAAACTGAATACACATTTGTTCATGATATGATGTATGCACAATGATTTAAGTATAATAAGTGGCAAGACACATGATACACCCCTAAAACGTGATTAAAACGGGGAATTTGTAAAGATTCACTCACATTGGATGCGTTTGATTGGAGATGGTCAGATGCGCACGAGTTGGAAGAGTTGAACAATGAGAATTACTAACCTAAATAAATAATGGAAAATATAGTAAATGAGTGGATTTTATTAAGGATTTTAATGGAATTTTTAGATATATTTTTGTGAGTTTAAGGCTATTTCCTATCTTTAAAAACATTATTTTTAATTATTTTTAATTGATTTTTAAATTAAGTTAAATAATTAAAAATATAAAAATATGTTGACTTTTTTTTCATTGACCGTTGACCCTTTGACTTGTTGACCGGTTTTATTGTGTAATTGTATGCGCCAGGTGAGGCTCGAACCCGAGACCACCCGTACGCGTGCACGCAGCTCTACCAACTGAGCTACGTGTCTAACCCGAAATAATTCTGTTTTTAATTATACTTATATATTAACTCAGCTTATTCAAAATTCTTTTATTTTCAAAAACATTTTAAATCATCGAACCGGTGCCATGTACAGGTCTCGAACCCGGGACCTGTGCTTTAACGCTACACACAGTCCACCGCTGGACTGTGTGTCTAACTTGGTTAATATACAGATTTTTATTATATTTAACAACTAACGTAAGTTAACCCGGTTCAGTTAGAAAAATAAAACGTTTTTTTATTACGGAGAGGGTGCGTGTATCAGGGATCGAACTCGCGGCGTGTGCGTATTAGTTGCACACAGTCCACCGCTGGACTGTGTGTCTAACCCGAGATAATATCCAGATTTTATTAAACTTATAATCAAACTATCATCGTCTTCTTCATTTCAAAATTACAGACTGCGATTACACCATTATATCTTGTTTAATTCGATTGATAAACATTGTACAGACTAATATGAAATGGCAGAGACGATATTTAGAAGTAAACATACTGGTGAACGATTTATTTCAGAATTCCGGCAAGGCGTCGGCTCTGTTTTTATGAACTTCAACTGAGCAAGCAAATTAACCGTTTTGATTAGCTAATCGTGGAATTGAAGTGCTAAACAAACGTTAACAGAGTGTTTGAATGTCCTTACCGTTTCACAGATGAAAATAAGTATTTCCAGAAGTTTTTCGGTGAACTGGAATTATCCGATAACAGCGTCTGAATTTGATTTCAATTGAAAGGTCTGAGTTAAAAATAGCTTAACAATTGTTAGACCACGACGGTATTGAAAGACTTACCGTTTTGATGGAAAATACGGTTTTTTCGGCGACTTGCAGAAACTTTCCGGCGAGTAAAATTTAATTCACCAGCGGACTGAAACTTGAGCGAAAATGTAATTGAAAGTCTGTAGATTATGTTTGAGTCGTGAAGGAGTACAAAGATGGAAGTAAAACTGGAATTGAAGATATTCGGTTATAAAAACTGATCCACTTCTAGAATTCAAGTTCATTCAAAGCAACTTGATTGAAAACGTCGGTATATCTGTTATACTTAGTGAACCGCGAGTATTCAGGTCGTCTTTGAGCGTTTGATAACCGCTTTCAGTTACAGTTGGCGTAACCGGTTGATTTATGTTTGTAGATAAGATTTATTTGTTTCCTAGAGTTGACAGAAAACAACAAGTGGCGGAGTGGTTATGCGTGTGAGTGTTAAGTCTTTAGAGTTCACAACCCGGCTGACCCGGGTTCGAGTCCCGGCAGCCTCATTTTATTTTTATTTATTTTATTTTTTCTTTTTATCAATTATAATTTTTATAGTTTAGTTTGTTTATTAATTATGTATCATTAAAAATCAAAATAGCCATAAATACGCAACGTGACGTTTATAACTTGATATTCGATTACAAAACGGAGCGGGTTTGGAAACCCGTTTTTGACAAATGTTACAGTAACCCCTACTTTTAGGAATTTCGTCCCGAAATTTAAGTAGTAGTAGTAGGAAAAAGGTGCGGGTATTTTTCGCGCATCGAGTCTTCACGTTCCCAAGTAAACTCAGGTCCCCGTTTCGACTCCCAGCGTACCCTAACAATTGGAATGCGACTTCGTCGAAGACGTTTTTCTCTGAAATCCATGATCTCTACAGGTCTTTCAATATAATGCATAGATTCATCAATCTGAATATCTTCCAGAGGAATGTGGAGGTTTTCATCAGTGAGGCACTTCTTCAAGTTTGATACGTGGAATGTGAGACGAATCCTTTTGAGTTCTTCCGGTAGATCAAGCTTGTATGCTACAGGTCCTACTCTTTCAAGTATCTTGAAAGGTCCTACGTAGCGTGGTGCTATCTTGCCTTTTTTACCAAAACGAACTACTCCCTTCCACGGTGATACTTTTAAAAGTACATGATCACCAATGTTAAACTCCAAAGGCTTCCGTCGTTTATCTGCATAACTCTTTTGACGACTTTGAGCCGCTAAAAGATTGTTTCGAATTTGATGGATCTTGTCTGTGGTTTCTTGAATCAATTCTGGACCAGTGATTTGGGGGCTTCCCCAATTTCGTGCCAACATACTGGAGATCGGCACTTACGACCATATAAGGCTTCAAAAGGTGCCATGCCGATACTTGAATGATAACTGTTGTTGTACGAAAATTCATCTAATGGTAGATGAGCGTCCCAATTTCCCTTGAAGTCTATAACACATGCTCGAAGTATATCTTCAAGAGTTTGAATGGTGCGTTCAGATTGTCCATCAGTTTGAGAATGATAAGCGGTACTGAGATCTAATCGCGTACCCAAACGGCTTGTACTGCTTGCCATGTTCGTGAAGTGAAACGACCATCACGATCTGAAATAATGCTTAACGGTACACCATGTCGGCTTAAGATTTCGCTGATATAAATAGGAGCTAGTTTTTCGTTCTTGAAATCTTCACGGATAGGAATAAAGTGAGCTGATTTTGTAAGTCGGTCAATGATTACCCATATAGTGTCATACCCACCAGAAGTGCGAGGTAACCCGGTAATGAAGTCCATGGTTATGTTTTCCCACTTCCATACAGGTATTTCGGGTTGGACCAGAAGTCCTGAGGGTCTTTGGTGTTCAGCTTTCACCTTGGAACATGTAAGGCACTTAGAAACAAAAACTTCAATATCCTTTTTCATTCCAGGCCACCAATAGGTGTATCGAAGGTCTTGATACATCTTATCAGCTCCTGGGTGTATAGAGTATCGTGTTTTGTGAGCCTCATTCATAAGAATTTCACGAAGATTGTTGTGGTCAGGAATCCATATACGATCTAGATAGTACAGAATACCGTCAGATTTAGTTTCAATTTTAAGTTCAGCTCCACAGGACAGCTCCTTTCGTACATCATCTTCCGTTACTGGAACATGTTGGGCTTCTCGAATTTGATCCTTAATGTCAGTTATGATTTGCGAACATTGAAGACGAATGGAGTTCGCATAACCCTTTCGACTAAGTGCATCAGCCACCACATTTGCTTTGCCAGGGTGGTACCGAATTTCACAGTCATAATCATTTAGAAGTTCGACCAATCTTCGTTGCCTCATGTTTAACTCCTTTTGTTTGAAGATATGTTGAAGACTCTTGTGGTCAGTGTATATTTCACACTTAGTACCATAGAGATAATGTCTCCATATCTTAAGAGCGAACACAACGGCTCCAAGTTCTAGGTCATGGGTGGTGTAATTCTTCTCATGAGTCTTGAGTTGTCTCGAAGCATAAGCTATAACCTTTCCTCTTTGCATTAGAACACAGCCTAGCCCTTGCCCTGACGCGTCGCAATAAACCACGAAGTCATCACAACCTTCAGGCAGAGTAAGGATTGGTGCATCACAGAGTTTTTGTTTAAGGGTTTGGAAGGCTTCTTCTTGTTTGGGTCCCCATATAAAAGGTTTTCCCTTGTGAGTTAAAGCCGTGAGTGGTACAGCAATGCGAGAGAAGTTTGAAATGAAACGACGATAATAACCAGCCAAACCAAGAAAAGATCTTACTTCAGTTGGTGTACATGGCGCTTGCCATTCTTGTACTGCTTTGATCTTTGAGGGGTCAACATGTATTCCCTTGTCATTGACTACATGTCCGAGGAATTGCACCTCTTTTAACCAGAATTCACATTTGGAGAATTTGGCGTAAAGCTTTTCATTCTCTAGAAGTGTAAGGATGAGTCGAAGATGTCGCTCATGATCAGACTTAGACTTTGAATAAATGAGGATGTCGTCGATGAAGACTATAACAAAACGATCGAGATAAGGTTTGCAGACTCTGTTCATTAGATCCATGAAGACAGCTGGAGCGTTGGTTAAACCAAATGGCATGACCATGAATTCATAATGACCATAACGAGTTCGAAAAGCGGTCTTTGGGACGTCTTCTTCATGCACTCTAAGTTGATGATAACCAGATAGAAGGTCGATTTTTGAAAAGCAACTGGCACCTTGAAGTTGGTCAAGAAGATCATCAATGCGAGGTAATGGATAGCGATTTTTGATTGTTAACTTGTTGAGTTCTCTGTAGTCGATGCACATGCGAAACGATCCATCTTTCTTCTTTACAAAAAGGACAGGTGCACCCCAAGGCGAGGAGCTAGGACGTATGAATCCCTTGTCAGTCAACTCTTGCAATTGACTGGCTAGCTCTTGCATTTCAGAGGGGGCTAACCTATAAGGAGACTTTGCAACTGGTGTAGCACCAGGTATAAGATCAATGCGGAATTCGACTTCTCTTACGGGAGGAAGTCCTGAAATGTCGTCAGGAAAAACTTGCGGGAAATCTTTCACTACCGGAATGTCTTCAAGTTTCTTCTCCATGGTTCCCTTTTTGATGATATGAGCTAAAAACGCGACATAATTCTTGCGAAGGTATTTTTGAGCTTGAAGACAGGACATTAATCTGAGCTCTTTCGACGAGGTTTCTCCAAAGATTCGCAGAGTCTGACCGTTTGGAAGAGGAATGCGTATAAACTTTTCGCGGCATACAACTTCTGCCTGATGTTGACTGAGCCAGTCCATACCAATTATGATATCAAAACTTCCCAACTTCATAGGAATAAGGTCAACTGGAAAGTCGTGGTCGTTTAAGGTGAGTGTACAGTTGCGTATAATAGAGTTTAAAGAGACCGGTTTCCCGTCAGCAACTTCTACTGTTATGGATTCCATGAGCTTATCACGATTTTGGTTTAAGATAGGTTCAAACTCTAAGGACACAAAACTTTTATCCGCGCCAGTATCAAACAACATGGATGCATATCTACCATTTATAAGGAACGTACCGTTAACCACATTGCCGTCAACTCTAGCCTGATTAGCGTTGATGTTGAAAGCTCTTCCTCTTGCAGGTGGAGGAGCTTGGTTTGCTTGATTCACCGGATTGCCTTGGGCCTGAGCATGAATAATGTTCACCAACCTTGGACAAGGGTTTCTAAAATGGCTTGGGTCACCACAATTGTAGCAAGCCCGCATATGTTGTACCACGGGATAGTTGGGTTGGTAGTATGTCTGGGCTAAATGTTGGGTAGGTGGTAATAGTAGGGGTTGTTGGGCTTGACCCATTATTTGTTGGTGGGTTTGGGTTGAAGGCTGGTGGCGGTTCGCTGAGGCATGCGGCAGGTTTGAACAGTATGACCTGCGCGACCACAGCCGGTGCAATGTTGGCAAGGTTGATCAGGAAAATGGTGGTATTGGCAACGGTTGCATTTTGGTAACGGGCCAGAGTATGGTCTTTTGTATGGTGCAGGTGAAGGGGCAACTTGGGTAACGGGTGCAACAGGAATAGGGAAATTGGTTTGTGTAACAGCAAAGTTTCTGGTGTTACGCTTCCTCTTGTTAGCAAATTTAGAGGAGGAGGTGGAATGGTTTGAAGTTTGACCCTCAACAGGGGCTTTCTTTTTCTCTTCTTTAAACTTACCGTTGCGAATTCGATTCTCGGTCAGTTCAGTAGCTAGTTCCATAGCAGCTTCAAGTGTTGCTGGTGAAGTGCTGAGAACCGAATCTTGAATTTTCGAGGGAAGTCCTCGAATATAATGCTCGATTCAACGATAAGTTGGGGTGAACAAGTTAGGAACCATTTGGTTCAACTCTAAGAACCTCTTGATGTAGGAAGTATGATCTCCCTCCTTTTGCTTTAAAGAATGAAATTCGTCCTCCAACTTTTTAATCTCACTCCTAGGACAGAACCACCTAGTCATAATTTCCCTTAACTCCTTCCTCGTTAAGGCCATTGCATCATCAATTCCCCTCTTCCCCTTTTCAGTATTCCACCAGGTAAGAGCTACCCCAAAGAGTCTTCCGGTGGCGTATCGAACCTTGCGATCCTCAGGACAATCGCAGTTGAGGAAGGTGTTTTCCATTTCCTCAAACCAGTGGAGGAGAGCAGTGACACCTTCAGTCCCTTCAAATTTAGGAGGATCACAAGACTTGAAATGTTTATATGAGCACTTGCTGGTAGGAGGGTTGCCGATGTTCTGGTCGTCTTGCTGGGGAGGGTTAGTAGGATTTGTAGTGAGAGCTTGTTGTACTTGAACCACAATGTCAGGAAGCACCGTGGCCATTTGTTTCACGATTTGTGCGGCCAAGCGTTCGTGAGATCTTCCTGATCTTTTACCCCCTCGTTGTTGTCTAGCCGACATCTACAGGAACATACATAAGAAGATTGTGAGTTTATGGAGTCTTTTTAGGTGTCATGTGTCTTTAGGAAAATGAAAATAACATAAATATCAATAATGCAACTACATCCATAGGATGTCTTGGGTTTGCTCATGTTGGGCCTCAAATGTCCCCCGTACCTTCACCTGTATAGTCATGTGGGCCCCCATGACTATTGGCTTGGTAGGATTCACATTAGTATTGGCGATTTAACACTCGCATCACCCGAATGCAAACCACAAAATATGTTTACGAGATGTATGGTCGGAATGTGTCCAGGTGTAGACACAATGACAACTCAAAGTGGGATTAGCTCACACGACGTTTGGTATAGCATGCTTTGGCCTAATAGGTACTTCGTACTCTCATCGTTAGTCCCCAGGTAGGCAAACTGGTCCTTTATTTTGGATTTATACGAATGCCAGCCTAGACAGGACGTTCCGACTACCGGTACTGGTACCCTTCCAGTTACTACATGCCCGTCATGAGAACTCACTTTGATGAGATTTGAAAATACAAAAATCGTTGTAAAAGCAATCATGAAAATGATGTGGTGTGTGCTTTCATGGATATAAAATGTTGTGAGAATATGATTCATGATAGGCATTATATGATAATATATACTTATGAACATGCTTGCATAACATTGAATGTAACATTTAACATAAAACATATAAGCATCATGAAATTTGGAATGTAACACACAAAAATCTTAAAAATTTCTAAACAACTATAGTATAGGCTCTAAGGGTCTAATAACCTATCCTATATCCCTATAGTCATGGCTCTGATACCAATCTGTCACACCCCGACCCGCAGCGGAATAAGAGTCGGGGCATAATTGGGTTATCACCAAAGCTCATGATATTACTATTATGTTTCATATTTATTTAAATCAAAATTACATTCTCAATAATCCAAACATGTCCATACAAATACAAAGAAAAATAACCAACTAAACAATTCCAAGCTCTAAACCATTTTATTCTTCTAGGCCAATCCTATGTGTTTCTGGCTGCAGCTGGTTCACCTGTATCATGTGTAAAAATGGGGGTTTTTGGGTCAACATAAGTTGGCGAGTGAACCTTGTTAGATAAACATTTATAATTGATTTTCTTGTTATTTTATCAAGGAAAAATTGTGCATAATCATAAGTGAGCAAATGTAAATAATCAATCAGTAACAATGTTAACCACAAACTATAACATACAATAACATACCAACAGCATACCATAACATATCAACTTGCATAAATATATAACATGAATAAAACTGTGCGATCAAGGCTCAATCAAACGGAGCCGATCGTATTGCATTTACTGAAAATGATAAATGTCTGTGCGATCAAGGCTCAATCAAACGGAGACGATCGTATGTTGGCACGCCAGGTTCACACTCATAATGTAATGGGGAACATGCTCAACGCTCATAATGTAATGGGGAGCGGCGGCCTATAAAATTGCATGTACTGAAAATAATTAATTAAATCTAACAATAACCACACAAACAATTGAATCAAACTGAATACACATTTGTTCATGATATGATGTATGCACAATGATTTAAGTATAATAAGTGGCAAGACACATGATACACCCCAAAAACGTGATTAAAACGGGGAATTTGTAAAGATTCACTCACATTGGGTGCGTTTGATTGGAGATGGTCAGATGCGCACGAGTTGGAAGAGTTGAACAATGAGAATTACTAACCTAAATAAATAACGGAAAATATAGTAAATGAGTGGATTTTATTAAGGATTTTAATGGAATTTTTAGATATATTTTTGTGAGTTTAAGGCTATTTCCTATCTTTAAAAACATTATTTTTAATTATTTTTAATTGATTTTTAAATTAAGTTAAATAATTAAAAATATAAAAATATGTTGACTTTTTTTTCATTGACCGTTGACCGTTGACCCTTTGACTTGTTGACCGGTTTTATTGTGTAATTGTATGCGCCGGGTGAGGCTCGAACCCGAGACCTCCCGTACGCGTGCACGCAGCTCTACCAACTGAGCTACGTGTCTAACCCGAAATAATTCTGTTTTTAATTATACTTATATATTAACTCAGCTTATTCAAAATTCTTTTATTTTCAAAAACATTTTAAATCATCGAACCGGTGCCATGTACAGGTCTCGAACCCGGGACCTGTGCTTTAACGCTACACACAGTCCACCGCTGGACTGTGTGTCTAACTTGGTTAATATACAGATTTTTATTATATTTAACAACTAACGTAAGTTAACCCGGTTCAGTTAGAAAAATAAAACGTTTTTTATTACGGAGAGGGTGCGTGTATCAGGGATCGAACTCGCGGCGTGTGCGTATTATTTGCACACAGTCCACCGCTGGACTGTGTGTCTAACCCGAGATAATATCCAGATTTTATTAAACTTATAATCAAACTATCATCGTCTTCTTCATTTCAAAATTACAGACTGCGATTACACCATTATATCTTGTTTAATTCGATTGATAAACATTGTACAGACTAATATGAAATGGCAGAGACGATATTTAGAAGTAAACATACCGTGAACGATTTATTTCGGAATTCCGGCAAGGCGTCGGCTCTGTTTTTATGAACTTCAACTGAGCAAGCAAATTAACCGTTTTGATTAGCTAATCGTGGAATTGAAGTGCTAAACAAACGTTAACAGAGTGTTTGAATGTCCTTACCGTTTCACAGATGAAAATAAGGATTTCCAGAAGTTTTCCTGCGAACTGGAATTATCCGATAACAGCGTCTGAATTTGATTTCAATTGAAAGGTCTGAGTTAAAAATAGCTTAACAATTGTTAGACCACGACGGTATTGAAAGACTTACCGTTTTAATGGAGAATACGGTTTTCCAGCGACTTGCAGAAACTTTCCGGCGAGTAAAATTTGATTCTCCGGCGGACTGAAACTTGAGCGAAAATGTAATTGAAAGTCTGTAGATTATGTTTGAGTCGTGAAGGAGTACAAAGATGGAAGTAAAACTGGAATTGAAGATTTTCGGTTATAAAAACCGATCCACTTCTAGAATTCAAGTTCATTCAAAGCAACTTGATTGAAAACATCGGTATATCGGTTATACTCAGTGAACCGCGAGTATTCAGATCGTCTTTGAGCGTTTGATAACCGCTTTCAGTTACAGTTGGCGTAACCGGTTGATTTATGTTTGTAGATAAGATTTATTTGTTTCCTAGAGTTGACAGAAAACAACAAGTGGCGGAGTGGTTATGCGTGTGAGTGTTAAGTCTTTAGAGTTCACAACCCGGCTGACCCGGGTTCGAGTCCCGGCAGCCTCATTTTATTTTTATTTATTTTATTTTTACTTTTTATCAATTATAATTTTTATAGTTTAGTTTGTTTATTAATTATGTATCATTAAAAATCAAAATAGCCATAAATACGCATCGTGACATTTATAACTTGATATTCGATTACAAAACGGAGCGGGTTTGGAAACCCGTTTTTGACAAATGTTACAGGCATTGCACCTTTTGAAGCTTTATATGGTAGTAAGTGCCGATCTCCAGTATGTTGTCACGAAATTGGGGAAGCTCAAATCACCGGTCCGGAATTGATTCAAGAAACCATAGACAAGATCCATCAAATTCGAAACAATCTTCTAGTGGCTCAAAGTCGTCAAAAGAGTTATGCAGATAAACGACGGAAGCCTTTGGAGTTTAACATTGGTGATCATGTACTTTTAAAAGTATCACCGTGGAAGGGAGTAGTTCGTTTTGGCCAGAAAGGCAAGCTAGCACCACGCTACGTAGGACCTTTCAAGATACTCGAAAGAGTAGGACCTGTAGCATACAAGCTTGATCTACCAGAAGAACTCAACAGAATTCACCCCACATTCCACGTATCAAACTTGAAGAAGTGCCTCGCCGATGAGAACGTCCATATTCCGCTGGAAGATATTCAGATTGATGAATCTATGCATTTCATTGAAAGACCAGTAGAGATCATGGACTTCGGAGAAAAACGTCTAAGACGAAGTCGTATTCCAATTGTTAGGGTACGCTGGGAGTCGAAACGGGGACCTGAGTTTACTTGGGAACGTGAAGACTCAATGCACGAAAAATACCCGCATCTTTTTCCTATTACTAACATTTGTCAAAAACGGGTTTTCCAAACCCGCTTCGTTTGTAATCGAATATCAATTTATAAATTTTTCGTTGCGTATTTATGTTTATCTTAATTTTAAACGATGCATAATTAATTAACAAATTAGAATTTAAAAATTATAATTAATAAAAAGTGAAAAGAAAATAAATAAAAAAGAAAACCGGCTGCCGGGATTCGAACCCGGGTCAGCCGGGTGAGTCTAATGACTTAACACGCGCACTTATAACCACTCCGCCACTTGATGTTTTCTGTTAGTTCTAGGAATCAATTAAGTCATAACTTCAATCGCGAATCAACCGGGTTACGCCATCTGAAACCGTAACCGGCTTCCAAACGTCCAAAAACGTTTGAGTGATCGCGGTTTTCTGATAATAACCGATACACCGACATTTTTAATCAATTCAGTCTTGAATGGACTTGAATTCAAGTGATGTTCGGTTTTTATAACCGAAAACATTCATTTCTGGATTTACTTCAACAAAAGCTTCATCTCGCGACTCAATTACATTCCAGAACTTCTATTCTCACGTTTACTCTAGTTTCTGATCGTCGGAATTGCTTTTTGAACTCGCCGGACTTTCGCCGAAAAACCGTGTCTTCCATCGAATCAATAAGTTTCTCAATTCTTTCTTCGTCTATCAGTTGTTAAGCTTTTACTAACTCAAACCCTTCAATCAGAATCAGTTTCAGATGACGATATCGGATAATTAAATCTCGCCGGAAAACTTCTGAAAGTTCCCAATTCTCGCTGTGAAACGGTATAGCCTTTTAAACCTTCTGGTAATTCTTGTTCAGTGCTTCAATTCCGCATCTAGCTAATCAAAATTGTTAATTTGTCCGCTCAGACGATATCCATAAAAACAGAGCCGACGACTTCGCCGGAATTCTGAGAAAGATCGTTTCTCCGGTATGTTTACTTCCAAAATCTTCTCTGCCATTTCATTTTAGTCATTTGAATGTTTGTCAATCGAATTAAACAAGAAACAGTAGAGAAATCGTTATCTGTAATATTGTCACGAAGAAGATGAAGTTAGGTTGTTTATAAGTTTAATATAAATTGGATATTATCTCGGGTTAGACACACAGTCCAGCGGTGGACTGTGTGCGCACATATATCACACGCCGCGAGTTCGATCCTTGACACAAACGTATGCTCTGTAATAAAGATGTTTTCTTTTTCTAACTGAACCGGATTAACCCACTAAAGTTGTTAAGTATAATAAAAATCGGTATATTAACCATGTTAGACACACAGTCCAGTGGTGGACTGTGTGCAATACTAACTCACAGGTCCCGGGTTCGAGACCTGTTGCACACACCGGTTCAACGATTAAAACCCTTTTTGAAAATAAAAGAATTTTGAATAAACTAAAACAGTATATAAGTATAATTAAAAACAGAATTATTTCGGGTTATACACGTAGCTCAGTTGGTAGAGCTGCGTGCACGCGTACGGGAGGTCTCGGGTTCGAGCCTCACCCGGCACACACTTATACGCTAGCAAACCGGTCAAACAGTCAACAGTCCCGGTCAACGGTCAATGGTCAACGCAAAAGTCAACATTTTTTTTATATTTTTATTTATTTATTTAATTTAAAAATCAATTAAAAATACTTAAAAATAATGTTTTTAAAGATAAAAATAGCCTTAAACTCACAAAAATATATCTAAAAATCCTATTAAAATTATTAATAAAATCCACTCAATTACTATACCTTCCGTTATTATTTAGGTTAGTTAATCCTCATTGATCAATCCTCCAAACTCGTGCGCATTTCATCATCTTCAATCGAACGCACCCAATGTGAGTGAATCTCTACAAATTCCCCGTTTTAATCACGTTTTTGGGGTGTATCATGTGTCTTATCATTTATTATATTTAAATCATTGTGCATCCATTATATCCATGAACTAATGTGTATTCAACATGTATCAATTGTTTGTGTGGTTATTGTATAGTTTAAATTATCATTTTTCAGTACATACATTATCATAGGTCGCCGCTCCCCATTACATTATGAGCGTTGAGCTGTTCCCCATTACATTATGAGCGTGAACCAGGCGTTGCCAACATACGATCGGCTCCGTTTGATTGAGCCTTGATCGGACAGACATTTATCATAGGCCGTCCGTTCCCCATTACATTATGAGCGTCAACGTGACGTTGCCAACATATACAGTTTCATTCATGTTATATATTCATGCAAGTCGGTTGGTTATTGTATGTTATTGTTTGTGGTTATTATTGTTATTGTATGATTTAATTACATTTGTTCACATATGATTATTGCACAATTTTTCATGATAAAGATAACAAGGAATCAATAATAAATGTCTTTCTAACAAGGGTCACTCGCCAACTTATGTTGACCCAAAAACCCCTATTTTTACACATGATACAGGTGATCCAGCTGCAACAAGAAACACATAGGATTGGCTTAGAAGAATAAATTGGTTTAGAGCTTGGATTGTTTAGTTGATTATTTTTCTTTGTATTTGTATGAACATGTTTGGAATATTGAGGATGTAATTTTGACTTTAATAAATATGAAACATATTAGTAAATATCATGAGCTTTGGTGATAACCCAATTATGCCCCGACTCTTATTTCGCTGCGGGTCGGGGTGTGACAATACCTTCACAATATTCTCCCAACCAAACGGTTAAACCTTTATACGCCCACCTTTGTTCTTTACCTCCGCCATCCAGACTATGAGCACTTACGTGTGTTCGCGTGTGCGTGCTACCCTAACACCTCCGCCACTCAGCCTCATAAGCTTCACTCACGGTCTATTGGGTGCATTTTCCTCGGTTATCCTCCCGATTTTCGAGGCTACTAGTGCTTTGATCCCACAACCGGTAAAGTCCATAATTCTAGACATGTCACCTTTGATGAACATGTCTTCCCCTACTCCATGCCTCACATCCCCGCCACCTATAAGTTCCTTGATGACCAACTACCCCTCGATTTCACTTTCAACAACCAATCAAACCACCGTCACTAGTTACACCCTTCCCATTCCACTACTCCCGTAGACCAAGGCCCAACCCACCACCTCAGCCCGCTTCTACCCAGCCAATCCACCACCTCAGCCTGCTTCTAACCAGCCCACAACCAGCTCCACCTCAGGCCTTCAACCGGTTGCCCAAAGCCATCGCAGTTCGCTACCCCGGGTAACCCACCACCTTATCCAAAGCAACACCTAATGACTACATGTTCCAAATCCTGTTATCCTCATCCACCACCTCACCACATCCTTACCACTGATACTATCTCACCCGTGCCAAAGACCTATGCCAAAGCCCTTGCAGATCCTAATTGGTTACATGCCATGTAGACTGAATTTTCTACATTATAGGAAAATGAAACATGGGAGTTTGTTCCCCGACCCACAAATCGACCTGTTATCCTTTGTATGTAGCTGTTCAGACATAAGTTTTGCTCTGATGGGTTGTTAGAACGATACAAGGGTTGATTGGTAGTTAATGGCAATTCTCAGACGGTTGGTACTGATTGTGAGGAGATGCTTAGCCCGGTTGTTAAACTGGCAACTATCAGGACAGTGTTATCACTGGCTGTTTCTAAGTCGTGGCCTATTCATCAGTTAGACGTCAAAAACGCTTTTTGACACGAGACTTTGAATGAGACTGTCTAGCCTCCAGGGTTTGTTGATCGTCGGTGCCCGGATTTTGTTTATCAACTTAAGAAATCTTTATATGCCCTCAAACAAGCACATAGAGCATGGTATACATGGTTTGCTACATTTATTACCTCTCATGGTTTCAAGAGTAGTGCTTGTGATCACTCTCTTTTCATTTATCAGCAGGATCCTTCTAATACTGCTTATCTGTTGCTCTATGTTGATGATATTGTGTTAACCGCATCTAATGAGAAATTGTTGTAGTCCATCATTGGCACCCTCTCACGAGAGTTTGCCATGACTGATCTTGGGTGCCTCCATCACTTTCTAGGCATCAAGGTTGATCAGCTGAAGAACGGAATCTTCTTGTCTCAACAACAATATGCAAAGGATATATCTCCGTGCTTCTATGATGCTTGCAAACCGTGTACTACTCCTGTTGATCTATCCTCCAAGTTGAGTGCTTCGGATGGTCTTCAATTCTCTGATCGACTTTATACTGGAGCCTTGCAGGTGCTTTACAGTACCTTACGTTTACTCGTCCGAATATTTCTTATGCTGTGCAACAGATTTGTTTATTTATGCATGACCCTCGGGATGCTCATTATTCGTTTATGAAGCGCATCATTCGGTACATTCATGGTACTATTGATTATGGTACACGCATGGTTAAGTCGAGTACCAATGAGTTGGTTGGATACTCTGATGCAGATTGGGTTGGCTGCCCTGATTCAAGAAGGTCAACTAGTGGGTATTGTGTTTTCTTGGGTGACAATCTTATTTCTTGGTCATCTAAACGGCAGCCTACGGTTTCCCGTTCAAGTGCAGAGGCAAAATATCAGGGAGTTGCTAATGTCGTGGCTAAGGCCACGTGGATATGGAATTTACTGCTAGAATTACATACTCCGCTTCGTCAGGCGTCCATTATATATTGTGATAATGTCTCCGTTGTTTACTTGTCTGATAATCCGGTGCAACATCAGCGCCATATAGAGATCGACATTCATTTTGTTCATGACAAGGTCTGCGTGGGTGACATTCGCGTTCTTCACGTTCCTTTTCATTACAATATGCGGACATATTTACGAAGGGTCTCTCTAAGCAGTTGTTTCAATCATTCCGGTCCAATTTGAGCGTTTGTCCTCCTCCCGTTTAAACTGCGGGAGAGTCTTAGCAGATATATTTTATTGTCTATAATTATCTAGTTTCCATATTTATAATGGATAGTTTGTTATGTAATTAACCCTATATAATGGGTCATGATTCTTCAATGTAAAACCCAGAGAAATATACAAAACCTTTACATATCACCTAGTTTTTGTTAAACTTGATGATCTCAGAACTATAATATGCCAAATGTGATATTGAATACCTCGTTTATGCAGGCGCAGTAAAAAAAGGTAAATGCATGGTATCCTGACGGAGGTTTCCCCCAAGCTAGCTTAGCCCCATAGCTGCCTGGCGGTTACTACCAGCAGGATTATTCGGGCCGAGCTGGACTCGAACCCGCGTCCTCCCGTTTGGAATAGGTGTCTCTGGCCATTGGGCTGACACAGGCGCAGTAGACACCGGTTTGTTGGAATTTGGTGCTCTTGGAATCATACTCGATCATATTTAAAAGGAGGTTGGCTTCCATATCTTTTGGAATATGTGGTTGATTAAATTGGTTGGGAATGCAGTTTGGTTTATATTTAAGTTGGTTGAAAAATTGGTAATATTTGTTTGTAGCACTTGTACTAGTATGCGTATAAAATTGAAACATTGGTCATATTTGGTTGCGACACATGTATCCGTATTTAAATTCCTTTTGGTTGAAAAGTTGGTCATATTTGGTTGTAGCACTTGTATTCTTATTTTGTTCTGTATTAGCATTTATATGTATTGTATTTAATATGGTGTTAACACATAAAATGGCCTCTTATAATGTAAAATGATTTGGTATATCTCGATAACACATAATAATACCCATAGCGATCAATTAGGCAACACTTCATCTAACATAACAGTACTTTAACATCTAAAATGTCTTGTAATGACGCATTGTGGCACATTAGCTCATGTATTAGGTTAATTATAGTGAATCATGATTAATTATCGTCAATGTAGTTCAATCAAGCTGACTATTCTGGACTGTATGAGTTGGGATTCTTACAATGAGTCTAAGTGTGAGTATTATGGCTTGCTTCATTAGGTATTAATTATTTAAGATGTAATTTCTATTATGGAAAACTTTAAACCCCTCAATATTTTCTAAGTGGGTAAAAATGTTTTCATTCACAACATAAGAATCTCAAGGGAGTGTATATGTGTTATTCAAGATCAAGTGAAGATAACTTAATTGCCAGTCAACAAAACAGTCTCTAAATAGTGAACTAAGCTTATTTGCAGCTAGTTCACAAGATTGAGAACAAAGGAAGATGGCTTGAGTGAGCCTCTTAATTTCAAGTTCCAGTTTTTAGAAATCTAGATGGGATTTCAACCCTATTGAATTTCTAGAAAATTGAACATGTAGGGATTGTCAATAGCTTATGGCCAAATGATTACCAGTTGTTGAAATGGGTTAGTTATAGCTTAAGTCATGAAAAATGATAGAATGGTTATAAACCCATTTAATAGAACTTACTAATTAATATACTTAGTGAAATTTGGGTTGTTCTTTAGGAAATCAATCAACTTCAAGATGGAGATAACAATTTGTAACCTAAACTTACTAAGGTGAATACATAAAGTTTCTAAAAGTTAGTATACACTCAACTTGTCTATTTTAAGAGTACACATGGTTAAATTTTGTAAGTTATTTAATTCGTAAGCTAGTATACATATGATTGATTTGGTGAATTCAAAAAGTCGACGTGCTAAGTATATTGTATAATATACTAGTTCGAGGCGCTATACATAAAAGAACATGTATATATGTATAAATACATGTTGGGGTCATGTTTAAACATGTGAACCACTAAAACCTAAAGAAATATCTAGGAAAAAAATGAAAACCACCCGTTGGATCTGAAGATTCTGTAGTTCCATTTTCGTAATTAAAGCAAAAAATGTTGTACCCTTTAGTAAACCACTATATCTAAATTTATAGTATATTTACCGATATAAGTAAACACTAGTGTATTTAGAATTGACTATATGTAATAATTAGGGAATACATTTTAAGAATACGATACAATTACGTAATTAACGTAAAACACATCGTATACACCTATGAATACATTGTATGTAAACATATAGTATATTCACCTAGTGAAAGTTCAAATGAGAAGAAAAATTTTGTAAGAATAAAAGAATAACTTTTAAACCAATAGAAATTCTTCATTTACCTTATTTAATATGTGTATTTAATGTTATGAAAAAGGACATATAGGTAAATCTATAATTGTCATTAATTAGGTAATTAATTAAACTTGTAACTCATTTTTTTCATATACTCTTTCAAGATAAAAATAATTTATGGTGTAGGACAATTTTTGGCATGTGTAGGATAAATTATAGTATGTGTATGATAAATTTTGAAATGTGTAGGGTAAATTTACATGTGTGTAGGGTAAATTCTGGTAACTGTAAGACATATGTAGGATAAATTTTGAAATGTATAGGATAAAATATTTTTCGATAACATAATTAATAAGAGGAGTTATAAACTATGCCATTTTTTCTTTTTCTTCTCATATTAACTTTCTTCTCAAATAAACCTTCTCAAATAAACCTTCCAATGAATACAATATTTGAAATTGCTATCTTGAGGGTGTGATATGCCTTAGAGACTATTAGGTTCTGGGTTCGATTTCACAAGGGGGGTCCTATATTTATTAGGTTTCCTTTTGAATTGGTGTATAATCATTATTGCCTAGTGAAGATGGATATGATCAGGTGACTTCGCTGGTGACATGATGATACTTCAATGTTCTGTTAGTGATTCAAATTTGTTGTAAAAAAATTGAAATTGCAATGTATTCATAGGGGAAAACACATGTGAATACATTAAATGTTTATAACATAACTAGTGTTAACCCTCGCGTTGCGGGCACGGGGTCGAAAATGGTGGCAAGTAGTAAGCAAACGAAAACTAGGAAATAATTGTACAATAAAAACGCACATTTGTACCACCACATGTGTAAAACTTAGGTAAAGATAAATGCAAACTTATACTGCAACCTGGCCTAAAACGTAAACAAATTCGAATTTATACCGAGAAAGATTTAACCGAAAGACCATGAAAGGGCAAAATATGAAGAGCCAAACGTAAAACATACAAATTCGAAAGAATAAAATAAGGAAAAACAATTTCACTACAAAATAAAAAAACAAAAAATAACAAAAACAAAAAACAAAAAAGAATTACACTTGTTCTTAAGGAACTACCTGAATTATTATTATTATATATAAATAACAAAAATATACCATATAAAAGTATCATCTTCTTGAATTACCATATAAAAGTATCATCTTCTTGCAAATGTGACAACTAGTATATCCGATAAAATATTAGATGGGTGACGGAGTTGGTTTGAACATTTAGAGCTTTGGAAGTCTTCACTACAGAGCGGAGTAATTGAACAGGACCAAATTGATTTAAGACGAGTGGATTATATATGATTTCCTACACTTGTACCGTTTTGAATACATGCTCGAAAATAGGACTTTATGGAGGCAGAATATTAAGGTTTAGGACTTATTGGTAGAGTGTACATATTTAACTTGCTTTGTTTTAAGATCTTAGTTTTTCCAATACTTTTGATGGCCTTTACATGTTATATTAATCTTGTATTTGTGTCCCTGTCTCTGTGATGTTGAATATAGATTATTATAGTTATTTTTTTTTATCATTTTCTGTTATTGGCAGTTTAATAATTTTAGTATTTAAATAGTTATATATCTATTTTTATTTTGATTTTATTTCACTTTTATTGTTATTTGTTTATAGTTCTCTTTAGAACTCTTATGTTTTTTTATATTGTTCATGTCCAAGTAAGCTATCCAAATAAATAGCTATCTATTTGAAAAAGCATTCCAAATACATAAAAATGTCTAAATACATCAAAATAAAAAGTTACCAATATAATTTATCCTTTCAAATGTAAGTTATATTTTCTTAGAACTAATAATAAAAAAAATAATTTATCTCTGAAACTATTAAAATTTACAATTTTCAACCTAATGATTTTTTTATTCTAAGCAGACCCATTATGAGGATTTAAGTAATTTGGTTGAGTCGAAAAATGGCCTTTCGCCTGACGAATAATAAACTCTTTTTTTAAACGAAGATTAACGTTATATCAATAAACCTAGCAAAAATACAAGGTTGTTAAATTTATTGGTTTCTAATATGTCAAATAATTTCAACTCCATAGAAAATTTATCACCATCAGTATCCGATCTTTAGTTTGTTTTGTTTTATTTTATTTTACTTTTTATTATTAATTACATTTATATACAATAGCTTTTAGTATTAACATATTGTACTATGTGTTAATATGGTGTTTCATGCATTGCTTTGTTGGAAGTTGTGTTGTTTTATTTATAATTATTATTATTATTATTATATTATTATTATATATAATAATCAAATTAATTTAGCCAAAATCTTGTTTTTCTTTTATAACTTGTAAATATAATGTTTTA
The DNA here is from genome assembly GCA_947069175.1 of Scalesia atractyloides. Lineage (NCBI taxonomy): Eukaryota > Viridiplantae > Streptophyta > Magnoliopsida > Asterales > Asteraceae > Scalesia > Scalesia atractyloides. The sequence continues at coordinate 31,078,283 of CAMTDV010000012.1, forward strand.
TAAAATTATGAGTATATAGTTTAAACCTGTTAATTTTTCTCTACATTTCAACTTAAGTTTTAATAAAAACAGAAATGATCAAATCTATAATATACTGTTTAAACAATGTCCTATAATAGTACATGCTCGTTAATATTTTTTTTGAACGATGACTTTCATATGAGTGACCCAATGTCACATAACCTAACCGGCGGCCCTAGCCAATATCAACCCAGATTACGTTGTCTTAACCGGGCTCGCGTTGGGTTGGTCAGACTTAGTTACGACGTTCCCCGGAAACCGTACTGCCTCGACACTACTTTACACGCTGAAGTAACAGGTGGATCAAAACTGGGGTGCGGCTTAGAATTGAACCCCCTCGATGGGTTTATAACTACTGAATATAAGCCCGAGGTTATGCTGATTAATATTTAAATACGTTTTTGAGTGATTTAAAATATTAATAATTAAGATAACAAATGTACTCTTTAAAAACATTTTATTAGAAAAGACGACAAACCAACATGTGTTTTCAATGGTTTAATTAATAATCTTAAGAATATTATCATTTAGGTTTTTTCAATAAAGTGTTTTTTCAATAAAAACATTAAAAACGTGTTTATGACTTTCACACAGAGATGTGTAGCTAAGTGTAGGGTTCAGTATAAAATTGAATTAACCGAACCGTAATCGAAATAATTGAAAAAATAAACTGAAATAATCGAAAACCGAAATAACCAAAGGGTTAGTTATTTATATTTTTGATAACCGCATGTTGCGGTTCGCTTGTGGTTATTATTAGTTTTATAACCGCAAATAACTGAAGCGAACCGAATGTTTTAAACATAGCCGAATCCATAAGACCATATGTTTTCAAGTTAGTATTTAACCATAACACAATCCGTATGTTTTTTTGGTGAAGTGTTTAAATCTTTTAACCATGACCCAACATCATTGCATTTAAAGCTCTAGCCACTTTGTGTTTGTATTTATGCTTCCACATAACACGTGTTACTTTTTTTTGGAACTCAGTATGCATGTGAAAGTAAAATATGATTGATAATTTTACAAGCTTTAACTGTGTATATTTATTTTTTGCGCATGAATTTTACATAATCCATACATTTAAAGCCTAAATTTAAAAACGATGAAATAACCAACCTATAACCGAACCGAAACCGCATTAACCGATTAATCGAAACCATATTAACCGAAACCGAACGATTATGATTTTTTGATAATCATATTGTACGATTATAGTTTCAGTTATAGGCAATAACTAAACCGAACCACATCATGCTCATCCTAGCTAAGTGTGAAATTGTTTATAGTTATTATTCTTTCAAGTAGCAAAGTTTGAAATAATTTACAGAAATGCTTTTTTATTCGTTATTTTAGTTTAGCTTGGTATAATATATTTTTCCTTTAAAATATTAACAAAATGTTCTCATTTTTTCTCCTAGTTAGATACAGTTTGTATAATGTATATGAATCAAACTATTATTGAGTTCCTGGCTTTTAAGGCCAAGAGCCCACGGCTTAACTAACCTAACTAAGTAGCCCACTTGAATTAAAAAAACCTTATTTTATCTAATTAACCCTATAGAAATATTTAATGTATCTAACATGAAACATTTATGAATATTAAAATATAGCAAATCTTATGGTCTGATATGCTTTGATACGATTGACTCTTGGTTTAAATTGTATACCAAACCGTTCGTTATGGCTTAAAACATTTAAAGCCAATCAAACGAAAGTTCAAACAAAATTGCTGACTAAGAAACCAAAGTGATGACTGTTTTAGACAGTTTCACAGTGTTAAACTGAACCTTTAACACCCCTAGCTAGCGGCAACACTATAAGAAATGTATTTGCTATATTTGAAACTCAAAGAATCGAACTATTCTTTAAAAATCTACGTATCTTTCAAACGTTTTCGCAACTCTTGTAACTTCTGAAAAAGCGAAAAGGCATTTCGGCAAGGTGGGTATTTTCAGTCAACAGACAGCGTTCTCGACTTGTCAGCTTCAACTGTCTGCCTCTTAGAAAAGAACATGAAAATCCATCAATTTTTCCTAAGAAACAACCTGAAACAAACAAATGCTATATATTACCCTTTGTCCTGATATCTGTGTAAGTGGATCTTATGTGTCCGTAGACATGACATTCCTTGATTCCATGAGTTGATGGTTGCTACACATATAGATTATTCTCTTGGAATTTTGTTGTTTTGGAATAACTGTATTGCTGGAAACATCTCTCTCAGCCCCACCCTGCTGCCACTTAATTACGACCTAAATCCAATCATCAAACTTGAGGTAAATAAATCATTATAAGGCCGCCTGGTATACTCTAACACCCATAGGTGTTAATCCTACTTAGCATCCGTTAACACCTGTCATACGCTCCTGGACGGTGTTAAGAGGCATTAAAAGCTTACGTATTAAGAAGTTAACTAGGAGACACAGAAAGATAGAAAGCGAATCAAGAATTGAAAAATTTGCACGCACACACAACATGATATATATATGTATGTATTTTAATTAATTTAAGGGGTGTTTATGGGGGTGGGTGGGGGGTTGTAAAACCATTTATTTGGTATGAGGTGAAGTGAGAGAGGGTCAAGTAGGTGATATAACACTTACGTGTAGTTAAGAGACATGAAAGTATACCTATAGTTAATCGTTAAATCTTATGTTGGAATCTTGTTTTGGGCTAATGTTTTGCTTAATGGGGGACTACAATAAGATTGTTAGTGGGCCTTAGTGAGCTACAGGTAACGTAGATGTCAATCGTTTTTATGGGTATTTTTTTTATTGGCCACATGTTTTTCCATGTGTATATATCATGATTACTTTCACGATGTACGATATACAAAAAGTTTTATGATTTATTTTAATGTTATTTGAAATAAATTTCGAATTGAAAGATGGATATTGCTTACACAATGCAGTGCACTACAAAACGATTTTGTTTCACCGACAAACAAATTCGTTGGTGAATGTTATTTTTTTAACGGTTAGATTTGTATATCATGTGAACTAAACCCCTAATCTTCTACCATCCTAAAATTTATCTAACTCACTAAGTGAATCGTTGGTGAATATCGTTATCACAAAAATCTGTTGGTTATACTATGTTAGAAATCAAAGCATGAGTAATTTTATTTTCAACAAATTTCAACGAATTCTAGGTGATTACTGATGGGTTATTTAGTAATGGGTTACAAACGAGCTTGCAAGCTTTGTAGTAAGATGTTTATTTTTTTCTTTTTTTCTTTTCTAACAATTTGGTATTTTAAACATTGATGATTATAATTTTTTTAATAAATTCTTAGTAAGAACAGTACAATATATATTGGATACATGGTAAGAGACACATTTAGTATGATATTTAAGATTTTTTAATTGTATATTGGATACATGTTAAGAGACACATTTAATATGACACTTTATTTTTTTAACAACAATATTTTACCCGCTTCTAATATAGATCAAATTAATCAAATTACTAGTTTCGGATTGAACACAAAATCTCTCCCTAAGACCATACATAGTAGGTGTAAAAAAGTGGCGTGGAGGCTTCTCCACGTTGGGAACACCATCCCGGACATGGCGTTGAGAGTGGCGTGGTGGTGAGGGCTGGGGATTATCCACTAGCGTGGGGCGCTTAGGTTTGGTGATGTGGAGGCTTTTTATTGGTTGGTTTTGATCGGTTCTTGTTTATTTATTTTTATAAAAATGTCACTAACCACACCGCTTCCACCCCTCCCTTTTTTGCCCCACATTACTTTTCTAACGCCTGCTAACGTGGCAGCTACATGTCGAATAACGGCATCGTTTCATGCCCCTCACTCCGTATAGTCTAAGAGACAAGAGTCTCTACCAAGTGAGCTAGCTTGACATTGGCATGCACTTCAATTGTTTTTCTTTTTTCAATTTATTATAAGTTTTAGTTTCACCCTTATAGTATACAAGATATACTCTTTTAACCTATTTAATTTTCTACTAACTTAAATTTTCTCTAAACTTTTGTTCCTTATTTTTATAAAAAAAAAATTGAATACGCAATTGTGTTTAGTTTTGTTTTTTCCTCAAAATTACGATATTTTATTGAAAACGGAGTTTTATTGAGAATAAAGTTATTTTATGGTGTCGTAACCTGTAACTAGCACTGTCAGCGTGATGAACTGAATCGATACCAACCAAACAACATTGGTAACAACATAGGTATTTCGGAAGCGGTATTAATATTAATTTTATGACTTTTGATCGATGTAGAAGACGACTTTATTTTTCAGGTTATATTAGACAACCTTTGTGTAATGAAACCATTGTAATTTTTTGAAACGAGTACATGTAACGTAACGAAACAACCTTAAACCGACATGACAACATCAATACTAGTATCTGTATTTATTTTTATTGTTTTCAACCGTCGTTAAACACATTTCGATATCCTTTTGAGCATATCACAACATTAACTTTTTCAGGATATATAAGACAACTTTTGTTTAAAAAAATATCAAAGCTAATTCTTTTTTTGTGATGCACATAACGTGTTTCTTACTTTGTAGTTGTACTTAAGCAAAACATTGAAAATCGCTTTATATTTCTACCAATCCCGCATAGTCATTCTATATTCCAATATATTAACCGAGTCAAATTATTTCGGTAAATAATTGAATCGTGGATAAGAAAACTCCATTAGTGACCCACCCTATTTTATTGTAGAAATTTTTGGGATCAATAATTGGACCATACAAAATAAAAATGTTTTTTTTTGGATAAAGGAACAAATTATTTGATTAATTAATTTTTGTATCCTCATGATATATATAATAACTCGCACATCCATGTCAAATGCATATGCCATTTTTGCACAACTAGGTTATGAAAATCCATGAGAAGTGACTAGGCGTATTGTATGCGCCTATTGCCATTAAGATAGTAAACTAGTGGATATTGAGGTTCAACAAGCGGACTTCCCGATACTGTATTTGAAGTAGTTGTTCTAATTCCTTATGATACGCTACTGAAACAAGTTCTTGCCAATGGTAAAGGGGTAGGGGAGGATGTTGAATGTGGGGGCTATTCTTATTTTACTAGAGGGTTATAAATTAGCCCCTCCGATTGTATTTCCCTTGAGATAAATGAAAAGATAGGTGAATCTGTCTTTTTAGAGATGTGTAACTCTTAGCTTTATTTTTTAATGTTTTTAATTAGGTTGATAGTATTGTATATATACAGAAATTCCACTGCATCACATGGAGGAGTCCCATTAGTTTGTTCTAGTTATATAAACTCAAAAAAACATTTTGTGTTTGCTAATTTTAATAACACACATTCATACGAAGTTCATTTCATTCTATTTTTACCTGAAAACAACTATCTTTTATATTGCAAATAGAAATTCTGCTATACCAAAGAGATTCAAGAGCTTCCTCAAGGGTAAGGGTGTTCATGGTCTATATTAGCTGATTTTGAAAGAAATTATCCCCGACCGTTACTATAGTGTTGGAAAAAGACAAACCGAATCAATCGGGTTGGCCAGACCTGTTAAAACATACATAACATGTATTTGGGTAATTATTTATTCTCCTTCCAGTAGTAATAGTAAGAGCTTAATTGTTTGGTGAAGAAAGCTTATTGTCATGGAGTTATATCGACCCTTTCTGGTGAAACTTAGATTTACAGTTGTTTAACCTTTTTACCTAACTTTGTAGCAATTCATATGTAGAAAGCATGATATATATGTGAAGAACAATTTGTATTTCTTGTGAGAAAATACAAGAAAACATTACAAGAGAGTCTTGGAGGTATGGTTGGTGATAGTCTTGATGGTGCATTGCACAAATGAAAGCATCACCCATTTATACTTAGTTATACCACTATTGAATATACCACGATTGAATGCTTCTAATTTTGGACACTACTTACATAATATTTAGCATACATTTTCTAGAGATCTCGATGTGAAATATCCATATCTTTCTATGGGTTTTTAAGATCCATTTCCAAGCCTTTCTTGGATGAGATCATTCTAGTTTTTTCTCTTGGTGTTTTGGCCCTTCATTAGTAGTCTAGAAAACTCTTGAATCGCATAAACATTGAGAAGTCTTTAGACAAGTCGTGAATCCCTCTACCCACGATATCCTCGCTGTATTTTCTTGACACTTAACACAGTTTTCTTCAATGATCCCCTTTGCCTTTCTTTTGCTTATACTCATCGGAATTGTTCTCAAGAGGTAATTGATGATTAGAAGCTCGTACCTAGGATGATTTTTTTCAAGAAGGTAACAACCTTTCCCATACCGTTTACAAACTCACTACATATTATGGACGATGATCGACTTTGCATGATAAAAATGAGCAGCACACCAAACATCAAGTTAAGACAATTAGATGATGCAATTTGAATTTGATTTCAACATATGGAAACTAAAGAAAAAAGGATTAGACCAAGGAGGAACGTCACACTATCCTAAAGATCCTTGAAAATGGTAATGGCGTAAGACCTATCAACTAACGGAAGGGTAGTCATTACTACGATAGGTGTAAAAAAGATCGCATGCATTTGAAGGACACCTGTCATGGCATGTCATGAACACATCAAGGGTAGTCATTAATATTTGTCGATAGCAGGTCCATCAACCATTATTGGATCTTTTCATGAATTACCAACGGATCTGCTGTCGACAAAAATATCCAACAACAAATGCCGAAATATGGGCTTAGCTGCCTCAGGTGTTTGTTGGTCATAGTAGATCTTCCTAGGGTTATAAGGTTATGTATTCATAATTGGAACAAATTATTGACAATATTCAAATTTTCCTTTTCTGTGTCCTCTTGCTTTTACTACATTACTTTCGTCAGTAACTATAACGTTCCGTATTTTCCAATCTTTATCCAATTTGTATAAATTTTTAATTTTATGTTCAATCTTTTGTAATTCAAAACTTGATTATAATGGAAGTCATATTTTATACCAAACTTGCACAATTAATTTTCTATAATAAGTAACCAATCATAAGATACACGTTTTTTTATTTAAAACCGAGCCATACAACAAGAATATATTTTTCTCGGAATGTTCTTCAAACATGTTCATACATTACACATGCTTGGTTACACCTTAAAACCTTAAAAACGTGATTAACATTATGTTTATTGCATTAAATAACAAATCACACAACTCAAGGAACTAAAATGGATTTTATTTAGTTTTAGTTTTGATAGGCCTTATGGACCGCAAGACCAAACCCCTTACAGTCTGTAAGGAACTGTCTAATCGCAACTTCGCGAATTTTCAATTTTTGGCCTTTCCATCCTCTTCTAACTCCCAACCACTTCATTTATGACCAAACACTAATACCCACTTCTAAACGCTTTCAACACCTCCAAAACACTTTCGAACTCTCTCTAATCTCCCAAATTCCCAAGCTTAAGCAGATTCATCCAAGTTAAAAATAGTGAGTTTTGAGCTTGTTTATGCAACTTTTCTTCTTGTTTTCTTACGTCTTCTTCCTTAGATAACCTATAGGAGTGTTACCACATGTTTTCCAAAAAAAGATGGTACATCACCATTTTGAGGTCCAAAGTTAGGATTTTTCTTGAGTTTTGTTAAGAACTTTTAAAGATGTACACCTTTCTATAACTTTGGAACATCTTTAAGTTGCCAACAAATCCATATGTTTGATATGTTTGGATTGAAGTTTTGTTCCAGAAATATTGTGATTGTATGCTTACATTTCATACATCCTAAGCCACTAAGTAGCTTCCAAGCAAACAAAGTGAACAAACTACACTAAGTCTCCAAACCATAACCATGTTTAGAGTGCACTCGTCTAGTTCTACTCATTTGGTTACCTAGTGAATGAGAAGATTATATAATATTTTTCATACTGTATTCATGACCATCCAAAACATCCATGTGATGATTTGTGCATTGGTGAAATCTTGAGGTTAATGGATTCATCCAACCTATGCTTGACAATACATAACATAACCTCATACATGACATATACATAACAATATATATATATATATATATAATATATATATATATGAGAATTATAAAAAGAAAACTCAGTTAAGTTAAGAAAAACTTATATAACAATTTTTTTTGTAAATAAATAGTGAATGTAACTTACATGTTATTCAACGTTTTGTAACAAAAAAAAGTATCGAAAGGATTTTTTTTTAAAAATTCAATGTTTTATATACATATAGTAAAAACTAAAATTTTAAAGTTTTTATAAAAAAATCCCTCATCACTTTTTGTTTTTTGTTATAAAACATTCAATAACATGTAACTTATATTCCTTAATTTTTTACAAAAAAATTGTTACTTAAGATTTTCTTGAGTTTTCTTAACTCAACTGGGGTTTCTTTCTATCCCTCCCACACACACACACATATATGGCTCGACTCAAATGAGAACCACCACGAGTTGCGAGAACCGTGAGAACTTTTTGTTCCCGAGCGAGTTGGGCCAATTTGTTTTTGCACAAATGTAGATGAAAATATTATAAACACAAACACATCTGTAAAAAAATTGTTGAGTCGATAGTTTTGACTAACGCAAGTATTTTTTACGCGCTGGCGTAAATTTTGCATGAAGATAAAAAAATTTTTATGCCTTATGTAAATGTGGGTATGCAACATTTTTTTAATTTTTTTGCTGAAACAAGTGATCTTTTTTTTCTTTTAAGAAATTTTTTTTGGAAAAACCTTTTGGATAGCCTAGTTCTCACAACTCAAGTTGGTTCTCATTTTAACCCATGCATATATATATATATATATATGGGAGGGTTCAAATGAGAACGCTAAATATCGCGAGAACCATAAGAACGAATGAAAAAACCACTAGAACTTGGTTAAAAACAAGTGAAATTCAAAATTTCTTTTACACTTATCATTATATTCGAATACAGTTATAGAAATTTAATTTACACATTTAAATTTACGTGAATTCGGAAATAAAGAAAATTTACACATGTGTAAGTTTGTCATTTACACATGTGTAAAAAATCTAATAAAAAATCTCAAGATAACACTCCCTTATATATGTATATATATGTATGATTTGGTTCAAGAGTGAACACTAGTGTATTTTAAGATTTGATGATTAAATCCTAGCGATGCATGTGTGTACATCATTGGCCAGGATTTGTTCACTCAACCAAACTCATGATTAAATATTATGTGGCTGGCTGGAAAATATCTTAGTTTTAGATTCCTTACTTTGGACTTCTAATGGGTGGCTCAGTGTCCGTTAAAAACACAACTAAAAATATTGTCCAAGAAGTACCTAAGCAAGATATGTTTTATGTAATTTCATGTTTATAAATCCCATTTACTTTTCAATTGCCAAATCTTCAAACTCATACATCTTTGTTTATCCTTTTTAGGGTGACTTTGGTGTTTTCATTGATGTGCATGAAGTGGTCCATTAAAACCTAACTAATTTTAACCTAAACTAGATACGCTAAGTTTTAAATTTATAAAACTAAGACTCTCTAAGACCTAAACCACAAAATCGTCAAGTGTACCGATCAATGCAGTATAGCTAAAGTAAGTTCAAGTATCGAACCCACGAGACTCTCTTGATTACGTTAACTAGACTTGACTACTAATTACTAGACTGATATGACTTAATTGTTTTGTTGATTTGGGGGTTATCTAACAAACTACTAAAATAACTAGAATAACTAAAACTGACTAGACACGTGAACTAAACGGAAGATGTGGTCAGATGATGGAAAATACACTACCTAGGCTTGAATCCTACACTTGCAAGACATGCTCTATTGGTTTTGGAACTAATGTGGAAACCAGGATTTTCATATACTAAACCTAAAGCTAACCGAACGGGACCCTCGACCCTTCTCGAGAAAACACATATGGTCAGCTACTAGGCTGTTTAACTACCGGTTTAAAGGAACCCTTCACAGGCTCTCCTAGTGTGATAATAAAGCACCCTTAGACACTCTACCTCACGACATGAAAATCTAGGGAAACTATGTTTTATACTCTAACTTAGCTAGTAGACAGAGACTGTGAACTAGGGAATCTTCTCACGAAGAATCTAACTTAGAAACCTAATCACTTGAGACTAGCCAACAACCTCTCACCACACGGCTATTGAATATTGGTAGAACACTAAATCCTATTCAAATCCGAATCATAGTTTCTACGGGTAATTGTATACTGTTAATCATAAACTTGCCGCTAACAAGCATTCATACATAGAAGACATCCACAAAGAACGCAAGTGAAACTTATGATAAAGATTCAATTAAGCTTACGCATGCATATACATTAGAGCATTGAAACCAAAGGTGTATACTTTATTAATTAAATCCATATAATAAATTCAAAACCGAAAGAAACAAAATCATACAAGTGTATTCATCATTCCTAGGCAATGTCAAGAAATTTAACCTAACATAGTTTTGAAAACAAGAACAATCATCTTTAAGAGTTTAGCAAACATGGTAAAAAAGAATATAAACAAAAGAACCAAGTAATAAGATGTTTAACACCCGAAAGATTCGATCCCACACTTCAATTCTTCACTCCCAAGCTCCCTTGATCTTCAAAATCTCCGTTTTCAGCTTCTTGGTTCATCTAGGGTTGTCTGGCTTCTCATCAGGGTTAATTGTGAGCTTAAATATGGTCAAAGATGAAGATTTTCATGCTGATCAGACAGATCCTCGCATCGCGCGACCTTTATCAAGTATTGTCGTGGCGCGGCGCAATGAGTTTGAGTACGCAGAAAACAATTTTCATCATAACTTCTTTGTTTCTACTCTGTTTTCTTCAACATTTTCGCCTACGTCTTCATAATTCAAATCTCTAGCATCTCATCTTCTTAAATATCCATTTCCATTTCATGAGAGTCCTTCACTAAGCCCAAACCTTCTCTTGTGTACGGCTTCTTTAACGTTTTAGCTCGTTTTTACTTTTGGAACCCTGCAAGACACACAAGGCATGATAATATACCAAACTATTGGTAAAATGACATAAAACGACTCGAATTAGTATACAAACTATACATGGTAACAAATGTAATTTAAATTAGATCGAATATCCCCACACTTACTCTTTTTTCGTTCCTGAAAAAGAATTATGCATATAGAATCACAATCAGGTTTACATTAGGTTTCAAAAGCCTAAATTGCTTAATTAAAATCTACTAACGTGTTAACTGTGATTGCATATATACTATACACTTAAAGCCAAACAACAATTCCAGGCCCTCATAATGTTTATTTAATTCGTACAAGTAGTCAAGCTAGGGTCTCACACTTCGGAAGCCACAATTTTACCTAATCCCGCCTCAAGCTTATGAAACAAAAGGAACTGTCGCTTGAATATTTCCTAACCGTTTTATTCCATAACTAAAAGAATTTTACATCAAAAAATTTTGTACATTTTTTATGAGCATTAGACATATTTATACCTAACCTAGAGGTTGTCCAAACCAGAGTCACCATACCTAGTAACAACATGAGCTTTGATATTTTTTTTATGTTTTCTTAACTTAACCTAGAGGTATTCTCAATCAGAGTCACCATCTCAAAAGGAGATACAACAGGGCTTGTTATTTATCTAGCTCATTTATTTCATTTTTAACACATTTTTTCTTTGATAAAAAGTTCTAACAGTCTTAACTTATAACAACATTTCTTATACCATTTCCGACGGTTTCGTTTTTCCTATTTCTCCTAGATGAAAACCCATAAGTATCCTAACTTTATTAATGTATATTTATAGCCTAAAGGATTCCTATCAACTGGCTGGACCTATCCAAACATCCCAAATCAGACACGTTTTCGACTACTATCTCTCATATTATTATTATTTGAAAACAGGACACCTAATTTTATTGTCATTTGTTATATTTTATTAGATGCAACATTCTAAATAGGGACATTTTACATTCAATTTTTTAATCTTTTTGAATTTTTAAAATTATTTTTTTGAGATTTTTTCTAACTCAAAAGACTCAAAGTATAGACTAAATGATAGTTTTCCATCCCCGCACTTAAAATTTGCATTGCCCTTAATGTAGAAATACATTCGACTCAAAAGACTAAAATAAATAAGACTAAAATAAATAAGAATAAATAGAGAAAGACCGAAAAAATTTGAAATGACTTAGCTGGTAGCATCAACGCGTAAGCTGCAAAACTCACGTCCAATCCAGCTATGATCATATAACATTTCATTCATGACCGCCTCTAGCAACTGACCCGTAATTGTGTGGGTCGCCTGACATACGATAAACAACTCCGAAATCACCCGAATTGAGATTGAGTACAAATGGTACGATTCAAACCTACCCAATTACAGAAAAAAAAAGCAAAACCAAAGTTGTACTGACTCTAAATGAAAAACGATTCAAAAACACTAACTTAGACTCATGATACAAAATAAACGACTCAAAATACAGGGCAATACGTACCGTTTACGCTTCATGCGCAAGAAACCAATCGAGCCGGACAACGAAACAACTAGACGGGAAATCCACCTCGTCACGTTACGGGACGAGGTCTTCTTGTATGTTAGTCGCGCGACGCAATGATACACTTTGACTTGTTGACTTTATTCCCTTCTCGCGTCACGCGGCAATGTATCCATTTGCTCCTCGCAGGAAGCGAGGAGCTCTTTTTCACAAAAAGTTTCTTGAATTTTTAGCTCCAATGCCTTAGAAATTCCCATACTCGTCCAAATTTGTTCCAAACAAATTTTCCACCAGAAAACACTTCGAAAACCTATTTCTTTGCATTTAAAACATCATCACGGATACGATTACCTGCAAAAAGACTAAAAAACAAAACAAAAACCGAAAAAACTACTAAAACCATCAAAAACCTAAAACCTACGACCTATGACTCAAACTCTATAAAACCGGGTACTATCCCTATTCTCTAAACTTTCAAATACTTACGGAGGATCATTTAGATCAAAACTACTTCTCATTTCTTTAAAAATCTCTCTGTCTTTCTCACTATCATTCTCAACAAAACTAAACCCAAGTATAGGAAATGTAAAACAAGAATTACTAACCACTAATTCCTCCCACAGTTAGGCTTTTTCATGACTCCTAACCTATGCTCAAAACATCTCATCTCTCTTTCCAACTTATCCATAAAACTATCCCCATCCTTGGGTTTCCTCTCAACCTCTAGACCTACAGTATCTAAACTCATAAACTTCTCTTCTACTCTCATCTCATCATCAACTTCAAGTTTGACCACCGTAGAAGGTGTACCTTCTAGCAAGGCTTCTAACATAGCAATGTCACCTTCAAGATCAAACACTCCGGTTTCCTCATAAACAGAATATCCTACTAACTCCTCCTCAAGCTCTTGTTCTAAACTCAACTCACGCCCTTTACTATCAACTTTAAAACTACCAACTGATAACACCGACTCCTTCCTATCACTCACGTTCTTCCTAGACTTAGACACCTCGAATGTTACGGTTTCCTCACCTACCCTAAGTGTAATAGTGTCCGCGAAGACATCGATTAAGGCTTTGGTTGTGAAAAAGGAAAGGTCTACCTAGGATTAAAGGAACGTTTTCATCGGCTTCCATGTTAAGAACTACAAAGTCCACAGTGAACATGAATTTGTCGACCTTGACAAGCAAGTTTTCTACTATACCACGTGGATACTTAACGGATTTGTATTCATGCGGGTTGGGTTTAATTCACCAAGGCCTAGTTTCTCGTAAAGTGAATAGGTTATCAAATTAATACTAGCACTAAGGTCTAAAAAGTGCGTGGTTTTAGACTTCACTACCAAACAGACATGTGAATGTGAAGACTCTCATATCCGTGAGTTTCTTTAGTAGCTTTTTCATTACCATCGTAGACCGGTCGGCCGTCAATGGAACATTCAAAAGTTCCCCCAATTTACCTTTCCCATTCAAGAGGTCTTTTAGGAATTTAACATACTTAGGGTTACGCCGAAGGGCTTCGCTAATTGGGTGATTTATCTTAACCTATCTAAACATGTCAAGAAAGTGCCTGTATTCCTTAGTATAATTTTGATTCTTGAGGCATGCGTGATACAAGACACTAGAACGATCTATCTCCAAAATTGGTCTAACAAACTAGACCAACTTCTTAACAACTTTATCAAACGGAAGTGTCTCTAACTCTAATTCAACTGCTTCATCCTCCACTACCTGAATTGGTGATTCAACACTATTTAGCTCTCTACCCGACCTAGTGGTAGTGGCTTTGACATGGGAATTCGGGTTTGTTTGGGTGCTACTTGAAAACTGTCCGGGGCTCTCTCATCTAACTTTTTAACTGTATTCCCTACAGTTTTTTGAAGGTCTAATAATGCTGATTGTTGGTTTTTCAAAAGAATGTCGTGTTCGGATAAGGTTTGTTGTGTTTTTGATCCTTGACCAGTAACTGAGACAACAAACACTCTATCTTTTGCAACCCATTACCCCCAACAAACTAATCACTACTCGCATTCTAACCACTAAAGCTACCCTGCCCATGGTTATAGTTTTGGTTCTGTTGGAACCAGGTGGATGACCCAAAGATCAGAAGTTGGAATTTTGATTTCTCCAATCAGAGTTATAAGAACTTCCAAACTGATGCTAACCTCTTACAAACTCTACCTACTCTTGCTTCATCAATGGACACTCAAGAGTATTGTGACCTCCCCAACACATCTCACATTTATCTACTTTAGACTTAATCTCTTTTATCTCTTAGGTTAGGTTTTCCAAAGCAGCAACCACACTAGTATCCAAGGTAACTTCGTGTATGCCTCGTGTGGACAAAGTTGTACTAGTGATAGAAAATCAATTCTTGTTTGTAGACCATTGTTCATACTCAGAATGAGAAAAGCTTTCAAACATGTTATTGCATTACACCACAGTTTTCTTTCCCATAAGGTGGCCTCCTACAGTAGTATCAAACCGAGCTTTGGTCTTGTATGTGAGACCGTTGTAGAAATTCTCTACAAGTTCTCAGTTAAATAAACCATACTAGGAACACCGAGCAAGTAAGGTTTGGAATCTTTCCCACGCAAGGTAATACAGCTCATTAGGTTCCATATGGAATGAATGGGTTTAGTTTTTAAGCCTAGAAGCTTTGGCCGGTGGGAAATATTTGTTCAAAAATCCTTCGCGAAGGGCTGCCCATTGGTGACTGTACAAGCAGGCTAAGAATCAAGCCAAGTAGCAGCTCGTCTAGCCAAGGTGAATAGGAACAGTCGAAGGTAATTTGCAATATCTGTGGCACCTTAAAGCTTGAAAGTACCACATATGCAGCAGGTGCATCCTAGTCATCAAGACCATGGAATTGACATGAATTAGCTATAGTGGTCATGGTGTACCAGCGAATATTCCATGAGTTTTTGTTTGTGTTGGGTGGCACGGTAATGGGAGAGTTCACACCGTGAAATCTTGGGTGGCTTGCTTATGGGTGGTCCTAAGGTTATCGACCATGATAGGACGTGGGTGTGGGTGAATTAGGTGATTCGGGTGGTGTAGTTGGTGGAGTAGAGTTAGAAGGGGCTGAAGATGAATACGAAAAAGTAGTAATCACAAACTTTAGATCTGAAAACTTTGGAATAACGAGCGGTGGTGGTGGTCCTTGCGAACGCGTATGGGGCATCACTGCTAATACAGACACAAAACAAGTAAGAAGACTCTAAACACGACTAAAAGACTTTAAACAAAAAAAAAAAACAAAAAGACAATAGTACAGACATAGCAAGAAAATCTAATCAAAGCTAATAAACGCAATCTGCAAGAGTTCCTCGGCAACGTAGCCAAAAGCTTGATGTGCACGAAGTGGCCAATTTTAAACTAACTAATTTTAACCTAAACTAGACACGCTAAGTTTTAAATTTATAAAACTAAGGCTCTCTTAGACCTAAACCACACAACCAATAAATGTATTAATCAATGCAATCTAGCTAAAGTAAGTCCGAGTATCGAACCTACGAGACTCTCTTGATTACGTTAACCAAACTTCACCTACCAATTGCTAGACCGACACGACTTAATTGTTTTATTGATTGGGGGGTTTTCTTACAAACTATAATAAATAAAACTGAATAGACACGCGAACTAAACATGAGATGTGATAAGATGATGGAAAACACACTACCTAGGTCTGAATCCTACACTTGCAAGGCATGTTCTATCGGTTTTGGAACTAATGTGAAAAATGGAATCTTCATATACAAAACCCTAAAGGATAACCGAACAGGACCCTCAACCCATCTCGAGAAGACACATATAGCCACCTACTAGGGTGTTTAATTACTGGTTTAAAGGAATCCTTCACAGGCTCTCGTAGTGTGATAACAAAGCACTATTAGACACTCTACCCCACGTCACAAAAATCTAGGGAAACTAAGGTTTATACTCTAACTTAGATAGCAGACAAAGACCATGAACTAGGGGATCTTCTCACGAAGAATCTGACCTAGAAACGTAATCACTCGAGACTAGCCAACAACCTCTTACCTCACGGCTATTGAAGATTGTAGAACACTAAATCCTATTTAAATCCTAACCACAATTTCTACGGGAAATCATAATATTAACCGTAAACAACCCGCTAACACATAGTCCTTGACCTAACAAGCATTCATACATAGAAGACATCTACAAGAACGCAAGTGAAATATATGATAAAGATTCAATTAAGCTTAAGCTTGCATATAAATTAGAGCATTGAAGCCAAAGTTATATGCTTTATTAATTAAATCCACATAATAAATCCAAAATCGAAAGGAACAATATCAAACAAGTGTGTTCATCATTCCTAGGCAGTGTCAAGAAATTTAGCCTAACATAGTTTTGAAAACAAGAACAATCCATCTTCAAGAGTTTAGCAAACATGGTAAAAAGAATATAAACAAAAGAACCGAGTAATAAGATGCTTAACACCCGAAAGATTTGATCCCACACTTCAATTCTTACTCCCGACCTCTCTTGAGCTTCAAAATCTTCATTTTCAACTTCTTGGTTCGTCTAGGGTTGTCTTGCTTCTTATTAGGGTTAATTGTGGCTTAAATACGATCAAAGATGAAGATTTCCGCACTCATCAGGCACATCCTCGCATTGTGCGGCCTTCATTAGGTCTTGTCGGCGTGACGAGCATCTGTACGCAGAAAATTGTTTTCATCATAATGTTCTGGTTTCAGCTCCGTTTTCTTTACCATTTTCGCCTACGTCTTCATAATTCTCTAGCAACTCATCTTCTTAAATATCCATTTCTATTTCATGACAATGCTTCACTAAGCCCAAACCTTCTCCTGTATGCTCGTTTCTTTAACGTTTTAGCTCGTTTTTACTTCCGAACCTACAAAACACACAAGAAATGATATATATACAAAACCAATGGTAAAACGACTCGAAACTATACATGGAAACAGATGTAATTTACATTACATCACATCATCCATTCCCTCAAAACCGCTCACTTGCATTTTTGGAACTTAGCTTCGCAAACTGTGAGTTTATACTTGACCAATTTTTCGCTTTAAACACTATTTGGGTTGCAACATGTATCCGTATTAAATTCACAATCACACATACAAACAATTTTATGAAAACACTTAATCCTTAACATGCTACTTGTTTATACATACTAGGACAAACTTATGCATGTTATCTATCAATAACTTTAAAAAGCCTTCCTTAACATGTATAATGTTACAGGATTAACACACCGGCTTATTTGTTGGGTCATCGTTAAGCTTTTTAATCTTTACGGTCTTTTTTACTTCACTGACAAGATTATGCATACGCTCTTATTCACTTCGGTGATAAGATTACCCTAGTGGACACATTGGCTTGATTTTTAGTATTGTATGCTAGTATGACTATATGACTTAGTGTACGATTAGCATGTGGATTTGAGACTTTATTCATACTTATGCTCTATAGATAGATTAGTATGCTCACCAACATAATTTTTTGTTGGCGGATATTTTATACATGTTGTAGGAAATATTTTATGATAATTTTGCAAGAAAAGACTTAGTGTGGATTTAGATACTCACCTAGTTTAACATTATGCATTTTAATATTGTTAGTTTTGAAATTCCAATTTTCGTACTTTCCATTTTCATAAATAATGTAATGCTTAATTTAGTGAAATGAAATGAAATTTTGAATTTTAATTTATCGTCACGAATTTAGTATTATGCTGTATTTGAGCAATCTATTGTGTCTCGCCTCGATGTTTCCGCCATCGATTGGGCTATGAAAGTAATGTATTGGTGAAAACTGACATATACCATCCATAAAGATACTTATTTGTGTTGTACTGACATGGATATATGATTAAGCAGAAAACTCATCCATATAACTATTAAAACAATCAAAAGTATATACATTGGTTATCATGTTTTAATCTACGTGAATAATTACAAGTTTTATCTCATGGCTAAGGTTTGTATATCTAAAATCCTAAGCAAAACAACATGATGTAACTTGATAAATTAGAAAAATGTGTTCAAATGGAATGGATGGGTTGGTGGCTATTAATATTGATCTTCTCCCCTACTAGTGTAGCTAAATAAATATAGCCTCTTTTCACCCAAAAAGGTCTACGATTAGGTCAGTGGAATTGAAAAAGACATGTAACCAATATAGAACTATTAGACTTTAGATATGTAATTCATATGAGGTCACTACAATTTTCACAATTTGGCTTCATGTCCTTGTAAATTTCTTACCACAACAAGGATTCAAATCTAGGCTCTCATTCACTAGAATGTAACCCCTACTTAGCCAAACCCTTGGTAGAGGAATGAAAGTCTAGTGAAGTTAGGAATTTATGTCTCTATAGAACTTTTAATATAGCATGGTCCCTTTTCCTCTTTTTTTCCTTCAACAAATATCTGGTTTCTTAAATTATCTTGATTCGTTGGTTTCCTATAAGTATCTCTCGCCCACGCTCTTGAAAAAAAAAAGAAGAAATCTTGACACATTGGTAGGATGGTAAGTTTTATGAAAATATCATTCAATGATTATTTGAGAAAGGTATGCAATATGGAAAAGGATGAGTCTGTCTATATCCTACCTTGAAAAAAGATTGAATATATGTATTCCATTACAAATTCACGTAGATAAAAACTTTAGTTATAGTGATAAACCAATTGAGAGTGATACCCTTTTTTTCAACAAGAATAGAATTGGAGATGGACAACTAAAGATCTTAAGCATCAGGGTTCATCAGAACATTGGATTAGTCACCTAATAATCTCAAGTTTAAGATCATGTGTATTGGTGGGTTAGTTTCAATCAGCCGATAGGCACTATGAGGCTTGAAGTTAAATAGGTGTAGTGGTATAATGCATGCCTCATAATTGCATATAATGCTTTTTGCAATGATTAACCAAATTATTTATTTAATTATTTTTTTTGAAAATTAAAACAAATAATATTTTATTAAATAAATAAAAATTACATAGATACCAAAAAACAAACAAATAATACTATTCGACTTAATTTTCATCTTCGCTTTCGGCGTACTCTTTTCATCTTCACCTTCCTCGTCATCTTCATCCTCATTTGGAATATACCGGACAGACCATTCATATTGGACCAAATCCAGCACTAACCTGGAATGTGCTGATTGGGAACATATTTCATTCGCATTGTTCACTCCTCGGTCGACTCACCCGCGTCGCCTAAAATCTTTGTAATAATAGTTGATAACGAATGACGAAGACACGGGGAATCCATTTTTGTAGAAGATGGTGTGTGGAGTTAGGTTTATTTTTGTGGTATCGGTTTAGTTGTGAATGTGTGTATATATAGTTATTGGATATAAAAAAAAGGAAAGTAGCCGTTATATTAGCTGTTGGCCAACGGCATCATTCGTCAAAATTTCCCCCTTCAGGCGTTTTCAAGCCCACACTCAAGCTAATTTTGTCGAAAAAACGCACCGGGGGCGGAGGAGGGGCGTGAAGGGGCGTTATGGTCCCAAAAAATGCCCAATTGAAGCCCCACTATGAGTGGTCTAACAAAGTTTACAAACCGAACCAATTTCAAGCTAGTTTTATCCGGTCCCGAGCTTGAGTCATTAGGTATTTGAACAGTTTTACACTTCGAATTATAGATTGTGATATACCAAGATAAAGTCTCATTACTTTCCTACACATCCACCAGAAGCACTAGCTAGTTTTAGTATCACTCATATTAAATTTGTACAGTACGTAATCAGCACCTTTCGTCAAAAGAATCACCTTTTCTTCTTCACATTAATTTCTTATTTTTACCTTTTCCTCAACTTTACAGTTAGGTCGCGTGATGAAGAATGGAAGGTCACGTGTAAAGGCGTTTCTGTGTTTGCATTAATTCGTTCAGATGATATTGCATTTTCTTCATGATTATGATTAAAGGGAAAAAGATGCATGATGAAAAATAATGACTGATTTTGTTTGTTTTTTCTCATGTGGTGGGGATGTTTTTTGGTTAATTTCCTTAGTCGTTTGCTTTGTTGTGGGCTCAGCTTCATGTCATGTGATTGGATCTTCTCTCACTCGGTTCTATCCTTCTCCATCTAATCTTAAACCCCACATTCATGTACTGCATATTTCCCTCTCTCTCTCTCTCTCTCTCACACACACACACACACACACTGGTGCCAGCTTTATATAGAAGACTTAGCTCAACCTTACCTGCTCAAGGTGGGGGGTCAATAATAATAAAAAGCAAAGAAAGCTCATTTATAAAGCTAAAAGGTTTTAAAGCTGATCATTTTGCAAAGCAAACTGTTTAGGTTATTATATTGGAGCAACCAAATCTGCTGTGTAAAGGATTCTTGATAGATTATTAGCACCTTCATCTACCACTACATGTTAGACCACCACCCTCACTTCAGTACACCAGCTGGCCCATACCCTCTTTCAGATAATGGGCTTCCTAACAAAAGAAAAAGGCGCCCTGCAGGCACTCCAGGTATAACCCTAATCAACCATTAGTCAGTTTGTAAGTTCATTTGGTTGAATACGTTTGTTAAGTTTGATTGTTATTAATTTTGAAAATCGGTACGGGTATAAAACTAGTTATATTATTTATATCTTGATCTTCTTTAAAATTGTGAAATTGTAGATCCCGATGCCGAGGTGGTGTCGTTGTCACCGAAGACCTTGCTTGAATCAGATCAATACGTGTGTGAGATCTGTAACCAAGGGTTCCAAAGAGATCAAAATCTACAGATGCATCGGAGACGACACAAGGTAACATGGAAGTTGTTGAAAAGGGATTCGACCGAGATAAAGAAGAGGGTTTTCGTGTGTCCGGAACCGAGTTGTTTACACCATGATCCATGTCATGCGCTTGGGGATTTGGTTGGGATCAAGAAGCATTATAGAAGGAAACATAGCAATAATAAGCAGTGGGTTTGTGAGAAGTGTTCAAAGGGATATGCTGTTCAATCTGATTATAAAGCTCATCTTAAAACTTGTGGTACAAGAGGCCATTCTTGTGACTGTGGTCGAGTGTTTTCCAGGTTGATTTTCTTTATGTGTTTGTGGTGTCTTTCTTCTTCTTGATTTGATATTTTCTGGGCATCTTACATATTCCTATGTTTTTTCTCGATCAGACTAAAAGATGTGACCTTTCATCATGAGCATTTATGTTTTTCTGCTCAGACATAAATTTCAGCAACATTCAGTCAGAAAGGAAACAAATTCCTTAATGTTTTTGTCCCAAAATATTGAATTATTATTCTGTTTATTATATACAAAATTTTATATTCTTTGAAGTTTCTAGGGTATCTCTTAAGAGTATAAAAATTTAGCAGCTTGTATATCTGCAACATATTATATATTATAACTTTCAGAAGCGAACAATATCTATGAATTTAAACCTAGGATCTTTGATCTCATTTTTTTTTCTTTTTAATAGAAAAAAAACTAATTTAAGACTAATAAGCCTTTAGTAACTTTATCTTTTATTGTTTGGAAGATTGTTTCTTTAATCTAGAATTCTAGAAAGACAAAGATCAATCATAACCTTATTTAAAATTTAAACACTCACCTGCTCCTTTGGTATGTATTTTATTGCTTTATTGTTCTTGGCACTACACAAAGATCAAGCATAACATAATCTATCTTTGACTTTTAAGGCTTATTTTATTTTCTTTATTAAACTTGAAGTGATACACTTTTTTAAAGACAAAACAACAATTTAGTTTCAACAACTTGTCTCTAAGATAAGATGAGGATATTCTTATACACCTTTTAACTTATTCATGTCATTGTAGAGTTGAAAGTTTCATCGAGCATCAAGACGCATGCACATTCCGGAGAGTCCATGGCGATATTCCCACATTCCAACCAGTGTGTTCATCGCATACCGTATCGATTACAAGTCCAACAGGTGACATGAACTTTAGTTCCATCCCAACAATGTCAAGGTTGCCACATCTCCAACCTCCACCCCAGGCTTTATTTTCACAAACCCATGTAGACATTCAAAACAACTTGGAACTTCAGCTCTTACCATCACTGTCTCTTTCGGAACAAAGCAACAATAATATGAACCAGAACCAGTTAAATCTCTCAATTGGAAGAAGTGGCCATAGCTTGCAAATAGAAGAAATGAAGATGGCTATGGTAGACAAGGCGTTTGCAGAAGATGCAAGGCAACAAGCAAAGAAGCAAATCGAGATTGCGGAGATGGAGTTTGAGAATGCGAAAAGGATTAGGCAACGGGCTCAGGTGGAGTTAGAAAGAGCTAAGGTTCTTAGAGAACAAGCCAACAAGAAGATTGATTTCGCCATATTAGAGATCACTTGTTATTCTTGTAGGCAACGGTTTGAAGGCTCTAGTCATAATGCCGCAGCCGCTGCAGCTGATCATGCCTCTATCGCCCCAAGTTACGTGTCTTCTGCTTTAGCAGAAGGTGAAGTAGATTATTAATGTTTTCAAGAAAAACCACTCTCCTATGTCGTCAATGTATGTGTGTTTGTATCATGTATGTGATTTCATTCATGTTTTGCATTTTGATTACTTTGAAAAGAAAATAATGAAAGGGCAGAACTTGTTTACCTGGTGTATTCCTAGTCATATACTTCTTCTGTGTTGATACGGTTAAGCTCTTCTTATTACTTATTAATTAATATTTGTTCAAGAACATAATAATATAATGGAAAGTTAGGTTGATCAACAAAGGTAAAAGAGATAGTAAGAGAGATGCATGGACCTTTTAAGTACAATCCGGCAGATAAAAATTAAACTAACTACTTTATTAATCTTGTATTACATAAAATATATCTATAGAAAATGAAAAACTTATACTGTAGTCATCAACCTAAAGGGTGTGTATTATTTGCCTTTAGTAGCAAAGGAAAGTTGTTGGACTGGTGCCATAGAGTTTTCCTTGGTCAATTGAGGGAACCTCAGTGTCAATGTACACCAAGCGTCTCCATGATAGTGAAAGATGTGTCATACAAACTACATGATGTCTAAGATAGATCTAATCAACATGATTTGATGATGATACCTTATTTATTACGATTATTTATTTAGAACCGTAAATTACATATTGGCACCATGTAAAGTTCATTTTTGTAGTGGTGTACATTGTTTGTTTCCTTTTGGCTAGTGGAGCTTCTTTCGTAACATTTTATTCCACTTATAAAAAAATGAATACTACAATCACTAATATAAAAAAACAAGATATATTTAGAGCCGTACAAATCGCTCGCCTCTCGTTTTGAAATTGCTCGGAAAATGCTCGTTTGATTTGACGCTCGGTTGTAAACGAGCCACTTTGCTCGGTTCGATTTGTAAACGAGCCAAGCATGAGCAAAGGTCCTTCAGCTCGGTTCAGATCAAATTATTATTTTTAATTAGTGTATATATACATATACATATACACAAATATGAATTATACATTATATACAGTTTTATATATATCACTATATTAGATTTTGGTTCATTATATACAAATTTAAAACTATATCTATAAGTACTAGGATCACGCCAATAAAAATTTTAATATCAAATCTAAAAGTTAAACCATAAACCGATATACGACAGTTTGCTCATCGTCTCAATGTTTCATGTCATTACCTTAAGTCATTCGTCTCCTAGTCTCAACGTCATTGTTCATGCAATATGATTATTGTCTCGTCGGCCACAACATTGTTATCAATAAGAAAAAAAATAATATCATGAAATGTGTCTGTTTTTAAAGACATAAAAACTTGAGACCAACATTGTCACTATCTCTCTCAGAAAATTTAAATCGGGCGACACGTTTGTCTAAATCGCTCGAACCGCTCGCTCGTGAATATTTACTGCTCAAAAAATGTTCGCTTGAATTGGGGTGTCTGAAACAGATTTTGCAAATGAAAGGTATAAGAATTCTCGATCCGAAAATTGGAAGGATTTTGTTGCAAGTAGGTAAGATCGACTTTACCTGCTGGAGTGAGGAAAGAACATTAGGGTTATATTGTGGAAAACGGAAGTTTACGTGTAAACTAGTCAATTTAGTGGAGGCAAACAACTAAAATACAGAGGGCATTTAGGGGATGGAAATTGTAAATTGAAAAAAAAACACGGGAGCTTTGAAAAACCCTTCCTAACTAATCAGTAGAAAAAGAGGGAGGGATGGGGGATAAGAATAAAAGCCAACACATAGACCACCTTGGTGTATCTGGTACAAAAACTATGAATATTACTTATAAAGACAACCTTATGGGCTTGACTAGTCATAGGTTTTGAAATCTTTAGATTACGTGACAAAGAGCCCTTAACTGGAATAGGGGAGCCCCAGAATAGTTCTGGAAGGGGTTGGTTCTTTATGAGCGCTGACACTCCCGAGGTGATGTTAGATGTGCCTATCCTCCACAACTCTCTTCTTGTTTTCACCACCACCGACTTTCACTTTTTTCCTTTTAAGACTCTAGGGATCCTCAACTACCTCCTAGCCACTACTAATGTTTTCAACATAAGTAAATGTATGAGACCCTTTTGAAGCATGATGGGCAGACGGATTAGGAGCTGCAACATCACAGATAATGTTCAGATTTGGCCGGTCTTCTTGACTTACCTCCTCATGAGAGAAGGTCAACTTTTTACCGTTCTTTTTAAGCATATCAAGCAAGGACAACTCAACAAGAATGACACAATTATACATCAGCAAGAGACGTGGCAAAGATTGGGTTTCATCAACTTAAAAACCCTAGAAAGAGTGAAAAACCTACCTATACCATCAACGGCTACAATAGGGCGATAAGGCAAGATAGAACTAATATCAACATGACCAAGATCTCTTCAGGAAAGTTATAAGCCCAAACGGCATTGTCACAGAGGATTTACAATAAAGCCAGATTGGCAAGAGAAACCGCATGGGGGGATCTTTGATTGGAGTGCGAGGATCACGGATAAGAAACGTCTTCGAAGCAAACAAGGAGATACAAAGATGAATCGATCCTTCCACTCTTTAGGATAAGGGGAGGTGGACATGAAAGAATAACAAAGGGTAACAACGTCGTTTTTTTTCTCGAAGGTGAACCAATTATCGACTAACCGTGGTAAAATATCCGGAAAAGGCTAACCGACAACCCACCCCCAAAGGCAACACACAAGAGTTCAAAATGAGCTATTCTGACAACGCCAAGCAATGAACTTGAGATAGGTGCATTTAATAGTGCCTCAAGACATACATCTTGAAGGAATAAAAAAGGTATCTCACACTAGAAAACGTGAAAGCTAGAGTATACATCACAACACGATCAAGGTGCATGTTGCTGCCTCCTTAGGGTCTGGAAGAGGGGGATACAAGTCGGAAGTTTTTGTAGAAGTAAAATTCTAGTAGGGAAGATGAAGTCATAAAAATGCTCAGGGAGGAAGACAAATAGGGGGAGAAAAAGCGGTAATTGTCACACCCCGACCCGCAGCGGAATAAGAGTCGGGGCATAATTGGTTTATCACCAAAGCTCATGATATTTACTAATATGTTTCATATTTATTAAATTCAAAATTACATCCTCAATATTCCAAACATATTCATACAATTACAAAGAAAGATAATCAACTAAACAATCCAAAGTCTAATCCGGTTTATTCTTCTAAGCCATCCTATATGTTTCTTGCTGCAGCTGGATAACCTGTATCATGTGTAAAAATGGGGGTTTTTGGGTCAACATAAGTTGGCGAGTGAACCTTGTTAGAAAACATTTATTATTGATTTCTTGTTATATTTATTATGGAAAATTGTGCAATAATCATATGTGAGCAAACGTGAATAATCATACAATAACAATAACAATAACAAACAATAACATACAACAACAAACCAACTTGCATGAATATATAACATGAATGATACTGTATATGTTGGCAACGTCACGTTCACGCTCATAGGTAATGGGGAACGGACGGCCTATGATAAATGTCTGTGCGATCAAGGCTCAATCAAACGGAGCCGATCGTATGTTGGCAACGCCTCGTTCACGCTCATATGTAATGGGGAACAGCTCAACGCTCATATGTAATGGGGAGCGGCGGCCTATGATAATGTATGTACTGAAAATGATAAATTTAATCTAAACATTAACCACACAAACAGTTGATACATATTGAATACACATTTGATCATGAATATGATGGATGCACAATAGTTTAAATGTAATAAATAATAAGACACATGATACACCTCAATAACGTGATTAAAACGGGGAATTTGTAGAGATTCACTCACATTGGGTGCGTTCGGTTGAAGATGATGAATGCGCACGAGTTTATAGGGTTGATCGACGAGAATTAACTAACCTAAATAATAACGAAAAGTTATGGTAAATAAGTGAATTTTATTAATAATTTTAATAGGATTTTTAGATATATTTTTGTGAGTTTAAGGCTATTTTCTAACTTTAAAAACATTATTTTTAAGTATTTTTAATTGATTTTTAAATTAAATAAATAAATAAAAATATAAAAAAATGTTGACTTTTTTTTACTTTGACCGTTGACCATGACTGTTGACTTGTTGACTGGTTCGGTCGTTTATATTGTTGCACTGAGTGAGGTTCGAACTTGTGACCTCCCGTACGCGTGCACGCAGCTCTACCAACTGAGCTACGTGTTTAACCCGAAATATCTCTGTTTTTAATTATATTTATATACTGTTTTAATTTATTCAAAATTCATTTATTTTTAAAAAAGATTTTCATCATCGAACCGGCGTGCGTAACAGGTCTCGAACCCGGGACCTGTTGTTTAGTGTTGCACACAGTCCACCGCTGGACTGTGTGTCTAACCTGGTTAATATACTGATTTTTATTATACTTAACATCTTCAATGAGTTAACCCGGTTCGGTTCTTAAAAAAACATTTTTATTTCCGAGAATAGGGTCGTGATAGGGATCAAACTCGAGACGTATGTTTATTGTTTGCACACAGTCCACCGCTGGACTGTGTGTCTAACCCGTTTATTATACTGATTTTAATTAATCTTATAATCATAATCGACTTCGTCTTCTTCGCTCAAGAACACAGATAACGATTAATCAACTGTTTCTTGTTTAATTCGATTAACGAAAATTATAAGCGATTGAAATGTAATGGACAGAGAGGGTTTGGGGAAAGAATGTACCGAATCAGATGTCTTTCTCAGAACTCCGACAAGGATTCGCCGGCTCTGTTTTGAACTCCGTCTGTTCGGATCAATTAACAGTTTTGATTAGCTAGTTGTGGAATTGAAGTACTAAACAAGAGTTATCAGAAGGTTTAAAAGATTATACCGTTTCACAGCGCAATCTAGGAATTTTCAGAAGTTTTCCGGCAAGTGTTGATTATCCGATATCGTCACCTGGAACTGATTCTGATTGAAGGGTTTGAGTTAGCAAAAGCCTAACAACTGATAGAAGATAGAAGAATTGAGAAACTTACCGTTTTGATGAAAGACACGGTTTT
Organism: Scalesia atractyloides; assembly: GCA_947069175.1. Taxonomy (NCBI): domain Eukaryota; kingdom Viridiplantae; phylum Streptophyta; class Magnoliopsida; order Asterales; family Asteraceae; genus Scalesia; species Scalesia atractyloides. The sequence goes on from CAMTDV010000012.1 coordinate 31,106,202, forward strand.
CCGGCGAAAGTCCGGCGAGTTCAAAAAGCGATTCCGACTATCAGAAATTAGCGTAAAAGTGAGATTAGAGGTTCTGTGAATGTTATTGAGTCGCGAGATGATGCTATTGATGAAGTAATTTAGAAAGTGAATGTTTTCGGTTATAAAAACCGAACATCACATGAATTCAAGTTCATTAACGACTGAATTGATTAAGAATGTCGGTTTATCGGTTATAATCAAGAATCCGCGATCACTCAAAGGTCTTGAACGTTTGGAAGCCGATAACGGTTTCAGTTTGGCGCAAACAGATTGATTCACGGTTGCGCTTATGATTTAATTGTTTCCTAGATTTCACAAAGACATCAAGTGGCGGAGTGGTTGGATGTGTGTGAGTTAAGTTGCTAGGCTTCCCGGCTGACCCGGGTTCGAATCCCGGCAGCCTGTTTTTCTTTTTATTTATTTTATTTTTACTTTTTAACAATTATAGCTTATAAATTTAAATTTGTTTATTAATTATGTATCGTTTAAAATTATAATAAGTCATAAATACGCAACGAAATTTTTATAACTTGATATTCGATTACAAACGAAGCGGGTTTGGAAACCCGTTTTTCGACGAATGTTACAGTAATAATCTCATTAATTTTGAATACGCCGTCCTAGATGAGCGACACTTGTAAATCGAGGTGCCCCCTATTTGTCTAATACTCATCCCGACTGGGTAAATCATGATGAAAAAAGGGAGACGCAATAGCTATTAAGTGAGTGGGCCCTTGGAAGGTCTCTTGAGACTGGACTAAGTCTAATTCTATCCACAAATAGATGGGCTTGGACTAGGGATGACCTGATGAAAGGGTCCCCGCCTGAGCTCCCTCGTTTGGGCTCATTCTCCCAACCATGCGTTGGGCCTAAGCTCATGAAGTATTTCCTTACGAATTAAGGATGACCAAAGCCCAAGAATAGAGATTGAGTTAAAGAAAGGGTTTTTCCGCCCTAAATCTCTACAGGGAAGCACTGTTCCGGTAGAGCAACTATGATGTGACCAATCTTCTTCATTAAATGCTTTCTAGATATCGCCTACCTTATAGGCCTTTCTTTCTAACAGAGATAAAGTGTTTACGTAACGATGAAGGTAATATTAAATGTAAGGATCTAAAAGATCCTATCAAGGGTACAAGATCATGACAGGTATCCAGACAACGCCATTAACCGAAGGAACACTCCAGTGGTCTCCTAATTGAAGAGGCCCTCCTTGTGCTACAAACTAATGGCATATAAGCAAAGGTAAAGATCATTTTTAAGTTAGGTTATCACTCACATACACAAAACACTGAGAATCCTTTCATTTAATTCTAACATTCAATACACCAAATATACCAAAAACATTCAGACCACTTTAATACTTCCCTTAAATCCATTATTCTCCCTAGAAAATGGTCTCTTATTCTCACGTTGAAGCTTGGTCATCGATACCCCCTCTCGAGCTCTCAGTGACGAGGCTAACGATGTTCTCTTTTGTATGTTTCTCTGACCATCGGTGACACTTTAGAGGATCTCTATCAACGGACACGTCATCCTGTTGATTTGTTGATTTGGGGCGCATATATATATATATATATATATATATATATATATATATATTATATATATATATAGGTGGGAGTTGGCTACAAAGTCTATTTTTCTTACAAAGTGTAAAAAATCACAAAAGACCATAATGTCAACCATAAAACATACTCAAAGCCCACAAATAACCAAGTGAAGACTACTAAAACGTCATATTTGTGGGTTTATGTTGTGTTTTAGATTATAAGGCTTTGATTATCGAATGACTAACATGGTGTGTTTTATGTTGATTATCATGTTGTGTTTTATACTCATTGTTCTACGATGGTGTGTTTGAAGTTTTTATGTACTTTTAGGATTTAGATATTGTGTTTTAGTGATCTTCACTCAGTTATTTGTGGGGTTTTGAGTGTGTTTTATGGCTGAAATTGTGGTTTTTATGGCTTTGTAAACTTTGTAGAAAAAGTAGACTTTGTTGCTGAACCCCACCCATATATATACATACACACACTAGCAAAATGCCTGCCGATGTTGCGAGAGCGACACACCCCATTGCGATACTCGTTTTTGGTGGTTTTCTTATTCATATGATATTTACTGTAGCATCATTATGATAGATATACATTTAAAGGAAGTAATCGGTAATCCATTTCATTGTGTTCGCATGGTTCGGTTGATTCGGTTATTATCTTTAACTGAAGCCGAAACCAAAGTCGTCATTTAGTTTGTTTTATTAACCAATCGGTTTTCAATTAACCACTTTGGTTTATTCGGTTAGACTGGCGATTTTTTGTTTTGTTCACTTAATTTCAATTAATAGCAAAAACCAAACTTGGGCTAAAATTTTTGCATAGAAATATATGAAATTGAGGTATAAATTCATGAAATGAAAGTATAATATATGAAATGGAGATATAAAATATTATATATATAAACCACATGTATAAAAGCTAGAAATATATGGATATATGAATGATTCAGCTCTGTTTAGCTAATTTTGGTTAAACACGAGTACACAGACATTAGGTCATTTTTGGTTCGGCTCGCTTTTGGTTAATTCAGTTTTTAGTTAATTCATTTTCAGTTGATTTTGGTTTGGTTTCGTCTTTTTCGGTTTGGTTTCCTTAACGATTTAGTTATTGCTCACCAATAACCGATTTTGGTTAATAACCAATGGGTGCGCGTGCGATGCGGCAGAAACACTGACATTGCCACGGTGTGCATTGTTTGGTTGGTTAAATTATTATCCTTACCGAAATCAAGGTCATCGATTAGTCTATTTTATTAACCAATCTTTTTTTAGTTAATCGGTTAATAGCCAAAATCAAATTTGAGCTAAAACTTTTGATTAGAAATACATGAAATTTAGGTATAAATACATAAAATGGGGTTATAAATATAGAATACATGAACTGAAGGTATAAAAGCTAGAAATAATTGTTTTTGGTTAATTTGGGATTGGGTTAATCAGTTTTCAGTTAATTTAGTTTTGGTTGATTTTGATTCAGTTAACAGTTCAGTTATTACTAACCCTTAGACACTATTAGATCACGTAACATATCAATTTTTTAATTAAAAAAGCTATAACAATACTACACTCTAAGTAAAGAGAATAAAATACTTGTATATATGGTGTAGTTTAAAAAAAATATTAACGTACTAAAAAGTTATGACCGTTTAAAACTCGGGGGAGGGGAATTACTTTTTTATAAGGGGATAAAGGTTAACTATTAGCTAATTATCTATAATTTTGTTAATACGAGAGATTAAAGTGTAATCTATATGAGACGATTAAATTGACGGTATTTAATCACTTGACATGTTGTAGCTATTAAACATTTTGGGATAATAACTAAGACATCATCTACTTGTACCTTTTACTCTACAAGTCAATACTGATCAAAACAATTATTGAAACATCGACAAAAACGAGTAGGTTATCACGGTACTTTTGGATTTTATAAAAACATTACAGCTAATAAGATATGACAAGAATACTTAAAAGAATTATAAGTTGTTGTGGAGTGGGAAAATGTAACTAATTACCCACATTATCTTAAAACTCGGGGATTTAAGTGTAATAAGATGAGGGCTAAAATATAATTATTATTTAAAAGAACAATTTATCCTCACTTTAGGGGTGTATTTATAAATTAAAAGGGAAAAAGTTCTTATTTTTTGGATATCTTGAAATGCCCCTACTTTATGTATTATAATATAGTATAAATATATACACATATATATCGTATCCATATTTTCATAATACCTTTAGAGTAGTCACATCTCTTCCACCGTATATTGTTAGTATGTTCTTTGTATTAGAGCATCGCCAACGACATGTTAGAGATGCAGTCCGATGTCCAAACCATCAAAAGCAGACGAGCAACCCATTGGAGGGGCTGAGGAGCCACGGTCCGGTAGGGGTTTGGTCTGCTCGAGCAGACTAGTCTTGTGGTGGATTTGTGGTCCTCCTCAGGTGGGGTTTTTTCTTTATGTTTAGAAAATTTTTAATGTTTTTTTAAATAAAACAAATTAAGAATACAAAGCTATTTTAATATTACACACACCTATTTTAATATTCACAAACCTGATTAAGCATATAATATTAATTTTTTATGAACAGCTAATTTTCCCCTTAAATACTTACACCCTCAAGGATTGGACCTTAGTCTTCTCACAAGAGATAATTTCTCTTGACCACTAGGCTATAACCTAAGTGACATTATTTCCTAATTAAACACATAAGGCCCTAATAACACCAATCCTAACCAAAGATGTTGCCTGGTGGAGGTGACACACTACGATCGCTATCACGATTGCCCGACCTATAATTGTGATGTAAGCGTCCAGGAGTTTAAGGAGATGGTTCATGGTGGACTGTTGGTAGGCAACCCTCACTCGGTTCGGTTTCATAGCCTTCAGCCCAACTGGGTACGACTTGTGTTGGACGAAGGTTTGTGGGTGGAGGGTTTGTGTTGAAGTTTGTTTGACTTTGAAACCCCCCAAGTCGTAGACGATCAAATTGCAGTTGAGCCATGGTGTACTCATACACCCAGTTTAACTCCACATCTGTTAGATGATGTGGATCATCAACTCTTCCGGAGATGGTGGGTTTAAAGCTCGAGGATGGTAGATTGTAATAGGTGGAGGGTTTGCGAGATGAGGTTTTAAACGTAGTGATCACCTACGCCTTTGTGCCGCTTGAGGGTAGAGTGCCATCGGTGGAGGGTTTGCGAGATGATGATTTAAACGGAGTGATCGCCTAATGTTCGATGGTCCGGCTGCACCATTTTTGATTAAATCGCCACCCATAACTTCAAATTAGTTTGGTATACGTAGTGAATTGTGAAGTGAGATGCACAAATATGGGAAATGGATGTTGTATTTATAGGGACCGAAAAATAACCGTTTGAAACTAAGCGTTCGAATAGAAATCGTTTGAAAATATAGTTGTTGGAATAGTAATCTAATTCAAAATATAGTTGTCGGAACAGTAACCATTCGAGAATAACAAATTAAAATTTTTTATTATCAAAAAACCAAACTGTAATAAATAATTAATATTTATATAATTTATAAATGAAGAATATATTTTATTAATATAAAAGAATTATAATTATTTTTTATATGATTTTTATAAAAAAAATTAATATTTGGTTTATAAAAAAATATAAAAACAATAAATAATTTAAATCAAAGAAAAAGTTGATGATGAGGTGGATAATGAGATGGTGGTTTAGAATGTTTATTGTTAGAAGAAAATTGGGGTTTGAAATAGTGGTGGTTTGGAATGATTTGGAATGCTAAGTAGGCGGTGTGGATTTAGACCAGATTTATTTATTGTTATGGATACTCTTTTAAAAAGTAGTTGTTAGTAGATACAGAAAAATGTTATTGTTCATCTATATATTTGAGGGGTTGCTGTTCATCGTCCATAATTTTTTAATATATTTTGAATGAGAAAGAGAAAAGTTAAAGATAAATGTATAAAAATTATTATTTAATTGAAAAAATAAGAAAAAATAGTGATTTTTATTTAATAAAAGGTAAAAAATAGTAAAAGGGATGTGAATGCTCAAATAATTCCGTAAATAGTTTCACGTTAGTACTTATTTTTAACTCACGGGTGAGGTGAACTTATTGTCACATGACATTTCCCTCTATGATTTTGTAACTTTCTTTCCTACTAAGTGTTTACTGTTTAATTTGTGTGGCTTTTGGTTGGACCATCCAGTTCTCTCTTGATACCATTATATTAGAGTCACTAAATTTCCCCTCTATAATTTTGTAACTTTCTTTGCTACTAAGTGTTTACTGTTTAATTTATGTGGCTTTTGATTGGACCACCCAGTTCTCTCTCTTGATACCATCATATTAGAGTCACTAAATCAATGTTATCAACTATTAATCAATCTCCAGCATATACACCCAGAAAGTTGGCCACCTGTCCCATCGTTTTTCCTATCAACTTTTGCCACCACAATCCCTCTTTCTTTCCCTATATGAAACAACCCGCTTCATATCGAAAGCCTAGATGTTGTTTGTGGTGGTGGGGCGGTGATGGTGGTTAAGGGATCTTCGACTGGTCTCTAAGCTTTATGGGGGCAAGATGTGGCGGTGGCAGACGGTGGTATGATAAAGCCATGGTGGCGGTGATATGGTGGCGTAGTTACAGTTGGGGATTCTAGAAAGAGAAACAGATAGAGGGGTGTCGTCACCATTTCCGGCTGTATATGGTGGTAGTGGTGGCATACGTCGGTTGTTGCCTTCTGTTGTTCTTGTTTTCTCGGTTAAATCTTCAGTCTAGCGATGTGATGACGCTCCGCTATTTGGCGTGGCAACCTATGTTGCAGCTAAGGCGGAGATTAGAGCCTCAAGTAATTTAAGTTATATTGCGAGGAATTTTTTGGGTACATTATAGGTTTCAACGAAAAGTTCGCCTGCGAAATGTCAAACAAAACCTCAACGACTTCTGACCGGTGATTGATGGTTATTGTAATCCATAATTGTGGTGCTTGTGTTTCGAAAAGATATTGGTTTCTGGCATTTGGTGATTTGCGGCAATTTGGTTTCTACTACCTAAATAGTCAAGAATTACATCATTTATGTCCTAATATTTTTATAAATAAGTAACAAAGAAAATAGGAATATCAATCATATGATGATAAACTATAATAGGGTATCTCACTAAATTTTGAAAACATAATGCTACTGAACTATTTACTTTTCAACATCAAGAGTATATCAAATACCCGTAACAAAACAGTGTTTCTTCTAATGAGATTAAACAGCATATACTATATAATAAAGAGGTAATATGTGTTAAATTATTCAAATAACGGTCCTTATTTCTTCTAATCTTAACATATAAAGTATTAATAACTTAACTTACCATGTATCTCTAGCACCTACTTATAGTACCTCGAATTTGCATTTTCATCAAATATTTGATCTCTAACACCCACTTAGAGTACCTCGAATTTGCATTTTCATCAAATATTTGTAGTTTAGTTCAATCATTAAAATCTTTGGTTGAGAGCTTTTTCTATGGACAGTTCAGTATGTTTTAAAACAATAAAATATCTCATATAATTTCTAAAAACTTATTTAATAAGTCCTTTTGTATAATAATGTTTTATGTTGTCGGTATAAATTTAGCGAGTTAACACTCTGTAACACAGTATGTGGTTCAACATCTTCGTTTCTATTATTTGTTTAGTTTAACGATCTTATCACAACGCACGAGTCCTAAAACCTTATATAACAAATTGAACAAAGGAAATATTGTTCCATTCTAATAATAATAATACGATAATGATACATATATACAAATAAAATAAGCTAGTACATAATTTTTTTTTAAATGACAAAAATCCTTTAAACATGTCGTTTGTGAGACTTAAACCTAAAACTAACATCTCTTAAGATGTTTAAAGTTTTGCCTTTTCCTAATGGACCACCAGATAGCTAGTCATGATTAAAGTGAAGAAAAAAATAAACACATGTTATCAGCTCATTACATGGCAATGAGAGGGTATGGTACGAGTGATGTACAACTAATCTCATACCCATACCCGGTTGTAAAATCTTGTCTTATATCCGACCCAATACCCGTCGGATATTTGATAGGTATTTACCCATCGGGTATCAGGCATACCTGTTGTGATTTTCATGTATATATATATTTTACTTTCCTTTATAATTTTAATTTTAAAAATCTATATAATATATTAAATTGCGATAAATAACATACATATTATCATCACCATAAAAAATATTTGTTATATTTAAAAACGTAAATATATTATAATATTAATCTGAAAAAATAATTTTGTACTTATAGCTTATAATTATGAATAATGTCATCAAAATATATAATATATATATATATATATATAATATGAAAAGTTTATTTTTAAATAATAAAGCTAAAAGAATATGAAACACTACTAAACTATAGTTAAAGAAAAATAAATATAAAACTAAAAAGATTTCGGATACCTGTCCCAAATGCTTTAAATGAGGTATACCCGTGAGACTTGTATATTTTTGCCATCCCTAATTCCATGAAGAATTAGTATGTTATAGCATCCTCAAAAACTAATGTCCATACACTACACGTTATTAAAAATGCAGCAGGAATTCTTTTCTTTGTTGTGGTTATATAAACTTCTAAATGATAAAGATCCGTGATCTTATTGTGATTTGATTTCCTCTTTGCTGCAAGTGAACTTTATATTACACTTGAAGCGTTGCAGGAGCCTTAACTGCACGTACAATCTCTCTCTCTCTCTCTCTTATCACTAAATACACACATATATATGCATGTATAGTGTGTCTTTCTCTCTCATAGTTAATATATTATAATAATGCTTGTTGTATAAAGCCGCCATATTTTTCAGTGCCACAGTAGAATGGCTTTTAGGAAGTCACTCGTCGCTCTCATGGATAGATACAACTCGATGCACAAACAGAAATACCTTGCTCTCTCTCTTCACACTGTTCTCATGGGGCACTCACTTTTCAATTATAAATTATGAATTATGAATCAGAAGCGACCAAGTCTCCAGGTGGGGTCACTTTTCCATTTCATTTATTTTACACACACCTCAATCATTCCACTCTTGACTCCAATCTCCCATTTTTTTTACCTTTTCGTGAAACGTGAACAAACCCAAATAGTTACTGTACAAAGGTAAAACAAAGATTGTCTTCGGTGTGGTTTGCCCAATGATTCTTTGGTTCTTGTTTTATTGAAATGTTTTTGATTTCTGATGATTAAGGATGAAGGTCAAGTCATTTTATTGGACCTACTAGAACTGTATGTTTTCCTCAAGATTATTTCATTCTTGTTAAATTAAAATATATGGTTTTGATATCAGTGTGATGATTAAGGATGAAGGTCAAGTCCTTTTTAAGGGTTCAGTTACACTGCAGTGGTTCATTGGAGCTACTAAAACTGTTTGATTTCCATAAGATTATTCATTCTTCTTTTATGAAAGTAGTGTAGATTTGACTGTTAAGATTAAGGAACAAGGTCATAGTCATGTCGTTTTCAGGTATCATGTTACACTACAGTGATTCATTTGAACTATAATATAATGAATTGGTTAGAATATGGGGTGTGGGGTGGCTTTTGGGTATTGATGGCTCTTTGTGTGAAGATTGAGCCTAAGTGGGACCGGATGGGGGGCAGGGTGACATGGCTAGCTTTGTTAGGCTGTTTCAATATGGTTGGATTTGTTTCACTGCTTTAATTAAAAAAGAAAATCTATATGGCTGGCCACACCAAGCAAAGCCACGCCACACCACACCCTTAGTTTTTAAAAATTATCTTGTCGATCTGAAACGCCCAACATAATTTTTAGGACTAGGAAACTATAAAATTGTGAACTTAAAAAAGGGCTTAAATTCCCATTATACCCTTACATTTACCACGACAAACGCGGCTACAAAATATTGAGACAACATAAATTTAGACTACTAATTACCAAGGTTAATTCATCTTCTTACAAAAGAAACCTTTGAAGTAAATTCATCACTTACAAACCTAAAATAGTTTGACCCGTTTGCCGTTATCACTTGCGGAAGCGTAAAGAGGGCTAAAAGTGTGTTCATTCCAAGCGAGTCGCAGCGTCAAATGGAAGTTTTACCTAAACATTACAAAATTCAGTTCACGATTCATATAATAATTTATAACAAATTCAACGAGTTATTTTGACATCACATTCTTTAACTTTTTAAAGTTCTTTTGCTTGACATTAACGACATGAACTTATAGACCATTCACTTTGGCTCAACTCCATGATTATCATCTAACTTTCGCATTATTATTCGGTTGATCGTTTAATACGAATCAACACGAAACCATACCCTTACTTTCTCATTCTAGTTCTTGTCCGCTTGACCCGTTCAATACGAGTTAACGCAAAACCATAATTCTTCATCTTGCTCGGTTGACCTATTCTACATGAGTCAACACAAAGTCATACTTTTTCATTCTCATTCTAATTCTTGTCCGGTTGACCCGTTCAACATGAGTCAACGCGAAACCATTCCTTTGCTTTCTTACTTCTTGTCCGGTTGACCTGCTCAACACGAGTCAACACGAAACCATTCTTTTACTTTCTTATTTCTTGTTCGGTTGACCCGTTCAACATGAGTCAATGCGAAACCATTCTTTTACTTTCTTAGTTCTTTACCAATCCCTTGGCAACATCTATAGTCGAAACAATAACGGCTATAATCCTTCACGATGATGTTAGATAATTCATTACAGCTAAACCTAATATACCAGCGAAAATACAACATACAAGTAACGTACCTCGATCTTGCGAGCTTTGAGGATTCCGGTTGCTTGAACCTTCTTCTTTCACGCCTACATTTTTACAATCAACATACTTTAATCTCATGTCTTTATTTCATTCTTTCGTTAACATAATTGAGTTAACAACTATCATTTTACCAATTCTAACCATTTAGCATCATTTCACATAGAATCTCAATTAAAGGCATTTTATCAAACACTTGGCGTGCGTACCACTAACAAGGCATCATGTACAAGTGTTCTTTGCATATTCCTACTAGTTCATATCATGGATCATTAAATCAACTAAACTCACATAGCCTTCATTCTATATCAGATTATTTAACACTTCTCTATGACACACACATTCATACATCAATATTGCACTTAATTTCTTGCACATACATGATCATAACATTTCATCATACTACTACTACTACTACTACTACTACTACTACTACTACTACAAGTGGGTTTTACTTCAATTTATCAAGATAATCAAATTCAAGCATATTTTATTTTCTACATGATGATTCTAACCAATAACCATGGTTAATTCCATAAAATTTCACGGTTTTATTACAACCCACTTCATGAATGATCACCAAATCATAAAATTCAACTTACCTATGTTAGAGACACTTAGTTGATCAAGAATCTCAATACATGTATTCAATTTCAGCCCTAGAACCTCTTTAATTTACTGGATTTCTTGTTGTTGTTGAAGGAGAAGGTTTTTCCCTTCTCCCCCTTTCTCTCATACAGAACACACACAAACGCACACACTAAATTCTGCACTTTTAATCTTTCACCTCAACTTTCCATTTTGCTACAATTGGCCCTTTATGTTTGACCCATATTTAAATTTATTAAACATCTTTATCTTTTATAAAACTACATGTAATCAATTAGTTATGTTATTTTCTTACTAGGACATACTACGAAAATTAAAATAATCATGTATGCGTATTTTGGGGTGTTACAAATCTACCCCTTAAAGGAGGTTTCGTCCTTGAAACCTAATTACGTACCAAATAATTCTGGGTAGTGTTCACGCATCTCATCTTCTGTCTCCCAAGAAATGTCTGATCCCTTTCGATGTTGCCATTGGACCAAGACTTGTTTAATGGCCTTGTTGCAAAGATGCTTAACTTTATAATCTTTTATAGCCACCGATTTTTCAATAGAACTAATTTTTTTATCTATCTCGATATCATCAAGGGGTACATAAGCGATTTCATCCACGAGACATTTTCTTAGTTGTGACACATGAAAGGTGTCATGTATTCCATCTAAAGCTGGTGGTAAATCCAACTGGTACGCCACCTTCCCGATGCGAGATATAATATTAAAAAGTCCAATGTAACAGGGACCGAGTTTCCTCGTTTACGGAACCGAATCACTCCTTCCATGGTGAAACCTTTAACAGCACATGATCCCCTACTTGAAACTCGATAGGTTGTCTTCTTCGATCAACATAAGCTTTTTGTCGGTCTTGTGTTGCCTTCAATCGGGCCCGTACGATATCGATCTTCTCATTAGTTTTAGCTACTACGTCTTTGGGTGCGATATCTCTTTTACCTACTTCCCCCAACATAACATCTCGTATGGTGCTATTTTAATGCTATTATGGTAGCTATTATTGTATGCAAACTCAACTAAGGCCAAATGGTCCTCCCAGCTTCCCCCAAAATCTAAGAGACATGCTCTCAACATATCCACGAGTGTTTGAATAGTCCTTTCTGATTGTCCATCCGTTTATGGGTGGTAGGCGGTACTAAAATGAAGTTTTGTTCCCATTTGTTCATGACACTTTTGCCAATGACGCGATGTAAATCTAGTGTCTTGATCCGACACAATGGAGACGGGTACTCCATGACGAGCTACAATTACATTTGTAAAAAATTCTGCCATTCTTGCTGACGAATAGGCTTCTTAAATAGGTAGGAAGTAGGCACTTTTGGTAAGTCGATCCACAACTACCCAGATGGTATCATGCCCTTTTCGTGTTTTAGGAAGTTTAATCACTAAATCCATTGTCACGTTTTCCCATTTCCATATCAGAATTTCCAAAGGTTGTAATTTATCGTACGGCTTCTCATGTTCCGCCTTCACTTGTGAACATGTTAAACATCTAACGACATGTTTGACAATATCTCATTTCATTCCCGAACACCAGTAATTCTTCTTTAAATCTCGATACATTTTCGTTGCTCCCGGATATATCGAGTATCGTGATTTATGAGCTTCTTCGAGTAATATCGTCTTTACTTCGCATAACCAAGGATCCAGATTCGCCCAAACCGAGTTTGGATTCCTGTTGCATTTTCCTCCAGTTTATCTACAATCCCTTTTATTCTTTCTTTCTTAGGATCATCTGCGTTTAATGACTTGATTTGTGCTTCCCGTATCATCTCAAGGAGATGTGGCGTAACAATCATTCTCATAGACTTTACTTGAATCGGAGGTGGATTTCCTTTTGGCTAAGGGCATCAACCACTACATTTGCTTTACCTGGATGATAAAGGATTTCACAATCGTAATCCTTAATCAGTTCTAACCCACTTCGTTGTCTCATGTTGAGATCCTTTTGTTTGAAAAAATATTTTAGATTTTTATGATCTGAGTATATGGTGCACTTTGTTCCGTATAGATAATGTCGCCATAGTTTCAAGGTGAACACTACAACAGCCAATTCTAGTTCATGCGTCGGGTAATTTTCTTCGTGTGGTTTGAGCTTTCTTGAGGCGTAAGCTATAACTTTACCTTGTTGCATTAAAACACCTCGTAACCCCTGACACGATGCGTCCGTATACACAACTAAATCTTCCGTTCCATCTGGGCAAAGTTAACACCGGTGAATTAGACAGTCTCTCTTTCAGAATTTGAAATGCTTTTTGTTGTTCGGATCCCCATACAAACATCTCACTTTTCTTTGTTAACTTAGTCATGGGCAGGGCTAATTTGGAGAAATCTTGAATAAATCTTCGTTAGTAGCCCGCTAATCCCAGAAAACTTCTTACTTCATTTGGATTCTTCGGAGGAATCCATTTCATAACTGCTTCTACCTTTGATGGATCCACTAAAACACCATCTTTGTAAATCACGTGGCCGAGAAATTGCACCTCTCTGAGCCAAAAAGTTACATTTAGAGAACTTCGCATATAACTTTTCCTTACGAAGGATTTCTAATACTTCACGCAAATGGTTTGCATGATCGGCCTTGATCCAGGAATACACTAAGATGTCATCTATAAACACTATTACAGATTTATCTAGTATGGGTCGACATACTCGATTCATGAGATCCATAAACGCAGCCGGAGCATTAGTTAGCCCAAAAGACATTACCAGGAACTCGTAATGTCCATATAGAGTTCTGAACGCAGTTTTTGCCACATCTTCTTCTCATACTCGTAATTCATGATATCCTGAGCTCAAGTGATTTTTGAGAACCAACTTGCCCCTTGTAGTTGGTCAAACAGGTTATCAATTCGAGGTAAGGGATATCGATTCTTAACCGTTAATTTGTTCAATTCCCGATAGTCGATGCACATGCACATCGATCCATCCTTCTTTTTGACAAATAATACGGGGGCTCCCTAAGGGGACATGCTCGGGCGTATGAAACCCTTATCGAGCAATTCTTGTATCTGGGTCATTAACTCTCGCATTTCTATAGGAGCCAGTCTATAGGGAGCCTTAGCCACCGGTTTAGCACCTGGGTTTAATTCGATGCGAAACTCCACGTCTCGTTCGGGTGGAAGTCTCGGTAATTCATCTGGAAACACATCCGGATACTCATTTACAACTTCAACATTATCAAATTTTGGTGCATCTTTAGAGGTATCAATTACATAAGCTAGGAACGCCTTGCCTTCATTTTGTACATATTTGACTGCCTCTGCAATGGTACATAGCTTCATTTCGACTTTTCTTTCTCCATGGATGCTTACCCATTTCCCACTTGGTGATAGCACTCGTATGATCTTAGTTTCGCATTGAATTTCTGCATGGTATCGGGATAGCCAATCCATACCCACTACTACTTGAACTTTCCCAATACCATGGGCACAAGATTTATTTCAAATTCCTCGTCTTCTATAACAATTTTACATCACTTACATATGTCAATAAGTAGTTCTTGCTATCAGCTACTTCTACTTCTAAAGGTATAAGCATTCGTTCAGTTTTAAAGGAAGGGTGGCTTATCAGTTCGTGTGTTACAAATGACCTACTTTTCCCAGAATCAAACAATACATTAGTAGGTATTAAATTGATTAGAAAAATACCTGACACAACATTTGGAAGTGCCTTTGCTTCTTCGGTTGTGATTTGGAACATTCTTCCCTTAACTCTCGGGGCATTATCCTTCTTCCCATCCTTACTCCCTTTTTCTTTCAACTTTGGGCAATCTGCCTTGACATATCCTGATGAGAAACAATTGAAACACGTTCTGGCAGTGTTTGAGCATTTGTAATATGGGTGTTCTTCTTGCCCGCAGTTATAACATCCTTTCTTAGCAAACAGACATTCTCCAGAGTGCAGCCTTTCCCAAGTTTTGCATCGGGGAATCCCACCCTTCATGTTATCCTTCTTGTCGTAATCCTGGACTTTCAGTTTCTTGGTCGGACTCGGGTTAACACTCTTTTCTATAGTTATCTTTTCTCCCTACTCAATTTGACGCTTGAGCTTTATTTCTCGATCCATTGCCCAATTAATTAGTTCATTTAAGGTTTCACACTTCAAGGGAGTGATGAATTCCCTGATTTCCGCATTTAGCATGTCGTGATAACGGTTAACCTTCATTCTTTCTGTCTTCATAAGGTCTTGACAAAATTTTAACTTGTCAAGAAACACATTAGTAAGTTCATTGATAGATTCCTTGCCTTGTCGAAGGCATAAAAACTCCTATTGAATTCGATCAACTGTGGATTGCGGGCAATGGGACTTTAAAAAGTTTCCTTAAACTCTTCCATGTTAGCTCTTGAAGCTTCTCTTCTCCCAATTCCTTGCAATGGGCGTCCCACCAATCCTTTTAGCTCTTCTATTTTCTAATCATGATTGCTTTCTACTGTCTCTAAAACACGGCTTGCTACCTCTTGTGCGAATTGAGGAAGATTGGCTTGCATAGCTTTTGCAACCTCCTCTGAGAACTTCTCATTCATCGCTTCTTGATGTACCAAATCGTTATCATTCAAATCTCTATCATCTTCCATCTACATTGGTAATATTTTACTTTCATTAGGATATTCATTCATTCACCTTGTTACAATTATTCGTAGCAATTGTTATTATCATTCATACTTGAAATGTTCATTTCATAAAATAATCAAAAATGGTCTAGAATCATCTACGCGTTCTCAATAATTCAAAAGACTATTCTTCCATACATTCTTATCCTTCTTTTCGTAAAGTTACGTTCTCAACTTGCCTTATCATGGTTTAATTAATATTCACACAACTTCTTATGGTTAAATTTTACTTTTCGGGTTCTTTATGGATTATGGATCGTGTTTTAGGAGATTCGGAGTTTGTGTTGTAAAAAGAAAACATGTTTAATTTATGAGGGGCGTCGGTGACGCTCATACATAGCGTCGGTGATGCATCCCTGATTGTTGCGTCGGGCCATAGTTGCGTAGACTGTAGGTTTAACCGTCGGAGGTTAGAGATAGCATCGGCGACGCCATATGTGGTCGTCGGCGATGACCCATCTATATTGCAGATGCTGTTTTTTCTTATTTCAGCTCATGCAACCCTTTTACAAGCCTCGTCCCAACCCATAATGTCCGTAACATCCCATAACACTCCGTAGTCATCTCTTACATCAATCCGTCACATATTTATGACTAATAAGTGAAGATACTTACTTGAATGACGCCTCAGAGTGAACATACTTATACACGAGCCTTCGGTTTGAGTTCAAGCACATTAACTCATGCTTGAATCCCTCTAACCGGGCTCTGATACCAACTTGAAACGCCCAACATAGTTTTGACGACTAGAAAACTATAAAATTTTGAACTTAAAAAAAACATAGCTTAAATTCCCATTATTTACATTTTAGTACGACAAACGCGGCTACAAAATATTTCGACAACATAAATTTAACTACTAATTACTAAGGTTAATTCATTTTCTTACAAAAGGAACCTTTGAAGTAAATTCATCATTTAAAACCCAAAAATAGTTTGACCCGTTTGTCGTTATCACTTACGGAAGCGTAAAGAGGGCTAAAAGTGTGTTCATTCCAAGCGAGGCACAACTTCAAATGGAAGTTTTACCTAAACATTAGAAAATTCAGTTAACGATTCATAAAATAATTTGTAACAAATTCAACGAGTTATTTTGACATCACATTCTTTAACTTTTTAAAGTTCTTTTGCTTGACATTAACGACATGAACTTATAGACCATTCGCTTTGGCTCAACTCCACGATTATCATTTAACTTTCGTATTCTTATTTGGTTGATCGTTTAATACGAATCAACACGAAACCGATACCCTTACTTTCTCATTCTAGTTCTTGTCCGGTAGTCAACGCAAAACCATAATTCTTCATTCTTGCTCGGTTGACCCATTCTACATGAGTCAACACAAAGTCATACTTTTTAATTCTCATTCTAATTCTTGACCGGTTGACCCGTTCAACATGAGCCAATGCGAAACCATTCCTTTGCTTTCTTACTTCTTGTCCGGTTGACCTGCTCAACACGAGTCAACGCGAAACCATCCTTTTGCTTTCTTATTTTTTGTCCGGTTGACCCGTTCAATACGAGTCAACGCGAAACCATTCTTTTGCTTTCTTAGTTCTTTACCAATCCCTTGGCAACATCTCTAGTTGAAACAATAACGACTATAATCCTTCACGATGATGTTAGATAATTCATTAAAGCTAAACCTAATATACCAGCGAAAATACAACGTACAAGTAACGTACCTCGATCTTGCGAGATTTGAGGATTCCGGTTGCTTGAACCTTCTTCTTTCATGCCTACAGTTTTACAATCAACATACTCTAATCTCATGTCTTTATTTCATTCTTTCGTTAACATAATTGAGTTAACAACTATCATTTTACCAATTCTAACCATTTAGCATCATATTCACATAGAATCTCAATTCAAAGCATTTATCAAACACTTGGCGTGCGTACCACTAACAAGGCATAATGTACAAGTGTTCTATGCATATTCCTACTAGTTCATACCATGGATCATCAAATCAACTAAACTCATATAACGTTCATTCTATATCAGATTATTTAACACTTCCATACGACACACACATTCATACATCAATATTGTACTTAATTTCTTGCACCTACATGATCATAACATTTCATCATACTCCTCCTCCTCTCCTACTCCTCCTCCTCCTCCTCCTCCTACCACTACCACTACCACTACCACTACTACTACTACTACTACTACTACTACGTTTTACTTCAATTTATCAAGATAATCAAATTCAAGCATATTTTATTTTCTACTTGATGATTCTAACCAATAACCATGCTTAATTCCATAAAATTTCATGGATTTATAACTACCCACTTCTTGAATGATCACCAAATCATAAAATTCAACTTACCTTATGTTAGAGATACTTAGTTGATCAAGAATCTTATACATGCATTCTATTTCAGCCTTAGAACCTCTTTAATTTGCTGGATTTCTTGTTGTTGTTGAAGGAGAAGGTTTTACCCTTCTGCCCCTTTCTCTCTTACAGAACACACACAAACACACACACTAAATTCTGCACTTTTAATCTTTAACCTCAACTTTCCATTTTGCTACAATTGGCCCTTCATGTTTGACCCATATTTTAAATTTATTAAACATCTTTATCTTTTATAAAACTACATGTATTCAACTAGTTATGTAATCAACTAGTACAATAATTATGTAATTTTGTAGAGTAACTGTAAAGTAATTATAATTACTCTACTACTACAAAATAACGATTTATTTATTTATTTATTTTTTATATTTTGTAATTAAACATTATTCTTAAGTAGAGAAAAAATAAAAAAAGAAAAATCTCCGACTTCTTATGTTAATAGTATTTTATATGTTAAAACCGATTTATATTTGATCTTTACATTACTAATATAATATATACCCTGACATACTTTTACATAGCGGTTTTTCTTTTTCTTTCTAATATAGATTTCAAAAACTAAGTTGTGAAATACTTAACCAAACTTAGCTTTGCTGTATATAGATTCACTTTATGTAAACCTTTCTCCACATTTTTAAATTGGTTGAATTGTTCTTTACTTATTCTCAAATCTCATCTTTGATCATGAAAATAATCATAACGGGGTGAAGCTTTTTTAGTGGGCTGACAAAGAAAAAAGCTGCTAATGCAGTAAATTTTATGCGTCTTCTACCCAAACAAGGTGACTCGCAGAGTGAACTACTCTTGCTTCGATTCTGTATGGGCATTGCCAAGCTTTTCTTTGGTTCGAGAACGTTCCATGTGCACATGGAAGATGTAGTATGGTTCTTTGACAAAGATTTGCGTGAGGCGATTGAGGAATTGGTGGTTTGTGGATGTCCTTTCTTAGGCCAATCTTGGATAATACAGGACCACATCTTAAGAGCCAGTGGTATATGTGGTATGGATTTTGATAATGTTTGTGCTTCGGCTTGTCTTCGTGATACGATTCCACGCTTCAACTTTAGTGGTTTCACTAATAAGGACACTGCCCCCTATATTGAAGTATAGTTTGACTTGACCGCTAGACAAAGCCGTTTTTGAGTGTCTACAAGCATCTCATGCACAAGATTTTCTTCTTGCTATCGCTGATAGATGGGTTAAGCCAGCTTATGTCGTCGGTGGAGTACCGTACTATCCTTAAGTATCGCCTCATGATTCCTTTATTTCTAGCTGATGAGATATGCCCTGTTTGTCATAAGGCGTGTTTGGATTCTTTTGGGGAGCATGCAGTTCATTGTAGAGTGCTCCCGGGGTTCAAATACTGGCATGATTTGGTTAGGGATGTCCTTTTTGACAGATTCAGGAGTCTTTGTATTTTTTCTAAGAAAGAGGCACTCGTTAGTTCCTTAACTGACCAATTAGAAGGAAGATCTACCGTTGGACCAGCCGACATTTTGGTCTTTAGAAAGATAGGAGGAAAACATGCATGTGTGTATCTAATTAGGGTTTCCCCGCTTTTGGGCTTAGTGGGTTGTGATTTATGTGGTCAGACTGCTCGGGCAAAGTGACCATACACGAGAAGTGTGCCTTGACACTGCATGTGTTTTCCCATTTACTTTTGACACTTTTGGTTTCCTGGTGCAAGAGGCTGTGGACCTACTTAGTCGAGATCAAAGGGTCATGCATAGTAATGTTATGACCCAAGATCTGTGGACATAGTTTTTAAAAGACTTAGTTTTGCTATTCAAAAAAGGGTAGCGGCGCAGCTTGTTGCCCGTTTACCATCTATCTCGATGTAAATTCATAATTTTAATAATCTTTTAATAATCAAATCATAACTTGGTAACGTCACGTATTTGTTTATCATTAAACTTGTACCTACAACAAATACTTGGTAAAACATTTGGGCATCCAATATCTAATGAATTGATTCAGATTGTCAGGGGACAGGGCGTCACACAGGTACGCACTCTAGGGTAGTTTGCCGCTAGGCAACACCACCACCACCCCTCTAGGGTTGCGGCTATGGTAGTTTACATGGCAAATCTTTGTCGCTTAAGGGTGTGTGTGAGGAGGTAGAGTTCATCTCTTTAGCGTGATTGGTAGGTGGAGTAAAATTGTGGGGTCTATGGATTTAGGACACTTAGTGGGTCGACGCCTCTAGTGTTTTGGTGGTTCTAGGTACCTGGGTGTAGAATTGATATGACAACGCTCAATTAGAGGCACTAGGAGATAGGGATGGGTATTTGGTACCGAAAACCGCTACTGAACCAGTACCGAACCGTACCGGGTATATTATCGGTACCGATACCCATTTTCCACGTTTTTCGGTACCGATATTTACAGGTAAACCACCGGTAAATACCGGTACTAATTCTTCATGTTTTTCATTACCGAAGAGGTACCATGCTCATCCCTACTAGGAAATACCCTTGGGTACCCATTCCCCTGCCCCCCTACTATAAGAAAAAAAAATACGGATACCTATTTAGTACCAAACAGATACCATGTTCATCCCTACTAGGTAATACATTTGAATGCTCTTTCCAGCCTTGGTATAAATAAAATCCTACTTAGATTTCCTTTGTTATAATCTTGAAGTTTTTGCAATTTGAATTTTTTTTTCTGTGTGGAAAGCCCTTGTGTTTATTATTTGTAGATGATGAAATGAGGTAAAGTTTTTCTATTTTTTCATAGTTTTTATCATATATATAATACGTTAAAGTGTTAAGAACGTCAGATATCTGACTTGATTGGACGAACATTTTTTTGTGTGTTGTGTTTATTATTTGTAGATGATGAAATGATGTAAAGTTTTGGCTATTTTTCATAGTTATTATCATATCTTTAATACGTTAAAGTGTTAAGGACGTCAGATATCTGACTTGATTGGAGGTATTAGCAAGCTAATTTCTAAAGTGTTAGCAAATAGATTGAATGATAGAAATATATTCGATGGTCCTCTTATTGGATGATAGAAATATGTTCGATGGTCATCTTATAGTCAATGAAATCATCGTGCGTGTGAAAAAAATAAAAGGTAAAGTCCTACTTTTCAAAATCGATTTGGAGAAAGCGTTTGATCACATAAACTAGGAGTTCATTGATTCGACGCTTGACCAAATGAGTTTTCTGGTTTAGTGGGGAAGGTAGATCAAGGGTGTCTTATCCTTGGCTAGATTCTCTATTTTGGTAAACAGATTTCCTTTTTTCATGTTCTAATTTGACAGTGGGTGAAGCAAGTTAACCCTTTGTCGCCTTTCATGTATATTATTTGCATAGAGGTGTTGAGGTGTTAAAGGGACTCTTTACGGACTATTCGCCTTTCATGTATATTATTGGGCCTATTATTTCCCACCTGATGTTTGCGGACTATTCGCTTCTTATGGGAGGATGGTCTATAATGATCTTAACATGGTTTGTATTTTGAGATGGTTTAATCTGATTTCAGGGCTTGAAATTAATTAGTCAAAATCTGTTCTTCCTTGGCAAAGGAGCTCCTCAAGATGAAGTCTATCGGTATGCTAGAAATATGGTGTGCAAGCATGGTTCCATCCCTCGTACCTACCTCGGGGTTAATTATATGTGTAAACATGAATCATTGGAATGCATTTTTGGATGCTTTTGAAAAGAGGCTTTTGCTTTAGAAAGCGTGGCCTATCAATGGGTGGTAGTCTCACCTTGCTAAAAGTGGTTATAGAAACTTAGCCTATTAATTTCTTTTATCTTTATAAAGCCACAACCAAAATCATCACCAAACTTGAAGCTAAGAGAAGGATGTTATTTGGGAGGTAATGATGAAAATCAAGAGATTAGTTGGGTTAGATGGAAGTAAAATTACTTTTCCTAAAGAGACGCGACACTTCGGGCTCACAACTCTATGGCATGCAAATATTGCTCTTCTCACAAAATGGTGGTGAAAATTTAAGCAAGAGCCGAACACGCTTTGGAGGAAGACCATTATGCTTATCCATTTCTCTAATATATCAAGGCGATATTACGCCACTCAAAAAACCAACCAGGTACGGGAATGTTGTTGCAAAATTAGAAGATAATTTGGGGCTAATTCGAAATTAAAACATTTTAGTCTTGTCAAAGGGGAGATGGGTATCGAGGACAAAGCCCATATTTGAATTGATTTATGGGTGGCCCTGAGATGTCATTTTCCTAATCTATTTTTGATCGGAAAGAATAGGGATGAAAAAATACCCAAGTCTGATGGATATACTCGAAGTATTTGGGACGGGAATATCTGATACTCTATGGGTATTGCGTCACATATGTGTATGGAAAAAATATTTCGTAGGTATGAGACGGGTATTGGATTAGATGATACTTGATCTGATTATCCGAAACTAGATAACCGTTTACCCGAAAGATATATGCTCGAAAACTTTTAAGTTATATTTTTATTTTACTTTAACTATTGTTTAGTAACATTTGACTATTCTTGCAGTTTCATTTCAAATATATATTTTGATGACATTATTCATACTTATATGCTATTAAATACAAAATTATTTTTTGAGATTAATATTATATTATATTTACATTTTTAAATATCACGGTGGTTGGCACGTCGTTTCTTGCCGTCCCAAAAAAAAGATTTGCCCTCCTGCTTGATGTTACTCAATTCGTTTAGTTTGTCCTCTAGTCCCAACCATTGGGCTTGGACTCTTGATTCCAAAGGTGTGTTCACAGTGGCTCTACGTAAAAGCTAATGTATAATGCTCGTAACACGTTTGTGAAGAAATGGAATTCTTGGGTGCCAAAGAAAATCAATATTTTAGGGCGCAAAAATGAATAGGCTCCCGCTCTTGAAGCTTTGAAGAGAAGAAACACTCAATTGGGATCGGTCAAATGAAAGCTTTACAGTGAGATTGTAGAAACAACCGGAAACCCTTTTTTACTTCATGCTATATAGCTTCACCGGTGTGGCTTGGGATTAGCAACTAGTTTCACATCCCTCCTATATATGCCTTCTTGGTTCGGGATTTAACGATGATTTATAGCTTGCTTAATTTGGGTCATCATAAGGCCAAGTTAATTTGTGGGATCATTCTAACGGCTTGCCGTGCATTTGGAATGGTAGAAACAATATGCTTTTCTTGAACAAAGATGCTTGCATTTCGCAGATTATGGATGAGATTGGGTCATTGGGTTATCTTTAGATTAAAAAATCGGTCTCCTTTTAATGTATTACTTGAAAAGACCGGTGTGACTTTTGATGTAATATGGTTATTTTTGCTATCATCTTGCTAGTCATTTTATCTAATAAAATTACTTGTTCCAAAAAAGAAATCTCTTTTATATAGAAAGGCTATGTTTTGGATGAAACCAACTTCCGTCACGCCCAAGACGCAACAAAAACTTCGGACTTCTATTATTATAGATTCCAATTTTGACTTCTCAATGTCAAATGAACCATTTTTCTTTTTATTGATATAGGATTTTCTTAAGATGTTATAATTTATGGCTTTCGTTGTTCGGACAAACACCCCCTCACCTCTTATTTTGTTGGACACCCCGGTGCCCTAGGCTTGGCGAATTATTTCCGGGTGGAAAGGCAAGGCCATAGTGAAGAAATGGTAGTTATACTCTACGTATAGCTATTGTACATTTTTTAGTAATCTAATTTTTAAATATTTTTTTGTTAACCATTTTAAAAACATGTTGATAAAGTTGTTGTTTTCTAAAAGAATTAAGTACACAGATGGACCCTTTGTTTTATATCTAATTTCGTCTTTAGGTACTAACTTTTACTTAACATGTTCAGGTTTCATGGTTTAGATTTTGTCACATGTTTAGGTATTAAGCCTAACGAGTATTAAAAACTAAGAGAAAAGCCCCTAACATGAGGGCATTTATGTCATTTCCATCTTTTTATTTAATTCGCTTATTAAAACCTTAGAACCTTCAAATTAAATTCCCTGACCCTTCACATTTTGATAAAAACTTCACTTGTTCAGTTTACAAGGCATTAAAGATTGAAACTCCCCACAATTACTAGGGTTTGATAACGATTTTGATTACCATGATAATCAAATGGCATATTAGACAGGAAGACAATGATTATCAATTGGATGTCTATCGTAAGTTTCGTTCGGTTTTGTTATGTCGATCTAATGACATAGGTTTTTTAATAACGAGTGATTTTGATTAAAAATCCTTGCTTTGTTGAAGAACTGTTTTGTCTAGAAGTTCACCATGGAGGATGGTTTACACAGTTTCAAGACAGGATATACAACTTAGGGTGGTTCTATTGTTTTTTGAGAATCCACTAGAGGTGAGCAGAAAACTGAAATAACCAAACTGTAACTGAAATAACCGAGAAAATCGAACCGAAAATATCGATGATTCGGTTTTCGGATTTTCAATAACGAAAACTTCGGTTAGGTTTTCGAATAACCATTTTTAATAACCGAAAAACCGAACCGAATCGATAAGTTACAATAGTAGGCCTAGTACATATATTTTTATGTTTAAGTTTAAGTTTAAGTTGTTTAAATGTTTAACCCATGCTAGTAGAAACCTATAATTTTAAATTCTTAAATGTTAAATATTTAATAAAGTAAATGTCAATTTACGTCCCTATGGTTTATACTAAAACGCAATACTAGCCCTCAATTGAAAAAAACGCAACACTCCAGTCCCTAGGGTTGTCGATTGCGTTCAATCAGGTCACTACTCCAATATTTTGTCAGTCTACCGTTACCTTTTGTGTTAAATGACTAGAATGCCCCTTAGGGACCGAAATTGCAACTCGTGTTTTGATGTTGTCTTCTCTATAAAGTCTGCAACTATTTTGACCATTAACAAACAAGCTAAGGTAACGTAAAAATGTCATAAGGTTTATAGTGGACAAGCAATGCTACCGTTCGCTCAAATGCAGTATGCTCATGTGGTGCTGCTACTTGCATTAGAACATCCTCGACTAAAGCTAATCCCGGGAGACATTTTCTTTGCTGTGTAAGGGTTTATTTGTTTGTTCATCATCAATTTCAGTGACTTTTATGTATGATAAGTAGTGTGTTATTTTCTTATCACCTTCCAGATTGATAGTTGTGGTTTGCTTCGGTGGATTGAACCTCTAGTTTCATGCCCCAGATGTGAGAGGATTCTTCCATCCATGTTAAGGTCAAATAAGGAGAATTCATATTTGTTGAGGTTGAAGGAAAAGGAAGCTGCTGAGAAGGGTGTTGAAGCTCGAAGACTCAAGTTTGTGTTAGGTGTTTCTTAGTTTTTGTTATTGATCTGTGTAGTCCTGTGGTGAAATGTCTAAAATTTACTGTTTGTATGACTTATAAAAGTAATTTTGTATGTTTACCAATGGCTAGTTTATGTAATGAAACAATAACTTTTCAAATTATGTTCTATAATACAAAGGCTAGTGGATAAATTCCATTGTTTCCATCAACCCCAACTGCTGAGAGGATCTGACCTGGGTATGGACCTTTCATAAACGCACTATCCAATCCAATTAGATCCCTCCCAATATGATTGAAACCCTTTTACAAAGCACCATAGCAAACATATATTCTCCTAAATTGTCTTGTGGAACTAGTTGGATTAGATCAAGGTTCAACATTAATCTTGATAGTGGTCCCAGGGTTAGATCTAACAAGTTCCTTATAATACTCCCTGAGTTGCCCATATTGGTCCCTATAGTCCTCATTTAACTTTTCCATTGCAATCCTCTTTGCGCTCCTCAATTTAGGTGGTGAAACTTTAACTTGGTGCTTCTTCTCTAGTAGATCTTGCACTACCCTCATCTGAATGTCGGGATTAGCATGAAGCAATGGTTCCACCTCTTTAGCTATGAAACTTATGGTGTATAAACCAACCTCCCTTGTTTGCAAACATTGGTGTTCGTGTTTCAATGTTTTGACACACTAGTAGTCTTCAGTTGTGGGCCGACTCACTTGCATCGGCCATGGACATACAGGTTTACCAGGCTTGTGCCTTATTTTCTTGGGGGCTGCCCCATCAGTGCCTAATTTTTCTCACCTACCATACTTCTTTTTTTTTTACTTTTATGGCCCTCAAAGTCTTTAGGAGTTGTCAAATTTGGGTTTTCCCCATCCACACCACCCTAAATCTCAACCTGTCATTTTTGCATATCTCCAATTAACTCCTGGATTACAGTTCAAATGTTTTGACCATGTTAGTAAGCTTCACCTTATCAGGAGTCAACTGCTCAATGAAAAAGGGATTACAAGCTGCATCAAGCCCTATAGACTTCAATGTTGATCTCCTTATCTTCCTCATCCTTTTCATTGCCTTATCTAAAACTGTTTGATCTTCATCTGAGTTATTAGTTTCAAAGTCATCAAGATCCACATTGAGGTCATCCTCAAACACATCTTTATCACTAACATTTCTTCTACATTAGTGTCAATATTGGCTCTAAACCTTTGCATGTCGACCTCTACATCATATAGCGGGTTATCATCTTCTACCCAGTAATCCGGATCATCTTGTCCCTTTGCATCATCACCACGGCTGTCATTTTCTTTTACATCTAGTTCTTGCTCCCCCTCTTCATCATAATCTTGATCATCACTTCCCTTATCATCGTTTTCCTCATTGTCCTCATCTGCCTGATAACTACCCGTGCTCATCTTCATCCTAATCATTACTTCCCTCATCATCGTTTTCCTCATTGTCCTTATCTGCCTGTTAAGCACCCCTGTGTTCATCTTCATCTACATGTTCAGTATCTGTAACATTCGTCGAAAAATAGGTTTCCAAACCCGCTTCGTTTGTAAACGAATATCAAGTTATAAAAATTTCGTTGCGTATTTATGACTTATTTTAATTTAAAACATACATAATTAATAAACAATTTAGAATTTATAAACTATATTTGATAAAAAGTGAAAATAAAATAAATAAAAAAAGAAACCGGCTGCCGGGTTTCGAACCCGGGTCAGCCGGATGAACTCTCAAGTCTTAACTCACATACACCAAACCACTCCGCCACTTGTGTTCTTTGGTGATATATCGAAACAATTAATTCGTATAACAAAACTCGATTTCAAAAACAGTCAACGACGCGCCCATTTCGCAGTCGCCGGAAATCCCGACGACTTCGCCAATTATTGTCGGTTTCATTTGACTTAGCGTGCGTATTAACACTTACATCGGTTATAACCGATGTCCAGTTCCGGACATCAGTCATAACCAACGAATCAAGACAGAAATCGGACCCAATTCATCGATATTCTTTCCTATAAATACACACCCTAGCCTCTGGTAATCTTTTCGCTCAAAATCGCACCAATTCTCGAAACAATTTCACTCGCCGGAACTTTTCTACCATCACCGGACTTTCGCCGGAAAACTGAGACTCACATCAACACGGTAAATACCTCGACTCTTTCTGTTTCATTCCATTGTTAGACCATTACTAACATCAATCCATCACCCAGAATCAATCCCAGACGTTGCCGGATATTCTGTACTCGCCGGAAAATCGCTGGAATTTCCGAAATCACGCTGTTAATCGGTATAATCATCTAAACCCCCTGTTAATCATGGTTTAGTAACTCAATTTCATATCTAATCAATCAAAACTGTTAATTGATCCGAACAGACAAAGTTCACAAAACAGAGCCGACGATCCTTGCCGGAGT
Source organism: Scalesia atractyloides (assembly GCA_947069175.1). NCBI lineage: Eukaryota > Viridiplantae > Streptophyta > Magnoliopsida > Asterales > Asteraceae > Scalesia > Scalesia atractyloides. The sequence continues at coordinate 31,133,857 of CAMTDV010000012.1, forward strand.
TCTGAGAAAGACATCTGATTCGGTACATTCTTTCCCCAAACCCTCTCTGTCCATTACTTTTCAATCGCTGATAATTTTCGTTAATCAAATTAAACATGAAACAGTTGATTAATCGTGGTCTGTGTTCTTGAGCGAAGAAGACGAAGTCGTTTATGATTATAAGATTAATTAATATCAGTATTATGAATGGGTTAGACACACAGTCCAGCGGTGGAATGTGTGCAAACAATACACACACGTCGCGAGTTCGATCCCTAACACAATCCTAACCTCAGAAATAAAAATGTTTTTTTTTTAAACCGAACCGGGTTAACTCACTGTAAGATGTTAAGTATAATAAAAATCAGAATATTAACCAGATTAGACACACAGTCCAGCGGTGGACTGTTTGCCAAACTAAACCACAGGTCCCGGGTTCGAGACCTGTTGAGATCACCGGTTCGATACAATTAAATCCTTTTTAAAATAAATGATTTTCGGATTAACTTAAATAGTGTATAAATATAATTAAAAACAGAAATATTTCGGGTTAGACACGTAGCTCAGTTGGTAGAGCTGCGTGCACGCGTACGGGAGGTCACCGGTTCGAGTCTCACCCAGCGCATACTCATACACGACCGAACCGGTCAACGGTCAACAGTCATGGTCAACGGTCAACGGTCAAAGTCAAAAAGTCAAATTTTATTATATTTTTATTTATTTATTTAATTTAAAAATCAATTAAAAATACTTAAAAACAATGTTTTTAAAGTTAGAAAATAGCCTTAAACTCACAAAAATATATCCAAAAATCCTATTAAAATTGTTAATAAAATCCACTTATTTATGTTACCTTTTCGTTATTAATTAGGTTAGTTATTCCTCGTCGATCAATCCTCTAAACTCGTGCGCATTCAACATCTTCAAACGAACGCACCCAATGTGAGTGAATCTCTACCAATTCCCCGTTTTAATCACATTTTGGGGTGTATCATGTGTCGCTATTTATTTATTTCAATTAAACACTTGTGATCCATCTATTCATATCAAATGTGTTGTCAATATATATCAATTGTTTGTGTGATTTATGTTTAGATTAAATTTATCATTTTTCAGTACATACATTATCATAGGCCGCCGCTCCCCATTACCTATGAGCGTGAGCTGTTCCCCATTACCTATGAGCGTGAACAAGGCGTTGCCAACATAAAATCGCTCCGTTTGATTGAGCCTTGATCTCACATACATCATCATAGGCCGTCCGTTCCCCATTACCTATGAGCGTGAACGAGACGTTGCCAACAATACATTGTCATTCATATCATATACTCATGCAAGGTGGTTTGTGATTGTTTGTTTACATACGTTTGTTCATATATGATTATTGCAAATTTTTCTATAATAAATACAACAAGGAATCAATAACAAATATTTTTAACATGGTTCACTCACCAACTTTTGTTGACCCAAAATTCCCCATTTTTACACATGATACAGGTGATCAAGTTGAAGCAAGAAACATATAGGGCGGCCTTGAAGAATAAACCAATTTAGATTTTGGATTGTTTTAGTTAATTTTTCCTTTCCTTGTATTGTATGAATTTGACTTGAAACTTTGAGATGTAATTTGAATTTAATAAATATGAAACATATTAGTAAACATCATGAGCTTTGGTGATAACCCAATTATGCCCCGACTCTTATTCCGCTGCGGGTCGGGGTGTGACAAATTGGTATCAGAGCCATGACTATAGGGATATAGTATAGGTTATTAGACCCTAGAGCCTATACTATAGTTGATAAGAATTTTTAAATTGTTTGTGTGTTACATGCAAAATTCATGATGTTTATATGCTTTATGTTTATTGTTACATTCAATGTTATGCAAGCATGTTCATAAGTACATATTATTATACAATGCCTATCATGAATCATATTCTCATAACATATCATATCCATGGGAGCACACACCTCACAATTCATATGATTTTTACAACGATTTTTGTATTTTCAAATCACATCAAAGTGAGTTCTCATGATGGGCATGTAGTAACTGGAAGGGTACGAGTACCGGTAGTCGGAACATCCTGTCTAGGCTTGGCATTCGTATAAATCCAAAATAAAGGACCAGTTTGCCTACCTGTGGACTAACGATGAGAGTACGAAGGACCTATTAGGCCAAAGCATGCTAAACCAAACGTCGTGTGAGCTAACACCACTTTGAGTTGTCATTGTGTCTACACCTGGACACCCTCCGACCATACATCTCGCAAACATATTTCATGGTTTTCATTCGGGTGATGCGAGTGTTAAACCGCCAATACCAATGTGAATCCTACTAAGCCAATAGTCATGGGGGCCCACATGATTATACAGGCGATGGTATGGGGGACATTGGAGGCCCAAACATGAGCAAACCCAAGACATCCTATGGATGTAGTGTATTATTGATGATTATGTTATTTTATTATTTTAAACGACACATGACACCTAAAGACTCTTTAAACTCACCATCTTCCTATGTATATTCCTGTAGATGTCGGCTAGGCAGCTACGTGGAGGACGAAAGTCAGGAAGGTCAAACGAACGCTTGGCCACTCAAATTGCAAAACAAATGGCCGCGGTGCTTCCTGATATTGTAATTCAAGTCCAACAAGCTCTCACCGTGAATCCTATCAACCCACCCAATCAAGAGGATCAAAACATCGACAACCCTTCCTCCAAGAAGTGCTCCTACAAACACTTCAAGTCTTGCGATCCCCCAAAGTATGAAGAGGACCGAAGGTGTCACCGCTCTCCTCCACTGGTTTGAGTAAATGGAAAACACCTTCCTCAATTGCGATTGTCCCGAGGATCGCAAGGTACGTTACGCAACCGGGAGACTATTTGGGGTAGCCCTGACCTGGTGGAACACCGAGAAGGGTAAGAGAGGAGTTGAAGACGCTATGGCCTTAAGGTGGGAAGAGTTAAGGGAAATAATGACAAGACGCTTCTGCCCAAGAAGCGAACTCAAGAAGTTGGAAGATGAATTCCACTCGCTGAAGCAAAAGGAAGGAGACCATACTTCCTACAACAAAAGATTTCTTGAGCTGAACCAGATGGTTCCTAACTTGTTCACCCCAGTGTACCGCTTGGTTGAACACTACATTCGAGGCCTCCCCTCGAAAATTCAAGACTCAGTCCTCAGCACTTCGCCTGCAACTCTCGAAGCTGCTATGGAATTAGCTACCGAACTTACCAAGAATAGCATCAGAAACGGTAAATTCAAGGAGGAGAAAAAGAAAGCCCCCGTTGAGGGCCAAACTTCAAACCATTCCACCTCCTCCTCAAAGTTTTCTAACAAGAGGAAACGAAATACCAGAAACTTTGCTGTCACCCAAACCAATTTCCCTATCCCTGCTGCACCCATTACTCAAGTTGCCCCCTCACCCGCACCATACAAAAGGCCATACTCCGGCCCATACCCAAAATGCACCCGTTGCCAATACCATCACTCTCCCGAACACCCTTGTCAATATTGCACCAGCTGTGGCCGTGCAGGTCACACCATCCAAACCTGCCGCTCACTGCAGCGAATGAACCGCAACCAACCCACAACCCAAACCCACCATCAAATAATGGGTCAAGCCCAACAACCCCTACTACTACCACCTACACAACATACGGCCCAAACCTACTACCAACCCAACTACCCCATGATGCAACCCATGCGGGCTTGCTACAACTGTGGAGACCCAAACCACTTTAGAAACACTTTTCCATGTTTGGTGAACATCATACATGCTCAAGCTCAAGCAAATCCGGTGAATCAAGCTAACCAAGCTCCTCCACCTGCTAGAGGAAGAGCTTTTAACATCAACGCCAATCAAGCTAGGGCCAACAACAACGTGGTTAACGGTACGTTTCTCATCAATGGTAGTTATACATCCATGTTATTTGATACTGGCGCGGATAAGAGTTTTGTGTCCTTAGAATTTGAACCCATCCTCAACCAAATCCGTGATAAACTCAAGAATCCATAACGGTGGAAGTTGCTGACGGAAAACCGGTCTCATTAAACTCCATTATCCGAAACTGTACCCTCACTCTGAACGATCACGATTTTCCAGTTGACCTCATTCCTATGAAGTTAGGAAGTTTCGACATTATAATTGGCATGGACTGGCTCAGCCAACATCATGCTGAAGTGGTATGCCGTGAAAAGTTCATCCGCATCCCTCTTGCAGACGTCGAACCCTACGAATCTTTGGAGAAACCCCTTCGAAAGGACTCAAATTGATGTCATGTCTTCAAGCCCGAAAATATCTTCGCAAGAATTATGTTGCGTTTCTAACTCACGTTGTCAAGAAGGGAAATAAGGAGAAGAAACTCGAAGACATACCTGTAGTGACAGAATTCCCACAAGTCTTCCCCGACGACATCTCAGGACTCCCTCCCATGAGAGAAGTCGAATTCCGCATCGATCTTATAGCTGGCGCTACACCCGTCGCAAAATCTCTTATAGGTTAGCCCCATCCGAAATGCAAGAGCCGGCCAGTCAACTACAAGAATTGACCGACAAAGGATTCATACGTCCTAGCTCATCGCCTTGGGGTGCACCTGTTCTATTTGTGAAGAAGAAGGATGGAACGTTTCGCATGTGTATCGATTACAGAGAACTCAACAAATTAACGGTCAAGAACCGCTATCCATTAGCTCGCATCGATGATCTTCTAGACCAACTCCAGGGTGCCACCTGTTTTTCAAAGATCGACCTTCGTTCTGGCTATCATCAACTCAGAGTGCATGAAGAAGACGTCCCAAAGACCGCCTTCCGAACTCGTTATAGTCATTATGAATTCATGGTCATGCCATTTGGTCTAACCAACGCTCCAGCTGTCTTCATGGATCTAATGAACAGAGTCTGCAAACCCTATCTCGATCGTTTTGTTATAGTCTTCATCGACGACATTCTCATTTACTCAAAGTCTAATACTGATCATGAACGACACCTTCGACTCATCCTCACACTCTTAAGAACCGAAAAGCTCTACGCTAAATTCTCCAAATGCGAATTCTGGTTAAGAGAAGTACAATTCCTGGGACATGTCGTCAATGACAAGGGAATACATGTCGACCCCTCAAAGATCAAAGCAGTACAAGAATGGCAAGCGCCACGTACACCAACCGAAGTAAGATCATTCCTTGGTTTGGCTGGTTACTATCGCTGTTTCATTTCAAATTTCTCTCGTATCGTTGTACCACTCACGGCTTTGACACATAAAGGAAAACCCTTCATATGGGGACCTAAACAAGAAGAAGCCTTCCAAACCCTTAAGCAAAAGCTTTGTGACGCACCTATCCTCACACTCCCCGAAGGTTGCGATGACTTTGTAGTATATTGCGACGCATCAGGGCAAGGACTAGGCTGTGTATTAATGCAAAGGGGAAAAGTGATAGCCTATGCTTCTAGGCAACTCAAAGTGCATGAGAAGAACTATACTACCCACGACCTAGAACTTGGAGCCGTTGTGTTCGCTCTTAAGATATGGAGACATTACCTCTATGGTACAAGTGTGAAATATACAATGACCACAAGAGCCTCAACATATCTTTAACCAAAAGGAGTTGAACATGAGGCAACGAAGATGGGTCGAACTTCTTAATGACTACGACTGTGAAATTCAGTATCATCCTGGCAAGGCAAATGTGGTGGCCGATGCACTCAGTCGAAAGGGTTATGCAAACTCCATTCGTCTTCTATGTTCGCAAATCATAACCGACATCAAAGATCAAATCCGAGAAGCCCAACATGTTTCCATAACAGAATACGACATAAGCAATGAGTTATCTTGTGGAGCAGAACTTAAACTCGAAACAAAATCTGATGGCATTATGTATTATCTAGATCGCATATGGATTCCCGATCACAATAACCTTCGCGATTTCCTTATGAAAGAGGCGCACAAAACACGATACTCTGTACACCCAGGAGCCGACAATATGTATCAAGACCTTCGATACACCTACTGGTGGCCTGGCATGAAAAAGGATATTGCTGTTTTTGTTTCCAAGTGCCTTACCTGTTCTAAAGTAAAAGCTGAACATCAAAGACCCTCAGGACTTCTAGTCCAACCTGAAATACCTGTATGGAAGTGGGAAAACATAACCATGGACTTCATTACCGGGTTACCTCGCACTTCTGGTGGGTATGACACTATATGGGTAATCATTGATCGTCTTACAAAATCAGCTCACTTCATTCCGATTAGCGAGGACTTCAAAAATGAGAAGTTAGCTCGTATCTACATCAGCGAAATCGTAAGCCGTCATGGTGTACCGTTAAGCATTATTTCAGATCGTGATGGTCGTTTCACTTCACGAACATGGCAAGCCGTACAAGCCGCTTTGGGTACACGATTAGACCTCAGTACCGCTTATCATCCTCAAACTGATGGACAATCTGAACGCACCATTCAAACTCTTGAAGACATGCTTCGAGCATGTGTCACAGACTTCAAAGGGAATTGGGACGCTCATCTACCATTAGTTGAATTTTCGTACAACAACAGCTATCATTCAAGTATTGGCATGGCACCTTTCGAAGCGTTATATGGTCGTAAGTGCCGATCTCCAGTATGTTGGCATGAAATTGGAGAAGCTCAAATCACCGGTCCAGAATTAATACAAGAAACAATAGACAAGATTCATCAAATTCGAAACAACCTTCTAGCAGCGCAAAGTCGTCAAAAGAGTTATGCAGACAAACGACAAAGCCCTTGGAGTTTAACATTGGTGACAGAGTACTTTTAAAAGTATCACCGTGGAAGGGAGTGGTTCGTTTTGGCCAAAAAGACAAGCTAGCACCACGCTACGTAGGACCTTTCAAGATACTCGAAAGAGTAGGACCTGTAGCATACAAGCTTGACCTACCAGAAGAACTCAACAGAATTCATCCCACATTCCACGTATCGAACTTGAAGAAGTGCCTCGCCGATGAAAATCTCCATATTCCTCTAGAAGACATTCAAGTCGATGAATCTATGCATTTCATTGAAAGACCAGTAGAAATTATGGACTTTGGAGAGAAACGTTAAGACGAAGCCGTATTCCAATCGTCAGGGTACGCTGGGAGTCGAAACGAGGACCTGATTTTACTTGGGAACGTGAAGACTCAATGCGCGAGAAATACCCACATCTTTTTCCGGTTACCACTACTACCTAAATTTCGGGATGAAATTTCTAAAAGTAGGGGATACTGTAACATTCGTCGAAAAACGGGTTTCCAAACCCGCTTCATTTGTAATCGAATATCAAGTTATAAAAATTTCGTTCGTATTTATGACTTATTTTAATTTTAAACGATACATAATAAATAAACAATTTAGAATTTATAAACTATATTTGATAAAAAGTGAAAATAAAATAAATAAAAAAAGAAACCGGCTGCCGGGTTTCGAACCCGGGTCAGCCAGATGAACTCTCAAGTCTTAACTAACATACACCAAACCACTCAGCCACTTGTGTTTTTTGGTGATATATCGAAACAATTAATTCATATAACAAAACTCGATTTCAAAAAACAGTCAACAACGCGCCCATTTCGCAGTCGCCGGAAATCCCGACGACTTCGCTAATTATTGTCAGTTTCATTTGACTTAGCGTGCGTATTAACACTTACATCGGTTATAACCGATGTCCAGTTCCGCGACATCAGTCGTAACCGCCGGAGAATAATTGACCAACGAATCAAGACAGAAATCAGACTCAATTCATCGATATTCTTTCCTATAAATACACACCCTAGCCTCTGGTAATCTTTTCGCTAAAAATCGCACCAATTCTCGAAACAATTTCACTCGCCGGAACTTTTCTGCCATCACCGGACTTTCGCCGGAAAACCGAGACTCACATCAACACGGTAAATACCTCGACTCTTTCTGTTTCATTCCATTGTTAGACCATTACTAACATCAATCCATCACCCAGAATCAATCCCAGACGACGTTGCCGGATATTCTGTACTCGCCGGAAAATCGCTGGAATTTCCGAAATCACGTTGTTAATCGGTATGATCATCTAAACCCCCTGTTAATCATGGTTTAGTAACTCAATTTCATATCTAATCAATCAAAACTGTTAATTGATCCGAACAGACAAAGTTCACAAAACAGAGCCGACGAATCCTTGCCGGAGTTCTGAGAAAGACATCTGATTCAGTACATTCTTTCCCCAAACCCTCTCTGTCCATTACTTTTCAATCGCTGATAATTTTCGTTAATCAAATTAAACATGAAACAGTTGATTAATCGTGGTCTGTGTTCTTGAGCGAAGAAGACGGAGTCGTTTATGATTATAAGATTAATTAAAATCAGTATTATGAACAGGTTAGACACACAGTCCAGCGGTGGACTGTGTGCAAACAATACACACACGTCGCGAGTTCGATCCCTATCACAATCCTAACCTCAGAAATAAAAATGTTTTTTTTTTAAAAACCAAACCGGGTTAACTCATGTAAGATGTTAAGTATAATAAAAATCAGAATATTAACCAGGTTAGACACACAGTCCAGCGGTGGACTGTGTGCCAAACTAAACCACAGGTCCCGGGTTCGAGACCTGTTGAGATCACCGGTTCGATACAATTAAATCCTTTTTAAAATAAAATGATTTTCGGATTAACTTAAATAGTGTATAAATATAATTAAAAACAGAAATATTTCGGGTTAGACACGTAGCTCAGTTGGTAGAGCTGCGTGCACGCGTACGGGAGGTCACCGGTTCGAGTCTCACCCAGCGCATACTCATACACGACCGAACCGGTCAACGGTCAACAGTCATGGTCAACGGTCAACGGTCAACGGTCAAAGTCAAAAAGTCAACATTTTATTATATTTTTATTTATTTATTTAATTTAAAAATCAATTAAAAATACTTAAAAACAATGTTTTTAAAGTTAGAAAATAGCTTTAAACTCACAAAAATATATCCAAAAATCCTATTAAAATTGTTAATAAAATCCACTTATTTACGTTACCTTTTCGTTATTAATTAGGTTAGTTATTCCTCGTCGATCAATCCTCTAAACTCGTGCGCATTCAACATCTTCAAACGAACGCACCCAATGTGAGTGAATCTCTACCAATTCCCCGTTTTAATCACATTTTGGGGTGTATCATGTGTCGCTATTTATTTATTTCAATTAAACATTTGTGCATCCCTCATATTCATGATCAATTGTTGTCAATATATATCAATTGTTTGTGTGATTTATGTTTAGATTAAATTTATCATTTTTCAGTACATACATTATCATAGGCCGCCGCTCCCCATTACCTATGAGCGTGAGCTGTTCCCCATTACCTATGAGCGTGAACGAGGCGTTGCCAACATAAGATCGACTCCGTTTGATTGAGCTTTGATCTCACATACATCATCATAGGCCGTCCGTTCCCCATTACCTATGAGCGTGAACGAGACGTTGCCAACATATACATTGTCATTCATATCATATACTCATGCAAGGTGGTTTGTGATTGTTTGTTTACATACTTTTGTTCATATATGATTATTGCACAATTTTTCTATAATAAATACAACAAGGAATCAATAACAAATATTTTTAACAAGGTTCACTCACCAACTTTTGTTGACCCAAAATTCCCCATTTTTACACATGATACAGGTGATCAAGTTGAAGCAAGAAACATATAGGGCGGCCTAGAAGAATAAACCAATATAGATTTTGGATTGTTTTAGTTAATTTTTCCTTTCCTTGTATTGTATGAATTTGACTTGAAACTTTGAGATGTAATTTGAATTTAATAAATATGAAACATATTAGTAAATATCATGAGCTTTGGTGATAACCCAATTATGCCCCGACTCTTATTCCGCTGCGGGTCGGGGTGTGACAGTATCATTGTAGTCATTTGAAACAAATCAACAAATATGGCATCATGCACTACTACTTCTTGACTTTCAGGGGGAGGAGCATGAGGACTCTATGTGATGAATTCTTCACCACAAGATATCAACAAAAGACGAGAGGTCCAGTGTTCAACATAAATTTCAATGAGTTTCACCCCACCACGTACATGCTCAAACAAGCTTGGAAAATCACTATCACTTGACAAAGACTTCAAACCCAAATCAAAACGTATATGGAATTTTATAATGGAAATAAAACACCATGTCAACAGAATAACCAAGTTGCTTAACCATTTCTTCTAGTACATCCATGCCGAAATCATCAATATCAGTACACACAATGAAATTAAACTTACCACCAACATACAATAGACTAGGGCTCTTAGTAAACTCGCCATTGTGGTAGACCTTAAGACTAAACCTCGTCTGTTTATCATCATCATCTGTACAAGTAAAAGAAAAAGCAAATTTTTAGTACTTGCAGACTCTATTCAGTTCAGACTTGTTTATTTGCAAGGTTAATTTCGGAGATTACAACCTATAACTTCAAACACAGACACACAAGAACTAGCCATAATAATCTTTAGGATCAATATAGATATCATCGGGTCGGACCCTCCAAAATCCACCTGCCATTTCGTGTCTGTCACTAGTTGCATGCTGAGGAAGAAGGGGGGATTGAAAAGTGAAATTTGGGGCTTACATGGGGATCAAACCTGTTATACTAGTTTCTAAATTACGAAATGATGAATTTGCCCTTGGACCTACATGTGAAATGTGATATTACCCAATTCAACTAACAGTTGACTGACGGAATTTTGGAGCAGGGACCTGATTGAACAAAATCGACAACCCCAGGGACTGGAGTGTTGGTTTTTTTTTTTCAAACGAGGGCTGATACTGCGTTTTGGTGTAAACCATAGGGACATAAATTGACATTTACTCTATTAAATATAAAAATCAAAGGATATTCAAAGTATTATAAAAGAAATGTTTTAATTAAAAAGTTGGAGAAACCTAAAAATAGATTAGAAGGTTAGGTTTACATGAACAATATTAACTAAAAAGGTTAATTGTAATAACTTGAATGTAAAGATATAAGAAAGATTCTTAAATTTTAAATTATACTTTTTATTTTTTGAATCTTACATAATTTTGTTCCAAAAACCAAAATAACTGAAAAACTAAACCGAACCAGTGTAAAAACCGAAACCGAATACCAGAAGGGTTTTTAAAAACTGAAAAACCGGCACTTCGATTTCGATTTTGGTTTTACCCAAAAACCGAACCGAACCATTCACCCCCCTAATGTCAACATTGTGCTACATGCTTAGGTGGGATACATATGCATATTATGATTATGGAAGTGAAGAGTTTGACAAGGATAATAGAATGACTCTCGTAAAACCACCCCCTGTTTCTGTCTCTGCAAAGATGTAGCTGATGTAAGATCTGATTATATAGGTAATTCTAGAGCAGAGTTGAGGGGATAGGATATTGTAATGATCATTGATCCCTTGAAACGATAAATAGGTAATTCTGGAGTAGAGTTGAGGGGATAGGATATTGTAATAATCATTGAAGGGCAAATAGGTAATTTTGGAGTAGAGTTGACGTAAATAGGTAATTCTGGAGTAGAGTTTACTGAAAACATTGTATAAACCAAAATTTATTTAAGATAAATTATTAAGACACTAATATAGATAGAGAAAGCTATGTTTGTCGTGATTGTTTTTATAAATTATAAGTTGCTAGAATACTCCTTTATCCAACTACACCTTGAAAAATAAGGACACATGCTTAGTTTTCAGTGGTGTTGGACTGCTGGTTGCTTTTTTATGTCATGTTGGCTTACTTTCGGTTCTTGAGAAAATTATTAGTGGGTCAAAGACTGGTTTAATGAGTCATAGGTAAATTATGTACGAGTTAGAATGAGCTAAGGGAAGCATATATGATCACAATGGGTTGAGGGGAAATATTTACGGATCAAAATGGCCTGAGGGGAAATATATATGAGTCGGAATGGGTTGAGGGGAAATGTTTATGGGTCAAAATGGGTGGCGGGGAAATATGCGCGGGTTAGAATGGGTTGAGGGGAAATATTTACAAGTTAAAATGGGCAAAGAAGGAGAAGCTACCCTTTTCACGGACGTTACTGTAAGTCTCCTTCTTACTTTAACTAAATATCTTATGTTAAAAAAATAAAGACATGGCGTTGGATGATGATTTTTTTGAACGACAAAGCTTCATTATTAAATGAAGAGGCGGCCTAGCAAGTTGCTAGTAAAAAAACCGTAGTTTACACTAGACATTACACCAAGATGGCGTTGGATGATATGATTGGTGGATAATATCAATAGGCGCAACGTTGGCTAATGCAGTTTCTCTTTGGATCAATGTGTTATTCTTGGCGATTTATGTTCGAGTTTCTCCTACATGTAAAAGACTTGGACTGGTTTCATAACATTCCAACCTTTTTGAAACTTGCGGTTCCTTCTGCAATTATTGTCTGGTAATTTAAGATTTTCACTTTGATAAACTTCAACAAAACTTTTGCCTTTTGAATTTCTACCCTTTGCTAAAACTTTTGATCTTTTTAATAGATATGGTCATTTGAGATGATGGTATTGTTGTCTGGTCTTTATCCTAATCCACAACTAGAAACGTCAGTTCTTTCTATCAGGTTAATCAATGGAGTACCACTCAAATGTTTAATCTTTCATTTGCATATTTGTTGTCTCAATCTGGTTAATAAACCCTTTTGTTGCAGCTTCAAGACATAAATAATGATTTATATGATTCCTCTTGGTCTAAGTGGAGCCACAAGGTGATTTTTCGTGCTCAAAGTTGTAATAATCTTTAAGCCAAGTTCCTTTGTATAAGTTTATTCTAAATTATATGCAGTGTAAGGGTTTCAAATGAATTAGGAGCTGGACGGGCACACGCAACGCGTTTAGCAATACACATTTCAATGTTTTCTGTAGTGACCGAAGGCATCTTGGGTGCGTTAATCTTGATTTTAGGGCCATCAACAACATGAGATGCTGCAACAAGCAACATCTTTTGCTTTTGTACTTCATGGCATCCAATCTGTAAAAGCTTCTATGTTAATGGCTGGCTGTAACCTAAAAGCACAGATTGTGTTATTATAGCTTATAAACATAAATCACACTTTTCAGCTTAGGATTACATTTGGGGTGAAGCCATATACCTATTCTCATATCTATATCAGGAGAGTGACAAAAGAAGCCATCTTACTAATCTTCATGCTCAAAAATATATTGGATCTAATGGCAAGGTAGGGTAAAGTAATAAAGCGCTAATTACATATTATTTAGATCCATATAAATGCATATTAATTTTAATGTTCTCCAAACTCTTACATTAGTATTTGTTGAGACGAAGAAGGAGCAAATTCACTAAAAAAATTGGCTTTATATTCATTGTGACAAATCACAGCCCGGAAGCCGGATATCATATTTCACAACATATTTCTTTCTTTCTTTCTTTGTTTTTTTTTTGGTTTGGTTTTGGAAGTAAAGAATGTGTTCTTGACAAATGTTGTAATATTATTCATCTTGACGGACCATATTTGACAAATGTTATTGGGTTCAAACGAGAGGTAAGTCAGTATTGTAGTAGTAAATTTGTTTACATTCTTTGCAACTTGCAAAATATATGATGATGATTTGGGGTTGATTTGGGGTTTTAAGTAGGAGAAACCTTTTACTTTTGAATCTTTTTGTTTTTATCACTCTGTTGTCTAATTTATGTGTTTCGTTTTTTTTTGTATTATCTATTTATGTTTTCTCTTTTAACGATCATAATTCAATTAATATAAAGTAAGATTTTCTGTCCAAAAGTTTACGGTTTATAACCTAGTTAATTTTAGATATGTCATAGAGGTGAGACGTCTACTCTAGACGAAGTGTTGGGTGGGCTTCACCTCGTTGTACTGGGCTTCTTATAAATTGGTTCCCATCAATGTGGTAATCTAGTTTTGTTTCTCAGAAAGTTAAGATTTCAACATGACACCAAAATGGTCCTTGCTGTTTTCATGCGATCTCCATACGTTTGTTGGCAAACATGAACTGTATTTTGTTGGGTTTTTAATTTTGAACGTTTTCACAGTTGAAAGATTTACAAAATAATATTTTCCTTAAATGATGCATGAAGTACTTATATATAGTGTTGGTTAAAACAAAGAAAGCATTCTAGAGAGTCCCCTTTAATTCATTGATATTTAAACTCTAGAACCAGCAAACTGTGACTATATTAAATTCCAAACTAGAGAGATTATAAAAACAGAAATATGAAAACTACAACAAGATTACATATGGGAGGGCTTAACAATCCAACTTTCTGCTCAGGCCGATAATTATTTGCTGTGACACTGTGATTTCCATGTAAGGAAGGTTGACAAAGGCTACAAATGATCACTTCTTTCGGAGGGCCAAAGAAGATAACATAGAAGAAGCTACTGAACCCAAGAATGCAATAAGAAGGAATCCAGCAGAAACATAAACCATGTTGAAGAAGTTATCAAGCTCTGATCGAATTTGAGAAAGAAAGAACACACCATTTAACAAAAGAAAGTCATCCCACTGATCAAGGCTCCTCTTCAAATCTTAGGTAGCACCAAATGCCGCACCAACACCGGTAGCTAAGGGATAAGAGAAGCTGCAAAGAAGTTTAATCAGTAAAACGTAATGTCAAGGCAAGGTATAAAACATATTTGCACTTTATGAGTAAAAACATATAAAAGAGTACTTCTTATGGCTTTACTTTGATGAAAGTATATGGAATGTTGGAGGCTTAATAACTTTATGTAAATTTATGGCTTCAAGCTTCGATACATTTGCACTCCCAAATTCGTGGAACACATATTTAATAGATCATATACGGATATAATGAAGGAGTTACTCTCGATAAGTTGAAACTTGAAAGAATTTAAGTGTTGAAGTTGTGAATTAGAATATTTTTGTTAACTGTATTAATTAATTATTTAATCGGGTTTGAGTCATAGTAGAATTAGATTTTGGTTACATGGGGATCAAGTGTTGTTTAATACAAGTAGACGATTTAGGGCCATTGTAATGTGTGGTCTTTGTTCATAATGATATAATTAAGCTTTTGCGGAATCACATGCAACATGCAGAAAAGAAACTAATTAACCTTGTCGCCATAGAAGATGATTTTGCGGAGCCTATTGCCCATTGTAAGACTTTCACCCACGGCTAACTGGTAGATTTCGAAGGCTACTTGAACACATGTGGTTGCAAATCCTATCACTATAGTAGACATCATGTACCTGCCCATAGAGATACGTATTTATTCCCAAGCGTTACGGTCTCTTTATGCAGAGAAAGAGAGTTACCTGATAAGCATAGATATTGTTCAACCCGATTTTGACCTCTCTATAGACACCTATAATGTTTGAAGTGTTGGAAGCTAGAACAATGAGCGAGGCCAAGAGGCATAGCCAGGTAGCTACCCTAACAGTTAACGAGACAATGGCATATACTTGCACTGTGCTAGTGGTGGTGTGAGAAGTTTGAGACTCGTGATTAAGAATTTCAACCTGACTATGATCATCAGTTTGCGGTACCTCAGAAAGCTGTATTTGTGTTTGAGAAAGGGGCTCATCTGGTTGAGAATGAGGCTGCTGATCAGGTCGTGTCATTTCGATTGAATGTTCGATATCAGCTAGTGTAGAGCCTTCTGTTTATTTATCAAGGGACAACCACTATGTCAATAACAACATGATTTCATCTTCAAGGTGGGTTCCAATTATTAAAGGCCAAATTACATCATTAACTCCGTTTTATATATTTGGATTGGAACCTCGATATGATTGGAACAAGGAATTAACATTATTTTTCTACTGCTAATGTTAATTAGATGGCCCGTAAACTATCTGATACTTTAATTTCATCGTCAAATTTAACATGTCTTTTGTTTTAAGATCCTTTATAGGAAATTCTTCAACTTACGTATTTCAAACGAATTGTAAATTTAGTGGGTGGAGCGTGGGTTTGTCTTTTGTAATATCCTGTTTGTGTTTATTTGAAACAAATTGTAACGAATTATTTGTGAGAAGTAAAAAATAAATAAAAAAAAAAATAATATGTACTTTTTGTTGGAAGGGAATTTAATAAGTACTTGAAAACAAAGTAAACTTAGACAACGTTTAAACTCATAATATATAGTAAAACATAACCCTAAATGAGAAAAATGAGTAAGAGCATTCATATTTAGGGCTGCAAACGAATCAAACGTTCGATAAACAGTTTGTGAACTTTTTGGTGGGAAGCTCATTTATATTCGTTCGTTTATTAAACAAACGAACACGAACAAAACATTTCGTTCGTTTAGTTAAATAAACAAACATGAACAGAGGTTGCGTTCGTTCCTTTATGTTCGTGAATGTTCAGTAACTTGTTCGTATGTGTTTGATATTCATTAGTGTTTTTAGTTTTTAAATTTATTTAAATATATCAAATTCCGACAAATTAAATATTAATAAGTGTGAGTGTATTATATATTCTGTTCATGAACAATTGTTTGTGATCGTTTGTTTCCATTTGTATTCATGAACATTAGTTTGTGCTTATTTATGTTCGTCAACGTTCGTTGCCTTAAATTAACAAATAAAAACAAACGAATACAAACAAGTTCATTTCCTTAACAAATAAACACAAACATAAAATCTAGTTCAATAAGTGTTTGTGAACGGTTCGCGAACACATATTTTTTTTAACAAAGGACACGGACACGGTCTTGTTCGTGTTCGTTCGGTTCGTTTGCAGCCCTATTCACATCCCTTCCATTTTTTATTACTCTAAAATTTCACTAAAAACAACTAAATTTTCTCTCTTCTTTCAATTAACTAATATTTTTTTGTATTTTTATCATTACCTTTTTCTCTGTCATCCACTCACAACTACTTTCAAAATATATTAAGGAACTATAAAAGGTGAACAGTGTTTCCCCAAATTTACATACAAACAGTAACAATTTGTCTCTCCTCTATTCACAGCCACTTCCAACCAATTATAATCACTTTTCATAATATAAAAAACTGTCTCACATAATTTAGAGGACGGATTGTGAATGCTTTAAAGCACAATTTAAAATTCGAACCCTCAAACACATTTAACCAAACGACCAAACGAGTTGTATTTGTGTTATTAGATGTATTTACGATTAACTGGCTAAGTTGTTATTTTACTTTATATTAGTTTTAAGTATGTTTTATGTGATACCTTAAACTTTTCTGGGTATTTTCAATGTGGAAATATAAAAATTTAAAAATAGTTGGCATAGTTTAAACATGAGTGCTTAAGAAATAACTAAATAAAAGTTAATTATTTTTTTCGTTCCTATTGTTTGTTGAAAGTAACTATTACGGTTAAGGGCGTATCCACCCCAAGCCATGGGTGGGAGGGCACACCCCTTGAAAAATAATTTTTAGTGTTATTTTTGCAGGAAATTTCGACCGCACACCTTGAAAATTTTCACCCGCACCCATTAAAAATTTTCAATTGCTCCACTTAGAAAAAAATATTATGAATTTATAAGAAAAATTATTATTATTTAATATATATAAGTATATAACACAATTTATATAATTATTCTTTACCCACTTATTCACTTAATTAGTAACCTAATAAAAGCCCATTCTACAATGTATTTTATTAACCCAAGCCTAAACTCAACCAAAAGAAATTTGAACTAAATAAAATAACCCAAAGCCATAACCCATTTAAATTCCAAATCCCGCCAAAAAAAACCTTCCAACGACTTGACACCACTGCTCACGGGCGGTTGACTTTTTTTGCCGGAAAACCCAAAGTCTTGTCAAGACCGACCCATATTATATCAGAATTCCGATATAGAACTAGTATCATTTCTTTATTGATTATTTTTTTTGTTTTATGTAACGATTAGGAGAAAACATAGACGTATAAGGGTTATCATCTTTTTATGTTTTTTGTTGTCCTAGACTTGTAGTTAAATGATTTTTTGTTTTATTTATAGCTTTGTTTGGTTAAATGGTTAGTTATAAGTAATCAACATTTAATAAAAGGGCTTGAATGTTCAATAATAAAATTGAAAATTGTGAACTATGGTTTAACATGATTGTTTATTTTGTTTAAGTGTTTGGTGTTGTTATGGAGCGATTTATATGTGATAGGAATTAGAGTAAGAATGTAATGAATTTATAGAGTGTTTAATATCTCTAGATAATGTTTTGGATAGATTTCAAAAAATGAAAATCTGTAATGCATAATTTTAAATATATTTTTAATGACGTTTGACGTACTTTTGATGATTATATAAATTTTAGTTTGATGTCCTTTTGTCTTACATGATCCGACCCGACCCGACCTGATCTGACCCGCTATAAACTGATTTTTTTTAAATAGCTATGGGCCTAAAATCTTTAGAAGTATTCCGCACCCCCAGCAAAAAATTCCTGGGTCCGTCACTGATTACGATCCATTAGCTTAGAAATTGTTAAAACAATACAAGTGGTTTCATTTTTGTTTCAATTAAAACACACACATTAAGTTTTTTATGAAATAACTAAAATACCCCTTTTTCTCATTAATTTCTCCCTCTACTTCTTCACTATGCCACCACTACTAACCACCATTGAACTACCAATGGTATAACCATCTCTTACACATGTTATCTTTGGGTTCATGTGTGTGAAATGATTTTCATATTAATGTGTCTTCGACTCTATTTTATGTTTTACTCACTGTAAGTTTATGATACGCTGACACATAATGCGGCACCCTTATGTTAATTTATCAGATATCTTGATAATGTTAATTTACAGGATCTCTTGATAAATTGCATGGAAATAAAATTATAATTACATCAAAGGCAAGAAAACACGAAATTATTGAGAGTAGAATAACAAAAAAAAAACCTAAATCATCTATTTTTTCTTTTTATCAGTGACTCACCAATTTATAAATTTTGTACTTCTTATCTATAAAAAGGAATTTACAAAAATTCTTCATTCATGTTATACTAGATTACAAGCTATGCCCTTTATCTTTAATAAGTATAAAAAAGCATACTCGATTTTTGCAAACTCTTGCACGTTATATCTTTTAGTCCTAACCTACTTACTTTTCATGGTTAAGTATAACAAAATGGACCTCATATGAGGATATTTTGGTTTTTTCCCATCCTAAAACAAGTATAATTTTATTTATAAAAAAACAAATAAAACCAACCGACCCTCAATCACACCCACTCGTAGCGTAGCATGACGTTTGATTACAAAAGATTTCATAGCATTCGATAGTGTAAACGTGTACATGATTTAGAACAACCAATAATGCCAATTATATTTAATACTTAAAATAATAATACAAAATCAAAGTATCTTGTTCCCAAACATAACACATGTGTTTCAAGTTTCCCAAATATGTTTTAACAAAATATTGTTTTTAATAACACTAGTTTTTGTTCATCTCGTGCGTTGCGGCGAAACAAAACAAATAATAATGTAAAACAAACGTTATTTGAAAATAAAGCATTTTGTTTAGAAAGTAAAACCGTCGAAATCTGTTTAGTTTATCATCGTACAATTTACGACACCAAATAAATACTCTATATTTTTAATACAATTTCATTTTAACAAAACTAGTATGGAATGTAGAAGGAAAATATTACATACAACTACGTACATAACGTTTTAAAAATAATATAACGAACGTAAGTTATTAGAGAAAATTCAAATTAAATGATAAAGGAAATATGATTGATAAAAAAGAAATAATATCACAAATCTTGTATCGGAATGTAGAAGAAAAAATTACACACAACTACGTACTTAAGGTTTAAGAAATAATATAAAGAACGTAAGCTATTAGAGAAAATTCAAATTAAACGATAAAGTAAATATGATTGATAAAAAAGAAAAAAAGAGTTATTATACAGTTAGTCCCATGTGGTTTATCGAAAGTAACAAGATAAGGTACTAATAGTTTAAAGTCACGCTTTGAGGTACCAACTTTCAATTTTGTAACAACCTAGAGTACTAAGAATAACATATGTTAATTTTCCTGTTAGATTTCTATGAAATGACAAAAATACCCTTTATAACTTTAAGGATCACTTATGTAGTTCTTTAATTTAATTAAAGGGATCATTTGTGTAAAATACAAATGCAGTTCTTTATTATTTTCTAAAACGTTTTTAAATTTTTAAATATAAAAAAACAAAATCGATCTGATTTTTATTTTCTTTTGTCAAAACTTGTGAGCAACTCCTATTCAGAATCCTTGTAAACTTAGAAAGATTCGAACATCGAAAAAAGAAATTGAAAATTAAAAAAAAAAAATATAAATTCGCAACTAACATCAAGCAAGGATCGATTTATCATTCAACACAATTAAAACGAAGACCAAGGGCATCAGCCTTGATCATCGGTTTACACGGACATCGAAAATCAATTTTACAAATCACTTATCAAAGACAAAGAACGGGGGCGATACACCATGTGACGGCAAAATCAAAACCAAATCGATTGTTGCTGGTTTAATCTGATTAACATGGATATCTACAATTTAGAGTAGAACGATAAAGAAGGGGGATCAGATATTTAAGTTATAAACAATCAAAGATGCCTTTGATTTAATAAATTCTGACCGATATCAATTAAATCAAAAGGATGAAGAACATTTTTACTTGAAAATGGCGCATGGTGAAAAATATGGACGATGGTTATGGAACTATGAGAATGGAAGAGATAAGGTTGCTTTTTTTTTGTAGTATGTGTCTATATTTGAGTATCGGGATGATCTTTGAAGTAGTTAGAAGTTATTTTACTATTGATAATCGACACAATGATAAACATAGATCTGTAATCTAGCGCCTTAAAACTTTAATCACAATATAAATATTATATATATATATATATATATTTGTAAATTACAAATACAGTCCCTTGTTATCCATATAGTTACAAAATCAGTTCTTTAAATATGAAATGACTTAAATGCTCTTGAACTTAACAAAAAAAACTAACATTTATTAGTCTTAGTATTCAAGTTTTTTACAAAATTGAAAGTTGGTACCCTTGAGTGTAACTTTAAACTATTAGTACCTGAACTTGTTACTTTCTATAAACCACAGGGACTAATCAAGTAATTAACTCAAAGAAAAATGAATTGTTATTAAAAGATATCAAACTAATGGATAAAAGAAATATCATTTAAGAAAAAAAAAAGAATTTATAAAGATAAATGATGAATGAAAAAGAAAATATGATTTTATAAAAGTAAATTAAAATAAGAAAATGTTAAACTTAAAGGCAAATGATTATAACATTAAATAATAGAATATCGAAAAGCTATATATTGTTATAAAAATAAAATTACTCTCCATAAACCTCTATTATATATATATATATATATATATATATATATATATAATTGGCTTTGACTCCTAAATTTCGCACTAAAGCTGAATATACGAGATATACCCTTCAAATGGCATCGTTCTTGTAATCCTTGTCCTTAACATCCAATATCATGCAAAGTTTCCTTATTACCCTGAAATACATCTTAAATCAAAAGTTAAAAATAATGTTGCTGAGTTCACAGGTTTTGCTTGACACAAATGAAGCTCTTTAACATTTAAACTTTGTATAAGAACTAGTATGGATAGTGTCAATAAAATTCATTGATTAGTTATTATTTTCAAGGACATTAATATACATGACGACATAAGCTAGTAACCAACCCATGACAATGTTCCGTCATTTCGAATCACTAAATCCTAGTGACGCGAGACTAGCCGGACAGAAAAACATTCCCCCAGGGTCTCGAGGACCAGGAGTGAAGCTTTCCCACACTCAATAGATCTATCGAAGTGATCCTCGGTCTATAATGTGACTAATGGCTACTAATGCACACACTTATTCATACAAGATCTAGTTGATTTCACTCCATAACTTT
Organism: Scalesia atractyloides; assembly: GCA_947069175.1. Taxonomy (NCBI): domain Eukaryota; kingdom Viridiplantae; phylum Streptophyta; class Magnoliopsida; order Asterales; family Asteraceae; genus Scalesia; species Scalesia atractyloides. The sequence continues at coordinate 31,155,731 of CAMTDV010000012.1, forward strand.
CATATTATTGTATAAACATGTATCTCCCCCTAATTTTGAAAACAAAATATTTAAAAGAGGGGTTGTGAAACTCACTGTTAGTAGCAACACAATGTTCCCTGAATTTGACTCTGACCTACAAGCGTCCTACATTGTTAGGACACCTAGGTCTAATCGTTTGTATCATGTACAAGCCTTCACCAATTTTTTGTTAAGACTTATCCTAGTTTCGTTTGTTTGAAAACCCTTGTTTGTTTCCACATGTTGATGGTTGATTATCCAAATTACCATACATGTATTCAACCTATACATACATACATACGTACAACTACGTACGTACGTACTATACATACATACATACATACATACATATATTATTGTACAACGTCTGGGGGCCTAGCCCCATGTATAAAGTCGTGTCCCACATGATGTTTTTGTTTAGTGAAAATAATATATTTTTTGTCTAAAAATATATTCTTTTCATATATCATTGTTTTACTAATCGAATGTTAATCAAAATATATTCATCCTTAAATATAAATTATCTTTCCAAGTTCGAGACTTTGTTAAAAATTATATTTTTAAAATTGTCTTTGTATATGTATATATGTATATATACTTGCTTGTATACATTTCCATTTCGTGTATTTGTTGTGTATTTGTATGTATACGTATATACATGTGTAATACTTGTAACCTTGTATTCTACTAAGTTTGTTATGGTATACCTAGACATGTATTTGTATGTATATGTATATATATGCATACTTGTAATCCTTGAATTACTCCACATTTAGTATTTTGTTGGTTTGTCAGGAAATCTATTTTTTTAAGAAAATATATTCATAGGATTTCTTAAACATAATACACTTGTTATAATCGGTTGAAAAATCTATATATAATTCTATATGACACCAAAGTGTGTGTATATATATGTATTCATTATTTATTCGACTTAATATATATTTTTATCACGTTGTTTATAATATATATATAATTATATATAATTCAGCCATGTAAAAAAATTACGTAGATGAAAATGTTATAAACATATATGTAAAAAAATTAAAAAATGTCGAGTTGATAATTACGCCTATTTTAAAACAAATTACGCCTGATGTAAATTTTGTTTACGGCGATGTAATGTTTTACTTCTGATGCGACATTTTTTTATTTTTTGTTGAAACATATGATTTTTTGAAGATGTTTGAAAATTTGTTTTGTTTTTAAACCTTTTGAAAGGTCTAGTTCTAATGGTTCTCACAACTCGTTGGTTTTCATTTTACCCTTTCCCTATATATTATATATATATATATATATATATATATAGGGTAAGGATAATAAGAAAACCCTTGTTGAAAAATCTAGGAAAACCTTATCCAAGTCATCTGTGAGAATTGGCAAAATTCAGGTAATTCTGTACAACTTGAACAACTAGTACATTGTCTATTTATCGTATAACATAACATGACTTAATTTTTGATTTTAAGTCTTAAAGTCTAGGAATTTAACTAAATCATAGTTTGGTATGATAATCGATTCGTCATGATCACGAATATATAAAACCATATCCTAGATGAATGACAACGACGCGAACATGTATTAAATACGAGAACTAGTTATGGTACAGTCTAATATAATAGAATTAAGACATAAAATATTTCTGCACTATTATACCATAAGAATTTTATTTAAAACACTAAATTGTCCAAGTCTGCAGCAAAATTCAGCATTTTGCAGCAAAATTCAGCAATTGTCCGAAAAGCCAAAAATAAATATTTTTACTAAAGAATAATAATGGGTGTTAGATATAGTGTACAACCCATATATAAATCTAATTATTTAAAGCTAAACGGTTTGTTCAGTAAAAACCTGACAACAAAGCCGGTACCAGAACCGAACTCAAAATGACAAAATTATTAGTCTAAAGAGCTATATTAATTAACGGAACAATAAAAATTGTACTAGAATTATTATGAAGATAAAATTTATAAGTTACACAATATATCAGTATATTACATGGTACAAGACCCGAACCAACTTATCAACCAAACAACAAATCAATAAGACTATAAAGTTATTTTGGCATATTATAACATCACTTTAAAGTATTGAGGCACTATTTTTTAAAAAACTTATATTATAATTATTAAAGTTATAAAAGTATATAAAATTATATATATTAAAAAAAAATACAACAACACCTCACGGCCATTATGGCAATTCCAATGCCACTAACTTTTTGATTATGTGTTGGCATGTTATTAGGATGGTTAGTGTGTATATGGTGTAAGTATTTGATCATAACACCAACACTAACACTTACCTTCATTTCTTTCATTTTCACAACATAGAGCTCAACATTTCTTCTTCCATTTACTCCCAAAATTGACCAAGCACTCTCTTGTTCATCTTCAACTTTTTAAAACCCAAACACAAGAACTTTATGCATGCATGAAGATCTAAGGAGATCTAAGGAACTTGCAAGGATTAGGAGCTCACTTTGGAAGCTTGAAACTTTTGATCAATCCATTTTCTTCATCCTTTAGATCATCCCTAGCCATTGTGCTAGTAGTAAGATCTTAATCCTTGTGTTATACTTTTTATTTTATAAAATTTCACAAGATCATCATAAAAATTATATAAAAACCCACTTGAAAAACACTAATAAATCTAAGATCACTATCATAATCATGTGATTTTCTTGATAAATTTTGATGATCTTGAAGTTGTTATGAAATAGTAAACTTGAATCTTGCAAAATTATGAATAAAAAGGTGATCTAAACACATGCATGTTTAGATTAGCAAGATTCATTAACAAAATAGGTTATGAACATAATCTCATACTTTAAAGATGATCATACATGAACCAGGTCATTAAATAAAAGATATGATTTAAAAATTTTGTTCATAAATGATAAAAAGTTTCCATTTTAAGAAAGATTAAAATTATAACAAGTTCATGACATTTTGTTAATACATTTATATAATAATTATGATTGATGTTGATTTGAGTTAGTTTAATTACTTAAAACATGTTTATAAAAACATAGAAACTTTAATCATTTTTAGATAAAGGATTTGGATAAAAAGTTAAGAATATAATTGCTTATATTTTCTTAAACTAAAAATGAGATAAGTATATATTTTTAATAAAATATATATTTTAAACCACCTTATATGTGCATATGTATTTTTGTATAAAAATATGTTTAAGTGTTCAACTTTTGACAAATCATATATATCGGACAATTTGGACAAACTCGGAAATTCAGACAAAATAAAATATATGGTATAAACGAAACAAACGACAAAGACGAAACGAATAAAATAGTCGACGCGAACCTAACGGTCAAAACGAACAAATAAAACAATACACTTTATATTTACTAGAATTTTTAAATATATATAACTTATAGTTTTTATAAATAAATTTTTATAAGTTATGACAAATACTAGTAAATATTTTTGAATAAGCCCAACTAAACAATTATTATACTGAGCCCATTTTTATAAAAATCATATTTGGCTAAAACTATTTTTATAAAAATATATGGACTAGCCTACTTTCATAAAATTAACTTTGGGCTAAGGCCCACTTGTATAAAAATCAAACTTGGGCTAAGCCCACTTGTATAAATCAAACTTTGGGCTAAGACCACTTTTATAAAAATAAACTTTGGGCTAAGCCCACTTTGATAAAAGTTTACATGGGCTAGACCCATTTAAATAAAAGATAACTTTGGGCCAAGCCCACTTTTATAAGAAAATAAATTGGGCTAATCCATTTTATAAAAACTAACTTGAGCTAAAACCCACTTTATAAATCAATTGGCTTAACCTACTAAATAAACAAAATTAGGTTGGGCTAGGCCACATACATGAAACGAATTGGGCTAGGCCCACCCAAGTAAACAAATTTGGGCTAGGTCCATTTAATCAATCTAACATGTGTATATATATATATATATATATATTATATATATATATATTATGTATATCAACAAAGAAAAACCAACAAATACAAATACGAAATTTAAGATAAAATACTTGTACGAAAAACAAAACAAAAGCCTAAGTGTCCAATAGACTAGAACACTTGTAGGTCGAAAAACGAATGAAGTATCAGGAATCGAATAGAATTGCACGAAACGCAAATCAATGAGTTCATGTTTCCCCTTTTATTTTATCGTTTTTATGGTTTTAAACGTGCGGGGATGTATACATGTTACAATTAATATAGCTGGGAAAATGAATATATTTAGATCATGTGAATAAGGCTCAAGTATTGGGGCCATTAATGAAAGACAAGTACCGTGGAACAAGAGGATATATCTATTGGGTTTGGGCGAGCCCCACTCTATTACGGCAATAATAACAGATCGTATTAGAGTGCTTTTGTGTCTAAAACGAGTGTCTCGGACACATAATAAATCGTCAAGGTTTGGTTGCCACCTTATTCGGCATACAGATTAGTGTCCTTGCAACACACTAATGATCTTACAAGTTTCATTGAGCTATATTAAACAAGTTTATTTCAAATGTTTTTGATAATTCATTTGATACAAAATTCATAACATCAATTCACCAGCTTTTGTTGACATTGTTTTCAAAACTAACATGTATTGCAGGAAACTAGTGGATGGCCTTTGGGGAAAAACCTTGATCATTTGTTGTGAAGTCAAGATGTTATGTTTCATCCAGTCTTTGTTGTTATGTTTTATAAACTTATGTCTAAATTTTAAATAATGTTGTTAAAATCGTGGTTTGTTTTAAAGACAATAGTTTATATGTAAATTATGGTTAAATAAAAAGTATGGATGAATGTTTTGTAATGTAATACAATTGTCGTTTACTTAGTTGAATGCAATGATTGCCGCTCTGGCCACACCTCGCGACACGCTTCCGCTACATCGAAAATCGGGGTGTGACAGACCTGGTATCAGAGCTTCAATTGTAGTGAACTAAGATTCTTTTGGGTCTAGTCTACAATTTCAAAATGGTCTTTTATAAATTTTTGTGAGTCGTTTACAAAAATTGAAATAAGTATTTTTGGTTTGTCATCCCGGGGAGAACTGTCCACTAGTATCAAATGTTTAAAACAAAAAAAAAAATAGTGCAAGGTCATTATACAAAACTACTCTATGAGAGATAGACACAATAACAGTAAGTTGAGTTGAACTTATGATTAGAAAAACTTACATTGAAACTTAGTGATTGCCCGATTATTTATCTTTAAACAAAAATTATTTATTAACAAAAATAAGTTGTACGGATTATGTTTGCCAGGACCATGTCTTCTGATAGTAGCCTTTCAGACACCGAGTCTATGAGTTCTGACCCTGAGATAGATTAAATACCACTACACGATCTACTCCCACCAGTCATTATCATTTCCGACGACAAGTCAGATCACGATGATTCTGACGATGACTGGATGGACGATGATTTCCAGCCTTTTGCCTTACCCTACTTTGTACCCGATCCCATTCCCGGGGATATTCCCGATAATGATGTTTTAGCTTTATCACTCTTTGACCACCAGATAGTTATCATTGGCCACCCCGAAGGTGAGCACATTGTGGAGCACCATGTTATACCACTTAACGTGGTAGATCCTTTTGCTGTCGACATCGATGGAGATGACGATGTCATTCCTATTGTTCAAGTAGATCACCTTAAGGATGATCTAGGTATCGGAGATGATTTTGATCTCGCGCTATTGGAGGTAGCTCCTCATGAGCCTGATATCATTGATATTACCTCATCTGCTCCATCGTCTCCGAGATCACCCCCAGCCGAGCCCTTACCTGATACTGCTCTACCACCACTACCAGATACTTTTCCCACTGTTGATGATTCTATTACACCCACTTTTGTTGATCCCATACCATCTGATGCTATCACTACTGGTCACATCTACCCATCTGGATCATCTTAGTATTTACATGGAGACGTTTCATTTGCTACTGATCGTTTCACTCCTCATCCTTTGTCTGGACCTTCACATTACTCTTTGGGAGGTACATCCTACTCATCTGAGCAGCCACCGTTTCACCTTGTTGATGGATCATTACATATACTGCGTATACCCATTCCAGATCCTTTTATCACATCTAATCCTTATGCATATTCTTACACTGCAGGACCCTCCCGAGTTATGTTCCCTGAGTCTAGTCAGTATGCGAGTAGACACCATCCCTATTCACGATCACCCACTGTTGGAGGACCATCATACCCATCATCTCACCATACCGTATTCACATTCTATCACCTCCACATGGTATGAGCCTATCTGATGTGACATTCGTCGTAAAACGGGTTTCAAAACCCGCTCCATTTAAAAAAGTCAAATATTTATTCAAAGTTCGTCACATATTTGTTTAGTAGTATTATCTAATTCGATAATTATAGTCATGAATAATTAAGACGAAAATAATAATAAATAACAATAATAATCATTATTCAAGTAATTTAGATTTAATGTAAAAATAATAATAATAATAATAATAATAATAATAATAATAATAATAATAAATAGAATGAAAATTTTAAACTTAGTTAATAATTCAAGGGACTAAACATGTACTTCTACTAAACTAAGTTCAGGGGCTTTTATGCTATTTTCAAAAAGAAAAAGAATCAAAAAAAAAATGGGCAGCGCCCGGACTCGAACCCGGGTACCCACCGAATCCACAAACTCCACACACACCTCATTCACCACTGCACTACACGCACATTACTGCTATAAATGAAATCTTAAACCTCTTATGTTCTGAAACATTAAACCTGCAACCCCTTTATCTTGATCCTCTGTAACCTGTAACCGTCAAGCGAAATAAAGGGAGAATCAATCTTGAATTCGAAACTGTTGCAACCATTACACCATCAGCAATCACTGTAAATCAAATCACCTTCGGTTACAATTTGAAAATCATCAAGTCATAAATCAGTATTTTGAAACCGAAAACTTTAAAAAAAATGAAACCGATTACAAATCATTCAATCTGTAAATACTGAAACAATCTCATTCACCAAACGATCCCACAAGAGCTTTCTGTACAAACACTCTACTCGCCGGAATTCTCTGCAAGTCACCGGAAAACCGAACCCATTTCATCTCTTTTGCCTTACTCTATAAATAGGACTTCTAGAGCTTCGACAGAAGTCACCCACACTTACCTCAAACTTCCTGAAGATCCTCTGCCGCAAGTTACACGTCGCCGGAAAAGTTTCAGTCACCGAGATTTTCTGTCGGAGTTAAACCGAAAAGTCTAACACCTCGCCCAATCGGTACAAACATTTAACTTTCTTCAATACTGTTTATATGCATTTGTTTAAAACTGGGAATCGAAATTATGTGGGCTAACAGTCGGGATTGGGAGTTCTGGGTTGTTTTAACGAAGAAGATGAAGTTTAGGTTGTGTATATATTTAATATAAATCGGGTTATATCTCGGGTTAGACACACAGTCCAGCGGTGGATTGTGTGCATTTGAAACATAGAGATACCGAGTTCGAGTCTGTCCTTGTTCCGATTCGTCACAATATTCAAACCTTTTTATAAAACCCAAATACGGAACCTTTCAGTTAGTATATAAGATTAATAAAAACAAGTATTTTAACCAGGTTAGACACACAGTCCAGCGGTGGACTGTGTGCAAAGTTAAACCACAGGTCACGGGTTCGAAACTCATCATGCGCACCGGTTCGACTAGTTTAAAAACCATTTTAAATAAATGATTTCTGGATAAATCTAAATAGTATATAAGTATAATTAAAAACAGAAATATTTCGGGTTAGACACGTATCTCAGTTGGTAGAGCTGCGTGCACGCGTACGAGAGGTCTCGGGTTCGAACCTCACTCAGCGCATATAATAAACACGGTCCGGTCAACGGTCAACGCTCGGTCAACGGTCAAAGTCAAAAAGTCAACATTTTTATATTTTTTTTATTTATTTATTTAATTTAAAAATCAATTAAAAATACTTAAAAATAATATTTTTAAAGTTAAAAAGTGTCCTTAAACTCACAAAAATAAATCTAGAAATCCTATTAAGGTTATGAATTAAAATTATTAATCTCAAATAAAATCCTTTTATTTACCGAACCACTATGTTATTATTTAGGTTAGTTCCTCTCGTGGTTAAATCCAAATTCGTGCACATTCATCATCAATCCAAGAAACGCAGCCACTGTGAGTGAATTCTTACAAATTCCCTTTTTTTATTCATGTTTGGGGGTGTATCATGTGTCACTTAAATTAATTCGCTTATTCAAACTCGTGCCATTACCATTATATGATCTAAACTTTGAATGTAAATATTGTTTGTTGTGATGTATTACATATTGTCAAGTTGTATGCAAATTATTTATTAGGCCCATCAGTTCCTCGTGGGAGACGAGTTGAACAACGCGTGCCTCAAAACTCATTCATTAGGCCCATCAGTTCGTTGAACAACGCGTGCCTCAAAACTCATTCATTAGGCCCATCAGTTCCTCGTGGGAGACGAGTTGAACAACGCGTGCCTCAAAACAATCAATTGTTGTATGTGTGTGCAATATTTAATATTATGTGTTTTGTGAATAAATTTACATCTATATTTACTCATATGTGGTTATGCACTTTATTTTATAATCAATACAATAAATACGTTTAAATGTTTTCATAGGATTCACTCGCCAACTTTTTGTTGACCCAAAAACCATTTTTACACATGATACAGGTGGACAGGATGAAGCAAGGAACACATAGGAAATTGCCTTAGAAGAAAAATAATGAAGTCTAGAAAGATGTATAGAACATGTTGTACTTGTATGATTTGATTGTATGATTTGATTGTATGTTTCCCTTTAAATTGTAATAATAAATATGAAACATTATAATAAATGTCATGAGCTTTGATGAAAACCCAATCATGCCCCGATCACTTTTTTCCGCTGCGGGTCGGGGTGTGACATCTGATCCCTATCATCCCAGTCATTTGCCATCGACCACCACCGAGTTTCGAGTCACGTCTTTTGAGATACAGATTAGTATCTTATTTCGCTGTATCCGTGAGCTGGAGGCTCAGGTTTCCACTTTGCGAACATCTCAGAGTACTCCATCTTTGTCATCTCAGTTACCACCATTACCCACTTCGACACCTCCCGTGACACCATCTCTACCGACAACATCATCACCACCTTCGCCTGTTATACCACATCCACACTCTCTAGTGCAGAATGTATTTCCATCCCACGAGGAGCGTATCCGTTCGCTCGAGGAGGAGGTCGCATACCTCCGGAGGATCATCCGTTCATCTCCACCTCCACCTCCACCGTCTGTCTAGTTGGTATATGGTCATATCTCTATGGTAGGTACTCATACCCAGTTTTGCTGAAGATAGAAGTTTTTGAAGATATATATGTCGTCAACTTGAAGATTTTGAAGAACGATGTGAAGGAAAATATCTACTTTATAATGTATTGTGTATGACTTGTCTATCAGAGTGTTATAACTCCAAGTTATTTTTGTATCTTCACAAAAATGATGTATCAAGTTGACAATATATATATATAATGGTTGATGTTTATCTTTTATTTATGCATTGTTGACTGTTCATTTTTATGTATCTATTACGGTGCTTATAATATGGATACTATACATAAAAATTGAATTATATCAATATTATATACACTTATATTATATAATACTAATCCATGAAAGACAATATTTGTTTCAAATATACGTCTAATCACTTCCATATGTTTCATATATGAAGATCATGGCATCTAGAGGAAGAGGTAGACCCGAGTTAGACCATCGCCATTACCTACAACCCAAGCCGAGCTCGATGCTCGAGTGAATCAACGAATAACTGAAGCACTTACGCATCACGAGCGCAATGCTGAGCCAAGGGTTCAAGAACCACCAAGAGTTCAGATGCCAGATTACCAAAGTATGATCATTAATTTTATTTCTAACGATATATATTATTGATGATTCTTGAAATCTAACTATTTCAGGATGTACATACAAAAAAATTTTAGATTGCAAACCCTTAAATTTTGATGGCACAGGCAGTGCAGTACCCTTTGTGCGTTGGACAGAAAAGACGGATTCCGTGATTCGTATGAGTAACTGTTCTACCAACCAGATTGTGTCATATGTATCAGACTTATGTATGGATGAAGCATTGTCATGGTGGAATTTGCAAGTACAGACGCTTGGAGAAGTAGTTGCTTATGCTATTACTTGGGATAGACTGAAGGATATGATGAGAGAGAAATACTGTTCTAGAGCCGAGTTATGGAAATTGGAAACCGAATTTTGGAACTTATCCATGATAGGACCCGATGTGTATGGTTATACACAGCGTTTCCATGATCTTTCGCGAGTCGTTCCATATGGTAACCCCTGAATTCAAACGTATCGAACGACACATTTGGGGATTATCTCCAGAAATTAAAGTATGGTTACTTCGTCACATCCAGCAACCATCACTGAGGCAATTACGATTGCAGTAAGCCTTACCGAAGAAGCGATGAGAATGAATAAATTTTCGAGAAAGAATGCAGAGATGCCCAAGGAAACACATGTAGAATCAACCTCACATGGGAATAAGAGAAAGTTTACACACTTCAAGAAAGGTTCCCGACCAAGTAACAAGAAGAAAGAAACCCCACAGCAAAAAGGAACAAAGTATTCATGGCAGCAGCGAAGACAGAACCGAGAGGTTATACAGGACATGAACCTAAGTGCAACAGGTACAATTATCATCATTATGGTGGATGCCGAACCACCAAATGTGATAAGTGCGCGAAGTTGGGACACCGCACCGAAAACTGCTGGAGTAATAACAAAGGAAACAGGAATGAAGGCAAGAAAGAAGGAGGTTATGGAAACGGAAACGACCGATGAAGAAATCAAAGTTGTTATGGTTGCGGTGAATTGGGCCACTTTAGGAAGAATTGCCCAAAAGAGAACAAACCCACGGGCGAGCCTTTGTAATAGGAGCTCACGAGGCACGTCAGGATCCGAATGTGATCACTGGTATGTTCCCTGTCAATAATCATTTCGCATCTATTTTATTGATACTGGCGCAGATTTTAGTTTCATATCTTTAGAATTTAAAAATATACTTGAACTAAATTCAAATAAATTATATATTCCATTCACTATCGAACTAGCGAATGGAAAGACAATTGATTCGGATGAAATTATTAAAGGATGTTCTTTAGAGTTAGGCGGACAAAAATTCACATTGATTTATTACCCATCCAGTTAGGTAGTTTTGATGTTGTAATCGGTATGGATTGGTTTTCCAATAATCAAGCCGAAGTCGTTTGTTGCGATAAAATTATTCGCATACCACTTCCTACTAATGAAACACTTCTTATACATGGCGAGAAGAGCGAAACGCCATTGCGAATTATTTCTTGTATGAAAGCTCAAACGTGCTTGAGAAAAGGATATATAGCATTCTTAGCACACATTGTTGACAAGAAATCCAAGGAGCCAAAACTTGAGGAGATCCCTGTTGTTAAGGAATTTCCTGAAGTCTTCCCAGAGGACTTGCAAGGAATACCACCCCAACGACAAGTCGAATTTTGCATAGACTTGATTCCAGGAGCTGCACGTGTAGCGAAATCCCCATACCGATTAGCTCCTTCGGAAATGCAAGAGTTGTCCACACAGCTTCAAGAGTTGTTGGACAAAGGATTTATTAGACCAAGCTTCTCATCTTGGGGAGCTACAGTTCTATTCGTAAAGAAGAAAGATGGAAGCTTTAGAATGTGCATAGATTATCGAGAATTGAACAAACTCACGATCAAGAATCGGTATCCGTTACCGAGGATCGATGATCTGTTCGATCAACTTCAAGGATCAAGTTTTTACTCGAAGATTGACTTAAGGTCAGGATACCATCAGCTTAGAATGCAGGAAGAAAGTATTCCAAAAACAGCACTCCAAACTCGTTACGGTCACTACGACTTCCTTGTTATGCCATTTGGTCTAACAAATGCACCAGCGGTGTTCATGGACTTATTGATATATTCACGAAATAAGAAGGATCACGAACACCATCTTAGGACCATTCTTGAGTTGTTAAAGAAGGAGAAACTGTATGAAAAATTCTCTAAGTGCGAATTTTGGCTTCGTGAAGTCCAATTTCTCGGAATGTAGTCAACGATAAAGGCATACATGTCGATCCATAAAAAATAGAAGCCATTAAGAATTGGAACGCACCTAAGACACCCACCAAAGTACGCCAAGTTTTAGGATTGGCGGGTTATTATAAGAGATTCATTGAGAATTTTTCAAAGATCGCTCAACCACTAACATCCCTAACTCAGAAAGATAAAAAGTTTGATTGGGGAGAGAAACAAGAAGCAGCTTTCCAACTGCTAAAGGATAAACTTTGTGATGCACCGATTCTATCACTTCCAGACGGCATAGACGACTTTGTAGTTTATTGTGACGCTTCACATCAAGGTTTAGGATGCGTATTAATGCAACGAGAGAAAGTTATTGCATACGCATCACGCCAATTAAAAGTTCACGAAAAGAACTATACCATACATGACCTAGAGCTAGGTGCATTGGTATTTGCGTTAAAAATTTGGCGTCATTATCTTTACGGCACCAAGTGCACAATCTTTACCGATCACAAAGTCTTCAACATACATTTAACCAGAAAGAGTTAAATATGCGCCAAAGACGTTGGCTTGAATTGTTGAATGACTATGATTGTGAAATTAAATACCATCCGGGCAAGGCGAACGTTGTCGCAGATGCTCTAAGGCGAAAGGAACGAGTGAAGCCTCTTCGTGTACGATCATTAAGACTCACCATTCACAATAACCTTACCTCTCGAATTCACGACGCTCAACAGGAAGCCCTGAAGAGCGGATATTTTAAAGCAGAGATGCTTAGAGGTATGGAAAAACAATTAGAACCAAATGAGAACGGAACTTTGTATTTTGCAAACAAAATTTGGGTTCCTCTTTTTGGTAATCTGCGAAACTTAATCCTAGATGAAGCCCATAAGTCCAAATATTCGATACATCCCGGAGCGGATAAAATGTATCACGATCTTAAAGAATTCTATTGGTGGCCTAATCTCAAAAGAGATATTGCAACTTATGTTGGAAAATGTCTAACATGTGCAAAAATTAAGGCCGAATACCAAAAAACCTTCAGGATTGTTACAAGAATCTGAAATTCCCACTTGGAAATGGGAACAAATTTCTATGGATTTCATAACAAAATTACCCAGGACCTCTCGCGGTCACGACATGACATGGGTAATTGTTGATCGACTAACCAAATCAGCTCACTTCTTGCCGGTACGTGAGAAAGATAAAACCGAGAAGTTAGCTGAACTTTATCTTAAAAAGATTGTGGCAAGACATGGAGTGGCTGTTTCCATAATCTCTGATCGAGATGGTCGTTTCATATCTAGAATTTGGCAATCATTTCAAAAGGCTTTTGGATCTCGCTTAGAACTAAGTACAACCTTTCATCCCCAAACAGATGGCCAAAGTGAACGCACCATCAAACCTTAGAAGATATGCTTCATGCTTGTGTAATTGACTTAGGCGGAAATTGGGATACTCGCTTGCCTTTAGTGGAGTTCTCATATAACAATAGTTATCACACGAGTATCCAAGCTGCTCCATTTGAAGCATTATACGGACGTAAATGTCGATCTCTGTTATGTTGGGCGGAAATAGGCGACAAACAAATGATAGGTCCAGAATTAATTCAAGAAACTACGGATAAAATATTTAAAATCTGAGACCGTATTAAAGACGCTCAGGATAGACTGAAAAGTTATGCGGATAAACGCCACAAACCATTGTCCTTTGAGATTGGAGACAAAGTGCTATTAAAGGTCTCGCCTTGGAGGGGCGTAGTTAGATTCGGGAAGCAAGGAAAACTTAGCCCGATGTATATAGGACCATACGAAATCCTGGAGAAGATTGGAATAGTCGCATGTAAGTTGAAATTGCCTGAAACACTTAATAAGGTTCACGACACTTTTCATGTGTCAAATCTTAAAAAGTGTCTTTCAGACGAGTCACTTATTATCCCCACGGACGAAATTCATATAGACGACAAACTCCATTTCATCGAAGAACCTGTCGAAATTTTAGATTCGAAAGTTCCGAAAACAAGGAGGAGTCGTATCAAACTAGCCAAAGTCCATTGGAACTCAAAGCGCGGACCTGAGTTCACTTCAGAATGGGAAGACGAAATCAAAAGAAAGTATCCCCACTTGTTTGAGAAATCCTACGCAAAGATGACTTAAATTTCGGGACGAAATTTTCTTGAACAAGGAGAGAATGTGACAATTGGCAAAATTCAGGTAATTCTGTACAACTTGAACAACTAGTACATTGTCTATTTATCGTATAACATAACATGACTGAATTTTTGATTTTAAGTCTTAAAGTCTAGGAATTTAACTAAATCATAGTTTGGTATGATAATCGATTCGTCATGATCACGAATATATAAAACCATATCCTAGATGAATGAGAACGACGCGAACATGTATTAAATATCAGAACTAGTTATGGTACAATCTGATATAATAGAATTAAGACACAAAATATTTCTGCACTATTATACCATAAGAATTTTATTTAAAACACTAAATTATCCAAGTCTGCAGCAAAATTCAGCATTTTGCAGCAAAACTCAGCAATTGCGAAAAGCCAAAAATAAATATTTTTAGCTAAAGAATAATAATGGGTGTTAGATATAGTATACAACCCATATATAAATCTTATTATTTAAAGCTAAACGGTTTGTTTAGTAAAAACCTGACAACAAAGCCGGTACCATAACCGAACTCAAAATGACAAAATTATTAGTCTGAAGAGCTATATTAATTAACGGGACAATAAAAATTGTACTAGAATTATTATGAAGATAAAATTTTATAAGTTACACAATATATCAGTATATTACATGGTACAAGACCCGAACCAACTTTATCAACCAAACAACAAATCAGTAAGACTAGTAAGTTATTTTGGCATATTATAACATCACTTTAAAGTATTGAGGCATTATTTTTTAAAAAACTTATATATATAATTATTAAAGTTATAAAATTATATATATTAAAAAAAATACAACACCTCACGGCCATTATGGCAATTCCAATGCCACTAACTTTTTGATTATGTGTTGGCATGTTATTAGGATGGTTAGTGTGTATATGGTGTAAGTATTTGATCATAACACCAACACTAACACTTACCTTCATTTCTTTCATTTTCACAACACTAGAGCTCAACATTTCTTCTTCCATTTACTCCCAAAATTGACCAAGCACTCTCTTGTTCATCTTCAACTTTTTAAAACCCAAACACAAGAACTTTATGCATGCATGAAGATCTAAAGGAGATCTAAGGAACTTGCAAGGATTAGGAGCTCACTTTGGAAGCTTGGAACTCTTGATCAATCCATTTTCTTCATCCTTTAAATCATCCCTAGCCATTGTGCTAGTAGTAAGATCTTAATCCTTGTGTTATACTTTTTATTTTATAAAATTTCACAAGATCATCATAAAAATTATATAAAAACCCACTTGAAAAACACTAATAAATCTAAGATCACTATCATAATCAAGTGATTTTCTTGATAAATTTTGATGATATTGAAGTTGTTATGAAATAATAAACTTGAATCTTGCAAAATTATGAATAAAAAGGTGATCTAAACACATGCATGTTTAGATTAGCAAGATTCATTAACAAAATAGGTCATGAACATAATCTCATACTTTAAAGATGATCATACATGAACCAGGTCATTAAATAAAAGATATGATTTAAAAATTTTGTTCATAAATGATAATAAAGTTTCCATTTTAAGAAAGATTAAATTATAACAAGTTCATGACATTTTGTTAATACATTTATATAATAATTATGATTGATGTTGATTTGAGTTAGTTTAATTACTTCAAAAGTACCTTTTTTTAAACAAAGTTTTCTTTGTTAAATTAAAGCACTTTTTAACATCTCTTTGGTGTCCTTACTGATATAAGTAAACACTTAAACAATATATAAAGCTAAATAAGTTTAAGATTCATACCATAAGCTAAAAAAACTCCTTAAAATGGATGGATTGAAGGCTAAAGTGGTGAGGTATAGCTCCAAGTTAAGCTCCAACCTTCTAATACCTCCACACAAGTTTAATCCAAAAAGATTTAGTGTGTTTAAGGTGAATGAAAATGGTTTAGGTGTGTTCTTTCTTTGAGCCAATTTTAGAGAGAAAGAGAAAGGGGTTTTGAATTCTTTTGATGTTCAAATGAAGTTGTAGGATGATATAAGTCTTTTAGTTTGAAATATCCAACAACACTATCAATTGTACAACATAATAATTCAACATGCCATGCTTTACAACACCTTCACAAGTAAAAACTAAGAAGAACATGGTGTGTGGGGTAGGACGAAGGTAGGGGTACGGTTGTATCACAAAAGTAAACATATATATCTACCTTGACTCTTGATTAGGCTAATAGTATTTAGTGATGTGTCGATAGTGTTTTAGGTTAATCACCTCTAATTCTATTAATTTAGGGCTATTATATTACTAGATAATAATTAACCACATAAAGACACATAGTTTGGTGAGAAATTATTAGTACAGAGGTTAAAATTCGTTAGATTAACATATACGCGATAAAACCGCAATTATGATATTTAAATATCCGTAATATGTTTTTATCTATTTTTCACGCCAAACACGAAATATTTCCATCGATTTAGTGTTCTCGGCATATTGGAACATTTTTTACTTAAAAACGTTTGTCGGATAACCACCAACGCCCGTTTAAAAAGTTCTATCGTAACGCTATAAAACGATACCAATAATACTAAATGCAATAACCTGTGCATTTTCTCGGACATTGCTAGACTTTATAGACTTAAGTAACACGTTATTAAGTCTAAAGGCACGAAATTAATTAAAGGAATAGTGTTAGGTCCTACGGATTAACATGTAATTTTGCCAGTAATCACACCTGCCTATCCCGCATGGGTGGCGACGATTTACTAACATGAGGTCGAAGTTGGTAGGAGGTTACCCGCATGTGCTCCGCCCTGCCCTTGAAGGGAGTGGAGGGTAGAAAGGCAATAAAAATGCCTAAATTTGGGGTTTCAACTATGACTTTTGGTATACCATTTTAAAACTGATAAAAAATATATATATATATATATATATATATATGAGAAGGATCCGTTAGTAACCATCATTTATTTCGAGAACCGCGGGAACCAATGTGAAGACAACAAAAAATATTTAAAAAATCTTAAAAACATAAAAAATTTTTATATTTTTATAAAAAATCGCTGGTTTTCGTTATCGAATTTTTTTATGATGAAAACCAGCGATTTTTTTATAAAAGAATATTATAAATTTTTTTTATATTTTTTAGATGTTTTTAGTTTTTTTTTTTTGAGGGGGGTGAAGGAGGGTTGGGTTTTTTTAGGTTTTTGAGAGGATTTAGTTTTATGGTTTAGTTTTTTAGGATTTAGCTTGGAACCCACATATATATATATATATATAGGAGGTTTATCTTGAGAACGCAATATATATAAAACCGTTAATTCTAACCACCATCCAAAATTATCTCCACCATCATTTCATGCTTAGATTAAATCTCAGACTTTAAAACTCACATTTTAACTGCTATAGCAGCAGTTCTCGGCAGTTTTACAGTCTCCAGTTTTCCCTCCCCACGGCCCTGTAACCTACCAACCATACAACCTTCCTTTTGTAGCAGAATACACAAGGATGAACCGTCATTCAAGTGATCTTTAGTAAGGATATGGTAAGCATCTAGATTTATTTAGATTTTCTATTGATTATAATTTTCCTCCATCGGCCGGTTGGTGCTGTTCATCACCAGGACGTCTTCCATTGAATTAGTTGACCTACATCACCAAATCAAAACTCAAAGTGGATCGCCAAGCGGCCATACACTACATTGAAGTCGATTACAGGACGTCTTCAACCAATGGATTTTGATGTCTAGATTTACAAACCTGTCAAGGAGATCCAAAGGTTAAGGAAGTCCGATTTGGATTTTTTTTATCAATTAAGTTTGTTTATGATTCTCATTCAGCCATGGAAATGGCTGTCGGTTTATGTAACTTTTTATTCACCTTCAAACAATGGAAACCCATGGAATTCATTTTCTAATTCGTCCATTGAATCATCTAATTTCACACAAACAACAAACATGGTAACTAACCAGTTTAGTAAATTGTTTTGTTTCTGCTTCTATTGGAGTTCGTTCCCTGATTTTGGTGTTTGTTGCAGGTTTTCTGCCACCTGACTAGTCAGTGACGTAGTTGTTGATGTCGGCGAATTGACCGTCCATCTCCAAAAGGTTATATTCGGTTTAGCTGGAAGAGTTTTGCCATTAGCAATACTTGTCATTTTTCATGGTTGAATACTTGCTATTATTTGTTCTTTATTCAGGGAATCGTGCGTTTGAAGTCCCGGATGGCATCTATATTTGTGTGTGTTCATTAAATAGCTATCTAAATGAAAATTATCACCTTTGTTTCTACAAGAAGAGTGCGCATTGTGTGTAGCAATGACGAGGTATGATCATCAACAATCAGTGTTTGATATCATGATTCTATCATGAGTTTTTAGGTTTTTTTAAATTTGCGGATGCTAATTTTGCTTCTTGTAGTCATATGTGTGCATTTATATATAAGTTCCTTTTTTGACTGTTTCTGATTTACCTAAATAAATTTGAAGTAACATTTATCTTTTATCATGTCTACATATTATATTCATCTGATTTAGGCAATTATTGTGTTGCTGATGGAAAATCGAAAGCTCGATGTTGTACATGGTGTAAGCATCATTTGTGAAGAGCTATTAAAATTGGTTACACACCGAAGTGTATTGTACTACTGTCACGTCTGCAGATTGAACCTGGAAGTCAGGTAGAACTACCACCACCAGTTGTATTTTGGTTGGACACTAAGATATCAATGGTTTTAGATTCGCTACAATCTCAATTGCACCTTGCCTCGTAGTGTTTTCTTTAACATCCAATTTTTATTATGCATTTTGTATCAAGTAGCTCCCCTATATAAACTAACTTGAAACTTGAGATGATTTAGTAAATAAACTTCTTTAACGGAAATGTATCACATATTAAATGTTATTTACACTGGTTATCAGCAACAGGCACTAAGAAAGATCTTAATTCTCAACAAATCGTCTTCAGAAAGAGCTAATGGCAGGTCAATCCGCCTGCTGAATTCAGACACAACATCAATGACAATCAGGTATACTATGACTGTCACACTTCAATTTTGTTTGAGTTTTGGCGTGAAGACGGATCATTGAGATCAACGGTGCACCTGGGACTTTGTGCGCTAATGGGAGATACACAAAGAACTACAGGAATGGAGATCTCCCAAGGAGACAGGGTGGTGGTTCCACAACAATGAAGTATAATATCCGTCTCGATCTCAAAAGCTAAAATTGTTAAGTGAAAATTATATATATTATTAGGTGGTCTACTGATTCTAGTCTGAAGTTATTTTTACTGATGCTTCCTATGGAAAGGTACGATGATTATCATATAAAAATTGTGCTCGTTTATTAAATGCATTAGTTATTCATATAGCAATCTCATAATTAAACCTAGCTGATTTAGCTGTAGTTTCTGTAGAAAATTCGTATGGTACGCCATGTGTTCGTATAAATTCTTTAGATAGTTGCTGCACGGATATATTACATACGCTTATACACATATGTGTATATCAAAGAATGTATATACAATGACAATACAGGTGTGTTTATGTTTAAAAAAAAAAAGAATATATGTTTTCAACTATTAATTTTGGAATTAATAATTTCATTGGGATAAAATCATGGTTTCGTATAAAGAATTTGAATATCTGAAAACATATTTTTTTCAGGTTGTACGAAGGGGGATACTTAATGAGGGATTTAGCCCTGATGGAAGACATCTTTATGAGGTTATGCCTTTGCATTATGAAGCTGGTAATCCGCTGGGATTATATGGATCGGCTCTCTTTTCGCATGGAGATACTTAGGTTTTTTTTATACAACAAATAACATATTATGATCCTTGTATGTTGTATGATTTATGATTTTATCAAGGTTTTATGTATAGTTACTCTTGGGGCACCAGGAGATGCTCAGCGTTTGGATGCTATTGTGGCTGTCCAACCAAACAATTTATGCTTCATTATAGTTTCCCTTTGAGAGTCCATATTGTTGGTCTGTCAGCAGGCCTGATTACCAAGGTTAATTCATCAACTGGCACTGTTGACCAGTACCGTATACTAACTGATATTTTGGCAAGCATTTATTTACAATATCCTCTTTCATTGACTAATGTGAATTCTCTAAAATTTTTGATGCAACACGTCAATTGAGTTATAAAAACTCTAAGCGGAGTGTGTGAATAGACCTTTATAAAAAAAGTTTCTTTTTTTTAAGTTATGGTGTATGATTGTTGAGGATATCCAAGTCAAAATTTGGTGTCCTAATTCATATGCACATTGAAATGCATGCGTGCCCTTTGTCGGAAACAAGCATATACCTTGCTGCTAAGAAGGTATGTCACCTAGAATCTAGCTTCTTCCTTCTAGAAATGTTAAGACTTAAAAGAGTTAGTGTGATCATATAGCACATATTTGTTAACTGATTGATTCCCTTACTATATGTTGTGAAATTCATGTAGTGAGGCTTTTTAATAGCGACCCGTTTCAACCTAAACCAATTTTAGTCATAACCTTACTAACCCAATTTTTTTTTATTTTAATCTTGCAAATTTGTTGCTTGCTGGTCTTAAATAGGGATGAGCTCGTACCAACTGGTACCGGTACCGAAAATACCCGGCATGGTACGGTTCGGTACCGCTACAGACCTGTATTTGAAGGTAAAAACCGGTACCAGACCGGTACCGAAAACGCTAAATGCCGACACCGAATCGTTACCCAAAATCATGTCGGTTCGGGAAATTCAGTACTTGCTCCGAACCGGTACCCGGTACCATTTGCTCATCCCTAGTCTTAAATAAAGGTTATATGTAATTGTTTGGCAAGTAAATATTAGAGTTAAATGCTTGGTTGGTCCCTGTGGTTTGCAAATCTTGCAGATTTGGTCCCAGTGGTTCACTAATTACACACTTGGTCCTAGTAGTTTCAAATTTTGCACTCGGGTGGTCCTTACCACTAACCTTTGTTAGATTTCTCAGTTAAGTATATGCAAAATTACTATATTACCCTCGAATGTGAACCAAACCGGAAATCTGGACTGAACCGGGGTTCGCCGCCGCCGCCGTGAGCTGCGACGCTGCAGCTCCCCTATCTCTCACTGTCTCTCTCTCTCTCCTGCAGTCTCTCTCTCACAGTCTCTCTCTCTCTCCCTGCAGTCTCTCTCTCTCACCTCTTCCTCCTCCACATAAGCGACCAAGTCAAGTGTGAAACATATTTGTAGTTTTCTGGGGGCGTTCTGTTTTTGAGCTTGCTGTGGTAGATCTCAGGGTAGATCTGGGGGTTGGCGTGCCTTTGGTGCCCAACGGTTTTCCGATGTGATAATATCATCAAACAGAGGTATTTTCTTGTAGTTTCCGGTGTGTTGGTTCCATCGGGTTGTCGTATTAATATAATGAATGTTTATGTGCCGAACGCCGCTGCTGCCCGGAGTACTCTTTGGTTGGATATTCTTGCGGTCAGAAATTCGCTGCAGGGCCTATGGGTTCTTATGGGGGACTTTAACGAGGTCCGGGACCCATCGGAAAGACGAATTCCGAGTTTAATACTCTAAATGCTGAGCGGTTTAATCAATTCATTTTATCGGCCAGCCACCACTGCGGCTGTTATCCCCGCCGATGTGAGAGAGAGTGAGAGAGAGACTGCAGAGAGAGAGATGAGGAGAGAGAGAGACAGTGAGAGAGACTGCAGGAGAGAGAGAGAGACAGTGAGAGAGGGGGGAGCTGCAGCGTCGCAGCTCACGGCGGCGGCGGCGAACCCCGGTTCAGTCCAGATTTCCGGTTTGGTTCACATTCGAGGGTAATATAGTAATTTTGCATATACTTAACTGAGAAATCTAACAAAGGTTAGTGGTAAGGACCACCCGAGTGCAAAATTTGAAACTACTGGGACCAAGTGTGTAATTAGTGAACCACTGAGACCAAATCTGCAAGATTTGCAAACCACAGGGACCAACCAAGCATTTAACTCTAAACATTATGGTCCTATTTGTGACTTATATGATTTAACAAGGATGGAAGAGCTCTGAAACTACTCGCCACGACTTCAAGGCTCGATATTGAAGATTTCATGCTGAAAAAGGTTTTCTTGGAGGTATCACTTTTATCATATATCCGGTGACTTGGATAATAATGGCACACACTTTTTTAAGTTTTTAAGGATATAAACAAAAATTCTGAATCGTACATGGTGCTGAAAATAGGTTAAACGTGAAAGATAATCGCAGACATGATGAAAGGCTATTGGGGTATTATGGATATGGGGGCAAAGTCAAAAGCTTTGTGATACTTAAACTCCATAGCTGGCCCGATTTTACATGAAAACGGACGGTTTCTTGATTCAAGTAGAAACAGGTTATCTATGCTAACATGGACTTTGTATGCTTTTGTTATGAATATAGAAAGTATTGTTATTAGAATAATTATAGGAAGATGTTTAGCATGGGCAAAACTATGTTTTTGGTTAATTCAACTTTTGTGCTCTGTATATGGGATTTCTATGTTCTAATTAATATGGCAATTTTGACCCCTTTTCTTATACTTGTGTCAATTTGTTAATGCTTGAACACGGGCTAATTGGATAGAATAAGGAAATAGGTAATATAAAATGGGTAGCATGGGTTATTCAAATTGTACAAAATATGCATCAATACAATTTTGATCGGTTTATGTGATCATATTAAAATATTAGTTGCTCAAAGTGGACAAAAATGTTTTTCAAGTCATCCAGTCTAACCCAACCCAACCTGTTTCGACATGTGCCAAAGAATAAAAATATATATGTCATTATTCTATTAATATATGCGTCCACCGGACGGGATTAAACTAGTTACTTTTAAGGCATCCTATTTGCTTAATGATGTATTATAGATAATGTCAAGAGAATGGTTATTTACAAGAGATCTAGTTCGTACGAAGTGTAAGAAACCTTCAAAGACAATAATGTTATAGGAAAGTTCAATATTTTTTAGTTATAAACTCCTTTCCTCACAGTTTTCAAACAACTAAAACATTCTCATACTATTATTTTTCTTTAAAAATTATATCATATTAACAAGTATTTCATTATCATTAATTTGTGTAGACTATTGCTATAGTTATCTCTATTTTTAATTCTCTTTTACAGGGCACATGATTACGTGATTACACATTGAATTAAATTGTTACGTTATTACACATTCAATTCAATATGATTTGTTATAATTGATGTTATAACAGTTGTGCTTATTATGCGATTACACATTTAATAAGCAATAATGAGAACGTAATTATTTATGTTTAATTACATGATTAAATTTGTAATATATGTCAATACATGGTTATTATTGGTTGATTGATTAATTTGTTATATTACGTGAGGCATTCCGTGAAATATTATGTATTGTATGTTTTATTTTTTGTTACAGTTATGGTTGATATGTAATTACATAATCACGTATTGAGTTTTCACATAATACTATAATAAAATCACGTAATCGCGCAATGGATGTTGAAAATCACGTAATTACGTTATAATTCATAGTCAATTATTGTTACGTAATTACGTACTATTAACATAATCATGTAACGTTGCGCCTGTTTCAAAAAATAAAATGCATATTACGTAATTATGTACTAGTACTTAATCACGTAAAGTTACAAAATTGTGTAACGCTATAGATTGTAAAATAAATAAATAATTAAAATTACGAATGCTATAGTAAAAGCCTACTCAAATTAAGAAAATGAAATACACGTTAGTATGCATATTACGTAATTACGTACTAATACTTAATCACGTAAAGTTACAAAATTGTGTAATGCTATAGATTGTAAAATAAAAAAAAATTGAAATTACCAAAACTATAGTAAAAGCCTACTAAATTAAAAAGAATTAAATACACATTAATACGATGTATTTAAAAAATATATTATCGTATGAAAAATTTATAATTATTTGAAAATCATAGGGGAAGTGGCTTTATAAGTACCAATATTGAATTTTACTATTTTCTCATTTCCCCACTTGTTTCTCTTGTTTTATGTCAAGTGAACTTAACATTTGAGAACCATTTAATCTCCACCATTAGATTGCTTATTAGCGGCTCAAAACTTCTCTTAATTTCTAATTTCCCAAAGTCAAATACGCTTTCTTAATTTCCGATGAAATTTTGTGCCAAGAAGTCAACTAAAACAACTCGCTCTTTGTTTTTTTATTAGTTCTTGGACAATCTGTGAGTTGTAACATACGAAACTAGATAGTAGTTTTTAATGATTGATTTAAATTGGTTGGAAAAATTAATACAAACAATTCATTAAGCAAAACTAAATTTAGAATACAACAAAATTAACTTTCAAACAAATAAATGAATACCAATCATAGTATCATCAATCATGTAAAAGTGACAAAATAAATGAAATAAAGAAAAGCAACCCTTCATTGCAGCAGAGCAATCCTCAGCAAAGAAGGACCTGCGGACACTGCATCCGGGTTGGTGCGATGGCAATGCAATAGTGGATGGTTGTGGTGCAGATGAGGACGCAACTCTGTGATGGAGAGTATGTGTGGGGTTCCAAAAGTGATAACCTGATGAGGTTTATACTAAATAAATTTAACTTTTTTGTCAGTTTCGTGTGTTAATCAGACGTCTTAGATGGTTTTTTGAATCATGTGTATATTTCGTTTTTAGATTAAAGTATTCCGTAGGCATAACGAGTATGAATATTCTCTGAACATCGTGTGTTCAAGAGATATGCATGATCTGACCAAAATGCATTCTTTATATAGGGGTTTATTTAATAGGTGAAGCGTCACAATCCTTCGTGAAAAAAAATGTCGCAGTTATAACCATTGGAGTTATAAAGACACTATAGGAACAAAGTACCCGTTATTCATCGCCAATTGCAACTGATCCAAGTAGCCACTGTTTGGTAGTTACGAAATGACATTTGGTACTAATAATTGCCACTAATATGCTCCAATTGATCATGAATTTCCAGACCATTTCCGCTTACAAGAAAATCTAAGCCAACGCCTAGCGCAGGTATAACAATAAGCCAAAGTGAAATAAATACATACTAATCCGGCAACACAACCTAGCATGAGGGTTGTCCCTTGGACCCCACAAAAGGCCAGCCCCTTGATCCTGGTGATCGTGGTGAAATACTTGAAGGTTCGAAGGTAAGTATTACCAAATACCAACTTTTGAATAATAATTGTTATAAATAATCATTCATGTTTTTTTTCTTTTTCCAGAGGACCAAAAACAGATGAATTTTGGTAAGTTGGAAACGGTGCAAGGTGATAGATTAGAAATAGTTGAAGGGTCGGAGGTAATTACTTCCCAACTTTTATTATTACTCATATTGATACATAAGAGGAAAAGTGAATATGAGGGATGTTATATATCTAACTAAATGACTTAGTTTTGATTAAATCTACCGATACATGGTGGGATTGGAAATTAGGTTTAGTTAGATTCAAAAGAATAAAACATTGTGGGAGTTGATTGCATATTTTGAATTCAGAGAGGAAATTGGAATAAAAAAGAACAAATTTATTGTTTAGTTAAATTTGTTGCTTTCGCATCTAAGTTATATACTTAAGAGGCCAATATTCACTTTACTCGACATGAAAACACCTAATGTATTACTTGTAAATTATGATATGTTATGAGACTCCGTGGCTGTGGCTGAATGAGGTATAAAATTCTCTTTAAATTTAATGTGTTGAATTTTAATATGTTGTTTTAATAATTAGTAATTAATTATACACATGTTCGTAGATTATATATGATGCAAGGGGCGTAGGATGGAAATTAAAGGAAACTTGTGTTGATTCACATGTAAATTTACATTGCATATTCATCTAGGTTTATATATTCGAATGCCATTGTAGCCAATTAAGTGTAAATTCTTTATAAACATTCATCCAAATACAATTTCAAAATGTATGATGCAATTATACGTTTTGAATTCACACAAGTTACAATACTTTTTTCATGATATAAACCAACATGTATTTTATGATATATACACTTCAATCGTATGATATATACCTATTGATTATCAAATAGTGTTAATTACACAGATGAACCTTATGGTTTATAGCTAGTTTTATCTTTAGGTACTAATTTTTTTAACAGGTTCAATTTCATGGTTTCAATTTTGTAAAACCTTTGAGTACTTACATCAAACTTAGTTAATTTTTTTTTGTTAAATGTAAAATGACTAGAGTACCCTTCTATTTTAAAAGAACCATTTTTAACATTACTTTATTTGTAATTCCAAGGATCATTTGTGTCAATTGTTGAATATGGAGGTAGTTTAACAGTAATACATATATCATATATAATATACAATTATCAGCTAAATAACTGATACAATTGTTGAATATGGCGGTAGTTTTGCTTAATAATCCCCTCTCGTGCCTCCACTCCCTTCGGCCACCGACGCCTGAACCACCTTCACATGCTCATTGTAAGGTCGATGCTGATTCCGGAACACTTTATTTTGTTCCACAAGTCCAGAAACTGCTTCACTAGCGTTTCTTTCCGACAACGTCACGATGGAGTTGCCCATCTCAAACAGATCGATTGATTGATAATTTGCCTAATTTTAACCTAATCAAATGCACGAGTGAGTATAGAATTAACATACAATTATCTGTGTATTCTGTTGCAGTTGATCCAATATATAAGCGGAACAGATTATGCAATCAGAGAAAAAAAAACCCTCAAAACCTAGTGTTTGGATTGGGAAAAACAATATTAATTAATAGAGAGATCACGCTATATTTCGGATGACTCCCATCAATTTCACGTAAAGCCTAAATTCAACAAGTTCACTAGGTTCAACTCATAATAAAGTACAAAAAAAATAAAAAGCACCATACATTGAAAATTCAAGAATGAGAGCTTCGTTAAATAAGTTTAAAGGGTTGTTAGAACTCAAAATGATTCATGAAATAAATGATTCTTTTAAAAAGAAAGGGTATTTTAGCCATTTTACTGAAATTTAACAAAAAGTTAACTAAGTTTGATGTTAATATCTAAATGTTAGTACCCAAAGACGAAAGTAGCTATATACCACAAGATTTATCTGTGTAATCAACTCTTATCAAATATGGTTGGACTCTCGTTAATAATTTAGACATTTAGTGACAAACATGTATTTTTTTAAATGCGGTCGAATTTCTTTAAGTAAAATATACTTTGTCAGGGAAATAAAAAACAAACAATAATGTATTTGTTTTGTTTTTCCAAATTTAAATGTGGTAAGATTGTTTTGTCTAACTAAGAAAAAGTTTCTGTAGTTATTATGTTTTAAAATTTAGACATAATGTTTTAAACTCTTTTGACATGGTATTATAAAGAAAAATACTAAACGTGACATTTTAAAACATAACCAAGTGTATATTAGGTATGAAATTTTAAACACAATAAGAATGAAATACTTTGAATACTTCAAACACTTTTGATATTGATTGATGTATTGAAAACATTTTTGAATATGATTGTAACTAGTTACCAATCATATTAAATATTGTGTCAATTGGATATACAACATGTCTTCTTAACTTACAAAAATGTGAAGCTCCCTGTAGTAAGTATCATGGACGATTTGTACCACTTTGTACATGGTGTGGTCCGTGAAGCCAAAGCTTGAGATTGGTACTAAATTTAGAAAATATGTGTAATAATTACAAACTTATAAAATGATTTACGAAACTAGTGCTTGTTCTACCTAGTCATTCATGAAAATTAAAAAGGGGTTTTGAGACCACAAGTATAAATGTCTGTTAGATACAATTAGTATTAAGCCCTTTGTATTTGTGCGGGGCGTAAAATCATGAAAGTTGCACCAATTCCACATCACGACCAGCGGCCACCAATTATCAGAAAACAACTCGAATAAAAAAAGAAAATTAAAGGAAAAGAAAAGTAGATGCCAAAACATTGAATCACAAACGTTAAACGTAAAACATAGAAAACTATAACTAAGTCTATTTAGACCCGCGCGTTGCGACGGGCCGTTAAACAAAAAAATAGACCTAAAAACGTTGAACCACACACGCGTGTTACGGTGTGCTAACTCACATATTCAAAACAAAACGTAAGACATAATTTTTGTAAATATGAAAAGTATAGGGACCAAAGTTGAAAGTGAAAAGGTGTTAGGGTTAAACCGCAAAAGATGTAAACGTATTGGGGTTAAATGTAAAAAAACTAAAGATAAATACCAAGTGGGGTACCAATGCCACCAGGGCAGCAACCACCAGTACCGGAAAGCTCGTATAGGAAAAGAAAAAAAACGAAAAAAATTAAATCGAACTAAAAGAAAAGTACAGGTAAAAACATTGAATCACACATGTGAAAGGTAAAACATAGAAAACAATAACTTAGTCGATATAGGACCTGTACGTTGTGACGGAATGAACCACATATGTACGTTGTCGCATTCTAACTTGCAAAACTTAGATTAAAACGTAAAAAAAAAATTATAAAAGATGAAAAGTACAGAAAGCAAAGTTAAAAATAAAAAAAAACATCGTGGATAATTTTAAATGATATAAAATATAGTGGTTAAAACTTAAAAATAGAAAAAAAAAAAAAGAAATAAATGGGTACAATCATCTATGTCACAGTTATCACTAACAATGCAAAACAATGTTACAAATTAATAAGTTGAAAATAAAAAAAACATCGTGGATAAATTTTAAATGAAATAAAATATAGTGGTTAAAACTTAAAAATAGAAAAAAAAAAACAAAAAGAAATAAATGGGTACAACCATGTATGCCAAAGTTATCACTAACAATAACAATGCAAAACAGTGTTATAAATTAATATATAGTAAATGTTGGGGATTTAGAGGCGAAAAAAGAAACTAAAAGATCTGGTAATGTTATAATTGTCTACAACTTTTTTTATATTTGATGATTACTAATTGTTTGCAACTGAATTGTTAAAATTTGGGGTATGTTTGAAATGTAGTTTTTAAGAGTTTTTAGAAGTTTATAGCTTTAAGTTTTTAAGAAAAAGCTTCTACTCAATAAAAAGCTTTGTTTGTTTGAAAGAGCTTAAATCTTTTAGGTTAGGAGCTTGAAGCTTTTGGTTGAAACGCTCTTACTAGTAGTGTTTAGAAGGAGCTATAAGCTTTTAGGAAAAAATAACTACTTTAACCTCTAAAGCTCCAGCTACTCTGTCAAACATCTTAATATGTTTTATTAGTTATGCATATTTTGGTCATTTTATACACTTTATTAAAAGCTTCAACTACTCTGCCAAAAACCTAAATATATCTAAAAAGCACCTAAATATATCTAAAAAGCTACCGGCTACTTTGCCAAACATACCCTTGAAAGCAAACAATCTCGGCCAATTGCTCTAAAATCCGTTGCAAGCAATGTTTAAATTCCGATTTTTATACCGTATCAGATTGGACTCAGAAACAATTTAAACGAGTGATTTAACCGATTCTACCGGATGGTTCAACTAGTACTACCGGTCACTTTGAACCATTTTTCAATCATGACCTCCACACCCTTCGGTCTTAGATAAACATGGGAGGCATAGCTTTGGAAAGACCTACTTGGATCAGATAGGATCATTGTCACACCCCGACCCGCAGCGGAAAAAGGTGATCGGGGCATGATTGGGTTTTCATCAAAGCTCATGACATTTATTATAATGTTTCATATTTATTATTACAATTTAAAGGAGATCATACAATCAAATCATACAAGTACAACATGTTCTATACATCCTTTAGACTTCATTATTTTTCTTCTAAGGCAATTTCCTATGTGTTCCTTGCTTCATCCTGTCCACCTGTATCATGTGTAAAAATGGTTTTTGGGTCAACAAAAAGTTGGCGAGTGAATCCTATGAAAACATTTAAACGTGTTTATTGTATTGATTATAAAATAAAGTGCATAACCACATATGAGTAAATGTAGATGTAAATTTATTCACAAAACACATAATATTAAATATTGCACACACATACAACAATTGATTGTTTTGAGGCACGCGTTGTTCAACTCGTCTCCCACGAGGAAATGATGGGCCTAATGAATGAGTTTTGAGGCACGCGTTGTTCAACGAACTGATGGGCCTAATGAATGAGTTTTGAGGCGCGCGTTGTTCAACTCGTCTCCCACGAGGAACTGATGGCCTAATAAATAATTTGCAAACAACTTGACAATATGTAATACATCACAACAAACAATATTTACATTCTAAGTTTAGATCATATAATGGTATAGCACGAGTTTGAATAAGCGAATTAATTTAAGCGACACATGATACACCCCAAAACATGAATAAAAAGGGGAATTTGTAAGAATTCACTCACAGTGGTTGCGTTTTCTTAGATTGATGATGAATGCGCACGAATTTGGATTTAACCACAGAGAAACTAACCTAAATAATAACATAATGGCTCGGTAAATAAATGGATTTTATTTGAGATTAATAATTTTAATTCATAACCTTAATAGGTTTTTTAGATTTATTTTTGTGAATTTAAAGACATTTTCTAACTTTAAAAATATTATTTTTAAGTATTTTTAAATAATTTTCTGATTGAATAAATAAATAATAAAAAAAATGTTGACCGTTGACTTTGACCGTTGACTTTGACTGTTGACTGGTCGGACTTTGTGTTTGTTTGCGCTGAGTGAGGTTCGAACTCGTGACCTCCCGTATACGTGCACGCAGCTCTACCAACTGAGCTACGTGTCTAACCCAAAATATTTCTGTTTTTAATTATATTTATATACTACTTAGGTTATTCAGAATTTTATTTAATTAAAAAGGTTTTTAAACTAGTCGAACCGGTGCGCATGATGTGTTTCGAACCCGTGACCTGTTGTTCGTGTGCACACAGCCCAACCAGATGGGCTGTGTGTCTAACCCGTAACAACAAAGGATTATATTAGTTATATATACTTACTCAGAGGTGATCTGTATAGCTTTTCTTTAAAAAGATTGGTTTTATTTCAGAAGTCAGATACGTGTGTGATTCGAACTCGGGTGTGCTTGTTTAACATTGCACACATTCCACCACTGGACTGTGTGTCTAACCCGGTTAAATATACGATTTTAATTATACTTATATACTAAAAAAAAATTTCATCTTCTTCACAAAGAACCCATTGATACTAAATCATCTGTGTAATTATAAAAACTTATTTGAATTCGATAGTTAGATTCTTTTAACAAAACATAAACAACACAGGAACAAAAGAGATGATTTTATACCGAAACGGAGATGGTTGTGATACTTCGGTGATGCCTCCGGTGACAACATAAAAATTCTGGCGATGCTAATTGAAGCAGAGGGTTCTTTCAGAGAGTTATAAGTGATGATTGAGAAAGTGTGCCAGTTCAATTGAGGTGAATTGGTCGGTATTTATAGAGTGTCAAGACTGGTATGTTTTCGGTTTTCCGGTGACCAAATTCCGGCGAGTTGCAGAAAATTTCCGGTGAGGTGTTCTTGCTGAATAGGGACTTGTAGAGAGGTTAGCGAGTGTGTTGAGAGTTGATTCGAGTGAATAAGCGAGTTGGGTTTTCCTGACTGAAGGTATTCATAGGTTCCAAAACCACAACTTGTCTTAAAATCAAAAACGGTAATTGTAACAGTGATTCAGCATAACGGTTTGCGAGTTAAAGCGTTTGATTGTGATTTCGGTTAAAGATTGATTGTTATAATCGTTCCTTTAAAACGTATACGTTTGAATCAGAGCGGTTACTCACTGGAATCTCGCAGATGACTCGTATGGCACGAATATTTATATTTATTGATTTCAATTATTTCACAAAGAGCGCAGGTAGCCTGGTGGTGCGTTGTGTGTTTGTTTGAGCGGGAGACCCGGGTTCGAAACCCGGCGTCTCTATTTAATTTTTATCTCATTATTTATTATTGATTATTAATTATAGTTTTTAAATTATAATATATTTATTAATTATGTATCGTATAAAATTAATTTGAGCATTAAATACGCAACCAAATTTATAACTGATTATTCGGTTTAATAAACGAAGCGGGTTTGGATAACCCGGTTTTTGACGAATGTTACAGTATCCCCTACTTTTAGAAATTTCGTCCCGAAATTTAAGTGGTGGTATGTTTGACTCGAAAGGGGGTGGTTTTGACAATGACATTTTCCGAAGGGGGTAAGAGTTTAAATTTTATTTGAGGCGGTAATGTTCCTAGTAAGGGTTGAATACCGGCTACAGGAATCACTTTTTGATGCCTAAGATAAGGAATATTGATAAACAGAGTTGATTGACTATGATCTCATGCATAAG
The DNA here is from genome assembly GCA_947069175.1 of Scalesia atractyloides. NCBI lineage: Eukaryota > Viridiplantae > Streptophyta > Magnoliopsida > Asterales > Asteraceae > Scalesia > Scalesia atractyloides. The sequence continues at coordinate 31,188,287 of CAMTDV010000012.1, forward strand.
AGTTTTGAGAGAATCGATACGTTTGGAAAGATAATGTTATATCCTAAAACAAAACTTCTACTACTAAAACCTACATGGAACCTCTCATAACCGCCTGACAATGTCTCTGATCCTTTGACAAGAATACTTATATATAGGAAGTACCAGCGGCGTTTTCACCATATTCTTGTCAAATTTTCATTGGCTTTATCAGTAAATTATGATTAGTTCTATGTGACTCTAAACACAACACCAAAACTTGAGTCTAAATTCTGAAAGTATACATGTTTGAATGATGACAGTACCTCTCTTGTTTGTTATGATGAAGAGGTTAGTCTATGTAGAAGTGAGACACAGCCCAACTTCTTTAAATGATGAGACGGAGATACGTCGTGAGGTATGATGATATGAATGTTAAATCAATGAGAATAAAACAAAACTGAAATAGTAATTCGCATAAGATTCTTGGATAAAATTTCCAATTTATAATTGAGATACGTGAAGATTGAGATAAACATAAAGAAAACATAAAAACTAAGCGATTGGAGTTGAATTCTTGATTTTTGGTGAAGAAAACTAGTTGGGTAGTTCGTTTGGGCCGTCATTATCTTCATCAGGATTGGCGTTGATGTTGTAAACTCTTCCTCTTGCTGGTGGCCTAGTGGTTAGGTTTTCTTGATTTGCTTGGTTAACTGGGTTTGCTTGAGCTTGGGCGTTTATGATGTTAACCAAACGAGGGCACGTGTTTCTAAAGTGGGTAGGGTCGCCACAATTGAAACAAGCTCGAACATATGGGAACATGGGGTATTGGGGTTGTTGATATGTTTGGATCATGTTTTGAGTAGGGGGTGAGGTTGGGTTTTGAGAGGTGCGGCAAACCTTGCTCGAATGACCATAGCGTCCACAATTCGCACATAGTCGACAAGGTAAGGTAGATGGATGGTGATAAAAACAGGTGTTGCATTGAGGGTGAGGTCCAAGGTAAGGTTTCTTATTTGGGTAAGTTGAGTTGGGTGCTACTTGAGTGGTTGGGATAGCTTGGAGGGGTATAGCTTGTGAAGTTGGTTGATTGTGTTGGGTGACAGCGAAAATTTGTCCATCTCGTTTTCTCTTAGAAATGGGTTGAGAAGGGGATTCAGTTTTGGTGGAGTTTGAGGTTTCAGTTGATGTTTTATCCTTCTTCTTCTCCTCCTTGAAGTCTTTATTCCGTATGCGGTTCTCAGTGAGCTCTGTAGCTAACTCCATCGCTGCTTCCAAAGTTGTAGGTGTGGTACTTATTATAGGGTCTTGAATTTTTGAAGGAAGACCTCGAATGTAGTGCTCGATCAAACGGTAGAGGGGAGTGAACAAGTTGGGGACCATTTGATTTAACTCAAGGAATCTCTTGTTGTATGTGGTGTGGTCGCCCTCCTTTTGTTTCAAAGAATAGAAGTCATCTTCCAATTTCTTGATTTCGCTTCTTGGACAAAACCGTCTTGTCATGATTTCCTTCAACTCTTCCCAAGTCAAAGTCATAGCATCTTCAACACCTCGCTTGGCCTTCTCTGTATTCCACCATGTAAGTGCTATTCCAAGTAAACGACCGGTAGCATATCGTACCTTGCGATCATCGGGGCAATCGCAATTTAGAAAAGTGTTTTCCATTTCCTCAAACCAATGGAGGAGAGCGGTGACACCTTCAGTCCCTTCGTATTTTGGAGGATCGCATGATTTGAAATGCTTGAAGGTGCATTTAGTGGTATTTGGGGGAGGGTAGACAACATTTTGATCTTCTTGATTGACGGGATTAGCGGTAAGGGCTTGTTGAACTTGAACTACAATGTTGGGTATTACGGCAGCCATTTGTTGAGCGATTTGGGCAGCCATGCGCTCGCGGGCTTTTCCTGATCTCATCTTCCTACGAGCGAGACTAGAAGACATCTACAAGGAATACGTATCAAGAGTATGAGTTGGACGTTTTAGGGGTCATGTGTCGTATTTAGGAATGAACATTCATAAAATAAATATAGAATAATAAATCTACTACATCCATAGGATGTCTTGGGCTTTGCTCGTAATTGGGCCTTGCATACCGCCATACTTCACCTTCTAATCATGTGGGCCCCCATGATTACCGGGTTTTCATATGGTTCGCATGTGTTAGCCTGGTTACGTACACTAAAACCCGGAGAAAATCGAGAAATATGTATGTAACGTATGATATTCGGAATGTATCCAGGTGTGGACACGGTGACACCTCAAAGTGGGGTCAGTTCGAACGACGTTTGGTGTGGCATGCTTTGGCCTAAAAGGTCCTTCGTACTCTCATCGTTGGTCCCCAGGTAGGCAAACTGGTCCGTTATATTGGATTTATACGAATGCCAACCTAGACATGACGTTCCGACTACCGGTACTTACCCTTACAGTTACTACATGCCCGTCGCAGAACTCACTTTGATGAGATTTGAAAAAAGAAAAATGCGACAAAATCTTGAATAACGGAAGTATGAAGGTGATTTGAATATGTGAACATTGAAATATGTATGATGAATGTGTATGTAATTATGTATGTTTGACTGTAAGTATAATTCATTATGTATCACAAAATATAATATTGGAAGTGTTTGCATGCATTTGTGTATGTAATAAATATGAAACAAATAAACATCATGAGTTTGCATGTAAACACATAAACAATTAAAATCTAATCAACTATAGTATAGGCTCTAAGGGTCTAATAACCTATCCTATATCCCTATAGTCAAAAGCTCTGATACCAATATGTCACACCCCGACCCGCAACGGAAAAAGGTGATCGGGGCATGATTGGGTTTTCATCAAAGCTCATGACATTTATTATAATGTTTCATATTTATTATTACAATTTAAAGGAGATCATACAATCAAATCATACAAGTACAACATGTTCTATACATCCTTCTAGACTTCATTATTTTTCTTCTAAGGCAATTTCCTATGTGTTCCTTGCTTCATCCTGTCCACCTGTATCATGTGTAAAATGGTTTTTGGGTCAACAAAAAGTTGGCGAGTGAATCCTATGAAAACATTTAAACGTGTTTATTGTATTGATTATAAAATAAAGTGCATAACCACATATGAGTAAATGTAGATGTAAATTTATTCACAAAACACATAATATTAAATATTGCACACACATACAACAATTGATTGTTTTGAGGCACGCGTTGTTCAACTCGCTCCTATCCCACGGAGAACTGATGGGCCTAATGAATGAGTTTTGAGGCGCGCGTTGTTCAACTCGTCTCCCACGAGGAACTGATGGGCCTAATAAATAATTTGCATATAACTTGACAATATGTAATACATCACAACAAACAATATTTACATTCTAAGTTTAGATCATATAATGGTATAGCACGAGTTTGAATAAGCGAATTAATTTAAGCGACACATGATACACCCCAAAACATGAATAAAAACTGGGAATTTGTAAGAATTCACTCACAGTGGTTGGTTTTCTTGGATTGATGATGAATGCGCACGAATTTGGATTTAACCACGAGAGAAACTAACCTAAATAATAACATAATGGCTCGGTAAATAAATGGATTTTAATTGAGATTAATAATTTTAATTCATAACCTTAATAGGGTTTCTAGATTTATTTTTGTGAATTTAAAGACATTTTCTAACTTTAAAAATATTATTTTTAAGTATTTTTAAATAATTTTCTGATTGAATAAATAAATAATAAAAAAAATGTTGACCGTTGACTTACGTTGACTTTGACTGTGACTGTCGGACTTTGTGTTTGTTTGCGCTGAGTGAGGTTCGAACTCGTGACCTCCCTTATACGTGCACGCAGCTCTACCAATTGAGCTACGTGTCTAACCCGAAATATTTATGTTTTTAATTATATTTATATACTACTTAGGTTATTCAGAATTTTATTTAATTAAAAAGGTTTTTAAACTAGTCGAACCGGTGCGCATGATGTGTTTCGAACCCGTGACCTGTTGTTCGTGTGCACACAGCCCAACCAGATGGGCTGTGTGTCTAACCCGTAATAACACAGGATTATATTAGTTATATATACTTACTCAAAGGTGATATGTATAGCTTTTCTTTAAAAAGATTGGTTTTATCTCAGAAGTCGGATACGTGTGTGATTCGAACTCGGGTGTGCTTGTTTAACATTGCACACAGTCCACCACTGGACTGTGTGTCTAACCCGGTTAAATATACGATTTTAATTATACTTATATACTAAAAAAAAACTTTATCTTCTTCACAAAGAACCCACTGATACTAAATCATCTGTGTAATTATAAAAACTTATTTGAATTCGATAGTTAGATTCTTTTAACAAAACATAAACAACACATAAACAACACATGAACAAAAGAGATGATTTTATACCGAAACGGAGATGGTTGTGATACTTCGGTGATGCCTCCGGTGACAACATAAAAATTCTGGCGATGCTAATTGAAGCAGAGGGTTCTTTCAGAGAGTTATAAGTGATGATTGAGAAAGTGTGCCAGTTCAATTGAGGTGAATTGGTCGGTATTTATAGAGTGTCAAGACTGGTATGTTTTCGGTTTTCCGGTGACCAAATTCCGGCGAGTTGCAGAAAATTTCCGGCGAGGTGTTCTTGCTGAATAGGAACTTGTAGAGAGGTTAGCGAGTGTGTTGAGAGTTGATTCGAGTGAATAAACGAGTTGGGTTTTCCTGACTGAAGGTATTCATAGGCTTCCAAAACCACAACTTGTCTTAAAATCAAAAACGGTAATTGTAACAGTGATGCAGCATAACGGTTTGCGAGTTAAAGCGTTTGATTGTGATTTCGGTTAAAGATTGATTGTTATAATCGTTCCTTTAAAACGTATACGTTTGAATCAGAGCGGTTACTCACTGGAATCTCGCAGATGACTCTTATGGCATGAATATTTATATTTATTGATTTCAATTATTTCACAAAGAGCGCAGGTAGCCTGGTGGTGCGTTGTGTTTTTGTTTGAGCGGGAGACCCGTGTTCGAAACCCGGCGTCTCTATTTAATTTTTATCTCATTATTTATTATTGATTATTAATTATAGTTTTTAAATTATAATGTATTTATTAATTATGTATCGTATAAAATTAATTTGGGCATTAAATACGCAACCAAATTTATAACTGATTATTCGGTTTAATAAACGAAGCGGGTTTGGATAACCCGGTTTTGACGAATGTTACAATCATATTGTTGGTTGTCCAGAGAAGTGTAATTGTTAATTTAAAATTTAAATATTAATTTTGTTACGGTATTTGATATATATATATAATATATATATATATATATATATATATTAATAGCAGTTAGAGCAACAACAATTTGTTCGGAGCATAAGTCCGCTGAGTGGACTACCTTCTACCGGACCACCCTTGTTGTTGGAGTTTGACCTATGTGGTCCAGTTTGTTCCACCGGATATGCATGTTTAAAATGGTGGTGACCACCCATTCGCAAACCTATTTTTTTGTTATTAGTATAAAAATTGGTGTGTGTTGTGAATATTAAGAATGATTTAGTATTATGGGAAAAATGAGGTTTGAAATGATGGTTTGGACTCATGTGACATGCTATAGACAGTCTGTACTATTGACTTTGACCACCGTTATAGATGCTTTTATCGGCATGAACAGGGGCGGATCTACATTGAAACTTACGGGTTTGCACGAACCCACTCGGTTTCAAATTAGTAGTGTTAATATTAATAGAAAAATCCAATGAACCCATAAAATAAATTCGCGATGAACCCATTACAGAACTTAAGGGGGTGGTTAAGATGCCTTGTTTCAAGCTGCAGGTCACCGGTTCGACTCCTGTTAGAGTCTATTTTGCGATTTTTTTATTTTTTTATTTTTATTAAACCTGAAATATTTCTAGAGTTTTAACTTTAAACAAGCAGCGCCCCCATACGCATACCCCCTTTTCTAAACTTTCACAGTCGCACATCAGAATTCCACTAGTTCCCTTGATCCTTATTCCCTTAAACAGCGAGTTCAAACTTCGACCTTATCTCTATCACAATTAACTTTCAGACAACTTCTAATTAATGATTTCACAAGCCATAACTCACATTGATTCTAGAACCTTCTTGAAAGAATGAAGGTAAAGTTACAATTTCTTTAGTTTATTTTATTCTTTGATTCTTTTTAATGAATTTGTGTAATGTGTTGGTAATGTGTTAGTTGAACTTGAATGATGATATGAATTATTATTTTGTAATTGTTACTTTGTTGAACTTGAATGATTATGAGATTATGAATTAGACAATTAGTGATGTTAGCTTGTTAAAACTTGAATTCGATATTTAGGTATGAAGAAAATGACAACTTTTTCAAAACACAACCATCAAACCTTGAATTGTCATCTTCAAGTAGTAAACCCTAAAAAATATATTTAAATGATCTTCCATGGGATCCTTACGAAAGAAAACCATCTTATCACCCAAGTCAAAAAGATGAAATGAGACGAACGTATTTGCTTAGAGGTCCATGTCAACCAAGAGGGCATAATTTTCCACAAACTTGCTAAATTTGGCCGAGATGTATCCATATGACTTCACTTTTGATGAGAAAGACAAACTTATCTATAAACTCGGCCACTATATTAGTAATGCGAAAAAGGATGAACGGTTTGAGAACTTGAATAGGCTAAGTTATCTTGCCAAAAGGATGGTGGAAACAAGCATACACATTGATTATCCATTGGTTTATCGTTTAATAAAGTTGTCACTACTTTTACCGGTTGCAACGGCTAGTGTTGAAAGAAGTTTTTCTTCAATGAAGCATGTGAAGACAAAATTGCGTAATAAGATGGGTGATGGATATATGAACGATACTTGCATTTGTTACATCGAAAAGAAGCTCTTTCAACAAGTTTCACTCGAAGATGTAACGCAACGTTTTCAAAAGATGAAAACTTACAGGGAACAATTATAGGTATTTTTTTGATTTGTAAGAACCATCATATTTGTATTACATGCTTTTTTTAATTTCTAATGACCATGTTTTTTATTGTTGTATCGTATTTTATTATGTGATGAATTTGACCCGACCCGAACCGTCGGACCGACCCAAAATTTTTACATCCGGTCCTATCATATTAGAGTATCTAAAATTTTGAACCCATTGAAAAAAATTTCTGAATCCGTCACTAGTCATGACGACATACTTGCACAACTCCTGGTAACAAAGCTTCCTAGAGCATTTTACCTTCAGCTCCAGGGTTAAAGAATGAGGATATTTAACGACAAGGGAAACGTGCCATATATGTCGATGTCGGTGGAGACTATTGATAAGGAATAAATATATATTTTTCTTAGTATAAATAATATGATTATTTAATTTTTAATTTTAGCATAATAAATATTAATAATAATAACTAAGTTGTAAACTAAATATTGTGTTTGATTTGTAGGTATACGTCCCAATCAATATTGAATTGGTTTTATTTTGAGTTCAAAGAATGGAATGTCTGGGTCTATGACATGTATTTTTCATTTAATTATTTAATTTAACATTACTATTAAGTAGACTTTTTAAAAGTTGATTGTATTGTATTATATTATATATATTATATTATATATTTATTTATTTAGTGTGACCACAACATGACAATTTTTTCTTTTATTTAGACTCCTACAAAGGGCAAGCCCCTTGATCCTGCTAGGGCGATCTCCAGACATGCCAATAGGGTGGTGCGCCCTTTGAAATCCCAATGGTACAAACTCATAGATGTTTCCTAATATGGGAGCCATAATTATATTAAACAAGTGTCAACCTCACACGTCCTAAGTCACGTCAAACTTTATTATGATTTTTCATTTGATCTACACGTAAATCCTGACTACTCAAAACATCTTGATAACAATAAAATAACCAACAATTTCCTTAGATCTACGAGGTGCATTCCCCATAGGACCTTCTCTATTCGCATTTAATTAAATACCAATAAATGTATATTAGTCAATCTCCTTGTACTTTCTTAATTATAGGGGTGTAACAAAATTTCAAGAAATTGATAAAAAGGTAAATTAGTATCCTAGTATTTTGGCTAAAAATAGATTAATAACTAAACCAAACTTCAAAACAATTGATAAATCATAATAATAACTATAATAGATAATAAACTCAACTAAAATAACGGCGTTTACCTAAAGCCAAGGTCATCCCTTGTAGATGTAAAAAAACCCAAAATTAAACCCAAGAGGAAAAACAGAAACCAATGAAAATAATTGAAAACCACAAATATGATGAGTTTCTTAAGTTGTTGAAGGAAGTAAACTTTAGAAAGTAAAATGTAGAGAAAATGCAGATGTTATGTCTAGGCTTGATGTATGTTTTATTATTTTTATTGTTGTTGTTGTGTTGTTGTTAATATATATATATATATCGGAGAGTTCAAATGAGAAGAATTTTTTTGTAAGAATAAAAAAGAAGAAATTTCAACTAATAGGAATACTTCAATTTGCTTTATTAATTTTTTGTATTTTATGTCATTGTAAGGGTATATTGGTAAACTTTCATAGATTATTAAATTGTAGTCTTCCTTTTTAATAACTAACTAAATTAAATTTGTAACTTATTTTCAAAATATATATTTTTTTTTAAAATATATACTTTTCAAAAAAAAATTAATTTAGAGTGTAGGATAAATTACGAGGTGTGTAAAACAAATTACGAGTTGTGTAGCATAAATTTTGGAACGTATAAGATAATTTTCGGAATGCGTATGATAACTTTTGATGTTTGTAAACAAATTTTTTAGTGTGAATGATGATAGTCTTCATGACTAATTAATTAGTCAAATAAACAATAAATGAAATGAGAGAAAAACTATTTAAGGTTTTACATTTATACCTTTGTTCTTTTTCTTCTCAATTAAAATTTCTTCTCAAATGAACATTCACATATATATATATATATATATATATAAAGAATCAAAAATAAGAAGAAATATGAAGCCACAAATTCAGTACACTTTGATCGTGGTGAAATACTTGAAGGGTCTAAGGTAAGTATTACCAAATTTGGAATTATAATTATTATAATTATCATTGAATTTTTTTTTCAGAGGACCAAAAAGAGATGAATTTAGGTGATCGATTAGAAATTATTGAAGGGTCGGTGGTAATTACTACTGAACTTTTTATGATTACTCATGTTGATACATAAAGAGGGAGGGATCAAAGTGAATATAGGGCTCTTACGTATCTAACTAAATCATTTGATTAAATCTAACAAAATAAAGTGGGATTTGAAATTAGGTTTAGTTAGTTATAAAACAATAAAGCATGGTAGGAGTTGATTGCGGTTTGAATTCAGAGAGGAAATGGGAATAGAAAAGAATAAGTTATTGTTTAGTTAGATTTGTTGCTTTCGTATCTAAGTTATATACCTAAGAGGCCAATATTCAATTTCCTCTACATGAAAACACCTAATGTATTAGGTGTAGATTATGATACATGATAAGAATCCGTGGCTATGGCTGAATATGGTATAAAATTCTCTGTAAATTTAATGTGTAGAATTTTAATATTTTGGTATCATAATTAGTAATTAATTACACACATGTTTAGATTATGATGCATAGGTGAGCCATGGAAAGCTAATGAAACCAAAATTGTAACGCTCCGTGTTTTCATACTTTTCATATTTATCAAGTCTTGTTGTACGTTCTTTTTTGGAAACATTCTATTTACGGAAACTTGTACTTGTATCGTATTTTCAACTTGTAGTCTGAGACACAGATCATAATGAAAGTCATTTTTATATCAATTCTGTTCCATTTATACTTGTTATGTTCAATTTATACTTGTAATGCATGCAATAAACCCTAATTCGAAACTATGTGGAGATACGTGCAAATAACCGACTTTCAACGCGTTTACGTGCAATACTTGTGGTTAACCAACAATTAATGATTCTAATACTTACTATACATCATAATACATCATAGTATACTTGTAAAAACCTTCTATATGCTAATTATACTTGCAATTATGTGTTATAGATCGTAAATCGCCTATACTTGCATTTTGTGCGATAACCGACAACTATGTGTTACGACCGGCACTACTGATACTTTTTTTACATAATTTCACATATATGGACATACTTGACATCACTTTTAAGGTTACGATTGTTCCATGCTTGAAACTACACGAAACGCACTAGAAAACACCCTAAAACCTAACTTTGGGGCTATAATTGCATACTTATCAAACATGAGGGACCATTTGTGACAAAAGCCAAACCCCCCCAAACCCACGTTTTGAATCTGCATTTTTGGCTCCAACCTCCACCCAAAAATATAAATTTTGAATCTTGTATTTATGGCTCCAACCTCCACCTCCATTCTCCACCAATGGGCTTCTAAACCTCATTAAGCACTCACCTAACCTCACCTACAATAAAAATAAGACTCATAACCCTCATTTCTCCTTTACAACTTCCGAAACTCTCATTCTAAGCTCCATAATCTGCTAAAAACTCAAATTAGGGCATAATTATTCCAAGTTCAAAGTGAGTGCAAGAACTCACGTTTCACCTATCTTCTTCTCTTGTTCTTGCTTCCTATCATCTTGAAATTCAAATGAGGATGTTACCAAGATTTCTCAGAGGTATAACACTCTTGTTTGAAGGTCCAAGATGCTTAGAAACCTTCGGTTTTGTTCGTTTCTACATGTTTGGCATAGCCTTCATGTTTATAGCCTACCCAACATGTGCTTGGACAAGCCTACAAACTGTGTACATGTTGTAGTTGTAGTCTATTGATATTGGAGCATGTGAGGACCCAAACTTTCTGTTTTGATTGAGGTTCATGAACAACCTTCAAGTGTGCACAGCAACCAAGCCTAGGCTTGTGTGTCGAATTAGTGTATGGACCATGAAAGCCTTGGCTATTCAAACTTGTCCTACACCACACTTGTATGATTTTCCTTTTTTACTTTTTGTATTTTCCTTTATGTACATTCATGACCAACCGACTTTCGAGTTGTGCTTTGGTGAATTCTTATAACGAGGTTTAAATGGATGCATATCATCCTACCTACTACTTGAATCTCCATGACCCCTTCAGGGAATACTTGACTATAAATATGAATCGTGATTTGTGTAATTGTACATGTTGAACCCAAAGTGTGTAAACGGAAAAATGGGTTCGAGTATACTCACGGTTTGCATTAAGCTTTCCGAAACCGTGAAACTTGGGTGATGGAATGGGTGGACTGGGAGCCGAAGTTACCCTATGAATGGGAACAAAAGCGAGTAAGTTTCCGGGTTAACATGACTAGTAAAGAAAGTAAATTTAACAATTAGGCCAAAACATGTCTCCCTAACTCGAAAGGACTTTCTATTCACTTTGGAATAGTCGAAGTTTCTAAACCCGAAAGCACTCCTTTATTTTATTAAGCCTCTCTTTTATGTTAAATCAATTTCGATGTGCTTTATACTTTGATCCTCTTTAGCTTCGATTCATTTACACAAGTTGCAGTTTACTCGCAATATCAAACAATAATAATCCTTCGTGAACAAACTAAATTTACAATCTTTTGTTAACATTTGTGATTATGCTATGTGGACACTTGTTATGCCTATGTGAACTACTTGAAACTATTGCTACATGACATATTACATGGTATATTATGCAAATTATTCTTTCAAAAAACATTATGATCAAGTCTCATCTTTTCTCATCAGCCTTGTAGATGCCTTCCAACCGTCTCTCAAACTCCAAAAAGTGTTCCAAGTCGAACTCTTGCAAGAAGATGCTTGTGTTCATGTCCAAGCAAATGACTCGTGTAATCCCCGATATCGTGAGCGAAGTTACTGCCAATACCTCTAACTCATCGGTCAATTCCAAGACCGACCAACTAAGCCAACCTCATTCAGCTACAGCACTTCGTCGAGTGTCCTGAGCACCTAAAAACCAATGCACAACTAGCATCTTTCAGTCGAGAGCTCTCGACTGGTGGACAAACGAGCGCAACATCCGTTCCAATGAAGATGTATATGCCCTTCCCTGGATCGAGTTAGGGAAATGATGATGATAGAATTATGTCCTCCACATGAGCAGGAAAAACTCAAGGAAGAATTTTGGCACCTCAAGCATTATCATTCCTCACTTTGTTAACACCCCTGAGCGTGCGATTAGGAAATATCTTCATGGTCATCCTCCCACCATTCGTGACACCATTCAAGCTGCAACACCCGACAACATCGAACTTATTTATCGCTTAGCTACCGGTATCAACGATAATCGAGTGCGAGACAAACAATCCCCAACCCCCATCACCACTAAATCCGTGAACCAAGCCACTACTGAACCCAAAGAAACCAAATCTCAATCGTGAAACAACAATGGTAAGAAACGAATGTTTCAAAACCAAAGTTGCAACGCTATCACCAACCCAAATCCCCCTCAAGAACCCGCTAGAAAGCCATACACTAGGACTCATCCCAAGTGTACCACTTATCATTACCATCACCCAGCCAACATCGCATACCGCCATTGCACGAATTGCAATCGGTTTAGGCATGTAACCGCCGCATGCCGAAGTTATCCCGCACCACAAGGCAACCAAGCCCAGTAACCTCCTCAAAACCAAAACCGTCAAGCTCCTGCAAACAACGTTTGAGCCTACTTCAAATGTGGTGATCCAATTCACCTTCGACCCCTATGCCCGCAAAACAATCAAGAGCAATGTAACATTTGCCGAAAAACGGGTTTTCGAAACCCGCTTCGTTTAATAACCGAACAATCAGTTTTAAATTTTTGTTGTTCATTTATGGCTTATTTTAATTTTAAACGATTCATAATTAATCAACAAATTAGAAGATATAAATTATAATTGTAAAAATATAAAAATAAATTAATTAAAAAGGAAAAACCGGCTGCCGGGAGTCGAACCCGGGTCAGCCGGAAATCCCCCAAAGACTTAACTTCACACCATCAACCACTCCGCCACTTTGATTTTCTGATATCTTATTGAATCAATTAATTCAAATAATAAGATACGGAAGTCAAATCAGTCAAAACGCGCCCAAATAGCAGTCGTTGGAAATCCCGACGACTTCGCCGATAATTTACGTTTCCGTTCAAGATAACCGAAGAATTAACTCTAACGACGGTTATAACCGACGCCTGAACCCGCGACATCAGTCGTAACCGCCGGAGAACGGCTGACTTCGAATTGAGACCGAATTCAGACCCCATACATCTCGATACTACCCTATAAATTCACCCACAATTCACCGGAAACCTTTTCGCTCTCAAATCGCACCTTTTCTCGACAAAAATTCAATCGCCGGAAAAAAACTGTAAGTCGCCGGAAAACCGAGACTCACATCCACATGGTAATTCTTTCAACCCTTTCTGTTTCAATCATTCGAATAATCTGTCACTAAAACAACTCCACCATCAGAAGCAATCCCAGTCAACGTTCGTCGAAATCCCCACCTTCGCGGAAATTTTCTGAAACTTCCGAAATCACACTGAGAGCTGGTATGATCTTTCCAACTCCTATTAAACTTTAATTAAGTATCTCAACTTCGTAGTAATCGAACATAATTTGTTAATTTATGTCGACAGCCGGAGTTCACTTTCAGAACCGACGGACTCTGCCGGAATTCGGTGAACAACACTGATCGGTATACCTTTTTCCCCCAAACCCTTTCCATTCGTTACCTTTAAGTTACTAATAAAGTTTAAAAACCAGATAAGGCATAAACCAGACCAAATAGTCGGACCTTATTTTTCTAGGTAAAATCTAACGAAGAAGACGAAGTCGGATTGTATCATAAGATTAATTAAAATCGGTTTTATTAACGGGTTAGATACACAGTCCAGCGGTGGACTGTGTGCACACATAACACCTGCGACGCGAGTTCGAATCCTGTCCCAGCTTTACTTGCTCGAAATAAAAATTTGCCTTTTTAACTGAACCGGGTTGACTCACAGTCCATGTTAAGTATAATAAAAACCGAGTTAATAACCAAGTGAGACACATAGTCCAGCGGTGGACTGTGTGTACGCTAACCCACAGGTCCCGGGTTCGAGACCTGTGGTCAGCACCGGTCCGATACGTTTAAAATCTTTTTAAAAATAAATAATTTTTCGGATTAAATTAAATAGTATATAAGTATAATTAAAAACAGAATTATTTCGGGTTAGACACGTAGCTCAGTTGGTAGAGCTGCGTGCACGCGTACGGGAGGTCACCGGTTTGAACCTCGCTCAGTGCAACAATATAACCGGCCGAACCGGTCAACGGTCAACGGTCAACAGTCAACGGTCTCGGTCAACGGTCAAAGTCAACATTTTTTTATTTATTTTTATTTATTTATTTAATTTAAAAATCAATTAAAAATACTTAAAAATAACGTTTTCAAAGTTAGAAAGTAGCCTTAAACTCACAAAATTATACCCAAAAATCTTATTAAAATAGTTAATAAAATCCACATACTTACCGTACCTTTTCGTTATTTATTTGGTTAGTTATCTCTCGTCGATCAATCCCCTAAACTCGTGCGCATTCAAATCTTCAATCAAACGCACCCAATGTGAGTGAATCTCTACCAATTCCCCGATTTAATCACATTTTGGGGTGTATCATGTGTCGTTATTTATTTATTATAATTAAACATTTGTGCATCCATCATGTTCATGAGCAAATGTGTATTCAATGTGTATCCATTGTTTGTGTGGTTGAAGTTTAGATTAATTTTATCATTTCAGTACATACATTTCATAGGCCGCCGCTCCCCATTACCTATGAGCGTGAGCTGTTCCCCATTACCTATGAGCGTGAACCAGGCGTTGCCAACATAAGATCGGCTCCGTTTGATTGAGCCTTGATCTCACATACATTAGCATAGGCCGTCCGTTCCCCATTACCTATGAGCGTGAATGGGACGTTGCCAACATATACATTGTCATTCTTATTTCATGTTTAAGCAAGGTGGTTTGTGATCGTTATGTTTACATACATTTGTTCATATATGATTATTGCACAATTTTTCCTAAATAAATTACAATAATGAATTGATAACAAATGTTTTTAACAAGGTTCACTCGCCAACTTTTGTTGACCAAAAAATTTCCCATTTTTACACATGATACAGGTGATCAAGTTGAAGCAAGAAACATATAGGGCGGCTTAGAAGAATAAACCAGTTTAGATTATGGATTTATTTTAGTTAATTTTTCCTTTCCTTGTATTGTATGAATTTGACTTGGAACATTGAAATGTAATTTGGATTTAATAAATATGAAACATATTAGTAAACATCATGAGCTTTGGTGATAACCCAATTATGCCCCGACTCTTATTCCGCTGCGGGTCGGGGTGTGACAGATTGGTATCAGAGCCATGACTATAGGGATATAGGATAGGTTATTAGACCCTTAGAGCCTATACTATAGTTGCTTAGAAATTCTAAATTTTTGGGTGTTACATGCAAAATTCATGATGCTTATATGCTTTATGTTTATTGTTACATTCAATGTTATGCAAGCATGTAATAAGTACATATTATTATACAATGCCTATCATAAATCATATTCTCATAACATATCATACCCATGAAAGCACACACCACATCATTTTCATGATTGCTTTACAATGATTTTTGTTTTTCAAATCTCATCAAAGTGAGTTCTCATGACGGGCATGTAGTAACTGGAAGGGTACCAGTACCGGTAGTCGGAACGTCCTGTCTAGGCTTGGCATTCGTATAAATCCAAAATAAAGGACCAGTTTGCCTACCTGGGGACTAACGATGAGAGTACGAAGTACCTATTAGGCCAAAGCATGCTATACCAAACGTCGTGTGAGCTAACCCCACTTTGAGTTGTCATTGTGTCTACACCTGGACACATTCCGACCATACATCTTGTAAACATATTTTGTGGTTTTCATTCGGGTCATGCGAGTGTTAAATCGCCAATACTAATGTGAATCCTACCAAGCCAATAGTCATGGGGGCCCACATGACTATACAGGTGAAGGTACGGGGGACATTTGAGGCCCAACATGAGCTAACCCAAGACATCCTATGGATGTGTTGCATTATGGATATTTATGTTAATTTCATTTTCTTTTAGACACATGACCTCTAAACACTCCATAAACTCACCATCTTCCTATGTATATTCCTGTAGATGTCGGGTAGGCAGCTACGTGGAGGACGAAAGTCAGGAAGGTCAAACGAACGCTTGGCCACTCAAATTGCAAAACAAATGGCCGCAATACTTCCTGATATTGTAGTTCAAGTTCAGCAAGCTCTCACTGCAAATCTTGTCAACCCACCAAATCAAGAGGATCAAAACATCGACAACCCCTCCTCCAAGAAGTGCTCCTACAAGCACTTCAAGTCTTGCGATCCCCCAAAGTTCGAAGGGACCAAAGGTGTCACCGCTCTCCTCCACTGGTTTGAGGAAATGGAAAACACTTTCCTAAATTGCGATTGTCCCGAGGATCGCAAGGTACGTTACGCAACCGGGAGATTATTTGGGGTAGCCCTGACCTGGTGGAACACCGAGAAGGGTAAGAGAGGAGTAGAAGACGCGATGGCCTTAACTTGGGAAGAGTTAAGGGAAATAATGACAAAACGCTTCTGCCCAAGAAGCGAACTCAAGAAGTTGGAAGACGAATTCCACTCGCTGAAGCAAAAGGAAGGGGATCACACTTCCTACAACAAAAGATTTCTTGAGCTGAACCAGATGGTTCCTAACTTGTTCACCCCCGTGTACCGTTTGGTGGAACACATATATTCGAGGCCTTCCCTCGAAGATTCAAGACTCAGTCCTCAGCACTTCGCCTGCAACCCTCGAAGCCGCTATGGAATTAGCCACCGAACTTACCGAGAACCGCATCAGAAACGGTAAGTTCAAAGAGGAGAAAAAGAAAGCCCCCGTTGAGGGCCAAACTTCCAACCACCCCACCTCATCCTCAAAATTTTCAAACAAGAGGAAGCGAAATACCAGAAATTTTGCCGTCACTCAAACAAATTTCCCCATCCCTGCTGCACCCATCACACAAGTTACTCCTTCACCCGCACCATACAAAAGGCAATACTCTGGTCCTTACCCAAAGTGCACCCGTTTCAATACCATCACTCCCCCGAATACCCCTATCAATATTGCACCGGCTGTGGCCGTGCAGGTCACACCATCCAAGCCTGCCGCTCATTGCAACGAATGAACCGCAACCAACCCACAACTCAAACCCACCATCAAATAATGGGTCAAACCCAACAACCCCTACTACCACCACCTACACAACATACAACCCAAACCTACTATCAACCTAACTACCCCATGATGCAACCCATGCGGGCTTGCTACAATTGTGGTGACCCAAACCACTTTAGAAACACGTGTCCACGCTTGGTGAACATCATACATGCTCAAGCTCAAGCGAATCCGGTGAACCAAGCTAACCAAGCTCCTCCACCTGCTAGAGGAAGAGCATTTAACATCAACGCCAACCAAGCTAGAGCCGACAACAACGTGGTTAACGGTACGTTTCTCGTCAATGGTAGTTATGCATCCGTGTTATTTGATACTGGCGCGGATAAGAGTTTTGTGTCCTTAGAATTTGAACCCATCCTCAATCAAACTCGTGACAAACTTATGGAATCCATAACGGTAGAAGTTGCTGACGGAAAACCAGTCTCATTAAACTCCATTATCCGAAACTGTACCTTTACTCTAAACGATCACGATTTTCCTGTTGACCTCATTCCTATGAAGTTGGGAAGTTTTGACATTATAATCGGCATGGATTGGCTCAGCCAACATCAGGCTGAAGTAGTATACCGTGAGAAGTTCATTCGCATTCCTCTTGCAGACGGTCAAACTCTACGAATCTTTGGAGAAACCCCTTCGAAAGGACTCAAGCTGATGTCCTGTCTTCAAGCCCGAAGATATCTCCGCAAGAATTATGTAGCATTTATAACCCACGTTGTCAAGAAGGGAGACAAAGAGAAGAAACACGAAGATATACCCGTAGTGAAAGAATTCCCGCAAGTTTTTCCCGACACATCGCCGGACTTCCTCCCAAGAGAGAAGTCGAATTCCGCATCGACCTTATACCTGGCGCTACACCCGTCGCGAAATCTCCTTATAGGTTAGCCCCATCCGAGATGCAAGAGCTGGCCAGTCAATTGCAAGAACTGACCGACAAGGGATTCATACGTCCTAGCTCATCGCCTTGGGGTGCACCTGTTCTGTTTGTAAAGAAGAAAGATGGGACCTTTCGCATGTGTATCGATTACAGGGAACTCAACAAATTAACGGTCAAAAATCGCTATCCTTTACCTCGCATCGATGATCTTCTAGACCAACTCCAGGGTGCCACTTGTTTTTCAAAGATCGACCTTCGTTCCGGTTATCACCAACTCAGAGTACATGAAGAAGACGTCCCAAAGACCGCCTTCCGAACTCGATATGGTCACTATGAATTCATGGTTATGCCATTTGGTCTAACCAACGCCCCAGCCGTCTTCATGGACTTAATGAACATAGTTTGCAAACCCTATCTTGATCGCTTTGTTATAGTTCTTCATCGACGATATTCTCATTTACTCAAAGTCTAAGACTGATCATGAACGACACCTTCGACTCATCCTCACACTCTTGAAGACCGAAAAGCTTTACGCTAAATTCTCCAAATGCGAATTTTGGTTAAAAGAAGTACAGTTCCTTGGTCATGTCGTCAATGACAAGGGAATTCATGTCGACCCCGCAAAGATCAAAGCAGTACAAGAATGGCAAGCGCCACGTACCCCAACCGAAGCACGATCTTTCCTTGGGTTGGCTGGTTACTATCGTCGTTTCATATCGAATTTCTCTCGTATCGCTGTACCACTCACGGCTTTGACACATAAAGGAAAACCCTTCGCATGGGGACCTAAACAAGAAGAAGCCTTCCAAACCCTTAAGCAAAAGCTTTGTGACGCTCCTATCCTCACACTCCCCGAAGGTTGCGATGACTTTATAGTGTATTGCGACGCATCAGGATAGGGATTAGGCTATGTTTTAATGTAAAGGGGAAAAGTGATAGCCTATGCTTCTAGGCAGCTCAAAACTCATGAGAAGAACTACACTACTCACGACCTAGAACTTGGAGCCGTTGTGTTCGCTCTTAAGATATGGAGACATTACCTCTATGGTACCAAGTGTGAGATTTACACTGACCACAAGAGCCTCCAACATATCTTTAACCAAAAGGAGTTGAATATGAGGCAACGAAGATGGGTCGAACTTCTTAATGACTACGACTGTGAAATTCGGTATCATCCTGGCAAAGCAAATGTGGTGGCCGATGCACTCAGTCGAAAGGGTTATGCGAACTCAATTCGTCTTCTATGTTCGCAAATCATGACCAACATCAAAGACCAAATCCAAGAAGCTCAACATGTTTCCATAACAGAATACGACATACGCAATGAGTTATCTTGTCGAGCAGAACTTAAACTCGAAACGAAATCTGACGGCATTCTGTATTATCTAGATCGCATATGGATTCCCGATCACAACAACCTTCGCGATACTCTTATGAAAGAGGCTCACAAGACACGATACTCCGTACATCCAGGAGCCGACAAGATGTATCAGGACCTTCGATACACCTACTGGTGGCCTGGCATGAAGAAGGATATTGCTGTTTTTGTTTCCAAGTGCCTTACTTGTTCAAAAGTGAAAGCTGAACACCAAAGACCCTCAGGACTTCTGGTCCAACCTGAAATACCCGTATGGAAGTGGGAAAATATAACCATGGACTTCATTACCGGGTTACCTCGCACTCCTGGTGGGTACGACACAATATGGGTAATCATTGATCGTCTTACAAAATCAGCTCACTTCATTCCGATTCGCGAAGACTTCAAAAATGAGAAACTAGCTCGCATCTACATTAGTGAAATCGTAAGCCGTCATGGTGTACCGTTAAGCATTATATCAGATCGTGATGGTCGTTTCACTTCACGAACATGGCAAGCTGTACAAGCCGCTTTGGGTACACGATTAGCTCTCAACACCGCTTATCATCCCCAAACTGATGGTCAATCTGAACGCACCATTCAAACTCTTGAAGACATGCTCCGGGCATGTGTCATAGACTTCAAAGGGATTTGGGACGCTCACCTACCATTAGTTGAATTTTCGTACAACAACAGTTTTCATTCAAGTATCGGCATGGCACCTTTCGAAGCATTATATGGTCGTAAGTGCCGATCACCAATATGTTGGCACGAAATTGGAGAAGCTCAAATCACCGGTCCAGAATTAATACAAGAAACAACTGACAAGATTCATCAAATCCGAAACAACCTTTTAGCGGCACAAAGTCGTCAAAAGAGCTATGCTGACAAGCGACGAAAGCCCTTGGAGTTTAACGTTGACGATCAAGTACTTTTAAAAGTATCGCCGTGGAAGGGAGTAGTTCGTTTCGGCCAAAAAGGCAAGCTAGCACCACGTTACGTAGGTCCTTTCAAGATACTCGAAAGGGTAGGACCTGTAGCCTACAAGCTTGACTTACCAGAGGAACTCAACAGAATTCATCCCACATTCCACGTATCGAACTTGAAGAAGTGCCTCGCCGATGAAAATCTCCATATTCCTCTAGAAGACATTCAAGTCGATGAATCTATGCATTTTATTGAAAGACCAGTAGAAATTATGGACTTCGGGGAAAAACGTTTAAGAAGAAGCCGCATCCCAATTGTCAGGGTACGTTGGGAGTCGAAACGAGGACCTGAGTTTACTTGGGAACGTGAAGACTCAATGCGTGAGAAATACCCACACCTTTTTCCTGTAACTACCACTACTTAAATTTCGGGACGAAATTTCTAAAAGTAGGGGATACTGTAACATTTGCCGAAAAACGGTTTTCGAAACCCGCTTCGTTTAATAACCGAACAATCAGTTTTAGATTTTTGTTGTTCATTTATGGCTTATTTTAATTTTAAACGATTCATAATTAATCAACAAATTAGAAGATATAAATTATAATTGTAAAAATAGAAAAATAAATTAATTAAAAAGGAAAAACCGGCTGCCGGGAGTCGAACCCGGGTCAGCCGGAAATCCCCCAAAGACTTAACCTTCACACCATCAACCACTCGCCACTTTGATTTTCTGATATCTTATTGAATCAATTAATTCAAATAATAAGATACGGAAGTCAAATCAGTCAAAACACGCCCAAATAGCAGTCGTCGGAAATCCCGACGACTTCGCCGATAATTTACGTTTCCGTTCAAGATAACCGAAGAATTAACTCTAACGAGGGTTATAACCGACGTCTGAACCCGCGACATCAGTCGTAACCGCCGGAGAACGGCTGACTTCGAATTGAGACCGAATTCAGACCCCATACATCTCGATACTACCCTATAAATTCACCCACAATTCACCGGAAACCTTTTCGCTCTCAAATACTTTTTCTCGACAAAAATTCAATCGCCGGAAAAAAACTTTAAGTCGCCGGAAAACCGAGACTCACATCCACACGGTAATTCTTTCAACCCTTTCTGTTTCAACCATTCGAATAATCTGTCACTAACACAACTCCACCATCAGAAGCAATCCCAGCCAACGTTCGTCGAAATCCCCACCTTCGCCGGAAATTTTCTGAAACTTCCGAAATCACACTGAGAGCTGGTATGATCTTTCCAACTCCTATTAAACTTTAATTAAGTATCTCAACTTCGTAATAATCGAACAGAATTTGTTAATTTATGTCGACAGCCGGAGTTCACTTTCAGAACCGACGGACTCTGCCGGAATTCGGTGAACAACACTGGTCGGTATATCTTTTTCCCCCAAACCCTTTCCATTCGTTACCTTTAAGTTACTAATAAAGTTTAAAAACCAGATAAGGCATAAACCAGACCAAAAAGTCGGACCTTATTTTTCTGGGTAAAATCTAACGAAGAAGACGAAGTCGGATTGTATCATAAGATTAATTAAAATCGGTTTTATTAACGGGTTAGACACACAGTCCAGCGGTGGACTGTGTGCACACATAACACCTGCGACGCGAATTCGAATCCTGTCCCAGCTTTACTCGCTCGAAATAAAAATTTGCCTTTTTAACTAAACCGGGTTGACTCACAGTCCATGTTAAGTATAATAAAAACCGAGTTAATAACCAGGTAAGACACACAGTCCAGCGGTGGACTGTGTGTATGCTAACCCACAGGTCCCGGGTTCGAGACCTGTGGTCAGCACCGGTCCGATACGTTTAAAATCTTTTTATAAATAAATAATTTTCGGATTAAATTAAATAGTATATAAGTATAATTAAAAACAAAATTATTTCGGGTTAGACACGTAGCTCAGTTGGTAGAGCTGCGTGCACGCGTACGGGAGGTCACCGGTTCGAACCTCGCTCAGTGCAACAATATAACCGACCGAACCGGTCAACGGTCAACGGTCTCGGGCAACGGTCAAAGTCAACATTTTTTATTTATTTTTATTTATTTATTTAATTTAAAAATCAATTAAAAATACTTAAAAATAACGTTTTCAAAGTTAGAAAGTAGCCTTAAACTCACAAAATTATACCCAAAAATCTTATTAAAATAGTTAATAAAATCCACATACTTACCGTACCTTTTCGTTATTTATTTGGTTAGTTATCTCTCGTCGATCAATCCCCTAAACTCGTGCGCATTCAACATCTTCAAACAAACGCACCCAATGTGAGTGAATCTCTACCAATTCCCCGATTTAATCACATTTTGGGGTGTATCATGTGTCGTTATTTATTTATTATAATTAAACATTTGTGCATCCATCATGTTCATGATCAAATGTGTATTCAATGCGTATCTATTGTTTGTGTGGTTGAAGTTTAGATTAATTTTATCATTTCAGTACATACATTTCATAGGCCGCCGCTCCCCATTACCTATGAGCGTGAGCTGTTCCCCATTACCTATGAGCGTGAACCAGGCGTTGCCAACATAAGACCGGCTCCGTTTGATTGAGCCTTGATCTCACATACATTAGCATAGGCCGTCCGTTCCCCATTACCTATGAGCGTGAATGGGACGTTGCCAACATATACATTGTCATTCTTATTTCATGTTTAAGCAAGGTGGTTTGTGATCGTTATGTTTACATACATTTGTTCATATATGATTATTGCACAATTTTTCCTAAATAAATTACAATAATGAATTGATAACAAATGTTTTTAACAAGGTTCACTCGCCAACTTTTGTTGACCCAAAAATTTCCCATTTTTACACATGATACAGGTGATCAAGTTGAAGCAAGAAACATATAGGGCAGCTTAGAAGAATAAACCAGTTTAGATTATGGATTTATTTTAGTTAATTTTTCCTTTCCTTGTATTGTATGAATTTGACTTGGAACATTGAAATGTAATTTGGATTTAATAAATATGAAACATATTAGTAAACATCATGAGCTTTGGTGATAACCCAATTATGCCCCGACTCTTATTCCGCTGCGGGTTGGGGTGTGACAAGCAACAACAACAACAACAACAACAACAACAAGCACCTCGTAGTCGCGCATTCAACATCAAAGCGAATCAGCCGCAACACGACAATGAAGTTGTGAACGGTATGTTCCTTGTTAATGGTTTATATGCTTCATTATTATTTGATACCGGTGCGGATAAGAGTTTTGTATCCGTGGAATTCGAACCAATGTTAAAATGTACACGCTCTAAACTTCCAAAATCTTAGAACGCCAAAGTTGCCAATGGTAAGTCTAGCACCATTGAGTCCATCCTTCGTGACTGCTTTCTCACACTTAACAATCACGAGTTCTCTATCGATCTCATACCCATGCAATTGTGTAGTTTCGATATCATAGTAGGCTTGGATTGGCTTCGTAAGAACCATGCTGAAATCGCTTGTCACGAAAAGTTTGTTCGACTTCCTCTTCTGTCTGGTGACACCTTGCATATCTATGGCGAAAGGCCTTCAAAAAGTCTCAAACTCATGTCATGCACCCAACCGAACAAGTACTTACGTAAGGAGTACTTTGCCTTTTTAGCCCACATTATGGAAGAAAAAGGCAAAGGAAAAGGCGTAAGTGATGTCCCAGTGGTGTGTGATTTTTCCTGACGTCTTTCCCGAAGACCTACCTGGTCCTCCTCCTCCTCGTTTAGTTGACTTTCGTATTGAACTCATCCCCGGTGCTACACCCGTTTCTAAAGTTGCTTATCGTCTTGCACCTTCAGAGATGCAAGAATTGTCAGGCCAACCTCAAGAGTTGCTCGATAAAGGATTCATACGCCCTAGTACTTCTCCTTGGGGCACTCCGGTCCTTTTCGTCAAGAATAAAGATGGTTCACTTCGTATGTGCATCGATTATCGTGAACTCAACTAGCTTACCGTCAAAACCGATACCCTCTTCCCCGCATCGATGACCTTTTCGACTAACTCCAAAGCGGAATGTGCTTTTCCAAGATCGATCTTAGTTCTGGCTATCACCGACTTCGAGTTTTCGAAGAGGAAATTCCAAAAACTACGTTTCGTACTAGATATGGTCACTACGAGTTCGTGGTCATGCCTTTCGGTTTGACCAACGTACCTACAGTCTTCATGGACTTGATGAATCGCGTGTGCAAACCTTATCTCGATCGCTTCGTGATCGTCTTCATTGATGATATCCTTATCTACTCCAAGACACAAGAAGTGCACGAGCGACACTTATGTCTTATCCTCCAACTTTGCGTACTTAGCGTCTTTACGCCAACTTCTCCAAATGTGAATATTGGCTAAATGAGGTTCAATTCCTTGGTCATGTCATCAACGAACTTGGTATTCATGTTGATCCTGCGAAAATCGAAGCTGTGAAGAATTGGAATGCTCCTACGTCTCCGTCTGAAATCCGTTCGTTTCTTGGTTTAGCTAGTTACTATCGACGTTTCATTTCAAACTTTTCAAAAATCATCGTCCCTCTCAGGTCTTTGACTAAAAAAGATAAGCCTTTTGTTTAGGGTCCTGAACAAGAGGAATCTTTCCAAATCCTCAAGGACATGCTTTGTAATGCTCCTATCCGCACTCAACCTGATGGAAACGATGATTTCATCGTGTATTGTGATGCTTCAAACTAAGGTCTTGGTTGTGTTCTCATGCAACGAGACAAGGTTATCGCGTATGCTTCGAGACAACTCAAAATCTATGAGAAAAACTACACTATGCACGACCTTGAACTTGGAGCATTTGTTTTTGCATTGAAAATATGGCGACACTACCTTTATGGTACCAAGTGTGTGGTCTTCACCGACCATAAGAGCCTTCAGCACATTTTCGATCAAAAGGAACTCAACATGCGTCAATGTCATTGGGCAGAGTTATTAAATGATTACGACTGCGAGATTCGCTACCACCCTGGTAAGGGGATGTTGTGGCCGATGCACTTAGTCGTAAAACTCATGTAAAGAGTGTTCGTTGTTTTCAAATCTTGCACAACCTCTAAGAGCGTATTCGTGAAGCACAATATTCGTGGACAACCTCTTCAACGAAATGAAATGTGGTGTTGAAAACCAACTCGAGTCTAAATCTGATGGTATTCTTACTATCTCGATCGTTTTTGGATCCCTAATTGTAACAACCTTCGTGACTTCTTAATGAAAGAAGCTCATAAATCCCAATACTCTATTCATCCTTTCGCTGATAAAATGTACCACGATCTTCGTACATCTTATTGGTGGCCTGGAATGAAGAAAGATATCGCTGCCTACGTTTCGAAATGTCTTACGTGTTCCAAAGTCAAAGCCGAACATCAATGTCCCTCTAGGTTACTCAAACAACCAGAAATTACAGTTTGGAAATGGGAGAGTATAGCCATGGATTTCATTACCAAACTCCCTCGCACTTACTCTGGTCATGACAGCATGTAGGTAATCATTGACCTCTTGACCAAATCCGCTCACTTTCTCCCCATTCGTGAGGACTATCGAGTTGAAAAATTAGCTCGTATCTATATGATGAAGTCATCTGTCGTCATGGTAACCCCATTGACATCACTTCTGACCGCGGTGGTCATTTCACTTCTCGCCTTTCGCAAACGTTTCAAACAGCGATGGCTACGCATCTTAATCTTAGTATGGCATTTCATCCTCAATCGGATGGACAAACCGAAGGTACTATTCAAACCCTTGAGGACAAGCTCCGTTCGTGTGTAATTGATTTTAGTGGAAATTGGGATGTACATTTACCATTGATAGAATTCTTATACAATAACAGTTACCACTCCAGTATTCAAATGGCTCCTTTTGAGGCATTGTATTGTAGTAAGTGTCGTTCGCCTATTTGTTTGCACGAGGTCAGCGATGCACAAATCACCAGTCCTGAGCTAATACAAGAGATGACGGATAAGATCATGCAAATCCGCAACAACCTTCTCAAGGCTCGACGTCGACAGAAGAGCTATGCCGACAAGCGTCGTAAACCATTGGAATTCGAAGTCTGTGATCAAGTGCTTCTCAAGTTATCACCATGGAAAGGCGTTGTTCGCTTTGGTAAGAAGGGCAAACTCGCTTCTTGCTTTGTTGGTCCCTTCAAGATTCTCGAAAAGATTGGCAAAGTGGCGTACCGCCTCGACTTGCCTCAAGAGCTCAGCAATGTCTATCCAACGTTTCATATCTCGAACCTCAAGAAGTGTTTGGCCGATGAAGAACTCCAAGTTCCGCTCGAAGATCTTCAAATCAACAAGTCACTTCATTTTGAGGAGAACCGGTCGCAATTATGGACCGAGGTATCAAGCAATTGAGGCTCAGCCGGATTCACATAGTAAAGGCACAATGGGAAGGAAAGTGTGGCGCCGAATTTACTTGGGAACTCGAAAGTGATATGAAGTCCAAGTATCCGCATTTGCTCGTTACACCTTCCTCTTGAATAAATTTCAAGTACGAAATTTCCTAAAATAGGGGAGACCGTAACGCTCCGCGTTTCCACGCTTTTCATATTTATCAAGTCTTGTTGTACGTTCCATTTTTGGAAACTTTGTATTTTCGGAAACTTGTACTTGTATCGTATTCTCAACTTGTAGTCTGAGACACCGATCATAATGAAATTCATATTTATATCAATTATGTTCCATTTATACTTGTAATGTTGAATTTATACTTGTAATCGCATGCAATTAACCCTAATTCGAAACTATGTTACGATACGCGCAAATAACCGACTTTCAACGCGTTTACGTGCAATACTTGTGATTAACCAACAATTAATGATTCCGATACTTATTATACATCATAATACATCATATTATACTTGTAAAAACCTTCGACATGTTAATTATACTTGCAATTATGTGTTATAGATCGTAAATCACCTATAATTGCATTTTGTGTGATAACCGACAACTGTGTATTATGACCGGCACTACTAATACTTGGTTTACATAATTTCAGATACATGGATATACTTGACATCACTTTTAAGTTTACGATATTTGCATGCTTGAAACTAAACGAAAATCACTAGAAAACACACTAAAACCTAACTTTGGGGCCATAATTGCATACTTATCAAACATGAGGGACCATTCATGACAAAAGCCAAACCCCCCCCCCCCCCAAAAAAAAAAAAAAAAAACACACGTTTTGAATCTGTATATTTGGCTCCATCCTCCACCCTAAAATATAATTTTTGAATCTTGTATTTATGGCTCCAACCTCCACCAATGGACTTCTAAACCTCATTAAACACTCACCTAACCTCACCTACTATAAAAATAGGACTCCTAACCCTCATTTCTCCTTTACACCTTCCTAAACTCTCTTTCTAAGCTCTATAATCTGCTAAAAACTCAAGTTAGGGCATAATTCTTCTAAGTTCAAAAGTGAGTGCAAGAACTCACGTTTCACCTATCTTCTTCTCTTGTTATTGCTTCCTATCATCTTGAAATTCAAATGAGGATGTTACCCAAGATTTCTCAGAGGTGTAACACTCTTGTTTGAAGGTCCAAGATGCTTAGAAACCTTCGGTTTTGTTCGTTTCTACATGTTTGGCATAGCCTTCATGTTTATAGCCTACCCAACATGTGCTTGCACAAGCCTACAAACCTGTGTACATGTTGTAGTTGTAGTCTATTGATATTGGAGCCTGTGAGGACCCAAACTTTCTGTTTTGATTGAGGTTCATGAACAACCTTCAAGTGTGCACATCAACCAAGCCTAGGCTTGTGTGTCGAATTAGTGTATGGACCATGAAAGCCTTGGCTATTCAAACTTGTCCTACACCACACTTGTATGATTTTCCTTTTTTAGTTTTTGTATTTTCCTTTATGTACATTCATGACCAACCGACTTTCGAGTTGTGCTTTGGTGAATTCTTGTAACGAGGTTTAAATGGATGCATATCATCCTATCTACTACTTGAATCTCCATGACTGTCACACCCCGACCCACAGCGGAAAAGGTGATCGGGGCATGATTGGGTTATCATCAAAGCTCATGACATTTATTATGCGTTTCATATTCTTTAATACAAATTAAATGGAAATTTACAATAAAGGTTACAACTGTTCTAACTAACAATCTAAACTTCTTTGTTCTCTTCTAAGGCATATCCTATGTTTTCCTTGCTTCAACCTGTTCACCTGTATCATGTGTAAAAGGGTTTTTGGATCAACATAATGTTGGCGAGTGAATCCTATGGAAAACATTTGAACAAATTTATTTAAATTGATTATGAAATATGTGCACAACCAAACATGAGTAAAAATAGATGTAAACTTAAACAACAATCATAAGATATTAAATGAAACACACATGAACAATAATGGAACATTTAGAGGCACGCGATGCTCAACTCGTCTCTCACGAGGAACTGAGGGGCCTAATGAATGAATTGCATAAACATGATATATTGAATGACACAACTACAAACAATATAAACTCAATGATACACACATAAACAATAATGAATTTGATTTATGGCACACGTTGTTCAACTCGTCTCCCACGAGGAACTGATGGGCTTAATGATTGAGTTTCATATAATTTGACAAAAGGAAATAAGTAATCACAACAATATAAACAATCTAAGTTTAGGTCATGATGTGGTATGGCACAAGTTTAAATAAATAAGTTATTTATTTTCATAACACATGACACACCCCAAAACGTGTAATTAAAAAGGGGGAGTTGTAAGATTCACTCACAGTGGGTGTGTTCGGTTGATGATGTTGAATGCACGCGAAGTGGTTTTAACCACGAGTGAGATTTAACCTAGATAAATCGCATTATGGTTTGGTAAGTAAACGGATTTTATTATTAGTAGAATTGTTGGGTGTATTTTTGTGAGTTTGAGGCTATTTTCTAACCTTAAAAATGTTATTTTTAAGTATTTTTAATTGATTTTTAATTAAAATAATTAAATAAAAATAAATAAAAAAATTTATTTTTTTCTGACCGTTGACCTGACCGTTGACCGGTTCGAATCGGAATACAAGTGCGCTGAGTGAGGCTCGAACCCGAGACCTCCCGTACGCGTGCACGCAGCTCTACCAACTGAGCTACGTGTCTAACCCGTTATAAATCTGATTTTAATTATATATATATATTAATTAGTTTAAACCGAAAATCATTTTATTTTAAAAACAGTTTAAATCAATTCGGACGGTGCGCTCCACAGGTCTCGAACCCGGGACCTGTGGCTTAAACTAACACACAGTCCACCGCTGGACTGTGTGTTTAACATGTTATATAATCCGATTTTTATTATACTTAAATACAAACTAGTTATTTCCTTTTCTGCCTTATTTAAAAAGAATAGATAATTGTCCGAGTCGGTGCAGAAGACCGGACTCGAACTCGTGACCTGTGATATAAACATACACACAGTCCACCGCTGGACTGTGTGTCTAACTTGGTTATTATTCCGGTTATTAATATACTTAACATATATTTGTGGCGACTCCGGTTCAGTTTAACAAAAAAATGATTTTTATTGAGGCAGCGTGTGTGAAACGGGATTCGAACTTGAGACGTTAGTGTTTATTGTGCACACAGTCCACCGCTGGACTGTGTGTCTAACCCGATTAATAAGTTGATTTTAATTAAACTTATATGATACCGAACTTCATCATCTTCTTCGCTGAGTTTTAAGCAGACTCGACAACAGACTGGTTCGAGGTTTTTAAAACATGTTCTTTAGTGTTTTCCAGTTCATTATGGTGAGATAAGGGTGAAAAGAAAAAGAAAATAAGCGAAGAGGTATACCGACTGGACCCTCTGTTTTCCGGCAGAACTCCGGCGACAGCAATTCCTTCCGGCGACGAGTGTCTTGTAGCAGCGAGTCTCCAGGAAGCTTACAAAGGGTGTGGGTATCTCCGGTATAAGCTTAGAGGCTCAGTGAGGTTCAGAAATGAGGAAACCGGTTTTCCGGCGACGAACAGAAAAATTCCGGCGTGAGAGTTTTCGCCGAGAAAGGGTGTGGTTTTGAGCGAAAGTGTTTGCAGAGGTTCGAGGTGGTTTTTATAGGGCAAATCGTCGATGTATTTGGCTCGATTTCCAACTGGATTCATTGATTTAAATTTTTCCGGCGGTTATAATTTTGGTCGCGGACTCAGACGTCGGTTATAACCGATGTCTTGTTAATGGTTTACGTTATAACGTAAATTGTCGTTAAGACTCGCGAAACTTCCGGGATTTCCGACGACTGAACTGTTGGGCGCCGGTTTTGAATTCGTAACGTCATAATATCAATTAAATGATTTCAATAATTAACAAACAAAACAAGTGGCGCAGTGGTTTGTGTGTGTGTGCTAAGTCTGTTTGCTGGATCGGTATTGACCCGGGTTCGAAACCCGGCAGAGGTATTTTATTTTTATTTTGCGATTTTTGACAGTTTTTCAAAAACTAATTACATATTCTTGTATAATAATTGATTATGTATCGTTTAAAATTATTTTGGGCATTTAATTCACAACGAAATTTTTGACTGACTGTTCGGTTGATAAACGGAGCGGGTTTGGTAAATCCGTTTTTTGACGGATGTTACAATGACCCCTTAAGGGAATACTTGACTATAAACTAATTTAATTGTTAAATTTACTTTCTTTACTAGTCATGTTAACCCGGAAACTTACTCGCTTTTGTTCCCATTTATAGGGTAACTTCGGCTCCCGGCTCACCCATTCCATCACCCAAGTTTCACGGTTTCGGAAAGCTTAATGCAAACTGTGAGTATACTCGAAATCATTTTTCCGTTACACACTTTGGGTGCAACATGTACAATTATACAAATCACGATTCATATTTAAAAATTGTTATAATCACACTCTATCCGTTATAAACATGAAACTTGTATTATTCTTGTTATCGCATACTATGTATACTTGTGTCTATATGCTCATTAACCTTGCTAGCCTCCCTTAACAATTATAGGGCTATAGGATTAACGCACCGCCCGTATTCTTATAGTATTGTTAAGTACTATTTTACACCTTGTCATTTCGGTGACAGTGGTAATCACGATTGCGTTAAACTTTGGATTGACATATAGTGTCACATGTTAGTGTGTTTGTAACATAATATGCAATTTACCATGTTGGATATGAGGCAACTTTTTCACTATTATGCTATGTTAATAAACTTGTATGCTCGCCAACTTTTGTTGATCATTATTTTAATACATGTTGCAGGAAACTAGTTGTTGCCGATGAAGAAACTTATTTAGGGTGGATTAGATACATATCTAGACTTAAATTTATGTATTTTAATTCATGTTGTTATGTCATTCGAAGCTTGTTGTATTTCCATTTTTAAAACTATGTATTGTCCTTATGGTATCAATGAAATCGAATTATTTAAATATTGTCACAAATAGTGTTATGAAGTCTCTTGCAATCTTGTTTTTGTCCCGCCCCCATGCTTCCGCCATCGGTTAGGGTGTGACAGATTAGTATCAGAGCCATAACTATAGGGAATTAGGTAGAATTGCCATATTCGACCTAGTCTATAGTTTAAGTGTCCCACTTTGACCATTGTTGATTTATGCTTAAAATGTTAATTCCTCCTATTTGCTTCTATCTTTTCTTTTATCTTAATTATACAACATGTCTTTCCTAAGACATTCACACAAATTAAACACTTGAAGACTTGAAGACACTCGTATCATACAAAGAAGACGACTTCACCAAAATAAGCGTGAAACCCACAATTTTGAGAACCACTCTCAATCCGCTTAATCAATTTTTCACGATATTACGTCGTCAAGTTAGGAGTGAACTCCACACCTTGATGAAAAATTTCCAAATCTAACTCTAGTGGACCCTCGTCAAAGTGTCAGAAATAATTTTCTTGACCCGACGAGTACCAACCAAATTTAGGGTACGATGTTGCCAAGTTAGGAGTGAAACCCGCATCTTGTCAACTAGTCTCATTCCTCGATTTTTAATCTCGCCAAAGTCCTGAATTTTCGATCGACTAAGGACATGTAGTAACCGGAAGGGTGAATACCAAAACATGTCTTCTTAACTCGAAAGCACTTTCGATTCACTTAGAAATAGTCGAAGTTTCTAAACCCGAAACACTCCTTTATTTTATTAAGCCTCTCTTTTATGTTAAATCAATTTCGATGTGCTTTATACTTTGAACGTCTTTAGCTTCGATTCATTTACACAAGTTGCACTTTACTCGCAATCTCGAACAATAATAATCCTTCGTGAACAAACTGAATTTACAATCTTTTGTTATCATTTGTGATTATGCTATGTGTACTCTTGTTATGCCTATGTGAACTACTTGAAACTATGTGCTACGTGACATATTACATGGTAAATTATTCAAATTATTCTTTCAAAAACATTATGATCAAGTCTCATCTTTTCTCATCAACCTTGTAGATGCCTTCAAACCGTCTCTCAAACTCCCAAAAGTGTTCCAAGTCGAACTCTTGCAAGAAGATGCTTGTGTTCACGGTCAAGCAAATGACTCGTGTAATCCCCGATATCGTGAGCGAAGTTACTGCCAATACCTCTAACTCATCGGTCAATTCCAAAACCGACCAACTAAGCCAACCTCGTTCAGCTACAAGCACTTCGTCGCGTGCAACCCTAGGCCATTCACTGGCAATGAAGGTGTCGCCGCAATGCTTGAATGGTTCGATAGCATTGTAGTGACATTCATCAACAGTGAGGGTCCTGAGCACCTAAAAACCCGAAGCGCAACTAGCATCTTTTAGTCGAGAGCTCTCAACTGGTGGACAAACTAGCGCAACATCCGTTCCAATGAAGATGCATATGCCCTTCCCTGGATCGAGGTCAGGGAAATGATAATGATAGAATTATGTCCTCCACATGAGTAGGAAAAACTCAAGGAAGAATTTTGGCACCTCAAGCAAGTGGCGGACGATAACCTTAGTTACACCACCCGCTTTAAGCAGTTAAGCATTATCATTCCTCACCTTGTTAACAACCCTGAGCATGCGATTAGGAAATATCTTCATGGTCATCCTCCAACCATTCGTGACACCTTTCAAGCCGCAACACCCGACAACATCGAACTAATTTTTCGCTTAGCTGCCGGTATCAACGATAATCGAGTGCGAGACAAACAATCCTTAACCTCCATCATCACCAAATCCGCGAACCAAGCCACTACTGAACCCAAAGAAACCAAATCTCAACCGCGTAACAACAATGGTAAGAAACGAATGTTTCAAAACCAAAGTTGCAACGCTATCACCAACCCAAATCCACCTCAAGAACCCGCTAGAAAGCCATACTCTAGGACGCATCCCAAGTGTACCACTTGTCAATACCATTATAACATTTGTCGAAAACTGCTCCATTTTGTAATCGAATATCAAGTTATAAATGTTCGTCGCCTATTTATGCTTATTTTAATTTTTAGTGATACATAATTAATAAACAAACTAAACCATAAAAGTTATAATTGATAATAAATATAAATAAAGTGATTAAAAATAAAAAGGGGCTGCCGGGACTCGAACCCGGGTCAGCCGGGTTGTAACTCCAAAGATTTAACACTAACACGCATAACCACTCCGCCACTTGTTTGTTTTCTGTCAACTCTAGGAAACGAATAAGTCTTATATACAAACCTAGATGAACCGGTTGCGCCAACTGAAAACCGAAATCGGCTATTCAACCATCTAAACGTTTGAATAATCGCGATTTCAGGTTTATAACCGATGCGCCGACAATTCTAATGAATTCAGACTTGAATTGACTTGAATTCGGATGATGATGGGTTTTATAACCGAAGCTATCCAATAATCCGAATTACTTTAATCAAAGATCTTCTTCACGACTCAGAAACATTCCACTAACCTCCAATTACATTTCCGCACACTTTACAGTCCACCGGAGAAGTTTATTTTACTCGCCGAAAAATTCTGCAAGTTCGCCGGAAAACCGTATTCTTCCTCAAAACGGTAAGTCCTTCAATACTGTCGTAGTCTAACAATTGTTAAGCTATTTCTAACTCAAACCTTTCACTTGGAATCGAATTCAGACGCTACTATCAGATAATACCAGTTCGCCGGAAAAGTTCTGGAAATCTTTATTTTCATCTGTGAATCGGTAAGGACCTTCAAACACACTGTTAACGTTTGTTTAGCACTTCAATTCCATGATTAGCTAATCAAAACAATTAATTGATTTGCTCAGTTGAAGTTCATAAAAACAGAGACCGACGCCTTGCCGGAATTCTGTAATAAATCGTTCACCGGTATGTTTACTTCTAATTATCATCCCTGCTATCTCATATCAGTCTGTGTAATGTTTAACAATCGAATTAAACAAGATAAAATGGAGTAATCTGCTGTCGGTAAAATCCAACGAAGAAGATGAACTGTGATAACATTATAAGAATAATTAAAATTGGTATTTTGAACGGGTTAGACACACAGTCCAGCGGTGGACTGTGTGCGAACAAAAACACGCATACGTCCTGAGTTCGAGTCTTGACACACGCACCTTCGCAGTAATAAAATGCCTTTTTGTTTAAAACTGAACCGGGTTAACTCCGTTAGTTGTTAAGTATAATAAAATTTGTATATTAACCAAGTTAGACACACAGTCCAGCGGTGGACTGTGTGTAACGTTAAAGCACAGGTCCCGGGTTCGAGACCTGTTAGTGGCACCGGTTCGATGAATTAAAATGTTTTTGAAATTAAAAAATTTTGGATAAATTGAATTAATATATAAGTATAATTAAAAACAGAATTATTTCGGGTTAGACACGTAGCTCAGTTGGTAGAGCTGCGTGCACGCGTACGGGAGGTCACGGGTTCGAGCCTCACCCAGCGCATTTCAGTCACACAATAAACCGGTCAAACAGTCAAAGTCAAAAAGTCAACGGTCAACCCAAACAGTCAAAATATTTTTATATTTTTAATTATTTAATTTAATTTAAAAATCAATTAAAAATACTTAAAAATAATGTTTTTAAAGATGGAAATAGCCTTAAACTCGTAAAAATACATCTAAAAATTCTATTAAAATCCTTAATAAAATCCACTCATTTACTATATTTTTCCGTTATTATTTAGGTTAATTAATTCTCGTTGTCCCGCTCTTCCAACTCGTGCGCATCTCACCATCTCCAATCAAACGCACCCAAAGTGAGTGAATCTTTACAAAATCCCCGTTTTAATCATGTTTGGGGTGTCTCATGTGTCTTGCTATATATTATATTTAAATCATTGTGCATACATCATATCTTGAACATGTGTATTCAGTTTGTTTCAACTGTTTGTGTGTTATTGTTAGATTCAATTTATTATTTTCAGTACATGCAATTTCATAGGCCGCCGCTCCCCATTACATTATGAGCGTTGAGCAAGTTCCCCATTACATTATGAGCGTGAACCTGGCGTGCTAACATACGATCGGCTCCGTTTGATTGAGCCTTGATCGCACAACATTTATCATTTTCATACATGCAATACGATCGGCTCCGTTTGATTGAGCCTTGATCGCACAATTTCATTCATGTTATTTATTGTATGATTTGGCATGTTAATGTATGCTATCATATGTTATTGTATGTTATAGTTGTGACTGCTATTGCTGCTGTTTGATTACTTACATTTGCTCATTTATGATTATGCACAATTTTTCATTGATAAACTAACAAGAAATAAATAATAAATGTTTATCTAACAAGGTTCACTCGCCAACTTATGTTGACCCAAAACCCCATTTTTACACATGATACAGGTGAACCAACTGCAGCAAGAAACACTTAGGATTGTACTAGAAGAATAAAATGATTTAGAGTTTTGAATTGTTTTGTTTGGTTTATTTTCTTTGTATTGTATGGACATGTTTAGATATTTGGGAATGTAATTTTGACTTTAATAAATATGAAATATATTAGTAAATATCATGAGCTTTGGTGATAACCCAATTATGCCCCGACTCTTATTCCGTTGCGGGTCGGGGTGTGACAAATCGGTATCAGAGCCATGACTATAGGGATATAGGATAGGTTATTAGACCCTTAGAGCCTAAACTATAGTTGATTAGAAATTTTTAAGATTTTTGTGTGTTACATGCAAATTTCATGATGTTTATATGTTTTATGTTAAATGTTACATTCAATGTTATGCAAGCATGTTCATAAGTATATATTATCATATAATGCCTATCATAAATCATAATCTCATAACATATCACATTCATGAAAGCACACACCACATCATTTTCATGATTGCTTTTACAACGATTTTTGTGTTTTCAAATATCATCAAAGTGAGTTCTCATGACGGGCATGTAGTAACTGGAAGGGTACCAGTACCGGTAGTCGGTGTAACATTTGTAAAAATCGGGTCTCCAAAACCCGCTCCGTTTTGTAATCTTGTACCAAGTTATAAAAGTTGCGTTAATTATTTATGATTATTTTGAGTTGAAACGTTACATAATTAATAAATAAACTAAACTATAAAAATTATATTTGATAAAGAGTTAAAATAAAAAAATAAAAAATATTTGAAGCTGCCGGGACTCGAACCCGGGTCAGCCAAGTCTTTAAACAACTTAACAACCATTCCCTAAACCACTCCGCCACAATGTGGTTTCTGTTAACTCTAGGAAAACAAAAGAAACTTATACACAAACTCAGTTTAAGCGATGATACCATCTGAAAACCGTAATCGGCAAACCAATCGTCAAATCGATTGTTTACCTCACAATTTCAGTTATAACCGATGTATTACGGTTTCTAATCAAGTTAAAATTGATTGAAACTTTAAGTCTTATCATTTTCGGCTTTTGAAACCGAAAATTCATCAAGTTCTAATTTAATTCGAGCTCCAGATCATTTGCACGATTCAGAACTATCACAACAATACTCAATTTCATTTTCGTCGCATTTTTGAACCATAAGATCTTCTGAATCAGTTCGCCAGAAAATTTCTGCAAGTCACCGGAAAACCGGGACTCACATTCTCACGTAATTCCTCCGACTCTTTCAGTTTAAAACATGTGATTAATCAGTCTCTAACACAACTCCATCATCAGAATCGATCCTAGTCAACGTTTATCGAAAATCTTATCTTCGCCGGAAAGTTTCTGAGACTGCCGGAATCACACTGTGAACTGGTATGATATCCAAAACTTCTTTTAAACCTTGTTTAAGTGACTCAACTTTATGAATAATCGATCAACGCTGTTAATTGGTTTCAACAGCCGGAGTTCATTTCCAGTACCGACGAACCTCCGCCGGATTTCAGTGAATAACATCAATCGGTATATTCTGTTCCTTAAACTCTCTCCATTCTCTACTTTTGATTTACTGTTAATGTCTGAGAACTTTATAAATCACAAATCAATCATAACCAGTCGAATTATGCTGTCTGTGTAAATCGGCGAAGAAGATGAAGTTATAACAGAGCATAAGAATAATTAACAACGGTATTTTAAACGGGTTAGACACACAGTCCAGCGGTGGACTGTGTGCAAATTTCACACACACGTCCCGAGTTCGATCCTTGCTGCACGCACGCCTTGTGTAATAACCTGCCTTTTTGATCAAGAACTAAACCGGGTTAAAACAGATAGTTGTTAAGTATAATAAAAACCAAGAATATAACCGGGTTAGACACACAGTCCAGCGGTGGACTGTGTGCATCATGAACTTCACGTCGCGCGTTCGAATCTCGTCTCGAGCACCGGTCCAATTGAATTAACACGTTTTTGCAAATGAAGGAATTTTCAGTTAATTCAAACAAGTGTATAAATATAATTAAAAACAAGTTTATAACGGGTTAGACACGTAGCTCAGTTGGTAGAGCTACGTGCACGAGAACGGAAGGTCGCCGGTTCGAATCCCACCTGGCGCAGAAATTATCCGCTGACCGAACCGGTCAACGGTCAACGGTCAACGGTCAACACTTACAAAAAATAATATTTTTTTTATATTTTTATTTATTTAATTTAATTTAAAAATCAATTAAAAATACTGAAAAATAACATTTTTAAAGATAGAAAATAGCCATAAACTCACAAAAATATATCTAAAAATTTCATTAAAATCCTTAATAAAATCCATCCACTTAATATATTTTTCCATTATTATTTAGGTTAGTATTCCTCGTCGATCCGCTCATCTAAATCGTGCGCATCTCACCATCTCAAATTCAACGCACCCAATGTGAGTGAACCTTTCAAATTCCCCGTTTTAATCACGTTTTTGGGGTGTATCATGTGTCTTTGTTTATATACATATTATAACTAAACTATTGTGCATACATCATATCATGACATGTGTATTTAGTTTGTTGCTGTTAAGTAGTTATTATTGGATGCAAATTATTATTTCAATACATGCAATTGTCGAGGCCGCCGCTCCCCATTCGTGAGGTTTGAGCCTATTCCCCATTTTATTATGCGGTTTGAACCTGGCGTGCCCGCAACGATCGGCTCTGTTTGATTGAGCCTTGATTGCACAGTTCATTTTACATTTCAGTACATGCAATACGATCGGCTCCGTTTGATTGAGCCTTGATCGCACAGTTCATTATACATTTCAGTACATGCAATACGATCGGCTCCGTTTGATTGAGCCTTGATCGCACAGTTCATTTATGTTAGTTATCATATGATATTGGAATGTTCATGTATGCTATCAAGTGTTATTGTATGTTATAATTGTAACTGCTATTTGCCAATGCTTGATTACTTACATTTGCTCTTTTATGATTATGCACAATATTTCATTGATAAACTAACCATAAAATCATTATCAAATGTTTATCTAATAAGGTTCACTCGCCAACTTATGTTGACCCAAAAACTCCCATTTTACACATGATACAGGTGAACCAGCAGCAGCTAGGAACACATAGGACCTGGATTAGAAGAATAAAACGATTTAGTATTGGGATTGTTATGTTTGGTTATTTCCTTTGTATTGAATGAACATGTTTGGATGTTTGAAAATGTAACTTTGACTTTATTAATTATGAAACATAATAGTAAATGTCATGTGCTTTGGTGATAACCCAACTATGCCCCGACTCTTATTTCCGCTGCGGGTCGGGGTGTGACAGATTGGTATCAGAGCCATGACTATAGGGATATAGGATAGGTTATTAGACCCTTAGAGCCTATACTATAGTCGATTAGAAACTTATAAGAATTTTGTGTGTTATATGCCAAATTTCATGATGTTTATATGTTTTATGTTAAATGTTACATTTGATACTGTGCAAGCATGTTCATAAGTATGTATTATCAAATAATGCCTATCATGAAATCATATGCTCATAACATATCACAACCATGAAAGCACACACCACATCATGATTGATTTTACAATGATTTTCGTGTTTTCAAATCTCATCAAAGTGAGTTCTCATGACGGGCATGTAGTAACTGGAAGGGTACTAGTACCGGTAGTCGGAACGTCCTGTCTAGGCTGGCATTCGTATAAATCCAAAATAAAGGACCAGTTTGCCTACCTGGGGACTAACGATGAGAGTACGAAGTACCTATTAGGCCAAAGCATGCTATACCAAACGTCGTGTGAGCTAATCCCACTTTGAGTTGTCATTGTGTCTACACCTGGACACGTTCCGACCAAACATCTCATGAACATATTTTGTGGTTTGCATTCGGGGGATGCGAGTGTTAAATTGCCAATACTAATGTGAATCCTACCAAGCCAATAGCCATGGGGGCCCACATGACTATGTAGGTGAAGGTATGGGGGACATTTGAGGCCCAACATGAGCGAACCCAAGACATCCTATGGATGTAGTTGCATTATGGATATTTATGTTATTTTCATTTTCTTAAAGACACATGACACCTAAAAAGACACCATAAACTCACAATCTTCTCATTTTATGATCCTGTAGATGTCGTCTAGACAGCATCGAAGGGTAAAAGATCGGGAAAGACTCAGGAACGTTTGGCCACACATATCCGCAAACAAATGGCCACGATATTGCCTGACATCGTGGTACAAGTACAACAAGCCCTTGCAGCAAATCCTACTAACCCTCCTCAACAACAGGACCAGAACATCGACAACCCTCCTACCATCAAATGCTCTTACAAACATTTTAAGTCCTGTGATCCTCCAAAATTCGAAGGGACTGAGGGAGTCACTGCTCTCCTACATTGGTTCGAGGAGATGGAAAACGTTTTCTTAAACTGCGATTGTCCTGAGGATCGCAAGGTTCGTTACGCCACCGGGAGACTACTTGGTGTAGCTCTCACTTGGTGGAATACTGAGAAAGGGAAGAGGGGGACTGAAGATGCGATGGCCTTAACTTGGGAGGAGTTAAGGGAAATCATGACTAGGCGTTTCTGCCCTAGAAGTGAAATTAAG
Organism: Scalesia atractyloides; assembly: GCA_947069175.1. Taxonomy (NCBI): domain Eukaryota; kingdom Viridiplantae; phylum Streptophyta; class Magnoliopsida; order Asterales; family Asteraceae; genus Scalesia; species Scalesia atractyloides. The sequence continues at coordinate 31,229,089 of CAMTDV010000012.1, forward strand.
AAGTTGGAGGATGAATTTCATGCCTTAAAGCAAAAGGAGGGTGATCACTCTACTTACAACAAGAGGTTCTTGGAGTTGAACCAAATGGTTCCAAACCTATTCACTCCAACCTATCGTCTGAGCGAACATTATATTCGAGGACTTCCCTCGAAAATTCAAGATTCGGTTCTCAGCGTTTCACCGGTAACACTCGAAGCTGCCATGGACTTGGCAACTGAACTGACCGAAAACCGAATTCGCAATGGGAAGTTCAAAGAAGAGAAGAAGAAAGCCCCTGTTGAGGGACAAACCTCAAACCACCCCATTCCTTCCTCTAAGTTTGCTAACAAGAGGAAGCGTAACACCAGGAATTTTGCAGTCACCCAAACCAACACCCCTATTCCTGTTGCACCCATCACTCAAGTCACTCCTTCACCCACGCCATACAAAAGACCCTACACAGGCCCATTACCAAAATGTAACCGTTGTCAGTATCACCACTCCCTTGATCTTCCTTGCCAATACTGCACCGGCTGCGGTTGCACAGGACATACTGTTCAAAACTGCCGCGCACTTCAACAAACAAACCGCCACCAACCTATAACCCAAACCCACCAACAGTTAATGGGTCAAGCACAACAACAACTACCATTTCCACCCACCCAACATTTAGCCCAAACATACTATCAACCCAATTACCCTATGGGCCAACCTATGCGGGCTTGTTTCAATTGCGGCGACCCAAGTCATTTCAGAAACACATGTCCAAGGCTGGTTAATATTATTCATGCTCAGGCCCATGCCAACCGTGTGAATCAAGCGAACCAAGCTCCTCCACCTGCTAGAGGAAGAGCTTTCAATATTAACGCAAACCAGGCCATAGCTGACGGCAATGTGGTCAACGGTACGTTTCTTATAAATGGTAGTTATGCCTCTATGTTATTTGATACTGGTGCGGATAGAAGTTTCGTGTCATTAGAATTTGAACCTATCTTAAGCAAAAATCGGGATAAGCTCGCGGAACCCATAACGGTGGAAGTTGCGGACAGAAAACCAGTTTTATTAGACTCTATTTTACGCAACTGTACACTCACCTTAAACGACCACGATTTCTCAGTCGACCTTATTCCTATGAAGCTGGGAAGTTTCGACATCATAATCGGTATGGATTGGCTCAGTCAACATCATGCGGAAGTTGTATGTCGTGAAAAATTTATTCGTATTCCTCTTTCAAACGGTCAGACTCTTCGAATCATTGGAGAAACCTCGTCGAAAGGGCTCAACTTAATGTCTTGTCTTCAAGCTCAAAAATATCTTCGCAAGAATTATGTCGCGTTTTTAGCCCATATCATCAAGAAGGGGACCGCAGAGAAGAAACTTGAAGATATTCCTGTAGTAAAAGATTTTCCACAAGTTTTTCCTGACGACATTTCAGGACTTCCTCCAATCAGAGATGTCGAATTCCGTATTGATCTTATACCTGGTGCTACACCAGTTGCAAAATCTCCATATAGGTTAGCCCCCTCCGAAATGCAAGAGCTAGCCAGTCAATTGCAAGAGTTGACTGACAAGGGATTCATACGACCCAGCTCATCGCCTTGGGGTGCACCTGTCCTTTTTGTAAAGAAGAAAGATGGATCTTTTCGTATGTGCATCGACTACAGAGAGCTCAACAAGTTAACCATCAAAAATCGCTATCCTTTACCTCGCATAGATGATCTTCTTGACCAACTACAAGATGCCAGCTGCTTTTCGAAAATCGATCTTCGATCTGGCTATCATCAGCTTAGAGTGCATGAAGAAGACGTCCCTAAGACTGCTTTTCGAACTCGTTATGGCCACTATGAATTCATGGTTATGCCGTTTGGATTAACCAACGCACCAGCTGTCTTCATGGACCTAATGAACAGAGTCTGCAAACCTTACCTTGATCGATTTGTTATAGTTTTCATCGACGATATTCTTATTTATTCAAAATCTAAAGCTGATCACGAGCGTCATCTTCGACTCGTTCTTGCACTTCTAGAAAAGGAAAATCTGTATGCCAAGTTCTCTAAATGTGAATTCTTGGTTAAAAGAGGTGCAATTTCTCGGGCATGTAGTCAATGATAAAGGAATACATGTTGACCCTTCAAAGATCAAAGCAGTTCAAGAATGGCAAGCTCCACGCACACCAACTGAAGTAAGGTCTTTTCTTGGACTAGCTGGCTATTATCGGCGGTTCATTTCAAACTTCTCTCGCATTGCTGTGCCACTCACGGCTTTAACCCATAAGGGAAAACCATTCGTATGGGAACCCAAGCAAGAAGAAGCTTTTCAAACGCTTAAACAAAAACTTTGTGATGCACCAATCCTCACTCTTCCCGAAGGTTGTGATGATTTCGTAGTCTATTGCGACGCGTCAGGGCAAGGATTAGGTTGCGTTCTTATGCAAAGAGGAAAAGTCATAGCTTATGCCTCGAGGCAACTCAAGACACATGAAAAGAACTACACCACTCATGACCTAGAACTTGGAGCCGTTGTATTCGCTCTAAAGATATGGAGACATTATCTCTATGGTACTAAGTGTGAAATATACACTGACCACAAGAGTCTTCAACATATCTTTAATCAAAAAGAGTTAAATATGAGGAAACGAAGATAGGTCGAACTCCTAAATGATTACGACTGTGAAATTAGATACCACCCTGGTAAAGCAAATGTGGTGGCTGATGCACTTAGTCGAAAGGGTTATGCGAACTCCATTCATCTTCTATGTTCGCAAATTATAACCGATATTAAAGATCAAATTCGAGAAGCTCAACACGTTTCAATAACAGAAGAAGATGTAAGAAAAGAGATGTCCTGTGGAGCCGAGCTAAAATTTGAAACTAAATCAGACGGTATTCTGTATTACCTAGATCGTATCTGGATTCCTAACCACAACAATCTTCGTGAAACTATTATGAATGAAGCTCACAAAACGCGATATTCTATACACCCAGGTGCCGATAAGATGTATCAAGACCTACGATACACCTATTGGTGGCCTGGAATGAAGAAAGATATTGCCGTTTTTGTTTCCAAGTGTCTTACATGTTCAAAGGTGAAGGCTGAACGCCAAAGACCCTCAGGACTTCTAGTCCAACCGGAAATACCTGTATGGAAGTGGGAAAATATAACCATGGATTTCATTACCGGGTTACCTCGCACTTCTGGTGGGTATGACACTATATGGGTGATTATAGACCGACTTACAAAATCAGCTCACTTTATTCCTATTCGAGAAGATTTCAAGAACGAAAAGCTTGCTCGTATTTATATCAACGAAATCGTAAGCCGACATGGGTACCATTAAGTATTATTTCTGATCGTGATGGTCAGTTTCACCTCACGAACATGGCAAGCAGTACAATCCGCTATGGGCACTCGATTAGATCTCAGTACCGCCTATCATCCCCAAACTGATGGACAGTCTGAGCGCACCATTCAAACTCTTGAGGATATGCTTAGAGCATGTGTCATAGACTTCAAGGAAAATTGGGACGCCCACCTACCGTTAGTTGAATTTTCGTACAACAACAGCTATCATTCGAGCATCGGCATGGCACCTTTTGAAGCCTTATATGGTCGAAAGTGTCGATCTCCTGTTTGTTGGCACGAAATTGGGGAAGCACAAATTACTGGTCCAGAATTGATCCAAGAAACCACAGACAAGATTCATCAAATCCGAAACAATCTTCTAGCAGCTCAAAGTCGTCAAAAGAGTTACGCAGATAAACGACGGAAGCCCTTAGAGTTTAACATTGGTGATCATGTGCTTTTAAAAGTATCACCGTGGAAGGGAGTAGTTCGTTTTGGTCAAAAGGGAAAGCTAGCACCACGTTATGTAGGACCTTTCAAGATACTTGAAAGAGTAGGTCCTGTAGCATACAAGCTTGACCTACCGGAAGAACTCGACAGGATTCATCCTACATTCCACGTGTCGAACTTGAAGAAGTGCCTCGCTGATGAGAATCTCCATATTCCACTGGAAGATATTCAGATTGATGAATCCATGCATTTTATTGAAAGACCAGTGGAGATCATGGACTACGGAGAAAAGCGTCTTCGACGAAGTCGCATTCCAATTGTTAGGGTACGCTGGGAGTCGAAACGGGGACCTGAGTTTACTTGGGAACGTGAAGACTCAATGCGTGAAAAATACCCGCATCTTTTTCCTACTACTTCAACTATTTAAATTTCGGGACGAAATTCCTAAAAGTAGGGGATACTGTAACATTTGTAAAAATCGGGTCTCCAAAACCCGCTCCGTTTTGTAATCTTGTACCAAGTTATAAAAGTTGCGTTAATTATTTATGATTATTTTGAGTTGAAACGTTACATAATTAATAAATAAACTAAACTATAAAAATTATATTTGATAAAAAGTTAAAATAAAAAAATAAAAATATTTGAAGCTGCCGGGACTCGAACCCGGGTCAGCCAAGCTTTAAACAACTTAACAACCATTCCCTAAACCACTCCGCCACAATGTGTTTTCTGTTAACTCTAGGAAAACAAAAGAAACTTATACACAAACTCAGTTTAACCGATGATACCATCTGAAAACCGGTAATCGGCAAACCAATCGTCAAATCGATTGTTTACCTCACAATTTCAGTTATAACCGATGTATTACGGTTTCTAATCAAGTTAAAATTGATTGAAACTTTAAGTCTTATCATTTTCGGCTTTTGAAACCGAAAATTCATCAAGTTCTGATTTAATTCGAGCTCCAGATCATTTGCACGATTCAGAACTATCACAACAATACTCAATTTCATTTTCGTCGCATTTTTGAACCATAAGATCTTCTGAATCAGTTCGCGGAAAATTTCTGCAAGTCACCGGAAAACCGGGACTCACATTCTCAGGTAATTCCTCCGACTCTTTCAGTTTAAAACATGTGATTAATCAGTCTCTAACACAACTCCATCATCAGAATCGATCCTAGTCAACATTTATCGAAAATCTTATCTTCCGGAAAGTTTCTGAGACTGCCGGAATCACACTGTGAACTGGTATGATATCCAAAACTTCTTTTAAACCTTGTTTAAGTGACTCAACTTTATGAATAATCGATCAACGCTGTTAATTGGTTTCAACAGCCGGAGTTCATTTCCAGTACCGACGAACCTCCGCCGGATTTCAGTGAATAACATCAATCGGTATATTCTTTCCTTAAACTCTCTCCATTCTCTACTTTTGATTTACTGCTAATGTCTGAGAACATTATAAATCACAAATCAATCATAACCAGTCGAATTATGCTGTCTGTGTAAATCGGCGAAGAAGATGAAGTTATAACAGAGCATAAGAATAATTAAAAACGGTATTTTAAACGGGTTAGACACACAGTCCAGCGGTGGACTGTGTGCAAATTTCACACACACGTCCCGAGTTCGATCCTTGCTGCACGCACGCCTTGTGTAATAACCTGCCTTTTTGATCAAGAACTAAACCGGGTTAGAACAGATAGTTGTTAAGTATAATAAAAACCAAGAATATAACCGGGTTAGACACACAGTCCAGCGGTGGACTGTGTGCATCATGAACTTCACGTCGCGCGTTCAAATCTCGTCTCGAGCACCGGTCCAATTGAATTAACACGTTTTTGCAAATGAAGGAATTTTCGGTTAATTCAAACAAGTGTATAAATATAATTAAAAACGAGTTTATAACGGGTTAGACACGTAGCTCAGTTGGTAGAGCTACGTGCACGCGAACGGAAGGTCGCCGGTTCGAATCCCACCCGGCGCAGAAATTATCCGCTGACCGAACCGGTCAACGGTCAACGGTCAACGGTCAACACTTACAAAAAAATAATATTTTTTTTATATTTTTATTTATTTAATTTAATTTAAAAATCAATTAAAAATACTTAAAAATAACATTTTTAAAGATAGAAAATAGCCATAAACTCACAAAAATATATCTAAAAATTTCATTAAAATCCTTAATAAAATCCATCCACTTAATATATTTTTCCATTATTATTTAGGTTAGTATTCCTCGTCGATCCGCTCATCTAAATCGTGCGCATCTCACCATCTCAAATTCAACGCACCCAATGTGAGTGAACCTTTCAAATTCCCCGTTTTAATCACGTTTTTGGGGTGTATCATGTGTCTTTGTTTATATACATATTATAACTAAACTATTGTGCATACATCATATCATGACATGTGTATTTAGTTTGTTGCTGTTAAGTAGTTATTATTGGATGCAAATTATTATTTCAATACATGCAATTGCCGAGGCCGCCGCTCCCCATTCGTGAGGTTTGAGCCTGTTCCCCATTTTATTATGCGGTTGAACCTGGCGTGCCCGCAACGATCGGCTCCGTTTGATTGAGCCTTGATCGCACAGTTCATTTTACATTTCAGTACATGCAATACGATCGGCTCCGTTTGATTGAGCCTTGATCGCACAGTTCATTATACATTTCAGTACATGCAATACGATCAGCTCCGTTTGATTGAGCCTTGATCGCACAGTTCATTTATGTTAGTTATCATATGATATTGGTATGTTCATGTATGCTATCAAGTGTTATTGTATGTTATAATTGTAACTGCTATTTACCAATGCTTGATTACTTACATTTGCTCTTTTATGATTATGCACAATATTTCATTGATAAACTAACCATAAAATCATTATCAAATGTTTATCTAATAAGGTTCACTCGCCAACTTATGTTGACCCAAAAACTCCCATTTTACACATGATACAGGTGAACCAGCAGCAGCTAGGAACACATAGGACCTGGATTAGAAGAATAAAACGATTTAGTATTGGGATTGTTATGTTTGGTTATTTCCTTTGTATTGAATGAACATGTTTGGATGTTTGAAAATGTAACTTTGACTTTATTAATTATGAAACATAATAGTAAATGTCATGTGCTTTGGTGATAACCCAACTATGCCCCGACTCTTATTTCCGCTGCGGGTCGGGGTGTGACAGTCGGAACGTCCTGTCTAGGCTGGCATTCGTATAAATCCAAAATAAAGGACCAGTTTGCCTACCTGGGGACTAACGATGAGAGTACGAAGTACCTATTAGGCCAAAGCATGCTATACCAAACGTCGTGTGAGTTACCCCACTTTGAGTTGTCATTGTGTCTACACCTGGACACATTCCGACCATACATCTCGTGAACATATTTTGTGGTTTGCATTCGGGTGATGCGAGTGTTAAATCGCCAATACTAATGTGAATCCTACCAAGCCAATAGTCATGGGGGCCCACATGACTATACAGGTGAAGGTATGGGGGACATTTGAGGCCCAACATGAGCAAACCCAAGACATCCTATGGATGTAGTTGCATTATTGATATTTATGTTACTTCCATTTTCTTAAAGACACATGACACCTAAAAAGACTCCATAAACTCACAATCTTCTTATGTATGTTTCTGTAGATGTCGTCTAGACAACAACGAGGGGGTAAAAGATCAGGAAGGTCTCACGAACGCTTGGCCACACAAATCGCGAAACAAATGGCCACGATACTGCCTGACATCGTGGTTCAAGTACAGCAAGCTCTCGCCACAAATCCCACTAATCCTCCCCAACAGAATGACCAGAACATCGGCAACCCTCCTACCAGCAAGTGCTCATACAAACATTTCAAGTCTTGTGATCCTCCTAAATTTGAAGGGACCAAAGGGGTCACTGCTCTCCTCCATTGGTTTGAGGAAATGGAAAACACCTTCCTCAACTGCGATTGTCCTGAGGATCGCAAGGTTCGATACGCTACTGGGAGACTATTTGGGGTAGCTCTTACTTGGTGGAATACTGAAAAAGGGAAGAGGGGAATTGATGATGCAATGGCCTTAACTTGGGAGGAATTAAGGGAAATCATGACTAGGCGTTTCTGTCCTAGGAGTGAAATTAAAAAGTTGGAAGACGAATTTCATTCTTTAAAGCAGAAGGAGGGAGATCATACCACCTATAACAAGAGGTTCTTAGAGTTGAACCAAATGGTTCCTAATTTGTTTACCCCAGCTTATCGTTTGATCGAGCATTATATTCGAGGACTTCCCTCGAAAATTCAAGATTCAGTTCTCAGCATTTCACCGGTAACACTTGAAGCTGCTATGGAGCTAGCGACTGAACTGACCGAGAATCGAATTCGCAATGGGAAGTTTAAAGAAGAGAAAAAGAAAGCCCCTGTTGAGGGTCAAACTTCAAACCATTCCATCTCCTCCTCTAAGTTTGCTAACAAGAGGAAGCGCAACAGCAGAAACTTCGCTGTTACACAAACCAACTCTCCTATTCCTGCTGCACCCATTACCCAAGTTGTCCCTTCACCTGCACCATACAAAAGACCATACTCTGGTCCCGTTACCAAAATGCAACCGTTGCCAATATCACCATTCTCCTGATTATCCTTGCCAACATTGCACCGGTTGTGGTCGCGCAGGTCATACTGTTCAAACCTGCCGCATGCCTCAGCGAACGAACCGCCACCAGCCTTCAACCCAAACCCACCAGCAAATAATGGGTCAAGCCCAACAACCCCTACTATATCCACCCACCCAACATTTAGCCCAAACATATTACCAACCCAATTATCCTATGGGTCAACCTATGCGGGCTTGCTACAATTGCGGAGACCCAAGCCATTTCAGAAACACGTGTCCAAGGTTGGTAAACATTATTCATGCTCAGGCCCAAGCCAACCAGGTGAATCAAGCGAACCAAGCTCCTCCACCTGCAAGAGGAAGAGCTTTCAATATCAACGCTAATCAGGCTAGAGCTGACGGCAATGTGGTTAACGTACGTTCCTTATAAATGGTAGATATGCATCCATGTTGTTTGATACTGGCGCGGATAAAAGTTTTGTGTCCTTAGAGTTTGAACCTATCTTAAACCAAAATCGTGTTAAGCTCATGGAATCCATAACAGTAGAAGTTGCAGACGGGAAACCGGTCTCATTAAACTCTATTATACGCAACTGTACACTCACCTTAAACGACCACGACTTCTCAGTTGACCTTATTCCTATGAAGCTGGGAAGTTTCGATATCATAATTGGTATGGACTGGCTCAGTCAACATCAGGCGAAGTTGTATGTCGCGAAAAGTTTATACGTATTCCTCTTTCAAACGGTCAGACTCTTCGAATCTTTGGAGAAACCTCGTCGAAAGGGCTCAGCTTAATGTCTTGTATTCAAGCTCAAAAATATCTTCGCAAGAATTATGTCTCGTTTTTAGCTCATATCATCAAAAAGGGACCTTGGAGAAGAAACTTGAAGACATTCCAGTAGTAAAAGATTTCCCGCAAGTGTTTCCTGACGACATTTCAGGACTTCCTCCAGTTAGAGAAGTCGAATTCCGTATTGATCTTATACCTGGTGCTACACCAGTTGCAAAGTCTCCTTATAGGTTAGCCCCCTCTGAAATGCAAGAGCTAGCCAGTCAATTACAAGAGTTGACTGACAAGGGATTCATACGTCCTAACTCATCGCCTTGGGGTGCACCTGTCCTTTTTGTAAAGAAGAAAGATGGATCGTTTCGTATGTGCATCGACTACAGAGAGCTCAACAAATTAACAATCAAGAATCGCTATCCATTACCTCGCATTGATGATCTTCTTGACCAACTTAAAGGTGCCAGCTGCTTTTCAAAAATCGACCTTTCGATCTGGTTATCATCAACTTAGAGTACATGAAGAAGACGTCCCAAAGACCGCATTCCGAACTCGTTATGGTCATTATGAATTCATGGTCATGCCATTTGGTTTAACCAACGCTCCAGCAGTCTTGATGGACCTAATGAACAGAGTCTGCAAACCTTATCTTGATCGATTTGTTATAGTCTTCATCGACGACATTCTTATTTATTCAAAATCTAAAACTGATCATGAGCGTCATCTTCGACTCATCCTTACACTTCTAGAGAATGAAAAGCTTCACGCCAAATTCTCCAAATGCGAATTCTGGTTAAAAGAGGTGCAATTCCTCGGACATGTAGTCAATGACAAGGGAATACATGTCGACCCCTCAAAGATCAAAGCGGTACAAGAATGGCAAGCGCCACGTACACCAACTGAAGTAAGATTTTTCTTGGTTTGGCTGGTTATTATCTCGATTCATTTCAAACTTCTCACGCATTGCTGTACCACTTACGGCTTTAAATCATAAGGGAAAACCTTTCATATGGGGACCCAAGCAAGAAGAAGCCTTGCAAACCCTTAAACAAAAACTCTGTGATGCACCAATCCTCACTCTTCCTGAAGGTTGTGATGATTTTGTGGTCTATTGCGACGCGTCAGGGCAAGGATTAGGCTGCGTTTTGATGCAAAGAGGAAAAGTTATAGCTTATGCTTCGAGACAACTCAAGACGCATGAGAAGAACTACACCACCCATGACCTGGAACTTGGAGCCGTTGTGTTCGCACTTAAGATATGGAGACATTATCTCTATGGTACTAAGTGTGAAATATACACTGACCACAAGAGTCTTCAACATATCTTCAATCAAAAGGAGTTAAACATGAGGCAACGAAGATGGGTCGACTTCTAAATGACTACGACTGTGAAATTCGGTACCACCCTGGCAAAGCAAATGTGGTGGCTGATGCACTTAGTCGAAAGGGTTATGCGAACTCCATTCGTCTTCTATGTTCAGCAATTATAACTGACATTAAAGATCAAATTCGAGAAGCCCAACATGTTTCAGTAACGGAAGATGATGTACGAAAGGAGATGTCCTATGGAGCTGAACTTAAAATTGAAACTAAATCTGACGGTATTCTGTACTACCTAGATCGTATCTGGATTCCTAACCACAACAATCTTCGTGAAATTCTTATGAATGAGGCTCACAAAACACGATACTCTATACACCCAGGAGCCGATAAGATGTATCAAGACCTACGATATACCTATTGGTGGCCTGGAATGAAAAAGGATATTGTTGTTTTTGTTTCTAAGTGCCTTACATGTTCCAAGGTGAAAGCTGAACACCAAAGACCCTCAGGACTTCTGGTTCAACCTGAAATACCTGTATGGAAGTGGGAAAATATAACCATGGACTTCATTACCGGGTTACCTCGCACTTCTGGTGGGTATGACACTATATGGGTAATAATTGACCGACTTACAAAATCAGCTCACTTTATTCCTATCCGCGAAGATTTCAAGAACGAAAAGCTAGCTCGTATTTATATCAGCGAAATCGTAAGCCGAAATGGTGTACCGTTAAGCATTATTTCTGATCGTGATGGTCGTTTCACTTCACGAACATGGCAAGCAGTACAAGCCGCTATGGGTACGCGATTAGATCTCAGTACCGCCTATCATCCTCAAACTGATGGTCAATCTGAACGCACCATTCAAACTCTTGAAGATATGCTTCGAGCATGTGTTATAGACTTCAAGGGAAATTGGGACGCTCATCTACCATTAGTCGAATTTTCGTACAACAAAGCTACCATTCAAGCATCGGCATGGCACCTTTTGAAGCCTTATATGGTCGTAAGTGCCGATCTCCAGTATGTTGGCACGAAATTGGGGAAAGCTCAAATCACTGGTCTGGAATTGATTCAAGAAACCACAGACAAGATCCATCAAATTCGAAACAATCTTCTAGCGGCCCAAAGTCGTCAAAAGAGTTATGCAGATAAACGACGGAAGCCTTTAGAGTTTAACATTGGTGATCATGTACTTCTAAAAGTATCACCGTGGAAGAGAGTAGTTCGTTTTGGTCAAAAAGGAAAGCTAGCACCACGCTACGTAGGACCTTTCAAGATACTCGAAAGAGTAGGATCTGTAGCATACAAGCTTGATCTACCAGAAGAACTCAACAGGATTCATCCCACATTCCACGTATCAAACTTAAAGAAGTGCCTCGCTGATGAAAACCTTCACATTCCTCTGGAAGATATTCAGATTGATGAATCTATGCATTTTATTGAAAGACCAGTAGAGATCATGGATTTCGGAGAAAAACGTCTACGTCGAAGTCGCATTCCAATTGTTAGGGTACGCTGGGAGTCGAAACGGGGACCTGAGTTTACTTGGGAACGTGAAGACTCAATGCGTGAAAAATACCCGCATCTTTTTCCTACTACTTCTATTACTTAAATTTCGGGACAAATTCCTAAAAGTAGGGGATACTGTAACATTTGTCGAAAACGGGTTTTACCAAACCCGCTCCATTTTGTAATCGAATATCAAGTTATAAATGTTCGTCGCCTATTTATGCTTATTTTAATTTTTAGTGATACATAATTAATAAACAAACTAAACCATAAAAGTTATAATTGATAAAAAATATAAATAAAGTGATTAAAAATAAAAAGGGGCTGCCGGGACTCGAACCCGGGTCAGCCGGGTTGTAACTCCAAAGATTTAACACTCACACGCATAACCACTCCGCTACTTGTTTGTTTTCTGTCAACTCTAGGAAACGAATAAGTCTTATATACAAACCTAGATGAACCGGTTGCGCCAACTGAAAACAGAAATCGGCTATTCAGCCGTCTAAACGTTTGAATAATCGCGATTTCAGGTTTATAACCGATGCGCCGACAATTCTAATCAATTCAGACTTGAATTGACTTGAATTCGGATGATGATGGGTTTTATAACCGAAGCTATCCAATAATCCGAATTACTGTAATCAAAGATCTTCTTCACGACTCAGAAACATTCCACAAACCTCCAATTACATTTCCGCACACTTTACAGTCCACCGGAGAAGTTTATTTTACTCGCCGAAAAATTCTGCAAGTTCGCCGGAAAACCGTATTCTTCCTCAAAACGGTAAGTCCTTCAATACCGTCGTAGTCTAACAATTGTTAAGCTATTTCTAACTCAAACCTTTCACTTGAAATCGAATTCAGACGCTACTATCAGATAATACCAGTTTGCCGGAAAAGTTCTGGAAATCTTTATTTTCATCTGTGAATCGGTAAGGACCTTCAAACACACTGTTAACGTTTGTTTAGCACTTCAATTCCATGATTAGCTAATCAAAACGATTAATTGATTTGCTCAGTTGAAGTTCATAAAAACAGAGACCGACGCCTTGCCGGAATTCTGTAATAAATCGTTCACCGGTATGTTTACTTCTAATTATCATCCTTGCTATCTCATATCAGTCTGTGTAATGTTTAACAATCGAATTAAACAAGATAAAATGGAGTAATCTGCTGTCGGTAAATCCAACGAAGAAGATGAACTGTGATAACATTATAAGAATAATTAAAATTGGTATTTTGAACGGGTTAGACACACAGTCCAGCGGTGGACTGTGTGCGAACAAAAACACGCATACGTCCCGAGTTCGAGTCTTGACACACGCACCTTCGCAGTAATAAAATGCCTTTTTGTTTAAAACTGAACCGGGTTAACTCCGTTAGTTGTTAAGTATAATAAAATTTGTATATTAACCAAGTTAGACACACAGTCCAGCGGTGGACTGTGTGTAACGTTAAAGCACAGGTCCCGGGTTCGAGACCTGTTAGTGGCACCGGTTCGATGAATTAAAATGTTTTTGAAATTAAAAGAATTTTGGATAAATTGAATTAAATATATAAGTATAATTAAAAACAGAATTATTTCGGGTTAGACACGTAGCTCAGTTGGTAGAGCTGCGTGCACGCGTACGGGATGTCACGGGTTCGAGCCTCACCCAGCGCATTTCAGTCACACAATAAACTGGTCAAACAGTCAAAGTCAAAAAGTCAACGGTCAACCTAAAAAGTCAACATATTTTTATATTTTTAATTATTTAATTTAATTTAAAAATCAATTAAAAATACCTAAAAATAATGTTTTTAAAGATAGGAAATAGCCTTAAACTCGTAAAAATACATCTAAAAATTCTATTAAAATCCTTAATAAAATCCACTCATTTACTATATTTTCCGTTATTATTTAGGTTAGTTAATTCTCGTTGTCCCGCTCTTCCAACTCGTGCGCATCTCACCATCTCCAATCAAACGCACCCAAAGTGAGTGAATCTTTACAAATTCCCCGTTTTAATCACGTTTTGGGGTGTATCATGTGTCTTGCTATATATTATATTTAAATCATTGTGCATACATCATATCTTGAACATGTGTATTCAGTTTGTTTCAACTGTTTGTGTGGTTATTGTTAGATTCAATTTATTATTTTCAGTACATGCAATTTCATAGGCCGCCGCTCCCCATTACATTATGAGCGTTGAGCAAGTTCCCCATTACATTATGAGTGTGAACCTGGCGTGCCAACATACGATCGGCTCCGTTTGATTGAGCCTTGATCGCACAGACATTTATCATTTTTAGTACATGCAATACGATCGGCTCCGTTTGATTGAGCCTTGATCGCACAGTTTCATTCATGTTATTTATTGTATGATGTTGGTATGTTAACGTATGCTATCATATGTTATTGTATGTTATAGTTGTGACTGCTATTGCTGCTGTTTGATTATTTACATTTGCTCATTTATGATTATGCACAATTTTTCATTGATAAACTAACAAGAAATAAATAATAAATGTTTATCTAACAAGGTTCACTCGCCAACTTATGTTGACCCAAAAACCCCCATTTTTACACATGATACAGGTGAACCAGCTGCAGCAAGAAACACTTAGGATTGGACTAGAAGAATAAAATGATTTAGAGTTTGGAATTGTTTTGTTTGGTTTATTTTCTTTGTATTGTATGGACATGTTTGGATATTTGGGAATGTAATTTTGACTTTAATAAATATGAAATATATTAGTAAATATCATGAGCTTTGGTGATAACCCAATTATGCCCCGACTCTTATTCCGCTGCGGGTCCAGGGTGTGACAACCATCACCCAGCCAACATCGCGTACCGCCATTGCATGAATTGCAATTGGTTTAGGCATGTAACCGGTGCATGCCGAAGTGGTCCTGCACCACAAGGCAACAAGCCTAGTAATCTCCTCAAAACCAAAATCGTCAAGCTCCTGCCAACAACGTTCGAGCCTGCTTCAATTGTGGTAATCCAACTCACCTTCGACCCCAATGCCCGCAAAACAATCAAGAGCAACAACAACAACAAGCACCTCAAAGTCGCGCATTCAACATCAAAGCGAATCAGGCGCAACACGACAATGAAGTTGTGAACGGTACGTTCCTCGTTAATGGTTTATATGCTTCATTATTATTTGATACCGGTGCGGATAAGAGTTTTGTATCCGTGGAATTCGAACCAATGTTAAAATGTACACGCTCTAAACTTCCAAAATCTTTCACCATCGAAGTTGCTAATGGTAAGTCTAGCATCGTTGACTCCATCCTTCGTGACTGCTTTCTCACTCTTAACAATCACAAGTTCTTTATTGATCTCATACCCATGCAATTGTGTAGTTTCGATATGATAGTAGGCATGGATTTGCTTCGTAAGAACCATGCTGAAATCGCTTGTCACGAAAAGTTTGTTCGACTTCCTCTTCCGTCTGGTGATA
This sequence comes from Scalesia atractyloides, assembly GCA_947069175.1. Lineage (NCBI taxonomy): Eukaryota > Viridiplantae > Streptophyta > Magnoliopsida > Asterales > Asteraceae > Scalesia > Scalesia atractyloides. The sequence goes on from CAMTDV010000012.1 coordinate 31,244,539, forward strand.
CCTTGCACGTCTATGGCAAAAGGCATTCAAAAAGTCTCAAACTCATGTCATGCAACCAAGCGAACAAGTACTTACGTAAGGAGTACTTTGCATTTTTAGCCCACATTATGGAAGAAAAAGGCAAAGGAAAAGATGTAAGTGATGTCCTAGTGGTGTGTGATTTTCCTGACGTCTTTCCCGAAGACCTACCTGGTCCTCCTCCTCCTCGTTTAGTTGACTTTTGTATTGAACTCATCCCCGATGCTACACCCGTTGCTAAAGCTGCTTATCTCTTGCACTTTCAGAGATGTAAGAATTGTCAGGCCAACCTCAAGAGTTGCTCGATAAAGGATTCATACGCTCTACTACTTCTCCTTGGGGCGCTCCGGTCCTTTTCGTCAAGAAAAAGATGGTTCACTTCGTATGTGCATCGATTATCGTGAGCTCAACTAGCTTACCGTCAAAAACCGATACCCTTTTCCCCGCATCGACGACCTTTTCGACTAACTCCAAAGTGGAATATGCTTTTTCAAGATCGATCTTCGTTCTGGCTATCACCAACTTCGAGTTTTCGAAGAGGAAATTCCAAAAACCGCGTTTCGTACTAGATATGGTCACTACGAGTTCGTGGTCATGCCTTTTGGTTTGACCAACATACCTACAGTCTTCATGGACTTGATGAATCGCGTGTGCAAACCTTATCTCAATCGCTTCGTGATCGTCTTCATTGATGATATCCTTATCTACTCCAAGACACAAGAAGTGCACGAGCGACACTTGGGTCTTATCCTCCAACTTTGCGTACTAGCGTCTTTACGCCAACTTCTCCAAATGTGAATATTGGCTAAAAGAGGTTCAATTCCTTGGTCATGTCATCAACGAACTTGGTATTCATGTTGATCCTGCAAAATCAAAGCTGTGAAGAATTGGAATGCTCCTACGTCTCCTTCTGAAATCCGTTCGTTTCTTGGTTTAGCTAGTTACTATCGACGTTTCACTTCAAACTTTTCAAAAATCATCGTCCCTCTCACGTCTTTGACTAAAAAAGATAAGCCTTTTGTTTGGGGTCCTGAACAAGAGGAATCTTTCCAAATCCTCAAGGACATGCTTTGTAATGCTCCTATCCGCACTCAACCTGATGGAAACGATGATTTCGTCGTGTATTGCGATACTTCAAACCAAGGTCTTGGTTGTGTTCTCATGCAACGAGACAAGGTTATCGCGTATGCTTCGAGACAACTCAAAATCCATGAGAAAAACTACACTATGCACGACCTTGAACTAGGAGCAGTTGTTTTTGCATTGAAAATATGGCGACACTACCTTTATGGTACCAAGTGTGTGGTCTTCACCGACCATATGAGCCTTCGGCACATTTTCTATCAAAAGGAACTCAACATGTGTCAACGTCATTGGGCGGAGTTGTTAAATGATTACGACTGCGAGATTCGCTATCACCCTGGTAAGGCGAATGTTGTGGCCGATGCTCTTAGTCGTAAAACTCATGTAAAGAGTGTTCGTTGTTTTCAAATCTTACACACCTCTAAGAGCGTATTCGTGAAGCACAATATTCGTCCATCAATGAGGACAACCTTTTCAATGAAATGAAATGTGGTGCTGAAAACCAACTCAAGTCTAAATCTTATGGTATTCTTTACTATCTCGATCGTGTTTGGATCCCTAATTGTAACAACCTTCGTGACTTCATGATGAAAGAAGCTCATAAATCCAAATACTCTATTCATCCTTTCGCTGATAAAATGTACCACGATCTTCGTACATCTTATTGGTGGCCTGGAATGAAGAAAGATATCGCTGTCTACGTTTCGAAATGTCTTACGTGTTCCAAAGTCAAATCCGAACATCAACTCCCTCTAGGTTACTCAAACAACAAGAAATTACAGTTTGGAAATGGGAGAGTATAGCCATGGATTTCATTACCAAACTCCCTCCACTTCCTCTGCTCATGATAGCATGTAGGTAATCCTTGACCGCTTGACCAAATCCGCTCACTTTCTCCCCATTCGTGAGGACTATCGAGTTGAAAAATTAGCTCGTATCTATACGAATGAAGTCATTTGCCATCATGGTAACCCCATTGACATCATTTCTGACCGCGGTGGTCATTTCACTTCTCGCCTTTGGCAAACGTTTCAAATAGCGATGGCTACGCATCTTAATCTTAGTATGGCATTTCATCCTTAATCGGATGGACAAACCGAACGTACTATTCAAACCATTGAGGACATGCTCCGTTCGTGTGTAATTGAATTTAGTGGAAATTGGGATGTACATTTACCATTTATAGAATTCTTATACAATAACATTACCACTCTAGTATTCAAATGGCTCCTTTTGAGGCATTGTATTGTAGTAAGTGTCGTTCGCCTATGTGTTTCACGAGGTCAGCGAAGCACAAATCACCAGTCCTGAGCTCATACAAGAGATGACGGATAAGATCATGCAAATCTGCAACAACCTTCTCAAGGCTCGACGTCGACAGAAGAGCTATGCTGACAAGCGTCGTAAACCATGGGAATTCAAAGTCGGTGATCAAGTGCTTCTCAAGGTATCACCATGGAAAGGTGTTGTTCGCTTTGGTAAGAAGGGCAAACTCGCTTTTCGCTTTGTAGGTCCCTTCAAGATTCTCGAAAAGATTGGCAAAGTGGCGTACCACCTCGACTTGCCTCAAGAGCTCAGCAATGTCCATCCAACGTTTCATGTCTCGAACCTCAAGAAGTGTTTGGCCGATGAAGAACTCCAAGTTCCGTTCGAAGATATTCAAATCAACAAGTCATTCATTTTGAGGAGAACCGGTCGGAATTATGGACCGAGGTATCAAGCAATTGAGGCTCAGCCGGATTCACATAGTAAAGGCACAATAGGAAGGAAAGTGTGGCGCCGAGTTTACTTGGGAACTCAAAAGTGATATGAACATCAAGTATCCGCATTGTTCATTACACATTTCTCTTGAATAAATTTCAAGTACGAAATTTCCTAAAATAGGGGAGACTGTAACGCTCCGCGTTTCCACGCTTTTCATATTTATCAAGTCTTGTTGTACGTTCCATTTTTGGAAACTTTGTATTTTCGGAAACTTGTACTTGTATCGTATTCTCAACTTGTAGTCTGAGACACCGATCATAATGAAAGTCATATTTATATCAATTATGTTCCATTTATACTTGTAATGTTGAATTTATACTTGTAATCGCATGCAATAAACCCTAATTCGAAACTATGTTACGATACGCGCAAATAACCGACTTTCAACGCGTTTACGTGCAATACTTGTGATTAACCAACAATTAATGATTCCGATACTTATTATACATCATAATACATCATATTATACTTGTAAAAACCTTCGACATGTTAATTATACTTGCAATTATGTGTTATAGATCGTAAATCGCCTATACTTGCATTTTGTGCGATAACCGACAACTGTGTATTACGACCGGCACTACTGATACTTGGTTTACATAATTTCAGATACGTGGACATACTTGACATCACTTTTAAGTTTACGATACTTGCATGCTTGAAACTAAACGAAAATCACTAGAAAACACCCTAAAACCTAACTTTGGGGCCATAATTGCGTACTTATCAAACATGAGGGACCACTCGTGACAAAAGCCAAACCCCCTCCCCCAAAAAAAACCACGTTTTGAATCTGCATTTTTGGCTCCAACCTCCACCATAAAATATAAATTTTGAATCTTGTATTTATGGCTCCAACCTCCACCAATAGACTTCTAAACCTCATTAAACACTCACCTAACCTCACCTACTGTAAAAATACGACTCCTAACCCTCATTTCTCCTTTACACCTTCCTAAACTCTCATTCTAAGCTCCATAATCTGCTTAAAACTCAAGTTAGGGCATAATTCTTCTAAGTTCAAAAGTGAGTGCAAGAACTCACGTTTCACCTATCTTCTTCTCTTGTTCTTGCTTCCTAACATCTTGAAATTCAAATGAGGATGTTACCAAGATTTCTCAGAGGTATAACACTCTTGTTGAAGGTCCAAGATGCTTAGAAACCTTCGGTTTTGTTCGTTTCTACATGTTTGGCATAGCCTTCATGTTTATAGCCTACCCAACATGTGCTTGGACAAGCCTACAAACTTGTGTACATGTTGTAGTTGTAGTCTATTGATATTGGAGCCTGTGAGGACCCAAACTTTCTGTTTTGATTGAGGTTCATGAACAACCTTCAAGTGTGCACATCAACCAAGCCTAGGCTTGTGTGTCGAATAAGTGTATGGACCATGAAAGCCTTGGCTATTCAAACTTGTCCTACACCACACTTGTATGATTTTCCTTTTTTACTTTTTGTATTTTCCTTTATGTACATTCATGACCAACCGACTTTCGAGTTGTGCTTTGGTGAATTCTTATACGAGGTTTAAATGGATGCATATCATCCTACCTACTATTTTGAATCTCCATGACCCCTTCAGGGAATACTTGACTATAAACTAATTTAATTGTTAAATTTACTTTCTTTACTAGTCATGTTAACCCGGAAACTTACTCGCTTTTGTTCCCATTTATAGGGTAACTTCGGCTCCCGGATCACCCATTCTATCACCCAAGTTTCACGGTTTTAGAAAGCTTAACGCAAACTGTGAGTATACCCGAAATCATTTTTCCGTTTGCACACTTTGGGTGCAATATGTAAATTTATACAAATCACGATTCATATTTAAAAATTGTTATAATCACACTCTATCCGTTATAAACATGAAACTTGTATTATTCTTGTTATTGCATTCTATGTATACTTGTGTCTATATGCTCATTAACCTTGCTAGCCTCCCTTAACAATTATAGCGCTATACGATTAACGCACCGCCCATATTCTTGTAGTATTGTTAAGTACTATTTTACACCTTGTCATTTCGGTGACAGTGGTAATCACGATTGCGTTAAACTTTGGATTGACATATAGTGTCACATGTTAGTATGTTTGTAACATAATATGCAATGTTACCATGTTGGATATGAGATAACTTTTTCACCATTATGCTATGTTAATAAACTTGTATGCTCACCAACTTTTGTTGATCATTATTTTAATACATGTTGCAGGAAACTAGTTGTTGCCGATGAAGAAATTTATTTAGGGTGGATTAGATACACACCTAGACTTAAATTTATGTATTTTAATTCATGTTGTTATGTCATTCGAAGCTTGTTGTATTTCCATTTTTGAAACTATGTATTGTCCTTATGGTATCAATGAAATCGAATTATTTAAATATTGTCACAAATAGTGTTATGAAGTCTCTTGCAATCTTGTTTTTAGTCCCCCCCCATGCTTCCGCCATCGGTTGAGGTGTAACAGATTAGTATCAGAGCCATAACTATAGGGAATTAGGCAGAATTGCCATGTTCGACCTAGTCTATAGTTTAAGTTCCCACTTTGACCATTCTTGATTTATGCTTAAAATGTTAATTCTTCCTATTTGCTTCTATCTTTTCTTTTGTCTTAATTATACAACATGTCTTTCCTAAGACATTCACACAAATTACACACTTGAAGACTTGAAGACACTCGTATCATACAAAGAAGACGACTTCACCAAAATAAGCGTGAAACCCACAATTTTGAGAACGACTCTCAATCCGCTTAATTGATTTTGCACGATATTACGCCGTCAAGTTAGTAGTGAACTCCACACCTTGATGGAAAATTTCCAATTCTAACTCTAGTGGACCCTCGTCAAAGTGTCAGAAATAATTTTCTTGACCCGACGAGTACCAACCAAATTTAGGGTACGATGTTGCCAAGTTAGGAGTGAAACCCGCATCTTGTCAACTAGTCTCATTCCTCGATTTTTAACCTCGCCAAAGTCCTGAATTTTCGATCGACTAGGGACATGTAGTAACTGGAAGGGTGAATACCAAAACATGTCTTCCTAACTCGAAAGGACTTTCGATTCACTTAGGAATAGTCGAAGTTTCTAAACCCGAAACACTCTTTTATTTTATTAAGCCTCTCTTTTATGTTAAATCAATTTCGATGTGCTTTATACTTTGAACGTCTTTAGCTTCGATTCATTTACACAAGTTGCACTTTACTCGCAATCTCGAACAATAATAATCCTTCGTGAACAAACTGAATTTACAATCTTTTGTTATCATTTGTGATTATGCTATGTGTACTCTTGTTATGCCTATGTGAACTCATATTACATGGTAAATTATGCAAATTATTCTTTCAAAAACATTATGATCAAGTCTCATCTTTTCTCATCAACCTTGTAGATGCCTTCAAACCGTCTCTCAAACTCCCAAAAGTGTTCCAAGTCGAACTCTTGCAAGAAGATGCTTGTGTTCACGGCCAAGCAAATGACTCGTGTAATCCCCGATATCGTGAGCGAAGTTACTGCCAATACCTCTAACTCATCGGTCAATTCCAAAACCGACCAACTAAGCCAACCTCGTTCAGCTACAAGCACTTCGTCGCGTGCAACCCTAGGCCATTCACTGGCAATGAAGGTGTCACCGCAATGCTTGAATGGTTCAATAGCATTGAAGTGACATTCATCAACAGTGAGGTCCTGAGCACCTAAAAACCCGAAGCGCAACTAGCATCTTTCAGTCGAGAGCTCTCGACTGGTGGACAAACGAGCGCAACATCCGTTCCAATGAAGATGCATATGCCCTTCCCTGGATCGAGGTCAGGGAAATGATGATGATAGAATTATGTCCTCCACATGAGTAGGAAAAACTCAAGGAAGAATTTTGGCACCTCAAGCAAGTGGCTGACGATAACCTTAGTTACACCACCCGCTTCAAGCAGTTCAGCATTATCATTCCTCACCTTGTTAACAGCCCTGAGCGTGCGATTAGGAAATATATTCATGGTCATCCTCCAACCATTAGTGACACCATTCAAGCTGCAACACCCGACAACATCGAACTAATTTATCGCTTAGCTGCCGGTATCAACGATAATCGAGTGCGAGACAAACAATCCTCAACCCCCATCACCACCAAATCCGCGAACCAAGCCACTACTGAACCCAAAGAAACCAAATCTCAACCGCGTAACAACAATGGTAAGAAACGAATGTTTCAAAACCAAAGTTGCAATGCTGTCACCAACCCAAATCCACCTCAAGAACCCGCTAGAAAGCCATACACTAGGACGCATCCCAAGTGTACCACTTGTTCAATACCATCACCCAGCCAACATCGCGTACCGCCATTGCACGAATTGCAACTGGTTTAGGCATGTAACCGGTGCATGCCGAAGTGGTCCTGCACCACAAGGCAACAAGCCTAGCAACCTCCTCAAAACCAAAACCGTCAAGCTCCTGCCAACAACGTTCGAGCCTGCTTCAAATGTGGTGATCCAACTCACCTTCGACCCCAATGCCCGCAAAACAATCAAGAGCAACAACAACAACAAGCACCTCATAGTCGCGCATTCAACATCAAAGCGAATCAGGCGCAACGACAATGAAGTTGTGAACGGTACGTTCCTTGTTAATGGTTTATATGCTTCATTATTATTTGATACCGGTGCGGATAAGAGTTTTGTATCCGTGAAATTCGAACCAATGATAAAATATACATGCTCTAAACTTCCAAAATCTTTCACCATCGAAGTTGCCATTGGTAAGTCTAGCACCGTTGACTCCATCCTTCGTGACTTCTTTCTCACTCTTAACAATCACGAATTCTCTATCGATCTCATACCCATGCAATTGTGTAGTTTCGATATCATAGTAGGCATGGATTTGCTTCATAAGAACCATGCTGAAATCGCTTGTCACGAAAAGTTTGTTCGACTTCCTCTTCTGTCTGGTGACACCTTGCAAGTCTATGGCGAAAGGCATTCAAAAAGTCTCAAACTCATGTCATGCACCCAAGCGAACAAGTACTTACGTAAGGAGCACTTTGCATTTTTAGACCACATTGTGGAAGAAAAAGGCAAAGGAAAAGGCGTAAGTGATGTCCTAGTGGTGTGTGATTTTCCTGACGTCTTTCCCGAAGACCTACCTAATCCTCCTCCTCTTTGTTCAGTTGACTTTCGTATTGACCTCATCCCCGGTGCTACACCCTTTGCTAAAGCTGCTTATCGTCTTGCACCTTCAGAGATGCAAGAATTGTCAAGCCAACTTCAAGAGTTGCTCGATAAAGGATTCATATGCCCTAGTACTTCTCCTTGAGGCGCTCCAATCCTTTTCGTCAAGAAGAAAGATGGTTCATTTCGATGTGCATCGATATCTGACTCACTAGCTTACCGTCAAAAACTGATACCCTCTTCCCCGCATCGACGTACTTTTCGACCAACTCCAAAGCGCAACGTGCTTTTCCAAGAATGGTGTTATGAAGTCTCTTGCAACCTTGTTTTCGTCCCGCCCTTGATGTTTCCGCCATCGGTTGGGGTGTGACAAAAATTACTATCCACCGCAATGCTGCGTGGATTCGTTAGTTATATATCATATTGGATGAAAGTCAAATGCTTCTTACATGACCGCAAACCTGTGTGTTAAATACAACAAAAAATAACTAAGTTGATATCTAGCTCGCGCGTTATGAAAGACTTATCAACGGGGGGAAATAGAGGCGTTGCGACATGCCTGTCAAACGTGAAAAAAATAGATGAAAAAACGTTGAACCCTACACGCACGTTGCAGCGTGTTAACTCAAAAATTTAGAACGAAACATTAAACCGAAAACTTGTGAAAGATGAAAGTATAAGGGAACAAAGTTGAAAGTTAAAAGTGTTAGGGTTAAATTGCAAATGATGAAAAGCTTTGGGGATTAAAATAAAAAAATCAAAGGGTTAAATTACAAAAGATTAAAACTTTTGAATTATAAGTAAAAAATCAAACTAATCAAAGAGATTAAATTACTAAAAAATGAAACGTTAGGGTTAGAAAGGAAAAATCCATTTTTTTTAAAACTCCCAAAGCCAATTGTACAACTACATTGCTTATGTATAGTTTATAATATGATGAAGATTTAGGGGAAAAGAAAGAAATTATAAGATCTAGTAAATGTTATAATTGTTTACAATAATTTTTTAAAAGAATTAAATGCCTTTTTAGTCCCTGTTGTTTGAGCCATTTTGTCAGTTTAGTCCAAAAGGTTTTATTTTTTGCCGTGGGTCCAAAAAGGTTTCACCGTTGCCATTTTAGTGCACTGGGTTAACTTTATCCATTTTTTTCGTTAACGAGAAGGCAATTCGGTCATTTTATATGGTTGACTTCCCTTCTGGCTAATAGAATTACATATAAAATGACCTAATTGCCCTTCTGTTAACAGAAAAAATGGTTGAAGTTAACCCAGTGGACTAAAATGGCAACGGTGAAACCTTTTTGAACCCATAGGCGAAAAATAAAACATTTGGACTAAATTGACAAAACGACCGAATTTATAGAGACTGGCATTTAACAATTTTTAAAAAAATCTAATAAAAGGTATAATTGTCTACAATAATTTTTTTATTGTTGATGATTACCAATTGCTAACAATTAAATGGTTGAAAGCAAACAACATCGGCAAGTTGCTCCAAAAATACGTTTAAAAGGAAAATGAAAACATGCTGCAAGCCAATTATCTCTGCATATTAAGAAAGTGCAGCGGGTAAACAAAAATGACAACGCGGAGTTGAAAGACATTTTCTTTATAAATCTGGTGTCGTCTGCATGTTATTCCTTAGGTTAAAGAGTGTGGTTATGACATTCGTGACCACCATAAACCTCTACATAGGCGTCATGTCATCGACCTCTAATCCACCATCCAAAACCACTACCCTAAGTGTGTTATCATGA